>JAMZRA010000002.1:611986-1211986 GCA_024499935.1 Tyrophagus putrescentiae
CTAATTCAGCGGCGATTCAGCGGAGATGCAAAAATGAGGAATTTCCAAATCAGAATCGCAATCACGTGGAGCAGCAGCAGAAAGTGAAAACAAACTCCAGCCATCAGCGTGCGTCACTGACGCAGCGTCAGCAAGGTAGGTGGATATAGTGCTTCAAAATCGCCCGTTCAAATAGCCACTGGGAGACTGGTGAGTGGATTCACTATTGGCCTGAAAGTAGCTGACATTGTACATCGCCCATTTCTATTCACTACTCGGTTCAGTGGACAGTCCGAGTAAAGACGCCGATTGCTTCTTAGCACCAGAAATCAGCAATCAGTTCAGACTCAGTTTCCACTTGGAAGTTTCATTACGATCACTTGTCTAACAGCCGGTGCTGCCATCTCGTGTCACTGAAGAGAGGTAGAAATAGAAAACAAAAAGCACATGTTTTCTCTTTGGCGACGGAGAACAACCGTGTCAACAAGAACAACCTCCCAACAGAATCCTAGCCGAACAACCCTTGAAATACCATGGGCCGTTTTAGCCGAGCTCAGGCGTGGGCCTTTCCCAATATGCTGAACCGCCTGCCGGAGCACTACTACCGCCACCGGAGGGAGCTGCAGAAGCCGTCGACGCGCGTCCACGATCGTCCGCCGGAGACGGACTTTTTCGATCTGAAGTACAACGATCGGGTGAAGCGAGTGTAAGTGCTGGCGGTCAGGTGGTGGTGGAGCTAGTGGTGATGAAATAATTTGGATTCTTTTTTCCCACACACCCTTGCAGAGAACGCGTCCCCGACGTGCCCATTGAGGTGATGTACCCGAAGGAGGCCGACCTCGGTCTCTGGGGCGGCGAGGGCATCGTCAAGGGCTACGTCAAGCCGAGAAAGTACTTCCAAGCGGGCTGGCCGTAAGTTGAGCAACAGATCATCATCATCATCATCACATTTAGTGCTTCTAATTCATAATCACCACCACCACCTTTTTAGGCGACCAAAGTACTTCTTTCCCGAGCTGAAGAAGGCCGTACTGTACAGCGAGATTCTCGACAAGCACTTCACCTTCATCTGCACCGGGCGAACACTGGCGCTAGTAGACGAGCACCACGGCCTGGACGGCTACATTCTGAGTGAGTGGTTGTGAGAACTGGAAAACATCATCTGATCGCTAACATTCACTTTCCACTGTAGGAACACCGGTCCAGGATCTAAAGTCACAGCTGGCGCTGCAGCTTCGCCGAGAGATGCTGCTGACGCTGCTGGGAAGGAAGAAGCCCGGTAGAGATGAGGCGCACGGCGGTGAGATGCGCGTAAAGTACGCCGACTGTGTGACGACAATGCCGCCCGGAGAGCCGAGTGGTTCGGCCTCTCGACGGTGGACGCCCTCAAGAAGGCCAAACTGGAGACGGCGAAGCGGACGGCAGAGAGGAGGCTGCCGCTCAAGTACGCGCTCAGTCGGAAGCTCATTGAGGATCTAAAGAGTAGGTCTTGTGCGGAGTTTGTTTTCTATTGTTTTTTTCAACCAAACCACTTCTTTAGATGCCAAGGACAGCATCGACTCTGAGCCGAGCAAGCCGACCGGGTAAGAGACTAAAGCTAACGCCCTTTTACTTAGTTTTTTTCATCAACCTTATGCGCCCTTTTCCCTCGTCAGATGGATGGACAGGGTAAGGTCTACCCTTGGCCTGAAGACATCACCACCAACATCAACAACGTAGCGTCTGGCAACTGGAGGCCACAGCCCAAGAGAGTTTTTGTACAAATAGTCACCTTTCAAGTGTTTGTTTTTCTGCCGGAGAAATAGTAGATGTGTGATCTAGTTCGCAATTAGGTAATAAAAGCTGAGGGAAAACAGCTTCACTTCTCAATTTCACTATTATCATTTTGGACGATGGCATCTTCTTCTTCACTACTACTGTGTGAAGAGGTTGTCTTTGATTGCGTGAGACTTTCCTTTGCAGCAGCAGCATCAGCAGCACCTAACGATGTTGGCCTCATGAGATGGCGTCAGCCACCGACAGAGACAGACAGACAGACAGAAGAAGTCTCTCTGGTCTTTAACATCAACAGCAGCAGCAATCACGGGTGATTTCACTCTCTGATACTTTCCTTTCCCACTGATAAGGCGCTGATTAAGCTCGTGAGCTAGTAAACTTCTTCTTCGGCTGCTGCTGCTGCTGCTGCTGCTGATCGATCGTCTCAGGAGAGCTGAAGCGAAGATGGTGCAGCGAAGATAAGCAACCCCCAACCTCGAGGCGATGATGATTGCAGAGCAGAGAAGAAAAAAGTGAGGAGACAGTCAAGTCGAGGTGTGCTGCTGCTGAACGACCACAGTCGAGGACGGACGCTACTGCTGAAAACAACAACCGCTGCTCACTTTTTGTTACCAGATCACTACTCACTGCTCGGTTCAGAATCAAAGGAATCCTCCTCATCATCCATCATCATCCACTTCATCGCTCAGCCAGCCAAGCAAATGCCATCACTGAAGAAGACGCTGGTGCTGGGCAGCGGCTCTCGTGAGCACGCCCTCGCCTGGAAGCTCGCCCAGTCGCCCTTAGTGGGCGCCGTCTTTGTGGCGCCCGGCAATGGCGGCATCGCCGCCGCCGCCGCCGGCGGCAAGATCACCGCTGTCAAGGGTAAGCGCTTTTTTTTCTTTGAATCCTCACCTCAAAATATACCTCTCTACAATAAACTCCTCCTCCTCCTCCTCCTCTTCACTCTTCAGACCTGAAGATCAGCGACCACCCGCAGGTGGCCGCCTGGTGCCGCGCCCACGCCATCGACCTGGTGGTCGTCGGGCCCGAGGACCCGCTGGCGGCCGGCATTGTCGACCACCTGCAGAAGGAGGGGGTTCCCGTCTTTGGGCCCAGCGCCGCCGCGGCGCGCATCGAGTCGGAGAAGGCCTTCGCGAAGGCCTTCATGGCGAAGTACCAGGTGCCCACGGCCCGCTACGGCGCCTTCACCGACGCCCCCTCAGCGGCGGCCTTCATCCGCGAGCACCCCAGGGCGCGCGTGGTGAAGGCGAGCGGCCTCGCCGCCGGCAAGGGCGTCATCGTCGCCGAGACGGAGGCGGAGGCGCTGCAGGCGGTGGAGGACATGCTGGAGGGCGGTCTTCGGCCGGCCGGCGCCGAGGTGGTCGTCGAGGAGCGCCTCCTCGGCGGGAGGTCTCCCTCTTTGGCCTGACGGACGGCACCGCCTTCCAGCTGATGGCGCCGGCGCAGGACCACAAGCGGCGCTGGCCGGCGACCGCGGCCTGAACACCGGCGGCATGGGCGCCCTCGCGCCCTATCCCCTGCTGGAGCCGGCGAGCTGGAGCTGATCCGCCGAGAGGTCTTTCAGCGGACGATTGACGGGCTGCGCGCCGAGGGGACGCCCTTTGTCGGGCTGCTCTACGCCGGCCTCATTCTGACGCCCGACAGTGGTCCGAAGGTGATTGAGTTCAACTGCCGCTTCGGCGACCGGAGACGCAGTCGCTGCTGCGCCCTGCTCAAGAGCGACCTCTACGAGGTCTTTGAGGCGTGCATCAACGGGAGGGGCAATTGAGGCCAGCCACGGCCCCTGCCGTGGGAGGAGGGAAAGGTGGCGGTGGGCGTGGTGGTGGCCATGGCCGGCTACCCCCGGGCCGGTCAAAAAGGACGTGCTCATTCAAGGGCTGGCAGGAGATTAAAGAGGGTGGTGGACTGCTGGTCTTTCACGGCGGGACGGTGCAGAAGGAGGATGGGCAGTTCTACACTAGTGGAGGGCGTATTCTGACGGTGGTCGCGCTGGCGGACAGTCTGGAGAAGGCGGCTGCAGCGGCCACCGCCGCCGCCGAAAGCTTCGCATCGAGGGCAGCTTCTTCCGGGGGAGACATTGCCCAGAGGACGATTCGAAGGTAAGTGTGTGTCTCTGTGCGTGTTTTACTGTGAAGATATTTGTATTAAAACTAACAACTTTTTTCTCTCCTCAGACTCAAATCTCGGCTCGACTACAAGGCCCATTGGCGTGGACATTGAGGCGGGAACGCCCTCGTCGGCACATCAAGGGCTTCGCACAGTCGACCGACCGCGCCGGCGTCATGGAGCAGATTGGCGGCTTTGGGGCGCTCTTTGACCTGAAGGCGGGCGCCGGCCTCAAGGATCCCATCCTGGTCTCGGGCACGGACGGGGTCGGCACCAAGCTGAGGTGGCCATCGAGACGGGCGAGGCCTGGAAACGGTGGGCATCGACCTGGTGGCGATGTGCGTCAACGACATTCTGGTGCAGGGGCGGAGCCCCTCTTCTTCCTCGACTACTTCGCCACCAGTCGCCTGGAGGTGAGAAGGCGGCGGCGGTGGTGAAGGGCATTGCCGAGGGCTGTCGGCAGGCAGGTCGGCGCTATTGGTAAGTCAGTCCGTCAAAGTGCGAAGTTGAAAATGGCAATTTAATCTAAAACTTCCTTCTTTTTCAGCGGCGAAACGGCGGGATGCCCGGCATGTACGCCGAGGGTGACTTTGACCTGGCCGGCTTCGCCTGGGCGCCGTCGAGCGAGAGCTAATCCTCCCCCGAAGGGCGCCATCGTCGAGGGCGACCTGTCATTGGCCTTCCTCCAGCGGCGTCCACTCCAACGGCTTCACTGGTGCGGAAAGATTCTCAGGTGAAGGGCGTCGCCTACGACCAGCCAGCTCCCTTTGCAGCTGGCCCTGGAAGACCTTTTGCGACGTCCTCCTCACCCCCCACCAAGATCTACTCCAGTCGACGGTGCCGGCGATCAAGAGTCGAAAGGTGAAGGGCTGGCGCACATTACCGGCGGCGGGCTGACGGGGAATATCCTCGGTGAGTAGCTGTTGATTTAGTCCTTTTTCGTTCTTTCCAACGAATTAACCTTTTGACTTTTTTTCCCGTACTGAGAAGAACCTGGCCGTAGAGCTGACGCCGCCAGTGGCCCGCCGCCCTCTTCACCTGTGAAAACCGCCGGCGGCATCAGCGAGCCGGACATGCTGAAGACCTTCAATGCGGCCTGGGTATGGTCCTCTTTGTGGCGCCGGCCGACGCGCCGGCCGTCCTCGCCAGTCTGAAGGAGCACGGCGAGGTGGGCCACCAAATTGGCCGGGTGGTGGCCGCCAAGAAGGCCGAGGGTGAGCAGCTTCAGGTGAAGGTGGCCAACTTTGGCGTGGCCGTCGCCGCCAACAGGGAGGCCATTTTCCAGCAGGCCGTGCCGACAGAGGCTCAGAAGCCCAAGAAGAAGGTCGCCGTGCTCATCTCCGGCTCGGGGACGAACCTAAAGGCGATCATCGAGCATGTGGCCGCCCACCAGGCCACCACTGCCATCGACCTGGCGCTGGTCGTGTCCGACAAGCGGTCAGCTCCCGGGCTGAAGTTCGCCGAGGAGGCGGGCATCTCCACGCAGGTGCTGGTCAAGCGGAAGGAGCAGAGCAGGGAGCAGTACGACGAGGCGCTGTCGGCCGCCCTCCGAGCGGCCGGCATCGAGCTGGTCTGCCTGGCCGGCTTCATGCGCCTCCTCTCCGACCACTTTGTCGCCAGCTGGCTCGGCCGCCTGGTGAACATTCACCCCGCCCTGCTGCCCTCCTTCAAGGGCGTCGACGCCTACGGGCAGGCGCTGGCCGCCGGCGTCCGCTACACCGGCTGCACGGCGCACTTTGTCACCGCCGAGATGGACGCCGGACCGATCATCGACCAGGGAGTGGTTGAGGTGAGGAGAGGAGGGGAGGAGGAGGAGGTGTGGTGGATACGGTAGAGTCGCTGACCGAGCGTGGCAAGGCCGTCGAGCACCAGGTCTACCCGAGGGCGCTGGAGGCGGTGGCCAGTGGTCGGGTGGTGGCCACCGTCGGTGAGGATGGCAGCTCGCTGAAGGTGGTCTTCAACTGAGTGAGAATTCAGTGTTTCTGCTGCTGCTGCTGCTGCTGTTTTGCTAAAGTGTAATAATAAAAGATTAAGATGATTTTATGTTATGGAAACCTTTTTGTTTGTCTTTTTTCAGCATCTTTGCTATTTTATTTATAGATTAGAAAAACGGTGGAAACAACAAAACAAAAATCAACACAGTTGTGGTGGTGGGTGGTGGTGGTGGTGGATGAGTGGATGATAAGAGGTGATGTGAGGGGTGAATGGGTGAAGTTCATAAGAAGCAAGTGAAAAGGAAGAAGGATAGAAAAGAGAAGATTCGCAAAAGCAACAAAAACGCGAGACAAACAAGGGAGGTGAACACTTGAGCCTGTGTGTGTGTGCCTGGAACAGCACAACACAAGCTCTCAGTGATAGAGACAATCATCAAGTTCCAAAAAATCTTCAGTGATGGCGATGATAGCAAAAACAGTCTGAAAAAAGCACACACAATTGCACACAAAAGTTGAAAAAGAGAGAGAAAGGATGTGGGGAATGATTTGTACATGATGAGTGGAAGAAGAGCAGAGGTGCGTGGTGGTGTGGGGTGATGGTGTGCAGAATCAGGAAAAAGTTCGAGTTTAGAGAATGGAGCAGTAGTGACAGACGCCGGAGGGAATGGCGGGCAGACATCGACAGTGAAAACGCCCACCACCACCACCTCCTCCTCCAGTTCCTCCTCCAAAACTGCCCCCTCGGTTGTGCTGCGCATCCTCCGCCTTCTTGCGCATCTTCTCCGCCACCTCCTGTTTGTTGATGTAGATCAGCGCGTCGTACAGCTCATTGAGGGGATTCTTCGCCGGTGAGAGGCCGTGCAGCCAGATGAGCAGCATCCGGTAGGCGTGGTCCTTGTAGCTGGTCTTGCCCGTGTACTGGTGCTCAATCGCCTTGATCTGGTCCTCGGTGAAGTCCCAGAAGCGGGCGAGGCGCTTCCAGTCGTTCGACTGCAGGTGATTTCGAGCCAGGTGGTAGAGCAGCTTCCGAATGTGGCCAAAGTGGACGGCCGCCGCCTCGGCTTCGGCTTCGGCTTCTGCCTCTTCCTGGTCCTGGTAGGTGGTGCTTCGATTGGAGGAGTCAGTGTCCTGCTGCTGCTGGTGGTGGTGGGTGTGATGGTGTTGTATCTCCTGAATCTCATAGTCGTCCAGTGTTGTTCCATTGTTGTTGTTGTTGATAGTAGTATTTCCACCGAGGCTGCCGCTGTTGTGGTTGAGGTTCTGGTGGTGGTGGCCCTGGTGCTGAAGGCTCTCAAGGTCGGCCGAGGTGAAGGAGTTGAAGGGCTCACTTCCGGCGAGGTCTCGGCTGATGGTGTCACTGTTGGAGAGCACCGTTTGCCACCGCCCACCTTTGACGCTGAAAAACTGCTCCCGCTCCGCCTTGATCAGCATGTCCACCAGCGCCTGAAAGGAGCCCCGAGAGCTGATGTAGAGGCGGTTTTGCCCGTCTGCCCAGAAAAGGTAACATAAAAGGTAACAAGGGTTAGTTTGAGTTCTCATACTCAAAGTTCACTTTTTTTTATTATTATCATGTTACCTTCTCGGTGGCAAAGAGGTCGGCCTTGTGCTTGATCAGCACCTGCGCCACCTCACTGTGGCCGAGCTCAGCGGCGACGATCAGCGGCGTCTGTCGCCTCTGTTGTTGTTGTGGTTGTGGTTTAAAAAGTGTTCGTTTTGTTATTCTTATTGGAAACACTCTTGATCACAGCCACTTACATTGTTCACCGAGTTGATCTCCGCCTTGTGCTCAATCAGAAACTTGGCCATCTTCACGTGGTTGCCCATCACGCAGAGGTGCAGTGCTACCCAAAGTTGATTGATAGAAGAGATTAGGCAAAATGATCATCTTTTCAAGTACCTTTTCCACAACAACACCACTTACCCGTGTTTCCATTCTTGTCCTTGCTGTTCAGGCTGGCGCCATGGGCGATGAGCATGGCCACCACCTCCTGGTAGCCGAGGCGGCGGCGATCGCAATGGCAGTGCGTCCTTTCTGCGAGGAATCAGATCAGGTAAAATGCTAGTAAAAACCATTTAAAACCTTATCCACAACAAAGGCTTACCAAATCAGTGGCAAAGATATCACAGCGGTGCTCAATGAGCACCTTCGAGGTCCGCTTGAAGCCGTACTCTGCGCTGAGGTGCAGCGCCGTCTTCCCATCCTCGTCCTTCAGGTCGGCGTCAATGCCCGCCGCCAGCAGACTGCCCAGCACCTCGTGGTGGCCCTTGAAGCTCGCCCAGTGGGCGGCGCTGCGCCCTTGCTGAAGTGGTGGTAGTAAAGAGGTGATAACCGCTTTAGCTGGTAAATGTGAACTTTTCCGCTTTCACCTACCTTGTCGCGAATGTTCACGTCCGCCCCTGCCGCTATCAGCCGCTCCACCGTTTCGAGGTTGTTGTTGACGGCGGCCATCGTCAGGCTGGTCTGCCAGGCCTCGTTGACGGCGTTAATGTCCAGAAGAGGTCTGCTCGTCCCTTCGTTGGCCACTTCGGAAAGCGACTTTTGCTGCTGCTTTCTTAGCGTGTCCAGCAGGTAGGCGACCACCTCGTTTGGTCGTGCTTCACAGCGCAATGTAGAACGCTGTACTGTTTCTGTTGTTTTTAGCAAAAACAAAAAGAATTGATAAGATCTAAAGGGAAACCTTCCAAGAAAAAAACCAGATGCTCACCTTATTCACTGCCCTACAGTCACAACCGGCGTTGATGAGCATCTTGACGATGTCAAGGTTGCCCACCATGGCGGCCATCAGGATTGGCTTCATGCCAAACTGTTTGAAAAAACACATTATGATCAAACTTGATATCCTTTTCCTTTGTTTTATTACCTTGTCGGCCGTCTCAATATCACATTTGGCGTCAATCAGCAGCGAGACAATGTCGGCATTTTTGTGGATGATCGCCCAGTGAATGGGGCGCCCGCTCCATCTGCAGCAAAAGTAGTTGTTTTTTTAGAAAACAGTTTTTTGGCTTTTGGAAAGGATCTTTTGTTACCTGAGACTTGCTGTTGATGTCCACGCTACCGATCAGCTTCCTTGCCGTGGACAGGTCATTGCGAATGGCCGCTTCGTGGAGGAGCAGGTCCTGACGCTGGGCTGGCGCTATTTTGTTTACAAACATTGAAATCAAATTTAAAATAATCTTTAGCAAAAAAAAGCAGCACACTTACACTTCAGTTTGAAGCTGCTAGAGTTGGTGATCGAGAAAGAGGAGGACGTGGCGGTGGTGGCGGCGCCCACGGTCGAGTTTGAGGTAGTCGATCCGGGTGGTCCTGGAACAGCAGCAGCAGCAGCTCCCGAGGCAGAGACGACTGCTCGGTGGTGATGGTGCTGCTGCTGCTGCTGCTGTTGTTGATGATGATGGTGATGGCGATTGTGGTGATGATAATCAGCCGTAGTGGTCGTCGTCGTGGACGATTCAGACGGCGGCACTGTACTGCTCGAGGCAAGCGAAAGGCGTTTTTGGTCTTCTTTTGCCGCCATCACCACAGTCGCCAGCAGTGCATCGTCCATTTCCCGGTCCATCATCTTCAGCTATCACCCCCACCACCACCACCACCACAACTACCAAGGGGCAGCTTCTTGCAGCTGAAAGCTGAAATAACTAAACTTGTACACATAGAAGGCCCATACACACAAAGACCATTTTTTTCTTCTATTCACGTAGGCAGCCGCTGCTCACCGCTGCTGCTGCTGCTGCTGTTGGTTAGTTGTGCCGACCCAAACACCGAGAGAGTGGAACACTGTGCAAAAAGAGAAAGAAGAAGATTGGGAGCTGGAACAGGCAGCCAACAAATTGTTGTCGGTTGCTGGCTGCTGCTGCTGCTGCTGCAGGGCGCCCATTCTTCTGCCGCTGTAATGGCACATAGAATTCGGCCGGCCATATAGCACCACCATCAGACCACTTTCTGCTGGTGGTGGCCACCTACCAAAGGGAGCAATGAACGTTTCCCTCTTTCTCTCCTTTACCAGCAGCCAGAATTTTGCTGGTAGTGGGAAGAATCGCTGCTGCTGCTGCTGCTGCTGCCATCCAACACAGAAGAAGAAGAAGAGAAAGAAGAATTCTGCTGCTAGCAAGATCGCAATGTTCGCTCTGATCCAAATAATCATCAGCGTTCGCCCTCAGAAGACGGCGCCAGTGAATCGGTGCCGAAGACGGGTTACACTTAAATTTTTTTTCAATTTTTAAAATATTGTCGTTTGCAAAATTATACCCTCTTTCTTGTTGTCATGTTACTCCGTTATTGAAAGCAAAATTGGTTGAAAAGGCACAAAACTACTACTTAGCAAAAAACAGAAGAAATTGCATAAACACCTGTTTGTGTTAGTCATAATTGTTTTTTATTAATAGCAAAAAACAAGTAGTGTTTTTGGAAGGTGACCAGCAGTAGTTCCCATGCAGTGTGTGTTTGCTGCAGTAGGTGTCAGTAGACATTGCCCCCTTAAGTTTAGTTCTGAGCAACAGTTCAGTTTTTTAGTCTCCTTCAGCTGCTGATGATAATAGCCATCATAATCGTCAGGTGTGGACACTGCTTAATTTAAGGTGTACTTTACGCACTAGTGTCCTAATTGGCCCTGTTCACTGTCCAATTTTCACACGCAACAGTATTTGGAATGTGAGCGTCAGTGTGTGTGTGTGTGTGTTCACCCAAGCAAATAGTGCCATCTGTTTTGTGATCAGTTACCAGCAAACGGTGAGATTATTACAATTGTACTGTACTGTCTTCTTCTACTCCTTAAATGGAGTTTATTATCTCTGTTTTCAAAGAGAGATCTTCATTTGTCTTTTCTTTTTCTCTCTCTCTTTCTTCACTCGACACTGGGCCATCATGTCAGTAGGACAGTAGTCAGCAGAGTGGAGAGAAGTGCTCGACAATAACATTTGCCGAGTTCACCAGTTCTGTTTTCATCCTCATCCAGTTAACTTTGTGTACCTTCACTGTAGGCGTGTGTTTGCCTGATAGGTGGGCAAATATCACTTCTCCAGACGAGTTCAAACTGCTGAAAAACACGCTTTCTCCGCCACCACCATCATCATCAACACCAAAGACAAAACTTGATTACCCGATTAGCCTCAAACTTCTAATAGTCTTCATCTGTAGTCCACCACACACAGTTGATGGAGCTTTATCACCAGCCGAAGTCAGCATTAAGGACAGGAGTGCAGCCTGATAAGCAGCAGCACGGCTATTTGAACCAGCAGGTGCAGCAGCTGAACGATGCCCTCAGCGTAGGTGTCTTCTACCATTCTCATTCTCTATTTACCTAGCTAATCTTTCACTTCTTCTCCGTCTTTTTCTTCTTCAACACTCTCTCCACACAGAAGCTGGCAATTGAAAAGCGAAACCTGCACACCGTCGAGCAAAAGGTAAGCAACTGCAATACAGCAGCAGTAGTGGTGTTGTGCACTGGCCACTGCACAATCTTGTGCAAATATTTAACTAAACATCCGCTACCTTTTCTCTTCTTCTTCTATTTCTCCCATTTGTCCACACTACTTAACGCTCCCATTTACCTTTATCGCCGCGTTGACGACGACGACGAGAAGCTGACCGAGAAGCTGCACAGCTGCATTGAGCTGATAGGACGGCACTGTATCAAGTCGAATGAGAAGGAAAAGGAAGAAAAGGACAAAAGTAGCTGTGGGCGGAAAGAGGAGACAGAAGGAGAAGACCAGCAGAAAACCAGTGAAATCGGTACCAGCAGCAGCAGCAGCAGCAACAGCAAACATTGCCCGTTGTTGACTTTTCACCGGAATCGGCAACGGTAAACAAGCAGAACCTCATCCAGGACAATCAACCACTACCTCTTTGATTCGCTGGACTCTACCGTTTGCCTAGACTTTAATGTCAAGTCAAGTGAAGAGAGCTAGTCTGCGCCGAGGTGATTCACTGCGACACTGCTGCTTCTGCTACTACAATAAGGGACTGTTGGACACTTCAGCAGCAAAGTGGACCACCACCACTGCAGCCGCCGTCGAATTTTAATCGCACTCCTCGACAACCTCGACCTTTAACGATAACAACAGCAACGACAGCAGCGCCCACTAAAGCAGTACAATGTCCTTCTAAAGGAGTTCAGCAGCAGAAGCAGAAGCTGCTCAAGTTCCCTGAACCTGAACTTGAGGATCACCGTTCCATTCGCAAGTCGCTCAGCCGACTTCTTTTTAGACGAGGCGGCGGCGGCAGCGGACCAAAGAACAGGATCACAACTACCACCATCTGCGATTCCAGCAACACAGCAGTCCTGAATCGAAGCCGTCCTGCAAGTTCAACACAGCAGCAGCAACACTAGCAGCAACTCCTCATCCTTCTGCTCAAAGCAGGCGTCCACCGCGGCGCCCATCTCTCGGTCTGCCATCGCCTGGCAGCTGCTGGAGCGCATCAACAGTCGGGAACGAGGTGAAGAAGTCTATGAAGGGGAAAGTTTTGAAGAAGATGGCGAAGAGGAGGAGGAGGAGGAGGCAGAAGAAGAGAATTTTGAAGAGGACCTTGAAGAGGATGTTTGCAGCCAGAGCAGCAGCCTCGACTGCTGCTCTTCCTCATCCCCTCCAATAGGAGCACCTTCCTTCTGCAGCCCACTTCTCCTGCCCACTGCCTACCGCTCCAACTTTATTCTCCGCGAAAACAGCGACATTTACACAGGCACTTCAGCGCACCTTTGCAGTAGTCGACAGTAGAGTAGGCAGTAGTGCTGTTCCATTAGGGGAGAATGAGCCACTCAGACAGTTGAAAAGAAAGAGAAGAAAGAAAAGAAAGAAGAGAGACTTACAAAAACAGAAGCAGACAGGGACAAACATGCACACACACAGATACACACAGACAGACACACACTCAACCGTTGAGATGACACCTTGACATTTGCCACAGCCGCCAACGCAGCAAAAAAAAGTTGCCGCTAGAATTGGCGAGGAATCGAATTCAGGCCGGAGCGAAAATTCCTGTTGGCAGGACTTCATGTTTGCCTCTCGTGTTCGCTCTCACTCTCTACCTTTGTGCGAAAGTGCACACTTGTTCAGTGGCTCATTAGCCGTCTTTCTTTCCCTCGTTTCTTCCCTGTACGACTGTTATACACTGTACAGAGAAGGGGGCAGCGTTTTGAGCCAGAGTATGCGTCGATCATCGATTGGCCACGACGACGACCACCACCACCACCACTGCCATTACCATTCATTTGCCTGTTTTTGCTATTTATTAAACCAAGTGTCTCTTTTTCTCTCCTCTTTTTGTTGGAGTCTTTGCCGTCACTTATTTCTGTTGGGTTGCTTTTTTGTTGAAGGTACAACAGTTTGACAGCGGCCGTCAATATACTAACGCTTCTGCTTCTGTTTCTGCTTCCACGTCGCCGCCACTGACGTGCGCTTCGCTTGAACAGAGAGAGAGAGTGGTGGAACCTCTCTCAATCGATCAGATTGTTCACCTTTTTCATGCTCTCCACGAGCAATTGCATTTCATCTGCGCAAAAAAAGAAATGGAGGAAATAAAAAAGACAAAAAGGTCATTAGAGAAAGTGGTGGTCACCCATTAATTAGCGGTGGCTGCGGCGACAGTAGCACAGCTGTCATCATTATCATCATCATCATCATCACTAATCTCCAATGCCTTTAGAACAGCAAAAATAGCCCTCCTCCCCGAACTTACTTTCAATGTCTCGGGCGAGGTGTTCCAACTGCGACTTCGAGTCGATAATCTCAATGTTGTGCGTGTAGGCGTTGAAGTGCACCATGAAGGGCCGCGGGATGGAGAAGGCGAATTCTCTGTACCACAAAAATAAAAAATGAAAAACTTTTAGAGACGCAAATTAGGAAAAAGGGGCTCGCTCGCTCGCTTTTTCTCTCTCTTTCGTTCAAGTTGATCGATCAGAGGACGATGACAGCTTCAACAGCTTCTAGGAAAGGACTGCAAAACAGTCAGGTAACAACAACAAAAACAGAAAAACAGAATAATGACGGCAAAAGTGGAATAAAAAATAGCCACTTTCTACCCTCTTCATTTTCTTCTCTTTTTCATACTACCTCTACAGTCTAAACATACAACAGCAGAAACAGTTGAAAAGACAGAGACGATCCTCTTTTACTGACGACTAAAATAGCTGCACATTACTACTGTCAGCCCCCACTCCATACCTTAGCTTCTCTGTGCGTCATCGAAGCTCTCGGCGAGGTAGTACACCGGTTGATACTCGGTGATCGGGTACGCCTGCACACTCGTCTTGTACGGGTCAAAGGCGCGAATCTCGGGTTTGTCGCTCAGGCAGTACTGCGGGAAAAAAATGGAAAGATAAGTGTGAGAAAAAAGTAGAAGTGGCAGTTAAAAGGAAGAGCAGTATAAAGAAAAAGAAAACAAGAGCGGCGCTTGCTCCCGTTTTCGGCTCTCAAATGTTCCTTCTGTCCCAGACAGTGTGAACAGTATGTGCGTTCTAGTGCCCAACTTGGTGACCTACTTGCAGTTCGCCGTAGCTGGAGAGCAGACCGGCGCCGAAGGCCTTCACCTGGCCGGCCTGCTTGCAGAGGCCAAACTCCACCGTGAACCAGTAGCAGGTGGCCAGCTTCTCGATGTACTCGTCGGGGGCGCCCAGACTGGCCAGGCCGATCTCCTGGCTGAAGCGGGCAAAGGCGGGGTCGGCGAAGAGCGGGGCGTGGCCCATCAGCTCGTGGCAGATGTCCGGCTCCGGGGTGTACTTCGGCTTCGAGTGGTGGCGAATGTACTGGGTGGTGTGGAAGACGCGGAAGGCGAGGCCGGCGAGGAAGTCACGCGAGCTGAGGAGGCCGGCGGTTGGGCGGAGGGTGAAACCGGTGCAGTCTGAAGAGAAGTGGTGGGCGAGGAAAGTGAGCGAGGAGGAGTTTAGAGTTGAAAAAAAACTTTAGCATGACATACCTCTGAGAAAGCAGCTGACGTCCTCCAGCTGGGGAATGTTGTCCTCGCGGTAGCCACAGTTCTCCACCATCAGCGGAAAGATGTGATTGTACTCGGCGCAGGCGTGCGTCGGAAAGAGCTTCACCAGCTCCTTGAAGACGACGCCCCACGTCTTCACCTCCTCTCGGTGTACTCCACGCGAGGGATTGGCGTGCAGCTGAACAATTGTGCAAAATTGTTCTCATTATCAGAAAAAGATTATTTTTTTTATAATCCGATGACTTACTGTTTGTAGTTGTAGGCCAGGTCTGCAAAGTACTTCCTCCGAGCACGGTACACTGGGTCAGTGAAACCGGGGTGGTCAGAGTCCAACTCCGAGCCATAGGAGAGAATGTGATTGGCAAAGCGGTCCAGGTCCTTGGCCTTTCGGGGGAACCAGGGGACGCTGGCGTCCTGGCCGCCGTCGCGGGAGATGATCTTCAGGTAGTGGGTCATGCCGCGGAGCACCTCAAGGGCGCGGTCAAGGCCGATGCTGGCGCTGGAGCACTCGACGAGAAACTCGTAGTCATTTTCGAAACGTTTCGAGGAGCGCGATTCGATCTTCTTCAGGTTGACGTTGTAGTCCTGTAGGTAAACACACAACAGAGTTTGTTTTGATTTTGGTCGGAAAGCAGAAAGTGTTTGACAGACCTTGAAGACCTTGAGCGCCTCTGCCAGACAGCCGACGCTTTCCTTCATCGAGAAGATGACGTGCACCAGCTCTGCCCCAGTTTGGTCCATGATGTAGTTGCCGCTGACTCGAGTTGGTCGCTGCACATATGGCTTCTCCTCCATTACGGCGCTGTTCTTCTGCTGCAGGTGGTGATTTTATAGGAGAGAGAAAGAGATGGAAAAAGGTAATGATGGTGGCGGTGATGGTGGTAGTAATGGTCTCAGTAGGTGTGCGATGTTTTCTACAGCATGCTCAATAACTTTGTTTGCACTGTTTGCACTTCCCTAAAGTCTAGTTCAGCTGAAAAGCAAATGAAAATGAAGTGCTAAAATCCAATGCATTACAGCAATGCTATCACCTTTCCTTTCCCCCTTTCTGTATCAATCTGAGACGAAGGCTAAAAGCTCACCTCCACCTTTCCACCACCACCACCCTAATTAGCAGTGACAACTGCTGCCAGTGCTGTCTACTTACAAAGACGGTGTTTCTCCTTTTCTACGACCATTTTCCCACTAATGATGGTGCAAATGAAAGGGAGAGTAAAGGAAGGAAGGAAGGAAGGAAACAGTCAAACTGGAGAAAGAGTAACAAGTTAAAAGCCGTAGAGCCGTACAGGCTTGGGAATGCTGCAGTGTCGCTGCAGTACCTCGTACAAAAGTGGTACACTCAATGTCCGACGTGAGACGATGCTGATGCTGATGATGATGATGCAAAAGTGGAAGTGCGTTAGCTCAGCTAAAAGAGCAGGCGCTCGGCGACACTTGCTGCCATTTTATACGGCTGGTTCTTCCTCGTCATCATCATCATTTTCATCATCATCAGTAGATGCTTCAGTATCATTTCAAGCTTAGAACTTGGGAAACTAGTTTGCTTGGGAACTAGTTGGGATAGTCTGCTCTGCTCTTTCTCTCTCTCATATGATCAACTAAGTAGAAGAAAAAGCCTGCAGTAAAAGAAGGCAAAGAAAAAGAAGTCTCTAGTCTCAGGTGATTATTAATAGCGCCATCACACACACACACTCACTCAGGAGAAAGCTTATCAGCACAGCTGATCTCAGCAGTGTTGTCCTTGTCACCGACCAACCAAGCGATTTGTTTACATCTGTTGATCATCATCATGGCTTGAAGCTGTTGCTGGAAAGAAAGTTGCCTGGTTGTCCGCATTTTCACTTTTCACTTTTACTTTTACTACTGAAGAGGCAAGTTAGCAATTCATCATCAGTGTGTCATCATCGACATCGACAACAGCAGCAGCAACAGCTCATCAGCAGTGCAAAAGTGCAACTGAAAGTAATCTTCTCTCTCCCGCTCTTTAGCTTATCAAAATCTGCCCAAAGCTGCCTCGAGGTAGAAATTCCCAAACAAGCTACCACATAAAGCTGCTAAAAACTTACATCGTAGTCTGATCAGATCAGACAAGGCGTGTTAATTAAGAGAAAGAGCGAGAGCAAAGCTAGCTAGTTAAAATGTCGCCATGTTGCCTGACATTTGTTTTTCCTTTTGTCTTCCGTTGGCTCACGTGCCTGCAGATGCCCGAGATGTCCCCAGGCACATACACACACCCCACACCAAAACCATGGATTTAACTGCAAAAAACTGGAAAATAACACGTAACCATCATCATCATCATTATCAAATAAGCTCCTCTTGTATACTCTCTTTTCTTTCACTGAGTCATCTTCGTTTTTTGCCCGGTGAACGCCACTAAAATCGAAATTTGAAAATTTCAGCTTTGCTGTCAGGAGGAGACGAAAAGATGAAACTTTAAAGCAGTTCATACCACTGTCACCAGATGCAAGAAATTTAGGCGACCTTCTACGACACTAAAGTGAAAAGTAGTAAATTGAGACGTCTACGTACGTGCGTGCATGCTCACTTGCTGTCAGAAATGATGAAAAGCGTATATGAAAAAGAGAGGATGAAAAGATGCTCCGAGAAAGAGAGAACCTCATCCTAATTAGATCAACGGCAGTAATTGGCTCGAGGGACACAAACACACACACACCTCGTACACCGACACACTTCCGACACACTTACACAGCTTGGAACGGGCGCTGCAACAAGAGCAAATGCAACAAACCCGAACCACCAACAGAGCCAGAAAGGAAACCCCCAAAAGAGAGAGAGAGAGAGAAAATGAAAAAGCCGAACCTAGTTGACCCCGAGGTGACCTACAAACTGCTGCTGCTGCTCCTTTTTCTGTGATCGCCACCCATTTTGTCTCTCACATCTCCTCTTCCCTGTAGCTCTCTTCTTTTTCTGTCGTCCTACTTTTTTTCAGAAGAGCGCGGACACTTCAAGGCACAAAAATTCAGTTTCTCTTTCTTCTAGTTTTCTTACCTCCTCAGCCTCTCTTTATTCTGCTGAAAGAGCAACAGCAGCAGCAGCAGCCTGGAGTGTCCTGCATCTGTTTCGATAAGAGATCCTCTTATGTTGCTAGAGCTGGTGGCATTGGATCCTCTAATGAACTGAGAGAGAAAAAGTGAGCACCGGTCTTGTGGCTGCCGGTGAAGTGCTGCTGTTGTTGCTAACCAACTCTTCTTTTCCCACTATATCTGCATTCTCTTACTATTCGTGAGAATTAGCATTGGGGGTGAATCGCTGCACAATCTTCTGCTCCACTTTGTGGCAGCATCAGCAGTGTGTGTGTGTGTCATTAGTGCAGCAGCACCGGCATCACCGAATAAATGGTGGAAATATAATCCACTTAGGCTTACACTTTGCCGTAGCCGGCAAGTGTCCTCTCTGTGTTTGCGAAACAGCTTAACTATCTGGGCGCCATGGTCCAGCGCTCAAACGCACACACACACACATCTCGTGATAAGCTGATCGATATTGATCGATCAGACTTGCTGCTGCTGGTGGTGGTGGTTGCCACGATTGCGCGCCAGGCTGTCGCCTACCTCACTGTCTCTGTACTGTACACCTAAGCCGACCACAAGTGCTGACAAGAACCACTGGTGAGATCACTTCTTTGACTGCTGAAGTGAAAGAGGGCAAGAATATTTGAGGGTACACACACACACACACACAGTCATTCATCTTTTCCCTCACCTTATTTTCCTCCTCCTTTTTCTGTCTTTCAGCAAAGAGGGGCAATCGGTCCACTAGAGCAGAGCAGAGCAATTGCCGATTCTTTTTTCTTTCTCACTTCTCTAGCAATGTCTCCCGCAGTGTGCAACACACACGCACGAATTCATTCACTCGACAGTGTGCAAGACGCCAAGAGAGGACAAATTGGTCAGTGGTTCAGGCTGAGAGTCAGCAGCACAACAACAACAGCAGCCACTGCGTTTGTACGGCAAAAGAGGCGCAAGAAGTGCCTAGTTGGCAGGTTTTCTTCTGGCTGCACCGCAAGGCTTCCCGCGTTCTCTCGGCCACGACCTGTTTGCGAAGGAGAGCGAGCCAGTGTGTGTATGGTAATCCAATTAGCAGTGGGTATGTACGGCTGTAGAGTAGTGTACCGTAGTAGTGGTGTGTAAATGGAGATGTAGAAGAGAGGATCTGCTTCGTCCCCACGTTCTGGTGGCGTCCACGGACTGGCTCTCACTGAAAAGATGCCAGATGCTTGTACACGTACACACACGCATATTGACAGAGATATAGCATACCCCCCCTTTGCCACCACTGACGTCCGTTTGCCATCATTCAACCAGTTGCAGCCAGCTCTGCAGTGTGCTCTGATCAAGAGCTGATCTACTGTACAGCACTGCTGCTGCTGCTCTACAGTAACCATATACTGCTGCGGTGCTGCTGATCAGTTCATTCATGCTATTCCTACTACTACTTCTTCTGCTCTCTCTCTCTCTCTCTCTCTCTCTCATCTCATTGCAGTTCGGCACTTGCTTTTTCTCTCTCTCTTTTCCGACACAAGCTTTCTTTTCTCTTCTTCCTACAACCACCCAAAAGCAGTGTCTTCGGTACGGTACTGACTCACAGCTTCACTCGACTCGGTGCCTCCGTCACGTTCAACACACACACAGTTGTTCTGTGTCTCTGTCTCGTTTTCTCCCGTCTTATTCTGTTTGAAATTGTGCCGCGCGCTAACTTTCTTCGTTTTCGGGTGTCGGATGTTACAGTGTTACAGTCTTGCGAAAAAATCAAATCAACACTCTGAGCAAGAATTTTGTGTGCCCTTTTGAAGAGAAAGAGGTTGGTGGTGAGTGCCGCCAACGGCAATAGAGTTGCAAGTGAGAATTGGTCTTTTTATTACCCTATCGACTGCCTTTGATTGGATTTCCACCGAAGTGGATGATGACGATGACGCTGAAGATTATGATAACTTAATAATGTGACAGTGCCGCTAAAAGCGTTTGTTTGCCGGCTTCCGATCACAATCAATCATCAATCGAAGATAATAAATCACACCGCTGACAAATCAATACATCAACTTTGAGCACAAAAAAGATAAATTCCCCTAAAAGCAACAACCACCGTCTTTTGCTAAGCCAAAGGTAAGTCGATGCTTTTAATACAATACAAAAAAAATTTCTCTACCGTTTTCAGTCACAGTTGTTTGTTTCAATTTTTTACAACTTTTTAATTAGGCCATTGGCAGTAGTAGTGGTGGTGGTGGGCAAGTCAAAATAATTAGCAGTCCAGCAAACACACAAAAAACATCATGAGTGAAAACGTGCACAGATGTTGCTGGTGCTGCGGGTGTAGAGGTTTGCAGTGCAATGTGTGAATTTGCTGTACAGCATAGCTGGTATTTTGCAATGAACATGTGTTGCATGTGTGCCATTACCATGGAGACCAAACCAGTCAGCCAGTGAGAACAATCGGCGACTGAACAGACGGCTTCAAAGCTGGCCAGGTTGTGCTGGTGATGATGGTGTGGTGGTGGCAGTAAATCAACGCCAGTCTTCTTCAGTTTGTGACTTTGCTTTGTTTAGCTTACTCTCCAGCGTTAGCGTAATAATAAAGTTGTTCAGGAAAACCAGTAAAAATAAAACTGAAGAAGTTACACTACCACCACTATTAAGTATAGTGTGCCATCATTATCCGTTGACGACGGCACCGCTGACAACTTTAGTACTTAATCTTAATTCTCCCCTCTCCCTCTCTCTCTCCCTCTTCCACGCTTTTCAGAGACAATGAGGTGGGTCGCTTCTTCTCTTGCGCCCTCAGCTGCAGTTGTTGTTGTTCCAACTACGGTGCAATTCAATTACCGATTCAAGTCACAGACTACCACAGCAAAAGCCACTTTCAATCACCAGCACTTGCACAAGCACAACTACCCACCTAACAGCAGTCGCGTCGATGAACTTGCCCGTGTCCGAGTTTAGCCACCTCGAGAAGAGGACCACCCGATCAGCTCTTCCTACAGCAGCAGCAGCAAAGCAGCACAAACAACCACCAGACAGCCAGCATGGCCTTCTGCTGAGCGAGGAGGACAAGCTGCTGATCCTCCTGGCGGCTTCCTCCTGGTAGTCCCACCGTCGTCGTCACCTCCTGTCTGGTGCTGCCCCGCTGCTACCTCTACCAGCGATTCCTCAAGCCGAAGCAGCTGATCAGCGGCCTGGGACTGGCACTAGGCAAGCTGAACGAGAAGGCGCGGCCGCCGCTGATGAAGGCAGCAACCAATCAACCTCAAAGTCCAAAGGCCAATGCCAGCTGAACGCCAGCATCGTCTACCCCTCTTCAACAGCGCGGTCAGCAAGGTGGTGTGCAAAAACTGCCGCCCTCCTCCGAGTCTGACCACTTTCACCTCTCCATCGTCCCGTGTACGCCTGCAGCCGCAGACTCGCTCGCTGGCCTCCTCGCCGGTGAAGCATCCCTCTCTCCTCTCATCTTCATCAAATGGAAACTCTTCTTCAGGGAAAGGAACAGTGGCGATTGGAACCAGTACGAGAACCTGACGCCAGCTCGAGAAGACCCTTCTGCGCTACTCCAGCCTGAAGCCGGACAACTAGGCGCTGCCCTGCTTCCCCAAGGTCCGTGCCCGACTGCGCGTGGAGTTGCTGGAGGAGCCAGCCTCTTCCGCCTCGCCTTCCGCCTGCACGTCACCGTCGACCAGGTGACCGACCTGAAGTTGAAGGAGTACCTCTGCGAGCCGTCGGTCTACGTCACCGGGACGCTGGTCGCCGGCGGCGGCGGCGGCGGCGGCGGCAAGTCGCCCGCTTCACTGCGCCGCAGCATCATCGGCAGCAAGGGTAGCTTTTTTTGCATAAAAACAACAATCTGTTTAGCACCGCTGAGATTTCATGGCCGATTTAAAAACCGCTTACAAACAAAAGCGTCCACTTCCGCCGTACAGTGCTGTTGTACAGTGTTACAGCAATAGTTAGTGTAGACTAGTGTAGACTAGATCAGCAGCAGTGGTGAGACTAAACTAAAGCTGCTTTCACTGCTAAATGCCTAAATACCCATTCTTTCGCTGTTAGCGGCTCATTCTGCATGAATTGCGTACGTGTCGGAGAGTGTAGTCATCGGTCCTATTCTCGGTGTCTATTCTTGCTCGCCTTTTGGGCTATCATCATCTTTTTCCCTCTCTCTTTTCTATTCATGCCACGCTTGGCCTTCCCCCGCGCCGCCGCCGCCCCCCGCCTATATATCTAATTTAAGGCGGGGAAGAGAGTTAGAACCTGACGAGTCCGCCCTCTCGCCTCGTTAACTCTCGCTTTGGGGCCCTTTAAAAGAGGGATATTATCTCCGCCCCTATAATTTTGTCCTGTTGGGGGTTCGCACGTCTCGACCATCGGCCGCCAGACACAGCGGCAAAACTTGCTGCTCAACTCCAACTGATCCACGGGAAAAGAGGAAACGAAAATCGTCATACTATACAACAAAACCAGCACCGGGGTTTTCATGTATCCCCCTGTCGCACCAATTTACTTGCTGCGCTGTAGCTTTTGCAGGACCCCGACTTTTGATTTCTCCCCTGTTTGCGCTCTTTCCCTCGTGCTCTTTGCTGCCCCAAAAAACCACAGAAAACAGTCTGTCCCCAAGCAAACTAGCTCTATCACCCAATAAGTTTTTTGGGAAAAATTGAGAGAGACTCACGGCGGGGACTGCGCTTGCTGTTAAAGCATGTTTTTAAGGCGATCCCCCACCATTTTGGGCCAATTCCGGGGCCCTTTAAGTGCCCATTTTGCTGTCGTCGCCCGCTCCCTCAACAACTAGTTTCTTCTTTTTAAATCGAATTAAAAAATTCTGAAAAAAGTGAAATCAGCGATGTGTGAGAGAGAGAGAGAAAAGGGGAGAGAGAAGAGAAGAAGGAAAGGGGGGTAAAAAAGCGGGAGAAAGGAACAAAGAAAGTGTAGCCTTTTCCAAAAACTCAGCTAGGGGGGTTGTACACAGTCCACACTTTAAGAAACAGCACTATTCTTAATGTTTCTTAAAAAAAAAAAGGGAAAGAGGTTTCAACACTGCTGTTGCAAGGGAAAAAAATAGCAAATACGAATGACAAAGATGGTTTTTTTGGGATCATCAAGATCAAAGGGAAAGTGGGGCTTTTGTTAAAAAAAAGCAAAAATTTTTGCCCTTAGGGTGCGCACTTCGCTCTTGTTCGCATTTTTTCCCTTTACTTTCTATCCTCGCTTTTCTCGATGATTCTCGAATCGTTCAGCGTCGCTTTTTCACGACCACTCTGTCAATTAATGGCTTCACCTTTTTCCCAACCCTTTCCCCCTTTCCTGTGGCCATTCTTTCTTCTACCAGGCTTCACCACCCGCAACAGAGCAGAGCCCCCAAAAATTTTGCTGTTGCCATTTTACGGCTTTTTCTGAGGGAGGAGAAACAAATTTGTAGACTGTGTGGGGGAGATGTCTGCTGCGTGTCTCGGTGCCGTGAACAGTTACAGGGGTGCTCGGGGTACGGGTTTTTTGTACGATCAGAAAACGCCATTGGCCATTGAAGCGCGCAACACCACATATGACAGGGACGAAGGAGAAAGAGAGAGAGAATTAGAGATGCAGAAGAAGAGGTTCGGGCGCAGCTAAGCAGGGGCAAGGGAAGTGGTGAGCCATTAGCAAGCACTAGCACCAGAAGCAGCACCACACAGCACTATAGCTGGCAGTGAAAGCTAATGAAGATATATACTGGGAAGTGCAGCACTGAGGCCGAGCACTGTCAGCCAGCAGCAAGTGAGCCAGCAACAGCCGCTACGCAAAGTGGCCAACACACTGCTGGTGCGGTGCGGTCGTGCATGTTCAATGGCAAATAGATAATTAAACCACGGTGATCCGTTGAACGACGACCAGCACCAGCACCGCCGCCGACACCACCACCGCAACGACCGGTAATCAGTCTTGCTCGGCCCACCACTGAAAATTGGCGGTGCTGGTGCAGTGAAGTGCAGTGAATTTAAAGCATTACATTTGCTGGGCCTTCTCCTTACATGGGCACTCTTAATGCCAAGAGTTGAATTTCGTGCAGAAAACGGAGAAAACGGAGTTGCTGAAAACTGAGAGGGGAACTGTGATTCTAAGAACTGCGGTAATTTCGCGCGCCCGCGAGTTCGTTTGAGCGCGGGACTGCAGTCGAATTTGATTTGCAATCAATTTGCAACTCAAATGAAATATTAATGACGCACTTGCAGGCGGCAGTGAGTATGTCATTCAGGCTGCTGCTGTGTTGCTGTTGGTGGCAGTGATGAAGCAGTGTGTTCAACAGCACTTACGGCGCTGTTGTACAAAAAAGAGAAAAAAAGAGAGGCGAAAAAGCAGACCAACAACTGCTGATGCTGCTGTATTTTCATGGCTTCCGCTGCTGATGGCTGCTGTTGCAACGAGACACGATGGCCTACGCACGAATATTCGATGCTCACTGTTTCATGCGCTGCTGCTGCTGCTAATCGGTGCCAATGAAAGCAGCCACTAAAGGATGAATGTGCACAGTCTGTGTGTGTGGTGTAGTTGAAGTAGTAGAATTGTGTGAATTGGTTCCAAGAAGAATAAAGGCAAAAACCTGCTAAAGATAAAGGCAAGAATTGCGTGTGTACAGCAGCAGCAGAGGCTTTGTCTGGCGGCGGTGGCACTGGCAGTGAAAAAGTGGAACTTTTTCTCGAGAAATTCTGCATAGGCAGCGCCAGATTGCCCGCGCCCAAAGCAGGCAGATCTTTTGCTCGGTATTCCAGTGAATACGTTCACTTACACTTAGACATTACGATGCTGCTGCTGATGATAATGATGATGTGGTAATGGGTAGCAGTGTAGAAACGGCAGCAAAGGCACCAGCAATAATAAGGCGCACTAATAAGCGGCAATGTCAAGGTATTCTCATCCTTCCTCCCTCTCTCCTCACTACTAACATATGCAACTTTCTTCTAACCCCTAATTTGTTCTGTTTTCTCCTCCTTCCTGTGCAGCCACCCAGAGCGAGCTCTTCCGAACTGAGACCATCAAGCGCTGCCTGAATCCGGTGTTCGGGAAGACGGTGCGCAGTGAGCTGCTGCCCCGGTCCCTGCTCAAGGAGGGCTGCCTGAAGCTGCGAGTCATGGACGAGGAGCGGTACGCAAATGACGTCTGCCTGGGCGAGGTGGCCATTGCCCTGCGCAAGATCAGCCCACTGGGCAAGGGCGAGGAGTGCTGGGAGGCAGTGTCTGCGCCGCCAGAAAAGATGATGAAGAAGAAGGACAGCACCGACTCAAAGATGGTGGAATGTGAAAATGGCGAATCATCCTCCACATCAGCCGTTCCACAAATTCGCGTCAACGGCGCCGAGAAGAGTCTAGACGAGGAGTTGGTGGTGGCCGAGGCGGGCGAGCAGCCAGGCAGCCAGATAAGCACCTACACCTTGTTTCCCATTAAGGAGGTAAGTGAAAAGGGGGGGGGAGAATGGAAGAGAATGAGATTGAAAAGAAGGGATAAAAGGAAGGGAATTAAAGTTGTAGAATGTACAGCGGTACTGAATTGAAAAGAGGAAGGACGAAAGAAAGCGAAGGCCGAGTGCACTGGCCGGCCTAGCATGACAACAACAAAGACTCATAGCAACAATGTCTTTATCCCCTACCCTTCGGTGCAAACGTCTTTTGCCTTCTTTCCCCTTTTTTTTCTTTTTTTGAGCAGATGAAATTTGGGTTTTCCAAAAAAACAGAGGAAAATACATGGTATCAATGACAAAAGTGGGTTTACTTCCTCAGTTTTTGCACTACTACTTAAAGAGAAGAGCCTTCCGCTACGTCCAGTTGCTCGATCGTTTTGAGCAAATGTCCCAAATTTAATGGCCCTATTAAATTTAAATAATCTTCGGTCCTAGCAAATCCTTTTGGGAGAGAGAATTTTTGGCTAAAAGCACCGGCCCAAATGCCCAAAGGGAAAAACTTGGGGCTTCAATCTTGGCGAATTGGGGATAGACTAATTGCGCACCGATTCGGTTTTTTGCTATTATTGTTAGCCTATTTAAAAAGAAAAAGAGAAAGGGGCCCCTTTGGCAGTGCAAACTCTGGCCAAAAAAGAATTTTTTGCATCTCCAGCCTCTTCTCTCTCCATTGTTCAAACCCAAACCCCCAGCAAAAAAGTGCTTTTATTTTTGGTGAAAGAGGGGAAAAAAAAACGCAACTTGGGAATTTTCTTGCTTGCCTGCTCGCCTTTCTTTTTCCACCGCTCTCATTCTCTCCCAAAGAGAGTGCCATGATACTCAAAGTGTGTTTTACGTAAGATGAATTCTTTTGCTTCTTCTTCTCCGCCTTTTCTCAGAGGTATCAGCAGCAACAGAGAATTCGGGCTGGGGAGCTGAATGAACATTTTCCTAGCTCCTAGCAACAACAACACATGCCACAGAGCGTCAGAAAGAATCTTGTTTCAGAGGAGAAGGAGGCGGGAGAAGGAAGAGAAAGGAAGAAAAAGTTGAAAAAGTGATGTACGAACGCTGACATGAAAACATGTGCACTAGTGGCAATTTAAAAAAAAATGTCATTAGCGAGGAGGACATGTCCTACTTCACATGTCATGGCAAATGTTTATTATGATCATAATTATGATTGAAATTGGAGAATGGAATTTTCCTTTTTTGGGGCAAGTGCAGTACAGCTTTACCATCATCTTGACTTGTTTTGTTTTTTGGGTTTTTTCACCTGCAGGTGATTTGAAAAAAAATAAGAGCAAAAGAAAAGGAATGAGTGACATTGTTTTCAAACCCGCGCAGCAGTGACAATTTTTTTCTGTTTGCTGTAAAGCACTTTGAAAATTTTACCACCAGGGAGATTGGCATTTCTGGAAAACTTCAGCCCGCAGCACTAGCAATATATTTTTGTGAAAAATTCAATCTTCTTAAATCACACAAAACAGAGCCCTCTCTGTTTTTCTGCTCTCCAGTGTGATCCCCTCGCTAAATTCCTCGAAAACCTCTTTTTTCTTCTTTTTTCCCCTATACATTCTCTACTTACTTTTTTGTTAGGCCCCCTACGCTTTGCAAAGAGAATTTGGGAATACAAAGGAGCGGGCCGGATCTAAAAATACCCCGCCAGCAGCAGCAGTAAAACCCCACACTGCCAATCATCACGCTGCGAATCTCACTTACCAAAAAAAAAAAGCGTCCCCCTCCTCAAAAAAGGGGAAATTTTCACTCAACCAAACAACTTTTGCTTCATTTCCTCCATCAAAGGGAAAGGGCGACAAACTTTGTGGGCTTCTGCTTCCTGCCCACCTCAAAGCGAATCAAACGTGACCGTGGTGAAGGCAAACGTCCGACCGGGCATTGTGCCGCCAATAGTACTTCAGCCACCTCAACTACAACCACGACCACAACGACACCGAGCCCTGCTGTGCACCACGGTAAGTCCACACCACCACCACCACACCACAACCTTGATGATCGATGAGGGCGAGGGAAAAGGGAAAACCTAATTTTAGTACACACACATCCATTCAGTCTGCATTTTCTCTCCCCTTTTCCGCTGAACTAACCTTTAAAAAACTCAACTCTCTTTCTCTTTTTCTTTCTCATGGGGGCTCTTTCGTACCTGTGGGAGCCTTCTAAAGCGCGCATTCTGCAGTTCAAAAAAAAGGCCGGGCCTGGTGAAGAAGAAGAAGACCGGGCCTCAGCGTCCGCCTCTCCTGGGGCGAACAAAGAGACGGTCAAACTTTGATCTGATTGGCAACAGCGACAGCGGCAAATGGCAAACTCGACAGTCGTGTCGTGCCCCCTCCACCAAACCCTTTATGCTGGTGGGGGTCTGCAAGGCGCAAAAACTCACGCGCCCTCCTTTACGAGGGCAGTCCGAGGGAGGAGCACGCCCGAGCAGGATCAAACAGGTGGGCGGGGTTTGGGTTCTTTTGAAAGGGAAAGGGGGACAGTCCCAAGGGACGCAATCCCCGGCCCTTTGTCCGGGAACTTTGGATGGAAGATTTGGCAAAAACCCAAGGGAGATTTTTTTCGGCTCTAATTTTGGTAAAAGGTTAAAGTTCCCCCCTTTTTTTTTTTTAAATTTTCTTTTGTAAAAGGGGGCGTTTTCTAAAAGGGGGAAAACAGGAAAACAAAAAAAAAAATGGGGGAAAGGGAAAGGGGGTGATTTTTTTTTTTTTTTTTTTCCCCTTTTTTTTGGCACCACCAAAGTTTTTCCCGAATCTTGAATATTTTGGCATTCACGAAAAAACACACTCATTCCGCAGCACTCACATCTACTCATGCAAAGCACACAAACACACAACACACACATCGCGTCCACAAACTATGACGATGGCGATTCTCTCTTCACCGAGTTTTCCTTACTCTATCAAATCAATCACTCCTTATCTCTCACCACAATCCCCTTTCAAAACTCCCCTATTTTTGCTACATCTTCTCGCATCTTCACCACTCTCAAAAAACCACTTTCCCCTTTATCCTCAACCCCGGCGTCAGCAGCGAAGCAGACGGTGTCACTCATTCCAACAGATTCATCAGGCAAAAAACACACCAACACACACACACTGACACCCCAATTTGAAAACAACCAAAAGACATCATCCGAGATGAAATCATATTGAAATAAAAATTTAAGACAAAATTGCTAAGATTCGAAAGTGCTCTTTATTGTTTTTACAAGTAAATTCAGTCTAAAAGGGATGAGTTTGTACAAAAAAAGCTATAGCTTTTGGAACAGGATAAAGAAGTTTGTAAAGGTGAGATGAGGTGCGGCCCGCATGAGTTGAAACGGGCTTGGGCGACTACAGCAGCAGCGGCCCGGGGACCAACTTGAAACTGGGAAAGCTTTGAGAGGAGGAGGAGGACTGGCAGCGATGACTGGAAGCGGTTGATTTTTGGGGGGTTGGAGGGAAAAATGTAAAAAAAAGCCCAAAAGTTCTTGCCTACTGGAACTTCTCTCTGATGGCCAGCCGGTGCTCCATCCCCTCGCATGTCAGTGAAGAGCGTCAGCGTGAGATTTGTGCAGCGCGGACCCGCTCCGCGAAGACCTCCTCCAAAGTTGTGGCGGGTGGCGCCGGAAGGCTCCGAGCCGGTTTTCGGAGATTTCCCGCTTCACCCCCGGTGATGTCTGCGAGTGGTAGTTGATTGCTGGGTTTTGTTGTGGGAGTTGCGGGGGTAAACCACCTTTCCAGATGTAATCGGAGGAGGAGGAGGGGAGAAACCGGCGAATGCCCTTCTTGAAGACGATTTGCCGCCGGCCCTTTTTGACAGCTTTTCCCGCTTTATAAGGGGAGATGATCTGCTTTGGCTGCGAGAGGGGGCCCGTGGTCGGCGCGCCGCTTGGGGAGGTCCCCCACCAAACGGGGGTCCTTTGCCTTTGGTGGCCGCTCGGCGGCCCCCTCCAGGTGGGGGAGTAGTCCCGTTCCAGCTCGCTTATCTCCCGCCGAAGGGGTTGATGTTGCGATGAGCCCGGTTTTGGGCAGCAGCCGTTTTTTGGGGGGGTGGGGTGGTGGGGGCGCTGTGGCAGAAGCTGCTGATGGTTTCACCATTTTAGAAGTGGCAGTGATGGGCCTTTTTGCTGGTGTGAGGCGGGTGCAGTGAAAGGGCCCCAAAAAGAGAACCCGGGAGGGCTGAGGACATGGAGGAAGGTCTTTGGGTTTGCTTTGGTTTTAGGGGGGTTTAAGAGCGAGGATGGCGAAAGGGTTTTGTGAGGGGGAGAGGGAGAGATAAAGGAGAAACTGGGTTTTGGGGTGGTGGAGGGCGAAGCGAAATCAAAGCCGAAGTTAAGACGGAAAAAAGCAACGGACAGCAGGGAGCTGTGATCATCCCCCCCCGCCGCCGCCGCCAGAAAGGGGGAGGATCATTTGAGAAGTGGTGAAACTTGTTTTTGCTGTAGAAGATGCGTGTGTGTTTGTTGGGCAGATCGTCAAAGTGGAGATTGAGCAAGTTGAGAGAGGCAAAAGTAGTCGAATGATCAGGCAGTTTGAGCAGTGGTGATCAGCACCTCAATGACCCTCTGTCGTCGAGTAGAGCGTGTGTGTGCCGTAGCTGGCGCAGCTGCACTACCTTTTATATCTCGCTCCAGCGGTGAAGCGTGTCCCTGCGCAGTGAGTGAGTGAAGCTGGCTGGGCACTTCTTCTGCAGTGCTCGGGTGCCCCTGCAGTAGCACTGTTGCCCTATGACCCTCCTCCTCTTCTTCTTGCTCAAACTATGATAGCTGTGTGCTGTTGCTGGTCGCGTGTCCAAAGTCTGTCCAGAACGAGAGAAAGAAAGAGAGAGAGAAAGCTTAGCACTTGGAAGAGCGCAGTGCGCCTGTTGGTGACCTCGAGCAGAAGGCCAACTGCTACGGCTGCTGCTTCATTGGCATCACAGCCACCACATCGACCACCCGTTCCAAAAGCAGGCACTAGTACTACTACCACCACCACCCCCTCAAACGCTAGTATCGGAGACAAACATCGCAGTGAGAGTCTGAGTCTGAGTCAGAGAGCACTCGGAGAGCACCTGGTGCTCGAGGGCTCCTGCTGGCTGCTGCCGCCGCTTCGATCACTTTCTGCAGTGTTCCAACTCATCGGCAGCACCAGCAGGCACAGACAGAAAGTGAAACTGTAGCTGCAGCATCTGAAAGGCCAATTCGCAGACACAGTTGGCCACGCGACCAGACGTGTGCGAGAATGAAAGTGCTAGACAGAAAGTGCTAAAGTGCCAGCGAGAGAGGATGCGACAAAGAGCGAGAGAAGATGAGAAGACAAATTCTCTCTTTGGCTTCTGCTCGGCTCGGTTCGGCTTGCACTAACTAAATGTGTGTACGCAAGCAATGAATGCCACTGAATGGGAGGCTCATTTGTCCTCTCATTTCGGATGCAAGCGGAAATTAATTAGGCAGGTAGGTAGCAAAAAGGCGGAGGTATTAACTTTGGCCGCAGCAGCAGCACAGCAGCCAAGCCAGCACTACTAACTCATTAGCAAACATGGGCAGAAACGTAAGCGTATGCGTAAACGCAGAAGGAAAACTCTCGCGAGAAGACTGTCGCCGACAAAACGCCCCAAAGGAAAAAGAAGGAGAAAGAAAAGCACAGTCAAGGGCAAGGCAGCCAAGGCAAGGCGACCTTGCGTATGTCAACTCAGGGCGACGACGCGATTGACCTTTGCGCTGGCAGGCAGGCAGTGTAAGTGAGTGAGCGAGGGGCCCACACCTTGCCACTCGCTAGAAGCCCAAGAAGCCTTAGCTACTAGGTTTGGCATCAACTTAGTAGCATAGAGTGAACTACTTGTCGTCGGCATCAGTTCGGCAAAAGGCGATAACATAGCACACACACAGTGTGTGCACTATTAGTTGACACCGCCCTGAGCTGATGTGCAAACAGTGACTGTCAAACGGTAGCCGAATTGGACACCACACACAGGTTGCCTTCATTTTGCTCTTTAATTATACTTTTCTTTTGACTTTGTCGCCACTGCGCTCGAACTAAATGGCCGGAAAGGATGATGATTACAGAAGTCGACGACTGCTGATGATTGAAAACGTAGAAGTGCGCCGTCGCCACCCCTGAGTTGAATTCCGGGCTGAAAAATTTAGATAAAAACACACAGGGCGAGGAGTTTCCACCAAATGAATGGGCCGACCGGGAAAAAACGGTGAAAAACTATTCATTCCGCCAAAACTTTTGCTGGTCTCAATTTTTTTTATTCTTTAAACTCTTGTCGTCTCGAAATGCGCTTGAAGTTTGGCTAATTACTACTCTAGTGTTTCTTTTTTATTAAATTTAGCGCGAACTTCTGAGCACATTGGGGAGGGACTTTGGTGCTGAAAAATGGAAAGAGAGAGAGAAAAGAGAAAAAGGAAGGGCCTGAAGACATTGAGTTTTCCTTCCGTCGTCTATCGTCTGTTGTCACTTCTTCAATACTTAGAGGAGGCACATATGGTTGCAAGTGGAGAAGAAGCTGCGTCGGTTTCAGCAACAGCAGTGACAAGAAAGTGTGACACTCGCTTAAGCTCAGAGAGGAGGCACTGGCACTGCTTCATGCACTGCTGCTCCTGCTCCTGCTACCCTCTGAAAAAACTTCTTAAAGACAGCCTCAAGTAAGTAGTTAAAAGGACATGTGGCACGTGTCACACAGAAAGAGAAGGGAGAAAAGGCTAAAGAAGAAAGATCAAACCCTGCTCCAAAGAAGGAAGGAAAAAAATCGAGCAGGTTTTCTGAAGAAAGTGTGCCAGTTGGTGCTCAACAATAACAAAAGGTGTGCACTTGGCACACTGTTGCCGGCTGCTGCTGAAAGGTGCTTTCTAAGACAGGACACCACCACTGCCACACAATCTGTCGCTGTCTTAAGAATAAGAAGACAAAGAAGAAGAAGGAAAGGAAAGTCTGCTGGCGGTGGCAGCAGGCAAGACGCGTGGCTGCTGTCCACTGCCTTCGCACATGTCTTGCTGGCCCTTGCACTTCGGCTGCTGCTGCCTGCAAGAGCGGCAACAGACGTCCAGTGCTCGCTCAGTGTGTGTTGCATCTGCCGCTGCCTTTGCTGCTGCTGTTGCAAACTGTTGAGCAGAGCGAGTTGAGAGACAGGAGGTCAGAGGTGAACTGGCGGTACTGGCAGACAGACTGCTGCTGAACGTGTTGATGATGATCAACAAAACTGTTCCAGTGCCGATCTTCTGCTGGCCCCTGCTGGCCCTGCTGGTGGTGACGCGTGGCAGATGCTGCCATGTTCTACTCTGTGCTCTACTTTATGTGCCACGAGCCACCAGTCAGTCAGTCAGTTAGTTAGTTGGAGGAGACCATTGAACTACTACTAGGCCAGACGGAGCACTGTTAGGCGATAGCAGCAGCAGCGGTAAAAGCACCGTACCACCAGCAGCAGCAGCAGCAGCCATTGTCCACCTGGCTGGCTAGCGGTTAGTGTGCAACTGCTGGCACGCGTCACGAGAAGTGCACTAGGTGCCGACCATATTCTTGCCAGCAGTTGTTTCGGGACAGAGCTTGTTTATTAGTGCTCTCTTTTTTATTATCATCAGTGCCTCTAACCTAGGAGAATAAGTGTTGTGCACTGTAATTCTGTCTCACAAAAGGGCCCAATTAATTGTGTGGTTTAGCAGTTTTGCGGCAAGAAGACAGGGAGAGAAAGTGCACTGAAAGTGCAGCACCGCCGAAGAATTGATCCTAAGCAGGCGGCAAACGACCGAAAAAGCACTTTGAGGGCGAAATTGCAAATCAATAGCAACTTAGTTCTCTGCTTTTGTGAGAAAAGTGCGGAATCTATCTTAGTAACACCAGAGACCAGAGAGCTGCAGTTTTCGGTTTTTCGGTCCAATTGGTGCGTTTCAACTTCTGCTGCTATTCTTGCTGCGTCTAATGACATGCAAGTTGACAAGTTTTTTTGCTGTTCTTGCCTTTTTAAAGTTTTTACTCTAAGTAAGCAAAAAGGAGGAAAAGGAAAAGAAGAGGAAAGAAGACACGATGAACATGAACATGAGCTATGACATGTAAGCGATGACGGAATTCCGGCATTTCCAATAACACAACAAAATGGCATAATTTATTGATTGAAGAGCTGATTTTCCGCTGCCGCTGTTTGGTGATCAGTGTATCGGAAAATCGACTAACTCTCCTCTCTTTTGCAATTCCTCGCTTTTCATGTCTTCACTTTTCTGTGAATACTGTCGAGGGTACTGAATTCGATTTAAAAATAAGCAGACGGAAAGGGCAAGCGATGCTCCAGTCAGATGATCATTGAGCTGAGCAGCTTCTCTCCCGAGAGAGTTTAGCAATTGGTTCTAGAGAATAATAATGCAATAGTTGCAGTTGCAGTTGCAGCTGATTGGATTGTTGCAGCAGCACGACAACAGCACCCGACAATTGCCACACCGCAGCAGCAGCACATTCTGGCGAATTGTCAATGAATATAATAGCAATTGACAGCAGCAAGTCATTGGCCTGCCATGCCATGCCATCATCATCTGCCCACCGGTGTAAATCACTCACTGCTGCCTGTGTGCAGATGATGATGAGGTGCTAGTGCTGCTACTGCTGCTGGATCAATGGTGATGAGTGCAACAGCAACAACAACAGTCGGCGAACTCTGAGAGTGCTCATGGTCAGTGACACCACCGTTGAAACAGTCATAGTGGACAATGACTCCGGTGGAGAGTGCATGAAATGTGTGTGTTGTGGTGTGTGCTTGCACCCGTCTTTCGATGCAGCAGCACCAAACAGCAGCAGTAGCGGTGGCTTGTGTCATCGACATCGTTCTCCCTTGCAGAGCCAATACTGACTTCCACACTCGAACTGGGATTTGAGGTCAAGGCACTAGTGTATGAGGTCAGTAGCACATGAAGCCGGTAAGAGCTGAGTGAAGGTAAGAGAGGACCTAAAAGTAAAAGTTAGCGGGACCTAGCGTAGCGGTGCTGCGGTGACAATGGAAGCGGCGGTGACACACTGGTGCAGCTACTGTGCTGCTGCTGCTGCCGGCGAGTGCATCCAACGGGACAGCGGATAGAGCGAGCGGGGGCCCAGCTAGCTCTGTGCTTCTATTTTTCACCTCAGCCAAAAAGAGCAAGAGGTCTCCGTTCGTCCGGTGTGTGGGGGCAAAAGAAGTGCGGTATTGTGCGCAGGCAGACATCCACCGCCGATGCACAATGGCCATAGTGAGAGTGCGATGGCGGCGCTAGGGCTCTGAGCTTGTGCTTCAGTGCTGCAAAGGTCTCTCTCCCTCTCTTGTCAGTGCTGGCCACATCACCAGCAGACTAAACTCTGCCAGGCAGTCAGTGCCGCCAGGTGTAGGGTGGAAGAGCAGATGAAGCTGCTTGCGCTTGCTGCTGCCTCTTCTGCTGCTGCAGTAATTAATTTGTGACCTTCGAGCAGTGAGTAGCACCAGGCACGTGCCCCAGCAGCCAGGCAGATGTTGCCATCAACATCGGTAAGGCAGATGCACCGAGGGCAGATGTTTCACTGCAGTGAGCAAATAGATGAAGAAGAGGTAGAACCCCTCACTACTAGAATAAGAAGAATTAGTGACAGTAAAAACTGCAAATGGTCAGAGGTGGCGAGAAGAAAGGTGTCTTTTTATACAGAGAGTGAGATTTATAAATAAAAAGTCAAAATACAAATAAAATAGGGGTGAAAAGAAAGCATCAGTAACAAGAGAAAGAAAAGAAAGAAAAGGCAGTGAAGAAGGAGGTGGAAAAAATGATGTCATTTGGTGGTCGTAGTTTTGGTGGTGGTGGCGATGGCTCGGCTATGATTAGCCGTTCAGCAGTGCTTAGAGCAACTTTGGCCCTTGGCATTGTTCGGATCTAGAAGAGCGGTGGCGCACTCTCGACATTTTCCGGCCAATCGCAGACGTTCTCCTTGATGTTGAAGACCAGATTCTGCGGACAGGGCATGTGGTGGCGGCGACTGCCCTCGCACATGTAGTACATCGTACAGTCGTCCGGTCTTGGTGGTAGCTGATGTGCCCGTCCGCCTCGTCGCACTTTACCTCGTCCTTGAGGAGGCATCCCTGAAGAAGCTGATCCTGAGGTGCCCAGTGAGAGGGCGTCCAGGTTCTCCACGTGGTAGCCCTTCAGCTCCTCCGGGCGGCGTTGATGAGGGGAAACTTCTGGCCGAGGCAGCTGCCGCTGAAGTCCTCCATGTCCACCGACCAGATCATCACCCCGCCGAGGCCCTTCTGCTTCAGCCACTGGGCCTAAAGGTCAAAAGGGTATTAATTTTTCGTTTTTAAACCATATTTACCCCCCCCCCCAAAAACACCTACCTTAACCTTGAAGCTTCGTGGATCATCAAAGCCGACCCACTGGTCGTCCAGGTAGGCATAGGGGACCATCTGCTCGTTGTCCCACACCAGCGTGGCGCCCGACTTCAGTAGATCACAGATCTGAGAGTAGAGAAGAGGTTTAGAAGGAGAAAAAGGAGAAAGTTATAAACTTTAAATCGCCTAAAAAGGGAAGAAAGCTCGTATACCTCAAAGAAGGCGAGAAAGCCCGTCTCCTTGGTGAACTTGCCCGCATTTCCGCCCTTGATGGCGGGCGCATTGACGTCCGTCAGATTAGGACTGGCCAGTGTGAAGGAGCGGCCGTAGGTGGGAAAGCCTACCACCAGCTTCTCCTTGGAGGCGCCCTTGTTCAGCCACTCGCTGATGCTGTAGTCCTGTGGGAGAGGGAGAAAGAAATTAGAGAATAAAAAGTGTGATAAAAACTTGGCTTGAAACATCAAACACATCGAACATAAAATAACACACAATCGGCCGTTATATCCGATTGAGTGGAAGAAAACAACAACTTTTGCAGCTAAAAGGCCCATTACACATTACACAAGCACAGACAGACACTTTCTATCCGATCAAAATTGGCGCGCTAACGGGAAATGCGCGAACAAATACGCGTAAAGCACACACACACCAACGCACCAGCTCGGCGGTAATTGCTCTCTTGACGGTACTTTAGCAGCACTGCGCTCGTCAGAGTTGGACAGGAAAGCAGAAACAGGGAGAGAGTGGGAAAGGGAAAGGGAAAGAGAGCATTGCGGAACACTGAGAGCCAAAGAGAACAGTACACAACAACAGACATCAGCAGCAGCAGACACAAAAAGTGAAACCCGACAGCGACAGCGCTTTTACTTTTTTACCCATTGCGGAAGTGGTCGGTCAGCCTGCCAGACAGGCAGTCAACTCAGCTCAGCTAAGCCCCCGCAGTTGGGTAAAAAAGAAAGAAAGAGTGGGTGCTTTGCACAGAGAAGTGTGCAGGAGAGAGACAGTGCGGAACACACACTGAAAAGTGCTCGTCAGAGGTGAAAGTTCAATCTGCAAACTACGCAACGAGTTGCACACCAAAGCTGAATAGGTGACAGTTAGACGGGGCAGGACAGACGGTGAAACCACAGACAGTTACACTGTCACTCTCGGTATACAACTTTGAACTGAGACTGAAAGGCAGTGCAAGCACTCTCACTTCCTCGTTTGGCGCGTGCGGGGGCCTAGAGTGGCCATAGAGCTTGTGCTGAGTGGTGAGGGCTAGGGTTTGAGGAGGAAGAAGAAAGAGAAGGCGAAACGGGCTAGGTCTACTCTAGTCGACAGAAGGTGAGCCTCGACTAGACGACCGTCAACAGCAGCAGCAATGGCAGCAGCAGCCAAGACAAAGAAAGGGCACGCGTAATGGAAGATGGAGAGGGAGAGAGAGTGTTTGGAGCGAACCGTTGTAAAAATTTCAATCAGTCTGACCCACAATCAGCCCTAGCACTTTACTCTTCCTTGTTTGCGTTTTACACTTACCACCGTCAGCTTCTTGACGTAGTCGCTGGCCGACTGGAGGGCAAAGAGCGGTGCATTGTGGTTGACGTTCTTCTCCCAGTCGCCGTGAAAGTCGTAGCAGAGGACGCTCAGCCAGTCGACGTGCCGGTTCACCTCGGCCACGTCGTAGCCGGCGGCCACCGCCTCGAAGCTGGCCGGCACCGCTGCAGACAGCAGCAGGCGGCTCTTCTTCGAGCCCTTCGCCTCCCCGTCAAAGGTTTCGCGCAGCTCCTAATTAAAAGAAAACAAAGTTAATGTTAAGCTTCTCACACGACACTCTTAAACACACTCACCTTCAGCAGCTTACTAAAGCGCTCCTTATCTTCGGGCCCCCGTGGAAACTCCCCGGCAATCTCCAGCCCGTCAAAGCCGGTAGAGCGGAGAAACTCCACCGCATTGAAGGTGAACAGCGTCTGGCGGTAGGTGCTCTCCGTCAGCGTGCGAAAGGGCGTCGGGCCCATCATCCAGCCGCCCACGGCGAGGACACCCTCAGCAGCGGTTCTTCGCCTTCAGCGCCAGCACCCGCTCGTAGAGGCCGCCCTTGCCGCCGTCCGCCGGCTCGCTGGGCACCAGCTTGAAGTCGCTGTTCAGGTTGGCGAAGGCAAAGACCAGATGGGTGCAAGCGTCGGATCGAGGTCCTCGGGGCTGAACTTGCCGGGCGCCGGGCCTCTTGTGCGAACCAGTTGGTGTAGTAGCAGACGATGCGGGCGTTCGACTCGTTGGAGCTTTTGCCGTCACCCAGTCAGAGCTGCTGGTGGCCGCCTTTAGCAGGGCGGAGGTGGGCGTCGAGGCCGGCTTGTCGAGGATCATGTTGCTGTCGGTGCTGGGGGCGGAGATGGCCTTCGCAGCGGGACCGCCTCCGCCTTCTCGATGATGGCGCTCAGCGTCCGATTTTTGCGGCTTGGCCGGGTCGGCCCAAAGAGCTCTTCGGCCATCAGGCTGATGAGGGGGTACTTTTTGCCGGCGCAGGTGCCTCGGGGGTCGTCCTGGTTTGCAAAAAAGGGGGGGGGGGATTTTCGTGAAGTTTAGTGATCAGCAGTATTTAGCTACTAGATCCGATCGATCATTTCCTACCATGTCCACCGTCCAGACCATCGCCCCGCCGTAACCGTTATCATTGATCCACTTCAGCTTCTCCCGCAGCGAGCGTTCATCATCGAAGCCCACCCACTGGTCGCCGGCCACCGCATAGGGCACCTTCTGCTCGTCGTCCCAATGTAGCGGGCGGTGCCGCTCTTCAGCAGCTCACACACCTCGTAGAAGGCGAGGAAGCCGGACTCTCGGGTGAACTCGCCCGCCTTGCCGCCGCCCGAGCTGGGGCGTTCATGCCGGTCGCCAGCGTCGGAGATGTCAGCGTGAAGGACCGCCCATAGGTGGCCAGGCCGATGATCAGCTTCTCCTTGGGGCGCCCATCTTCTCCCAGAGCTTGACGCCAAAGTCCTGTGGAAAGAGAAACGAGGCGCAACACTTTTAGAACACACTTAGAACACCAACATCGCACTCTTTTCCAGCTCTCCACTCACCAGCGTCAGCTGCTTCCGCCAGTCCGTCTCCCCGGAGAGGGCGTAGAGAGGTGCATTGTGGCCGGTCTTGGGCTCCCACTTGCCGTGAAAGTCGTAGGACATGATGGAGATGAAGTCGACCCACTTGCCCGACGGCGGCCACGTCGTAGCCGCCCTTCACCGTCTCCGCGCCGCAGAGACGGCCGCGGTGAGCAGCAGCCGCGGCAGTTGCTTCTCCTTGGCCTCCGACTCGAAGGCCCTTCAGCTCCTAAAGTGATAAGAGAAGAAAGGTGGTGATGAGTCAGTAAATGATCGTCAATGTCAAGTGATGAGGAGGACGCTGGTGATGGTGATAAACCACTTGAAGTGCAACAACAAACAGTTAAGAAAAGGGCTCAGGGGTGTCAGCTGATGGTCAGCTGGGTGGTACACAAGTGCAAAAGACGGGACAAATTTGTGTGAAGTTGGCCCAATCATCCCGCTTTAGCCGCACTCCCCCAGCGTCATTGGCTCATTTAGCCGATCTGGCTTTTTCCCCTTTTCCTCTTTTTGTTATTCCCACTGATGGGTGTTTTTTTGTTAAAGAGTTTTTTGGGGGTGTTAAACCCCAAAAGGTCTCAAAGTTTTTCCCTTGTCGTCGCTTCCTTTCGGGAAATCCCGGGAAAGATTTTTCAAGAAGATGATCAAGTGGGAAAGAGTTGGAAAAAAACGGTTTTTTAAGCAATTTTTAAAAAAAACCCCCTTTAAAACATTTTTACCCGTCCAGATCGAGACCTTTAGGAGGGGGAGAAAGCAAAAAGTTTCCCCGGTTTAAAATTTTATGATTTAAAAAGAGCGGCCAAAAAGAACTTTCCCTTTTGGGTGCCCGGGCTGGGGAACGGGTTTTCCCCCAAGGAAAAACTTTTGTTCCAGGGACCAAAAGAGAGCGACACCCCGTGCAGTCCTGGGTGCTCCCCTTTTTACCATCAAAGTTGCGCTGTCGCAGGTATTTCCCTGGCGCCCCCGAAGATGAAAAACGTTTTCGGTTTACCTCGTGGAGGACTCGCTTGAAGCGTTCAGGTTTCCCGAAGGCCCCGCCCCCCGGGAAAAGAAGGGAAAAAAACAAAATATGGTTTTTTTTGGGGTTTTACTATAAAAAGTAGTGATAAGGGAAAAATTGCCCAAAAATCACCGACGGCTAGCCCCGAATCTTCAAATCTGGATTTCCCTTTTTTCTTCAGGTCAATTACCCTCTCTAGGTCCCTTTTGTCCCCTTTTGGGCTCATCGGGGGAGTCAAAGGGGGTCAGTTTTTTTCGCCTTCCCATCCAAAATGAGGTTTACGTTTTTAAAAATTTAAAAAATGAAAATTGGGCACGAAAATGATGCCCATCCTCCCCCTTTCCTGTAGATGGGGGGGTACAAAGGAAAAGGTCCCAAAGTCTTCAGGGGGGAAAATTGCCCCCCTTCCCCCGGTACTTTCGCCCCGTTGGGTAGTAGCAAACCCAGCTTCTTTGTTCCGGGCTTTTTAGCCCGCTGCCCCCCTCATTGTCCTCCTTTCAAACAGCATTGCTGTTGCCATTCGGTTGGAGCTGAGCTGGTTGGGAAAAGGCGGGGGTCTGTTTTAAAAGTGAAGTTTTTTATCAAAAATTCAACAACAATGGCTTTTTCTATACTCACTGTACAGCCTCTTGGAGTGGGCAAAGTGCTGCTGAAGACAGGCGGGGACAGCCGACGAGGACAACCGCAAGGTACGTGTGCGGCTGACTGCGGCAGATAATCTGGTACGAGAAAAAGAGAGAAAAGGGGGGGGAAGGATTGCCCGTCAATTTTAGTTTGTAAAAAGGAAGGGATTGCCATCATCGAGACACACAGACAAGGGAAAAACAAGATAAAGAGTTTGTAGTAGTGTAGTAGTGGCTACTTCAACGACCGCCGATTAGTTCCGGCACACCAAAGAGTGGTGCAGTGGTCAGTGGTTCAATGATTTGCGGTAAAACAGAGAAGAAAAGGGACAAAAAGAGGAGATAATGAATCACTTAGGTAGCACACATTTTTCACCACAGCTCCACTTCACCACGACTGAATGGAGCCATTAATTGAGCAGTCAGTTGAGGCTGAATGATCAATTCAGTGGAGAGAAGACAGGACAGCGTCCCCGGCATGGCAACACCACATACACACAGCCACACTTCACCTGTCACACTTCTCTTGCCAACCACTGCTGATCACATTGACACCAGACTTTAAGCCACCGCAAAGAAGTCTAATGAGCAGTCCTCATTAGTGTCAGATCTGATCAGCAGCAGCAACAGCAGGCAGTAATAGGGAAAGTAGTCGCTGATTTGATGGTCGTGGCGATGATATTTATTCCTGTAAGCTAGGGACAGACTGAACTGAACTAAACTAGCCAAGGATTCCCTCTTTTGAAAAAACACACTCACAAAAAGTTGAAGTTCACAAAGATTTGGCTGTCATCGCCAAAACACAAACAAAAAAACAGTGAACATTGCCAGCAGCAGTGCGAGCCGGCATTAACACTACAGCAACAGTCTGAGATGGTCGAACTCTGACAGTGTACAGAGTGTTCAACTGCCCAAATCGATGCTGCATCAGCTTGTGTCTAAAAAACTGCTGCTGCTGCTGCCGTTGATGACCGTCGCACGAAGCGGATCATTTCTAATTGGATCCGTTCGTGAAGGAGAAGACGAAGAAGAAGTGCAAAGGACAAGTGCCCCCTACGATGGCTGTAAACCGGTCACCCGGCGGTGTGTGTTTGTGTTTCCAGCCGTGACCTCTAAAATCCGTTGCTCTGCTCTTCAGCTCAATCAACGGGTTAATTTTGGAAACAGTTTCATTTGAGAGCTGCTGTGCTGCTGTTGATGCTTTTGCTGTGTCACCGCCACCACCACCTAATGGTGCATCGGCAGCAACAACAAGAAAAAAAAATTCCCCGCTCATCAGCAGGAGGAAAAGTGAAAACAGCGGCGATGATGGTAATCACGCTTCGGTCAGCAGAGAAGAGAATAGAATGAAAGCAGTAGAAAACAAAGGCAAGGGGAAAACAGCAACTAGAAGAGAAGAAGAAGAACCAGCAAGAAAAACAAAAACAGCAGTAATTGAGGTCAGGTGCTGTTGCACCGGCGGCGGTGGTGGTGGTGGTATGCACAACATGCCGTGCACAACTCGTGCATTCGGCGGTCATGTCTGATGAATGACCGAAGCGACAGCGAGAAAGAGCACTGCACATTTTCAGAAAAAAGAATTTGCAAGGTCCTCGAGTAAGAAGACAATGCAAGCAGACAAAGGGGAAAAACAGGAGACAGAGACGTGCAAGATGATTCAAAAGATAAAGACAGCACAGGGCAGCGTGGTGGTTTAACTCGCTGAATTAAAGCAGCACAGTTGAAGAAGAAGAAGAAGCAGAGGTAATTGGCCAGTGGTAAGCCGTTCAGACAGACAGACAGAAAACCCCTCTGGAACACGCCCGATGACACATACCATGGCAGTGAAGGTGGTGGTGGTGTGATAATTGGCGATGACAAAAGCAGCGGATGACGATGATGATGTGATGAATGGTGAGAGCAGTGCTTCAAGGAAGAAGAAGAAAAAGTGTGCTGAGTTTGCGAGGTGACACTGCTTCAGCTGAAGTGGAGTTGTCAGGTGGTGCTGGGATGGTGGTGATGGTGGTGAACATCTCACCACTTTGTCAGCAGGAAGGACTGCTCCATGAAAAAAACGGGGCTTGCACAGTGTTCCCAGTGTCCGCACTGTTGTCAGTTTGATTGACAGTAGAAGTCGCTGTTGCGGGCAGTGTTACTGGCCAGTATACAAAGTTAGCCGAAACCGGTAGTTGCAGTAATATTTGATGCTAATTTTTCTGGTGTGGCTGATATGGACGGTAGAAAATGGTAGATAATCACAGCAAAAAAGTGGTTGAGGAAACAGAGAATAGATCAGACGTTGATGATGAATAGAATCACAGTTAAGAAAAGAGTGGGGGAAGAGGGCGTTTCGGACTTGAGAAGCTTGTACAAAACAGTTCAAATTTGGGAAAAAAAATTGCTGCTTGTGTGGCAGAGACAGACAGAAAAAAAGGATTGGCCAGCGACGACGACGACGACGATGATCGACGGTGATGATCGGTAGCGGTGGTGGTGGTGATGGTGATGATGGTGTTGCGCCGAGTGGACAGCGCTCTGAAGATCAGAGTGTAAAAAGTAGAGTTGCAAAGTAGCACACAATCTTCTCTTCTCTCGCTCTCTTTCCTTCTTTTCCAACTGACTCACTTGCCGACTGACTGACTTGCCACAGGTGGTGGTGGTGGTGGTGGTGGTGGTGAAGAAGAACGGTGCCACCAAACGTTGAAGGAGATAGAGTGAGAAGGAGAGAGAAAGAGAGGCTTGCAGCGGCAGGTACGGCGAAAAGCGAGTCTGACCAGAATGATCTTCTCATCAGAGACAGACACAGACAGCGAAACTCAAAGACTGACTGAGGAGACAAGACGACAGAAACACAGTCAGATCGGACTCTCTGGAGCACTAGAGTGTGGTGGCAGCAACTCTCCGCACTAACTGTACTCGTTCTTCAGCACTCTTAAAACGCTCCGCTCGAGGCTCTATTCTCTTTCTCTCTCTCACTTCTTGTCCTGTCCTGTCTTGTCCTGCTGCGACTTTGCTCGAGAAAATGTTCGTGCTGCTGAATGCTGTATCCCTCAGAGGGAGTGTACATTGCCACACTGTGCCATGCCCGAGTCTGTCAAAGTCAGTCAGTCAGTCGGGTCAGACAGACCACTTTTGAATCAGCGACTCCAGAGACTGCTGCGCCTGTTCCTTCGCCTGTTCCTTCTATCTTGTTTCTCGCTCAAGACAGGTGGCAACTCGGCGGCGGCGGCGGCTCTCGTTATCTTCGTCCAGTTTCTCCATCCAGACAACTATCTCTCTTATACTTAGCTTCTGATCTCACTTTTCTTCAGCTTTGCTTGCACAGTTTCCTCACCTAATGAGCTGAAAAGGAGGAGGAGGGGGAGGAGGAGAAGGCAGGTATGCTCTGCTGGTTAAAGCCTGGAAGCCCCTGAATTGGGGCTCCCAATTGCCCTCCGCTCATGCATTATGCAAGTGACACGTCATCTTCTTCTTCACAGTCTGCTGGCACCCCCGCCAAGTGCACACTGCCGTCAGTATTGGAGATACTGCTGTGCTGCTGATTACTACAGCTGATCAAAACTGCTGCACAAGCTGCAGTCAGCAGAATATGATCGGCAGCACTGCTCTGCTGCTGTGTGCTCTAGAGGAGTGCATAATATAGTTGCTTTGAATCCCAAAAATTGTCCACAAATCTAGCGGTGCTGCTAAAAGAGAAAGAGGGGGATTTAGGAAACTGAGACGATTGCGGGGGCCAAAAAGGCTGCACTGTAAGCAAGGGCGACTGAATGAAAGCAAGTGAGGTGAGTGGTGAGACTGAAAGGGGTGCACTGCAACAGAAAGAGGATATAAGCTCTGAGATGCTTGAGCAGGAGGAAAAAAATGAGGACGTACTCACTTGAGAGTGATCACCTTCACTCTTGCACATACCACGGCGTGGTGACACACCCACACCCCTCTTCAATGGCGGCTGATTGATCTTTCACGACTGTAAGCACTGCACTGACTAACCACCACACCACCACCACCTGCAGATCAGGCCTACTACTCGAGCAGAACAAAAAGAACAAGCGAGAGAGGTAAAGGAGAGCAATTCGACCTCCACGGACAACAGCAGCACTCTGCAGACAATTGCACACACTGGTCACACAGTTCACGCATCGGTGAGCAGACTAGTGTACAAACACAAGACTCTGTAGTTTAGAGTACAGCAATTGAACAATGGTCAGCCAGTGGTGGTGGTGGTGGTGGTGGTGGTCAGCAGACATTTTGCTACAGATTGGGCGGCAGAAGGAGAAGGAGAAGGAAAGAGGCACTCTTTGAGGCGATCTCAGCGAGCTGATAGCCTTCGAAAGTGTGTGTACAGACAGTGGTTGATATTTACGAATCAGTGGCACTTCACCAACTCTTTTCCCCCTCTCCTTCCACAGTCTTGGCCGTTTGCTCGCCATCAATCAACTCCAAACGGAGTGGAAAAGGAAAGGACTTTGAAAGACCACCACCATCACCACCACCACTTGGTCATTGTCTGCCACATTCAAAGATAGAGAAGGAGAGAGGTGAAAACGGCTGCGGTGTTCGCTGTTTGCTTTCACTCGAAGAGCAGAGAGAATGGTTCAAACTGAAACAACAACAGCAGCCGCAGCAGCAGCAACAACCAAACACCTCGACTATATTTAGCTATTAAGCGAGAGAGGATGGAAAAGCGAGGCGATGAAATAATAGTCAATAAAAAGGCCGTTGTCATCGTGAGCCTAAAGCTAAAACAGCTAACAGAAAGAGCGAGAAACAACGGATAGAGCTACTAAAACAGATGGAAAGGATGGATGGACGCCAAGTTATCCTGCTAAATAGGATTACGAGTCGAGTTACCTCATTCCACACAAAAAAAAAGAAAAAGGAAAAGAATGGATGGGGATTTGCCAAGATTTTCAAGGGAAGAGGTGCTCTGCAGTGCACCAACTAATGACCCCCATTCCAAATAGTGGCGGACACATTCAGTTGGGCATTTTCCATTGACAGCAGCAGCAGCAGCAAACATCGACGACGGCCAGCACGCCAGTGCTTAAGCATTGTGTACAGCATCAGCAGCAGTGCTGTCGTACCGTACTGTATTGTATAAGAATTCAGCATTGTATAGCAGCCGAGTGGCCTTGGCAATGGCGCCCGCCTGGTGCCTGCATTGTGCTGCTGGCGTGAGTGCAGCACAGCACAAAAGCGCACAGTGCTGGTGGTGCTGGTGGCTGTACAATTGGGCAGATAAGGACGAGCTGGATCTACACTACCACCACCACCACCACAGCCATATCGGCAGTAGTCGGGGACCAAAGGCCAAGGTTAGCGGCGCTGTCCCTGAGACTGAGAGAGAGAAAGAATGTGAGATAGATAGAATGCATTGAGAATATGATATGAGCAGTAAATCAAGGAGGAGTGAGCACATACCTGCAAGAAGTGCTCTTTGATCTGAAGTGCTTGCTCATTTACTGTACTCAAGAACTTGAAGAGTGATTGAGAAAGTTCCAGACAACTCTTTATCAGTGTTCGACGACCTTGGATAAAGATGGCAGCGTCCCTGGCGGAGGTGGCGCTGGTAATGGCTGGTGATGAATCCTTGAGATTCTGCACTCACTTGAGCAGACTTACATTGGTATACTGCCAATTGGTACGGTGTCCATTTCATTTCATTTGCACTTGCACTGCACTGCATTCCATTCCATTCCGACGGTTCAGGTTTCAATCCTCTGCAATATTCCTTCTCTTTCTTTCTTTCTTTCCCTCTTGAAGTTGAAGTGGAAAAGGCGCGCGCACAAAGCGAAAGGAAGTGGCCTTGCCCTAGCCGAAGGCCGCAGCGGTGGCCGTGGTATTCGCACTGCAATCGTACAGGCAGGCCTCTACTACCTCGGGTGAACGGCAGTCAGGGTCAATCGATTCCAGCCTTCTGAACACATTCTACCCGTTTGCTGGTGGGTTCACTTGGCAATGAGCACCCCCAGCTTGTGTGTATTGAGTTTTCTAGTCACCGACGAGGGGAGACGAGGGCAGATCGTACAGTAGAGAACAAGTACTACTGTACCAGGGGCCGCCGTTCATATAGCCGGCGAGTTGTAGCAGATGAAGAAGAGGGGAGCATTCTGGAGTGAGCGTGCAAAGCTGTAGAGGAGAGATACCGATGGCAGCAGCAGCCGTGGTGGTGGCTTCTTCTGCTTCCCACTGCTAGTGGCAATGGTCGTGGTAGCTGTAGTGATCACTGATCAGCACGCTTAGCATCCACAGGCGGCGAAGTCGGCGTCGGTGGCGGCGGCGGCGGCGACGGCGGTAGGCGACCTTCAAAGCATCACTTCTACTTTTGCTTCTACTACTGCTTTGACGGCGGCGGCGGCGGCGGCGGCCGCAACACAACAACACCATCTTCTTCTTGTCTTGTCTTCTTCTTCTACAGTAGCCTTAGCCTTCAACTTTCTCCCCTCGCTTTTTGGCTGTGGCGGCTTCATCTTCGGGTGGCAATCATCATCATCCTCTTCAGTTATTTCCTTCCTCCCACACTGGTGGTGGTGGTGGTGGTGGCGGCGCCGAAGACTACGTCGACGACGACTATGACTATGACACGGCGTGGGGTACAGACGTAGAGCAAGCAAAAGCAAGCGTTAGCGTTAGCGTTAGCAATCACACACTCACACGTTTGCCAGTGCTCACGAGAGGCAGACACAGACCGACAGACAGGCAGAAAGTGCACGCATAACTCTCGCTTCTTCTTCTTCTTCTTCTTCTTCTTCCCTCTCTTCACTCACTCACTCACTCACTCGCTCACACTCACACACACACTTTGGCATCGTCATAGACCGATCTGCGTGCTTGTTCTATCTCGATCTCACCATTCAGTGATCACTTCGTATCACCACTACCACCACCACCACCGCCACCACCAGCAGCAGCATCATTATCATCATCATCATCATCATCCAGCTACCAGCTTCGTCGCACAGCCAGTCGCGAGTACTCTCTGCATGCGAGTATCGCTTCATTCTGGTTCATCATCTCATCATGCAGCTGTGTGCCAAACAGCATCTCACATTCACATTCATTCCACATTCTGTCTGCTGACACCGGCACCACCCCCTCCTCCTCCTCTTTCGCTTCTTCACTTTTTCTGTAGATGACAATCCGGTGCTGGTGACCTTCCTGTCTTCTTCTTTTAGTTGTGATTGTATCTTGTGATATTACTTCATCGGTTCAGTTCAGCTCAGCTCAGCTCAAGCCATCAATCCAAACAGCTGTTCATGGCAGACCCAAGGATCTTCCTTGCCGTTCACGAAGGCTGGCTCCATCGTTTGAAGGTGAGTTGTTGTTGTGGTTGTAGTTTCTTCTTTTCAATTTCTATTTGCCGGCTTAATATGTTGTACACGTACAAGTGGTGAAGTCTGTTCTAAAATAATCTCTCTCCTTCAGGACTTGGTCGCCGAAATTTCCCCAGAAAACCTGCAGAAAACAATGGCTAGCAGGTTTACGCGCATCACGCCGCTGCTGGCCGCCGTTCGACGATGCGCAATGCAGCAGAACAGTAACAGCTGTGATGTGGTGGAGTTCCTGGTGACGGAGTGTGGCGCCGACGTTGAACAGGTACGAGTTTGTTTCTGCTGTTGTCAACTTCGAAATCATCATCATCATCATCTAATCCATTACCGTTTCTAAAACACTTTTTCCCGTAGACGGGCAGCGTCATGTTCCTGGACGGCGATGAGATCCACGACGCCCCGCCGCTGTGGATCGCCGCCGCGGTCGGCTGCCAGCGCTGCGTCCGCCTGCTCGTCGAAGCGGGCGCCAACGTGAACGCCACCACCAGCACCAACTCGACGCCGCTGCGGGCCGCCTGCTTCGACGGCCACCTCGAGATTGTGCAGTACCTGGTGGAGCACGGCGCCGACATGGAGATCGCCAACCAGCACGGCCACACCTGTCTGATGATCAGCTGCTACAAGAAGCACCTCCCGGTGGCCGCCTATCTGCTGGATCGAGGCGCCCAGGTCAACCGGCAGTCGGTGAAGGGCAACACGGCAATGCACGACGCCGCCGAGGCGAGCCACATGGAGATTCTCAAGCTGCTGGTAAGCGAATTTAGAACCCTCAAATTGTGTTGTCAGCCGCGACGATGACCTTGCCATTACCATTCAAAACACACACACCATTCTCTCCTCAGGTTCGAAATGGCGCCACCTTTCTCCGCGACTGCTACAACCTGACGCCGCTGATGACGGCCGCCCTCACCGGCAACCGCATCATGGTCCGCTTCCTGAAGGACGTCTTCCAGGTGTCGCCCGAAGAGGAGGCGGACGCCCTGAAGCTGCTGGGCGCCACCTATGTGGACAAATTCAACGATCTCACCGCCGCGTACACCACCTGGCGGGCGGCGCTGGAGACGGCTGGTCGGGTGGAGGACCAGGCGGCCTACCGGGCGCGGCTGCTGCAGCCCAGCAAGGAGGTCAGTGCCGCCTACGGCGAGGGCGCTCGGGAGATTGCCACCGAGGCGGACCTGGAGGAGCTGTACTGTGATTTGGGTAAGTGTGTGAGAAAATGTTCAGTCTTTGGTAGAGGGGACTTTCATAAGCATTTTCTTCTTCTTCTGCTGCACACAGAGAAATCGCGCATGCAATCGCTGATTCTCCGCGAGCGCATCCTCGGCATCGCCCACCCGGAGACGTTCTACTTTATGCGCTTTCGCGGCGCCGCCTACGCCGACCGCCGCGAGTACCTGCGCACGCTGGCGCTGTGGATGTACGTGCTGGAGCGGCAGACGACCACCGGCAAGCCCTTCAGCGACATGACCCACTCGCTGTACCTCAGCATCCTCGAGATCTTCAATCTAATGGCGAAGCTGGAGGAGAGCTGCTGGTCGCCGCTGCCGCCACACCTCCCTCCGCCACCCGCCGCCAATGACCCCGCCAACTCGGTCCTCCAGACCTACGATGTCTTTCGCGTGCTCAAGATGGCCCTGCGCGAGCTGCTCCATCCGCAGAATGACTTTCTCTTTCGCCCGAAGGACTGTGATAATGACAACAACAACAACAACGACGACGACGACAACGACGACGACGACGTTGAGGTTGACAGCTGCGACGACAACTCATCTCCACCCCACTCCTCTTCTTCTTCTTCTTCTTCAAACTCCAGCTCTTCCTCCTCAGGCAGCCGGACCACCAAAAGTACTGCACTAGGCTGACGCGAAAGTTGCCCGCCCTGCGCGGCCGCCTCCGCGGAGAACAGGGCGCTGGAGATCGGGAGGAGGATCGGGAGATCGCGAGGAGGAGGACTACCACTGGCCGGTGGTGAAGTGGTGAGCCCCGGGATGGTCACCAGCTCCACCGAGTCCCGCTGAACGCCGCCGCCACCAACACCTTCAACACGGAGGAGGGCGGCAATATCATCGACCGGCACTTTCTGCTCATCATTCAGTGATTGGCCTGCTGGTGCGCCTGCGACCGCAGATGTCGCCGCCGAGTGGCGGTGCTTCCAGCAGGTCCTCTACGAGTTTGTCTCGCTGGAGCCCGCTCGGCCACCTCCTACACGCTGCTGCACATTCTCACCTTCATCACGCCCGCCGACCTGCCCGCCCCGACGCTGCCATTGCCCCGCTGGGCGACCTCTTCGAGGTGGTGGCCGCCGTCAGCCGCCGCCTGGACGTCATCGACCTGGAGGGCAACACGGCGCTGCACCTTCTCTTCCGGCAGATGGGCGAGCAGCAGGCGAAGGCGAAGAAGCAGAAGCTGCTGCTTATGAATAAGTGAGGATGAAAAGGATAAAGAGGAAGAGGAGGGGAGGGGGAGGGGCAACACCGACAACCACGCTCCTCCCTCACTGGGACCGGCACTCTCGGGGACGCTGCAGTTGCGGCGGAACATGGCCGAACAGCTGCTCGCCCGGGGCGCCCACCTCGATTTGGTGAATGAGGCAGGCCGCTCTCCTCTGGACTACGTGGAGGCGGCCAGTCTGGGCAATCACTTCAAGGTGAACTGCCTGTCGCTGGCGTGCCGGGCCGCCGCCGTCATCGTCTCCGCCCGCCTCCCTCTGGACGGCCTGCCTGACGATGCTCGGGCCTTTGTGCAGCGCCACCAGCCCAAGGGCTTCTCTGCCAATGTTTACGAAGAGGAGGAGGAGGAGGAGGAGGTTGAAGAGGGCGGTGATGGAACCGCTGAAAACTTGGAGGGTCACCAGGAGCTGTTGAACTAATCAGATCGGAGGTGGTAATGGCGGTACCACTATGGGTGAATACCACTCCACTGTCGATATTACACCACCACCACAACCCAAACCTCGTTGCCAACTGTCGAATTGCACTTCAACAAGCACACACACACACACACACACACATACCTAAACACACTCAAGTCATCTACTTCTTAGTCAGTATAAGTTCAGCAATATATTTTCGCAAACTTCCTCAACTCGACTCAACTCAACTCTACACTACTTTTCTCGCTTTCTCTCTCATTACTTCTGCTTCCATCATCACTACTTTATCTCATCACTTCTTTATCTCGCAGCTCGTTTTGTTTTCCTTTCTTTCTTTTTCTTGCTTTCTTTCTTTCTTTTGTCTCTCACTCTCTGTACCCACCACTTCTCTGTGTGTGGGGACACTTCTCCTCCTCTCCCTCTTTCTTTCTTGAGAAGGTCTGTTATTCTTCCTTCTTATTCTCTTCTCAAGCAGAGAGACACAGAGAAACTGTGAAACGCCGACAAATCTGTGGTACTGTGGGTGAGTGTACTCCCAAGACAGAGACATTTTATTTTCTATTACTCCATCCACTCTTTCCTCTCTCTCTCACTCCCTGAAAGACACTATTTTGTTGATTTACTTTCTCTTCTTATCCACTTTGCTCTGGCACACACTCACTTTTACTCTCTCGCACTCTCACTCTCAACTCTCTCTCTCTCACCTTCAGACGTTTATTTTACTACCAACTGACACTTGGTGATGATGACGATGATGATTATTATCATTGGATTGATTGACTGACATTAATTAAAGTTAATGAAGAAAACCTGAGCAATTGAGTGATTTGTAATGTCGAATTGGTGCAGTGAAAGCACCAGGTAAAATGGGGTGCACATCCACACCCTGGCAGCAGCAGCAGTCGGGCCCGAGCCATCTGGAACAGCATCAGCATTAGCACCTTCTGGAACACTGCTCCTTCGGGCAGCGACTGTTCCGGCGGTGCTGACAGCTGCACTTGCCCGGTGGCAGACAGGCTGAGGCCAGGTGAACAACTGAACTGAACTGAACTGAAGAAGAGGACAGACAGGCAGGCAGGCACTCACCTAGGCTAGGGCCTCTCTGGGCCGGGGCAGCACTGGTGCACTGCTGCTGCTGCTGTTGTCAGTGACTCAGTGCCGCAGTGCAGCCTTCCTCTTTTTCTGCCCTGAAGCAGCAGCAGCAGCAGCAGTTCAAGTGATGTCGTGTGCCATACGCGTGCCACCGAGTCAGTCTGTCTGACATCTGTCGCAAATGGATCGTCACTAATGGCGGTTGTTCTCTTGTTGCTGCTGCTGTTCTGGTCTCCTGTTCGCCGACGACCGCTACAACCGCTGTGACAGTTGAACTCTCTCAACTCTCAACTCACTCTCAGCTCACTGGGCAAGGTCGCTCACTGTTTGACTGCTGCTGCTCGAGTAACAGAGAACACCACCACCAAATGCCGGCACACATCTGCTCCAGAAGAGGAAAAAGCTGCACATCGGGTGACCTGACCAATTTTTGGTTAGGATTGTGTGTGTTTCTTCCTTTTATTCCAGGACATCGTTAGCTGAGCACTACAAATCAAGCGTTTTTGGGCAGCTTTTTGCTGCTGCTGCTGCTGCTGCTGGCACCAACGGAGTGCAGGCATTTTTTCTTTTCCTCCCAATTGATAATCATCACCACCACCACTTTGACTGCTTAATGAAACATCCTCGTCAACATCAACATCACATTGCCGATTATTACTGCCTATTACTGCCGTCCGCCCACGAACAGCTCGGGAAAAAAATGCTCAGGCAGAGAGAGACTCTGAAAGGCACAAACACTCACTAATGCGCGCCGACACTGCTGTTCCTGTGCATTGCCAATTAGCAGCAACAGCAGCAGCAGCAGCTTCAGGAGTAGCTGAGCAACGAAAGGCACAGGGCTTGTCGCCGCATTGTCAGCCAATGGACATATGCCCAGTGCAGCACACCATTCAGCACACATCAGTTTAGATAGACAGAGCCAGTGTTCAGCGAAAAAGTGTGCAGCATATACTTTTTTTCCCCCATTTTTTATTTGGCCATTTTCACGTTCTTTCTGACTGACTGACTTACTGACTGCTTTCAGACTTGTGCCACACAGTACACACAGGTTAACACAGACAACAGTTCAATTCAACTCTCAGCGTCAGTAACACAGCTTGGGCGCGGTGACCGACGGAAATTAGCGGAGAGGGGAAAAGTGAAGAAAGAGGAAAAAGAGGGACAGTGTGCTGAAAGAGCACTAAAGGTGAAAGTCCACTGGGTGAAGTGAACCGAGTAGATGCAGTGTGTTCATGCACTAAATCATCACCACCAACTCTGATAATGATGATGATGATGATGATGGTGGTGGTGATCAAGAGGATATGAGGATGTTCCTGGTGGATGTGCTCTGGTGGAAAGCCAGTCACCGGTAAACGCAGATACGCTTCACGCCAATCGAAGTGCTCATTCATCTATTGCTGTTTTACAGCCACTTTGCAAGAGAAAGAACCCGATTACTGAATGAGAAAATTAGTCCCTATACACAGTCTGTAGGAAAATTAGTGTTCAGTCGTTTGTTTGTTTGCAGTAGTAGCGTTTCACGTCAACTGCAGCAGACCAGTTTGTGTTACCAGCACGACACGAGCTGGACAGTGTCACACAGTTCTGCCGCCCTTCTCTCTCTCTCCCTCTCTCCCCCTCTTCGATGTGTCAGTGTCAGCAGATGTGCACTGGCTCGTGCCTCAGTCACGATTGTTTGGAGGGCTAGGACCGTTACTTATTGCTGCTGCTGCTGCTGCTGAAGCAGTAACATTTGCCAGACACACACTACTCGAGGGTTGAGTAATTACCAATCATGTTCCAAAGACACAGAAGCGGAGTGCTTTCTGACTGTCGTTGACGATGACTCAGCACACAAACACTGCTGCCTGCCGCTGCTGTTAAGCTCGGTTGTCTGCTGTCTGCTGACTACAAATATCACATCCTGTTTGGTGTGTCAGTATGGTCACCACCACAGTAATGTATCACCCTCCACTGGAGGAATGATGATGATGGTGATGATGATGCACACTGTCCATTTCTTCAGCTGCTACACTACCCACCGTTTCTATAAATAACACCCAGATTCCTTCTTCTTCTTCTCTAATTAGTCCCAATTACCAAACACTCGAGCACTGTGGTGCCCACCCCCACTTCACTACCGTCACTGTCTCTTCTCCTACTACTCCTCGGTGTTCACGTTTTGGCACGTTCTGCCGCAACTGTAAAACTGCAGCTAGCTGTTGATTAGATTAATCGGCTTCGCACAGCAGTGGTCTATCTGTCTGTCTGTGTCTGTCTGTCTGTTTGTCGTACAACAAAACAGCAGTCAACATCATCATCATCATCAGCAGCAGCAACAAAACTGAATCAGCTTACTGTCTGCCGAATCAGCACAAACCAGTGTGTCTGTTTGTCTCCAGTGTGCCATAGTGCTCCTCAGGTTCGCCTTTTTTTCTTTTTCTCTTCTTTTTCATTTGATTTCTTCTGCACACACACACACACATGCACTCTCTTCCTCTGTCTGTCTGTTTGTCTGCCGCCACTCGTGACCACTCGCGCGAGCGGAAATACGGCTGCCGCGGCAGCAGCAGCAGCAGCAACGGCAACGGCACCGATCACCGGAGTGCAGCGCGTGCAGCAGCCCCGCGCGAAAAGGGTCAACCGAAAAGGTGCCGGTGTGGTGGTGGTCGTTGCGACACCAACGAACGTGTTCCTAGGCGCAGAGGCAGGGAGAGAGTGAGCAGGGACGCTGTTGTCGCAGCCAGGTGGGTCGTTTAGGGGAAGGTAGGAGGAGGAGGAATAGTAGGAAAGTAATGGCAAAAAGGGCAGCCATTACTTGGAAGTGAGTGTCTGCAGCAGCAGCAGCCATTGCAGCCATTTCAACCATCGGCGATGTCAGAGTTGGACTCTCTGTGACGCTCTCACGGTGCTCTCCCTCTACTCTCTCTCAGTAAGTTGATGCAGACAAAGTTCCCTCTCTTTGTCGTTTCCTCTCCTCTCCTCCTCTCTCTCGCCTGCCCGAGCAGTGGTCGCTCTCTGTCAATATATAAAAACTAGTCGTCGCCGTTGCAGTGCAATCGTCGTTTGCTCGCTGCGAGTGCTACGCACGCGAATACTCCAGTACTCTTTGCAGCCTGTGGAGGCTTCTGCTGAGCAGGCGCTGCTGCAGTTTGATCTTGTGTGCTTCACATCACATCTCCTCGAGCGGCTGCTGTCTCTTTCGTGGCCACACTTTCTTTCTTTCTTTCTTTCTTTCTTTCAGTGTCTCTGTGTTTGTCTGCAGTGTGCGCGCGAGCGTGTGTGTTCGATCTGTCTGTTTTTTCGTCTTTCGACGACGACGGCGACTGGTGCACACAGTTTGGCAACAGTTGGTGGCAACAGCGGTGGTGGTTACTGCACACTTGTGCAGTTCTCTTGGCGCCAAAAGAAGAAGAAGAAGAAGTCACTGTGTCAAACTGAGTTTTGTTCAGCGTTGATGCGAAGTTACGACAAACCGAGCTTTTCGCTAATTACTTGTCCCAAACCAAAGCTTGCCTCTGTATTCACCGCCAGTATTTGTCATCAGCATCTCATCCTCTTACAATCTTTCCTTCATCATCTTGACCTAATCATCGTCAAATTACCTTTCAAAGCTTTTCAAACGCTCAACTCAACTCAAGTCTGCCTAATTAGTATTTCCCTGTGCCGCAATTTTTGTTTCCCTTTTCTCTACACATTCTCTCCGATTTGATCTCACCACCACACCACAAACCAGACACATCGAAATGTTTTCACTTGTCTGTGCGTCCAGTCCTCTCTGTACCTTCAGTATCTTCAGTTCAGTTCGGCAGCATCAGCAGCTCTTTCGTTCTCACCACTTTTTCTTCTCCATTTTTGTCTTCGTCTTTGATTTCTTCATCACGATAAGCAGAAAAAGAAGAAGCAGCAGCAGCCTGCTCTCGTTGGCGCATCTCATTCCATCGCACTCTTCATCGCCAGTCATTGAATGCCAATCACCAGTGACAGCTTTTGCTTTTCTCATTTTTCTTACTTCGACTTTACCCTGCACATCAAGGTAAGCTCAGCCAGAGTGAAGTGAGTGAATGAGGTCTAATCGATAGTGCACGCAATTACACACATTTCCAGCCATTGACACATCAGTTCCTAGTCCTCTCTTTCCATTTTATTCAGTTCAACCACGGGGAGCCCCCAGCAGCCCTCTTGTTTTCTTTTCTTTTAAAAGTCATTGAAGCTCTCTCTCTCTCTCTCTCACACGTGTCTCCAATTGGCACTTTGAGCACTTTTCACCGTTTCCCTCATCTTCTTTCTATTCAGCGCACACACGCACACAAGTCGCCTGAGTGCTGACCTGTGCTGGTGAAACAACACATATAAAACCTTGTTGTGTTAGTGCATCAGTTTTGTTTTTCACCATCGACTCTCTTTTTTCTTCTTCACTCTGCCATTGACCTGAACACTGACACATACCGAAACCGTTGTCTGTTCGACTGTCTGCTGCTGCTGCTGTTGCTGCTGCTAATGAGCACTGACTTTTTTGCACTATGAAGTACTGATGTGCACTGATGTGTGTGTGTTTGTTGTACATACAGATCGTCACCAGGGAGACGCATTTCCCATTTGCCAGTTCAGTGCCAGAAAGGTAGAAAAAAGAACGAAGGAATTTTGTCTGCAGTGCATGCTTGAACTTTAACAGCATCTGCGGAAGCATATCTCCTTCTATTTCTCTCTTCAAATGTTACCTCTTCTTTGCATGTCGAGTGGTGTGTGTGTGTGTGTGTGAATGTTCATGTTTGTTTTAATCGTTCACGGCAGTTACCCACTACAAACGACAAAATGAACTAATGCTGCTGTGGCTGTGTTAACGATAGCGATAGTGGCTGTGCAATTGTGGCTGTCAGTTGTGCTGAAGAAGCAAGGTAAAATCGGTTGCATTTGAAGTTGCAGATAAGGTGTCTGGGAACGGCGGAGCAAGTAGCCAGCCAGCCAGCCAGCCACAGTCTGCTGATGCTTTCATTTTATTTGCACTTTTGACAGTCTGAAACCTGCTTCTTCAGTTTGCAATCAGCTGAGAGAGAGAACTGCCAACTGAAGTGAACAAACTGAAGAAGGGGAAAAGAGACAGAAGCTTCTTCTAACGGGTTTCAAAGCAGGATGCTGCTGACAAGCATTTAAAGAATTTCTCTCTCTCTCTCTCTCTCTCTCTCCTCCCTCCTCGGCCTTATGACCCTCCGTTTGATTCGCCATGCTTCGCCACCTTCTTTTTCAGCGATCGATGGCATCCCCATCGTTTTGTTGATGTTTAGACAGTGCTACCGCTGCTGGTTTTTCAGTAGCATCATCTCAAGGTTTCCCACGAGTTGCTGCCGCGACCACCACCACAGAAACTTGATGGGGCTAATTGATAATTATCAGCAGCAGCAGTAGCAGCAGCCAGGCACTCAGTGCAAACATTTGATTTGTCTGATAGGACCACTTCTTCTTCTTCTTCTCTTCTTTCTGCTCCTTGGAGGAAGAGAAGGAAGGAAGAAAGGAGCGAAAGAAACTGCGACTGGTACCCAACACTGACATTGCACACACACACAGAGGCTCTGCAATGTTTAACTGCCCGCGTCGGTCATAAATTTCGCCAATGTCAGCTTTCTGATGAAGCAACGGCAGCAGCAGCAGCAGCCACTTGGGCAGCTGTTGAATGGAGAGAATGGTGAAAAGCTGGTAAAGCTAGAAGAAACTACTCTTGAGCAGCAGCAGTAGTAGTAGTAGTTAGTAAAGTGAAGTGGATAGCAAACAGATGCGGCTCTAGCACACACACACACACAACTCACACTGGCACTTTCCTAGAGAACAGAAAAAACTGTCGCCAAAAGTAACTGTGACTGGTGATAGTGTCACTGACAAACAGACATACAGACAGACTGACTGAAGAAAACTGCCTAACGGTCTGAGCTTCAGCTTCAGCTTCTCACGGAAACGTCTTTGTCAGTGTCTCTTGGTAAAGCTGACTGAGCAGCATACATCGAACTTCAGATGACAAACAGATTTAGTTAAGAAAGTGCCCTTCTCTCTCTCTCTCTCTCTAAGTGCACTTCTCGCTTTCCTTCCTCTCTTCAGTGCTGAAACACTGAGCCGTCATTTCTCATTCTTCTTATTCTCCTCTTTCATTCTCTTCAGAGCTTCATTTTAATGGACTATTCCAAATTGTGCCAATGTCGGCAATGTGTTAGCTGCTGCTGCTGCTGCAGCATATCATTCATTCACCACCCGTCAGCAGGCGCCCATTTTTGGCGACTGACAATGGGCGCAATATAATGCCGATGCCGGGCAATACTTTACTGAAATGTGTGTGACGCGGCATCAAATCGATCGCACTCGGCTCGCACTCGATCAGTCAGTCCACTCCCACGTCAATCAATCAATCAATCAATCAAAAGAGCTCCTAGATCGATCAACAGTTTTTTTAAATATGTAACATTTTTTTCTAATACCACTTTTCCCATTCATCTTCAGATCTAAACTAAACGGCGATGGCAAAACGAGGCAGCACCAAAAACAGCACCCAGCAGAGTGCTGCGACAGCTGATGAGAATGCAGCCGCCGCCGCCGCCGCAGCAGCCTTTCTAAAGCACTTCCATGCATCTGGACTCTCAGGAAACGGAAATGGCGGCATCTCCACCGGTTACAAACAGCTGCGAGGCGCTGCGGCAACTCCCAGCTACACCGACCAGCAGTCATCCGTTCTGGAGAACAATTCGGGCCAAGCAGATGATAGTCAGCTGCAGTACCACCACCACCAAAGTTCGCCCACCTCTCTGGCCACCATCTCCGGCGGTACTTTGGTGGTGGGCGGAAACAGCGGCAGCAGCAGCAGCGGAAACTCGCCTCAAAACAACTCCAACAACTCGACGAATCCCTTTAGGATAAACTCCAGCGCCACCAGCAATGGACATATCACCAACACCGGCGGCAACAACAGTACTTCCCACTTTCGATCCACATCAACGCTCAACCCTGAACTGAACAGCTCCTCAACACTTCATCACCACCATAATCAGCAACCGCATTACAACCTCTCCTCAGCAGGACATCACAACACCTCTTCAACAGGTGGTGGTGGTGGTGGTGGTGGTGGTGGTGGCCACTACGCCGCCAACCTCGCCGCTGGTCTTCAGCAGCAGCAGCAGCAACAACAGCAACAGCAGAGCGCCAAAAAGACACCACCAGCACCTCCACGTCACTGCTGCTCGATCCAACTCGAATTACCTCAAACACTGGTTCCGGAGCACAGCTGGCACCTGCAGCAGCAGCACAGCATTTCCTCCACTAGTCCTCTTTCGCTGCTCGGCGAAGCCGCCACCGGTTCCTCCTCCTCCTCCTCCTCCTCGATGCTAGTACCACCACTAAATAATCATCACCATCACAACATCAGCTGCGAGTTGAACACCTGCGCCACCTGCTCCTCGGTGCACTGGGGCGGCGGCCTGCGGGGAGAACCTCGCCTCGCTGGCTCTGATGTGCATCCTCTCGCTGCTGACCGCCTTCCTGGCGCTCTTCTTCCTCCAGCGGTCCTGTCCGCTGACGCTGGGCTTCGCTGAAGCATTTGCTGGAGACCCACCGGCAAACCACACCAGGCTAACTTCGGTGGGCAAAACCCGCACACTCTCTGGTCGTGTCACCGGCGCCTCCCCTCCTCCTCCTCCTCCTCCTCCTCAGTGACGCCCAACTTCAACCAACGCCTGAGCACTTCCAACACAGGCGCCAACCGAAACGAGTACCTGCGCGTCTTCCAGATCTCCGTCTGCCTGAGCACGCTGACCATCGCCCTCAACCTGTGCTGTCTCTTCGTCTGCGCCATTCAGTTTTCTCTCCATCGTGAAGCTGCTCAAGGTGACGACGCCCTTCGGCGTCCGCCGGGCGGCCGACTTTATCAAGCGAACGTCGCACATTCGCGTGCTCGCCTTTGGCGCCTTCCTCCTCTCCATACCCATCTTCTTTACCGGTAAGTATCATTAGCTGAGCATCGATCTTTAGGCAAAATTTTTCATTTTAAATCTTGCTCCCTAATAAAAAAAAACAGGCGTCATCCTCTACACCTTCGTCAACTTCGACGAGGTGCCGGCGCTGGTCACCTCGCTGATAATCGGCCTGGGCATCATCTTCTGCGGCGTCGCCTCCGTGCAGAACGTCTACCTGTGGCAGTGGGAGAAGACCAAGGCCAGCCAGGACCTGCGACACTCACAGGCGGCCATGCACATGCAACAGCAGCAGCAGCAGCAGCAGCAGCATCAGCAGCAGCTTCTTCAGCATCAACAGCATCAGACACAGCTCCTTTCCTCAGGACACCTTTCATTGCAGCAGCATCATCCTAGCCACCACCACCATCCTCATCACCACCACCAGCAACATCACCACAACCACTCTCAGCACCTCCAGCAGCAGCAGCAGCAGCATCAGATTTCAGCAGCCTCAAACTATCAGCTGGAGCTGTCCACGCTGGTCTAATCCAGACTGTCTCTTCTTCTTCTTCCTCTTCATCCTCTTTATCCTCCGCTCAATCACCGCCACCACCATCACCGAATCCAGTCACAACTCTTCAAACATTAACTACACATTTTCACCGCCACCAACATCTTCAGTCTAGTCTTCAAGACACACAATCACAATCACTCACACACAAACACATGCACACTTCTCTATCATCCGTTGCTAGCAGAGTTTTATATTTTTATACAACTTTTATTTAACAATTAGAAACAGAAACTGAAGCCGTATAATAAAACAGAGCTCTAATTAGTAAAATTGGCCGTACGTGTTTGTTTGTTTGTTTGTTTGCTTGCTTGCCTTCATCATTGCCTACTACTGGCACTCGCGCTAGATCCTTCAAAGCAGAGCAAAGATAAAGTGCAGTTAAAATGCTCGCTGTGTATTAATCAAGATGGAATAGTAAAGAGCGTAATGGGAAAGGAAGCCACTGCTGCCGCCGCTGCAGTTGCAGCTGCAGCTGCTGAAGCCAGAAAACTTTCAAAATTAGCAAAAGACAATAAAGAGAGAGAGAGAGGGGGCAAATAATGGCGTCGCTTGAGACGTTTTGAAGCCTCCGTTTTTGCCTTCTCCTGTTGCTGCTGCTGAAAATAATTAGAATCAATTAGTATCAGACTGCTGTGCGCCTATGTGTGTGTGTGTGTGTGTGTGGGCGAGCAGAGCAGCGTGCAAAGGAGCGTGCTCCCGACGAGGACTACTGTCGTTTGGAGCACACACATCACACTCCACTTCTTCACTGTCTTGTCACTGCTAATGAAAAGTCAACAATTGCCGCTGCAATTAGAGTGGGAGAGAACTGCTGCTGCACTTGTTCCTAAGTAAGTGTCGGTGCAGTCTGCACAGTAAGTGCTAACTAAGTGAAAGTGAGTGTGCATTGTCTTTGAGTGCCTGTCTGTGTCTTCGGGTGTTGTGGTCAGCTGTAGCTGCAGCAGCAGCCTGACCACAGGTCGGGTAATAAGCTCCATAGAGTGTGTGTGTGTGTGTAAGTAAGCTCATACTGCTGGAGCAAGCAAACGGAAGTAGGCCAAGTCGGGCAGCACTGCTGCTGCTGCCATTTGTCATTTGTCAACTAGCTGCTGCTGCTGCTGCTGAGGACAAGACAAACGAAGGCAGACACATTTGCAGACAGGCGAAACGACGCTGTTGGCAAACAAATGGCAAACAAGAGGAGGAGGGGAGAGAGAGAGATGAAGAGGACAACAACGACAAACAACGGCAACTGTTGAACAACAAACACCAAGACTGACCGCTGTGTGGACACAGGAAGTGGACAAGCACACACCACATACACTTTGAGTGGACAAACTCAGCTCTGGCATCTTCTCCGGTCCACCACTCTACTTTGGCAGTGGTTCCAAAAACAGATACCACACATCCTCCTTCTCCTCCTCTGTCAGAGCAAATCAAGCACAATTCGTCTCAGTCAAAGTTGAACTTCTCTTTTACTCACAGTAAAGAAAAATCAGGTATATTTTGTTGGTTCCGATCTAGAATCTGTGTTTGTAGTAGTATCTGTCTGTCTGTTTGTCTGTGTTTGTGTGTGTGTGTGTGTGTGATAGGCATCATCACAATCGGGTTTCTTTGGTATTTAGTCTCTGAATCAGTGCTAGTGAAAGAACTGCTGTCTGTTCCGCTCGCTCATTCCTTCATTCCTTCCTTCATTCACTCGGCAGCCATGTTATGAGATATTTGTGCAAACAGAGTAGAGGAGTGAGGGGGCAAAAGTGAGAGTATTATTCAAAAAATAATAGGCATAATCATCATCGTCATAATATAGGTAGGCGAAGGTGTTGAGGGAGCATCCTCGGTATCGCCGTCACTGTGTAGTACTGTAAAACACACCATCATTATCATCAGTGTGTGTGTGTGTGTGTATGTTATCGTCAAGTGGTCAACTACACAACAACAAAGTAAGCTGGTAGTTAGTACAAAATAAGTAGTAAATAAGTGTGTGTGTTTTGTTTCTGAAGATCTCGTCAATAATTGAGTGTGTGTGTCTGTTCGGTAGAAGCAGAAGACGATAAATAATTGCAGTAGAAAAATAGTGATACTTCAATGAAAGAGATAGGGAGAGGGGATATAATAGAAAAAAAACAGTTCACGCAGACTCTGACGCAGAGATTGGAGTGACAAACATCGATCAAGAGATTATAGAAGATTGAGAAGAAAAAGAAGAAAAGAAAAGAGAAAAGTAAGGTAAGCTTGTATAAAAAAAGAGGGCAATCAGAAAATCTGATTTGATCAAGAGAGAGAGAGAGAGAGAGCAAGAAAAAGAAAGAGAGGGCTGATGTACTTATAAATAATAAATATAAACAAATAGTAGTAAAGGCTGCAGGTAAAAGTTGCTGCTAGTTGGTAAATAGTAGTACACGATAGCGAAAGAAAGAGCAAAAAAAAGGAGCACTGCTGCTGATGATGTGGATGGTGGTGAGGATGAGGTGATGCGAAAAATGAGAGGAGAGAGAGAGATTGTAAAAAAGGATGAAAAAGCGCCGCGCGGAATGAAAGAGCGAGTATGTCGAGTTGGTGTATAGTGCAAAGTGTATAGTGCAAGGTGAAATCGATGACGCCCTCAAAGCAGATGAAAATGAGGTGGTGATGGTGGTGATGATGATATTGAGTAAAAGCGATCGTTATGAATGAGTGCAAAGAGGTGCTGGGGGGAGGGGGAGTACTCGAAAGGTTCAAGCGGTAAAAAAGCAGAGGATGGTCGAGTGTCACAGTAAAAAAGAGGGGGAAGGGGAAAGGAGGGCAGGGAGTGGAAGTATGTACATCACTGAAAGAGAAAAAGGTGGTGGTGGGCGGATTCGCACTGATACTCTGCAAAAAAAATGTATAGAGAGGGCGTGTGCAGAGAGAGATTTGGTAGTGGAGTGGTAAGGCAAAGGTGGAGGAGATAGGAGAGATTCGGTTATTTCGTAGAGAGTCACACACAACACGACAGTGTGCGACAGCATTTGAACGCCATTGATTTTTTGGTAGTGTGGAGCGGGAGCGGGGGTTTGTGTCCTTGTACAGAGAGAAGGCTTTGACTACACTCCAGCAGATCTCTTTCACTTGGGCGCAAAGGGGTGCGGCATCGGCGGCACTGAACTGGCGGCTGCAGCGGCGGCGTGGTTCACCATCATTGCTGGGATTAATGGGCGCGGGGTGAGGGTGAGGGTGAAAGAGGGTTAAACGAAAACGTAGAAAGAAATTAGCAAAACATGCTGACGGTTGTTGTATTTCCACCTTATTAAAACCTTCTGCCTACACGTCTATCTATCTATCGCTAGAGTTGTGCATAATGGCATAAGGAGCCATTAGAGTCTATCTCTTCTCTAAGGAATAAACATACCACTGTACGGATCGAAGATTGGATAGCCAAGGTTGGGCGGCGGAAGTGCATGTCGAGGTGGTGGTGGTGGTGGTGGTGGTTGATGCTGCTGCTGCTGTTGACTGACTGGCGGGAGGTGCATTCCTGGCTGTCCTGACACCCTCCACTCCGGCCAACGTACCTCGAAGATCAGCGGAGGGCGGCAGTGGTCCTCCTGGGTGGCCACTGGCCGAAGAGACGGGAATGCTCTCCTCCTCCTCCTCCCTGCTTACTCGGCGACTGCTTGTGGTAGTTGCCGGAGTGGTGGTGGTGGTGGTTGCTCAGGAGGTGGTGGTGGGCGTGGTGGTGCTGGTGCGGGTTTCAGACCCAGCTGGTGATTCAGGTGGTGTTAGGACTGTTGGAGGAGGGCGGCGAGAGAAGGCTGCTGCTGGAGCGGCCGTCCTTTGAGCTGCCGCTAAACTGCTGCTGATGAGAGTTTGAAGGGGCGTTCGAGGAAGAGGAGGAGGAGGAGGAGGAGGACGCCTTCGGTGCCGTCGAGGTGGTCGGCGAGGGGGCGGCGGAAGTAGCAGAGGAAGATCGCTGCTGTAAAGGACTGTTGCCGTCCATTGAACTAGGACCACCTCCTCCACCACTTCCTCCACCACCTCCCGGTCCGCCAAACCTTGCCTGAAGAAAGCCCGGATGATGTTGTGGTGGCGGTGGCGGTGGGGGTCCATAGGGTGAACCACCACCACCTCCTCCTCCACCTCCACCACTCGCCATGGCGCGGAGAAGGTCATAGTGCGTGGCCAGAGGATGCGCATGAGGATGGGCGTGATGACCGGGGAAAGTGTGCGGCGGCAGGTAGGCGGGATTGTAGTAGTAGCCGTTCGTAGGCGGCGGCGGACCGGTCGTTTCCATGGTCGGCTTCACGCCTTCATCTGCTGCACTGTTGCTGCCGCTGCTGCTGCTTGAGCTTTTGTTGGAGCTTGTTGTTGTTGTTTTTTGTTGTGCTGTTACTTCCGCCACCTCGATTATCCTGTTCATGTTTGCCCATGTTCTTTGTATGCGGCGAGTGATGGGAGTGCTGTGTTGTTGCTGATGATGGTGGTGATTGTTCTTTGAGGAACTTGAAGAGGAACTTCCCTGCTTCTCATGCTGCTTTGACGTCTTTGACTGCTGCTGTTGCTGCTGCTCAAAAGACTTTTCGATTGAACTTCCCGGTCCAAACTGATTCATAGTCTCCAGAAAGGACCGTTGCTGCTGTTGTTGCAACTGCTGCTGCTGCTGCTGCTGCTGCTGCTGCTTCTGAGCATCCGAGTACAGCGGCCCCTGGTCAAAGGCAAAGTTCTGTATTCGATTCTTCAAGTTCTGCAGCTCTTGAATGGGCGGCTTATTACCACCACCACCAACCACCCACCGCTGCTGTTGTTGTTGTTACTGAAGCCGTCATTGCCGTTCTTCTCAGCGCCACTGCTCTTGCTCATGTCCTGTTTGTCCTTGTTCGGACTGCCACTCGAGGATTTGTGCTGATGAAACTGCTGATGAAAGAGCTGCTGATGCTGCTGCTCTAGCTGCTGGAGCAGAGCAGGCTGAGCAAGTCCTGCTGCTGGCATTGGCAGTCCGGAGGCTCTATCGTACCGGTAGAACGGATAAAGGTCGGCCTCAGAGGCGCCATAGGGTGCCTCGAAGACGGGAGGTCATTAGGATTAGTATTAGGATTGCCGCCATTGGCGTCCTGACCCCAGTCCCGCTGCCGCCAGCGCTGCCTGCTGCTGCTGCTGAAAGTACTCCTCGCCAGAGTGGTCGGCGGCAGGAAGGAAGCCTCTGTCCGGGCGGAAAGAAGGGCGGAAAGGAGAAGCCGCCGCCGCGCCCGCCGCTGTGACTGGTCGGTGGAAAACTGTTGTTGGAGGGAAAGTTGAGACGGTGGTGGTGGTGGTTGGGCTGTTGTTGTGGTTGTTGTTGTTGTGATGTCTGCATTTGTGACTGTGGCGTGAGTCCTTGCTGCGCAGTCGAAGAAGAGGACGCTGAAGATGTTGCCGTCCTATTCACTCTGAAGTAGAGTTCTGCTGCTGCTGCTGCTCAGCGGATGAGGAGGATGACAAAGGTGGAGGTGGTGGTAATTGTGAAGACGATGGTTGCTGCTGTTCCGAAAAGGAGGAAGAGTGAGGAGAGACCACCACTGCGGTGCTGCTGCTTTGGTTTGCTGCACTGGATGACTGTGTCGATCCAAGCTCGTTATTATTATTATTGGTAGTGCTTCCTGCCGCAGAATTAGTTGAAGTGGGCTGATTCGGTTGCTGCTGCTGTGCTGCTGCTGCTGCTGCTGCTCCGAGGCGTCATCGGAAATGTCCGAAAATGCGGGACTGCCGACATTCAGGTGACTGCTGCTGCTGCCTTCATCGACGATCGTCGGACCACCACCACCACCAGCACCAAGTGGAGGAATATCACGCACAGGAGGTGTGGTGGTGGTTGAGTGACTCCATCGGTGCTCTCTCCCAGGCCGCTGCTAGCCGGACCTAAGGAGTTGAGAGCCTTGCCTCCATCGACCACTCCACCTGAAGCAGAAGACGAAGCAGCAGCAGCGCCCACATCGACCATGTCCGCCATCAGCGAGTCGGCGTCCTCCGAGAGGAGCAGCGTCAGGCTTCCGGCGGAATCCTCCTTTTTTGCCCACCGTGGAGGAGGAGGAGGCCTCGGGGTGGCCGCCCAGGCCCTGCTCTGCGCTGCCCCTGCGAGTCTTGAGCGGGAAGGCGCTCCAAAGTGGGCGGCGACTGGGGGTACTTCAGGGCCCTTTATGTGTTGTACTTTTCGGCAGTTCGGTCCGGCATCGATCAGCACCGGGAACAGGGCCCAGTGGGGCCCCCGACCGGAGTGGAGGTGCGACCCCGCTTCGAGCCCTCGCCCCTGCCGCCGCCGCCGCCTTGAGGGCGATCGAGGTCACCGGGGCCGCCCTTTCGTTTGCTGTTTCTTTTTTTCCCAACCCAGTTGTTCAGGTGTTCCCCGTTTTCCAAAGCCTTGCTGTTGAGCTGCAATCCTCCAGAGGGGAGATTTCCCGCGGCCCCCCCCTTTGCCGGGTGCCGCCGGCACTACCCCAGTTGGCCGTCCGCCGGCCCTTTTCCGTTGCCACTGGGTGGTGGTCCCGTCGGTGCAAAGCCGGCACAGGGAGCGGGGGCCGAAGCTGGCCGCCCCCCAGGCCACTGGGGCCTCCGCCGACGCCCCAGCACCGGCCCACCGCCAGAGCCCACCAGCGGAGGCGCCGCTTTCGAGCCCGTTTCCGCGGCTGCTCTCCCGACTTGGACTCCTACACTGGTGGGCGACTCGCAGAAGCGCGGCGGCGCCCAGTCGTGCTTCGTAAGTCGGGGGGGGCCCAAAGTACGTCTTGCCGCGCCAGGTGACGTTCACCCCGAGCCGCCTGTGCCGAAGAATTAACAAAATGTTGTAATCAAGCATGCATTGAAGTTAAGCAGCCCCACCTCCTTCCCCTCTCCTGCCGACGATGCCCTCCACGTGAAAGCTGTCCCCGGCTCAAGGGCCCCAGGCATCCGGGTCGGTGACGTGGCGATGCTGGTTTTGGGGGCCGACGCTGCGCTTCTCCGCAATGTTCTTGTCACACCTGTGGAAAGTAAAATGATAAACGTGGATATTTAAGTGCTTGTTCACCAGCTTCAACTGCCTTAATCTCAAATCTTTCCTACATCTCCCGCCCTGCTCTTCTTTGGATTAGTCGGATGGAGGCGCTCGATGACCGACTGGTAAGTGCTGCCGCTGCGCTGCGCTGCTGCAATGAGGCGTCAGTCACTGTGTCAATCAGTGGGCTTTGGGAAATCACAGTTTGACTGATGATGGTGAATGGTGAGGAGGAAGAAGGGTAAGAAGAAGTCGCTGTGGCAGTTGCAGTGGAAGGCAGCAGCAGCTTTCCCGTAGCTACTCCAACTGCAACAGCCGATGCTGGTGAAAACTTTAAATTAGGTGGAATGCCGGGCGGTCGAAGGTGATTTGAGGAGGAGTTTGCTAGGACATCTAAAGGGTGAAATAAGAAGAAAAGTTAATCTCAAATTAAAATGCCTAGAAGAAGACAGTCAAGCGCACTACCTTTATCAAGCAGTGGCAACTGGTCATCAGTGGTCAGTGGTCCTCCACGAGAAGAGGGGACCCCCAACTTCAACGAGGAGGCATTCGTGGTCGTCGTCGTCGTGGACAAGCCATGCTGATGCTGCTGCTGCTGCTGCTGTTTCTCACCTCCCTTTCCGCCCTTTTCCTTCTTCTCTCGATGAGAACTTCCGCCCCCATTCTTGCTGCTGCTACTGCCGCCGCTTTTGCCACTGGAGTGCTTAGAGGAAGACTGCTTGTGTTGGCTACCACCACTGGAAGACGGCTGTGAGGTGCTCGGTGGGTAAGACGATGCTGCTGCTGCTGCTATTGGTGGGAGTGGCAGCACTACGTTTGCTGCTGCTGCTGATGCTGTGCTGCTGCTCAGCGGAGTTGTTGGCAAGGGTGGTGGCAGTGATCACAGAGCTAGATGAGGAGGAAGAGGAGGAGAAGAGGAGGAGGAAGAGGAGGGGGCGTTTATCGCTGAAGAGCGGAGTGAAGGCTGGAATTTGAGGTCCTAGTGCAGGTGGTGGTGTGGCTTGCTGCTGTGCTGCTGCTGTACAGCTGAGCCTGTTTTGCTGCTGTGATTGGAGCCGGTGGCTGAAAGTGTGATGGTGGAACTAATATTACCACTGGCTGACAGTAGAAAGAGAGGCGGTGTTGCACAACTAAAGCAGTGGTCGGCATTTTTTTTGCGAGCAAGTCAGACGGGCGGCGCGGCCGTGGCGGCGGCAGCTGCAGCCTCGCGCCGTGCTTTAATGACATCTCGTGCTTCGGGCTCGGCTGACGCCGCCCTGTGCCGCCGATGGCTCTTTCGCTTGATCTTCATCTTCAAGGCCTTTTGCTGGTCACAGTGGCGGGTGCTCCACGTGCGAGGAGGAGGAGGAGGTGGAGTTTTTCTGAGAGGAGGAGGAGGAAGAGATGAGTAGCCCCAGTCGATGGTGGGGAAGCAGTCGAGGCAGAAGCGGTACCACCGACGACTCGGGGCTGGTGCTGCTAACGGACTTCCAGAGGAGTTGTTATCCCTCGTGGTGTGACACCACCGTGGTGGCTCCCACTGCATGGTTGTTCGCCGGACTGTCGCAAGACTGCTTGCTGGTGGTGCCATTGGTTACAGGCGGAAATGCGGAAGCTGCAGAAAGAGCTGAGAGACTGTTGTACTGCTGCTGGTTTGCCCCACTACTGCTGCCGAACTGCTGGCGCTGCTGCTATTGCTGCCTAGAGCACTGGCAGTGATAGCCCCGTTTTCCCAACTGCAGGGACTGCGGTGGCAGCTGAACTTGCACCAGAGAGGGAAGAAGCGGAGGAGGAGCTGGATCGACTCGATTTAAGGTTACTCGAAGACATTACAGGCGGAAGTGCTGATGTTCTGCGGCGGCGGCAGCTGAGCTTGTAGATGTGACTGACTCACTGCAAAGCTTTGAAGCGGAAGAAGGAGGGGCTGGAGTTATCACTGGAGGAGGAGGAGGTGGTGGTGGTGGAGGCACTGTCAGCCACCGAGGTCGTCGTGGTCGTCGTCGCGGTCCTTGTCCCCCCCTCGCTCTGCCTCGATGTCCCGCATCCAAGTCGATAATCAGATCGCCGATCTAATATCCCATTCGTTGTAGTCATCGTCAAAGTTGTTGTTGTTGTTGTTGTTGTTTGTTATTGCTGCTGCTGGGTGTTATTGTTTGCCGGAGTGGAAGAAGTACTATTGCTTTGGGAAGTGCTGCTGTTGCCGACGGCAAAGGCAATGGGCGGAGTGCTGTTGGCGCCGCTGCTGCTGCGTGCTGCTGCTAGGATTCTTGCTGGCGCCACTCGAGGTGCCGATGAGGATGAGGATGAGGCTTTCTTTCCACTCGATGAAGGTTTGTGGTGATGATGACGATGATGATGATGGCTGCTGTGGTGGTGGTGGTGGTGTGGTGATGCTGTCGATCAGCAGCAGCTGCGGCTGGCGGCGGCGGCTTTGACCGAGGTTGATGAAGTCGACGTCAAGTCGAGATGAAGATGAGGTGGATGAGGTGGTGGGGGTGGTGGGAAGAGGCGGTGAAGATGTGTCTTGTGCTGCGGCTGATGATGCTGATGCTCCAACTGGCCAACCTTATTTCGGTTTTGGGCCCTCGGTGGTGCAGTCCTTCTCGGCGGTCTTCTCTTTCATTGAGGCTGCGGGCGGATCGGCGCTGGATGACACCGCTGATGTGGCAGCATCGAGCAGGCACCTTCAAGGAGGGTGAAGCGGGCAACAACGGCAAAAAACGGCAGTAGTGCGCGACCGACAGGAGAGTTGGTCATCCGAATAATCAGATCTGAAGAAAGAGGTAGGTAAACGAAATGCTGATGCTTCCAAAGAGGAAAATGTGACGAGGATTGGTAGGTAAAGGCTTGAACTTCTGGTGCGTTTGAGAGCCTCAGCGAAAAACAGAGAGGAGAGGTAGTGTGAGGAAGGCTTAGAAATTTTAGATAAGATTTGAGAAGGTGGTGCTGATGCACTCCCCAAGCGGTACTTCTGTGTACTTCAGGGTGAGGAAGACTGATGGATGATTGAAAGACTGACGGGATTTAGAGGGCGAGAAAGAGAAATTAGAACCAAAGGGGAGCGAACCGACGTTGATTTGTACTCTGCAGAATAGGAGGGCAATGGCGACAACGACACGTTGCTACTGCTGCTGCGCTGCTGCCAGGAATCCTCCGAGACGATGAGGGGAAAAAGGGGGTTCTTTTGCTACTTTGGTTTGTACTTGAGTCGTGGTGATGGGCGGGCAGCCGGCAATGCTAGTCATCAGCAACGATCTTCACCCTACTCCTGATCATCTCCCTCTTCTTCTTCCCATTCAGTGAAGAAGGAGGAATGCAATTCCCTCGACTAAAGTCCACCGCCGTTCGGCTTGTCGTCTGCCACTTCGATACTCTAGCAAAGAGGTGATGATGAAGATGGTGATGATGATGTTAGCGCTCCAGAGACGGCGGTGGCGGTGGAGGGAAGGAGGAGTTGTAGGGTGACGCAACAACCAAAAAAATAATCGATCGACGTCTGGTGTGGTGCTGATGGCGGTGGTGGTGGTGGTGGTGGTGATGCTCAGTTCCACATCAAAACAGAGTCGCCTGAAGAGTTAGAGGAAGAACAGAGAACAGAGGGAAAGAGAGGGAGAGCAGGGATATTGTCTGTAATGTAAGTGTATGAATCTCTCTCTCTCTCTCTTTCACTGTCTGTGTGTGTGTCCGTAGACAAATAAACTGGCTACATAGTCAAGGCTCCTCTATCTGGCTGCTGCTGCTGCTGCCGCTGCTGCTCGAAACTTGCGTAGAGACGTACGAGTACTTCGGCGGCGGCGGTCGTCGCTGCCGCCGTCGCCGCCAAACAACAGAAGCCACCTCGCCTGGCCTGGCTGGCCTGGCCAGCTAGCTAGCTGCTAGCTTGCTGCCTGCTTCTTCTTTTCTGCCCAGGCCATCGATGGCCGCCGCCGCCGCCGCCGGCATCCGGACAGCGCGCACCATGGTGCTGGGGCCTGGAACTACCTACCTTGGAACTACTATTTCTATTGAACTCAAACGAGTCCATCTTGATTTTTCCCATTTAGAATTCAAAGCTCTCCTAATGTTCTATTTCTCGGTCTGATGAAGATGCCCCCTCCCTCCCCTCCATCCGCCCCTTTCCGGTCTTTTCCCATTTCGAAGCAGCTAAACCTCCTTTGCACTTTCGGCCGGTGTCGGCCGGTGTCTCCTCTGAAGTGCCGGTGTGTGCCTCGGAAGATCGTCTGCCGATCTCTGTTACTCTGTTTCACTGTGTGGGAAGAGCAGCCGAAGCAGCCGAAGTGCAGACAGAGAGGAAGGCAGGCAGAGTGCACTGGCCGATCAGCGGCGCCCAACGCCCGGGCGTACTCTTGCTCTCTCTCTCTCTCTCCTCTCTCCTCTGCCGCACTACTACTGCCCTAAACTCCTCCACTCTTCGGGTTCAGTGGGCGCCAGACTGAACAAAAAGAGGAGGGAAAGGGAAGCCAAGGATTCTCTGCTCTCAAGACAAAGACCGTCTCTCTTTCTCTCAAGAGAGAGTGCCCTTTTAGACAGGGGAAGGTGCTCCATCGGCTATATATAGCCATCCTCTGCTGCCACTGCACTGCACTCTCCTCAATGCTACACAATGTAATTTGTCATTCTCGGGAGAGCTGCTGATCTTTATTGGTCCTGATGATGAAGTTAGAGGAGGAGGAGGTGTTCCGGAGCTCCGGCTAATTTGGAGAAACTAGGAGTTTTGGAGTTTGTTCAGGGTTTTTCTAGTCCAGCTTTGTTTCATCAGCATTGTTATTCGGAAATGGCAAAAATGCTATTTGCTTTTGCAAGATGTTCAGTTTATGAAAGATAATTTCAAGTTTTAGCTCTAAAAACTCTTTGCTGAGACTACTTTTAACATTTTCCTAAGAATCCATTGCTGAACACACAAAGTCCCACAAATGGAATCCACGATCGAGGATGAGAGATTTTCCGGTCCGCCAACAGGTGCCGCTGCGAGCAGCTAAGTGTGTCGAAAAAAAATACGAGTTTGCTGGCAAAAAAAATGTTGTCGTACACGTCGTGTGCAGCGCAGCAGTAGCAGCAGCTGTGTCCACGCATCAACATCTGTTGACGTTGTGTTGTCTTGAGACAGGTATCCATCCATCCATTAAAGAAAGTCATCTTTGCGTAACCATCACCACCCCCAGATCATCATCATCCCTTCATTGTTGAGTGATCACTTCAGAACACAGCACCAACAGCAACAGCAGCAGCAACCATGGCCTCCAGCGAGTGGGAGGAGGTGAAGAAGCTGGCGATGGACTTCCAGCGAACGCAGCAGATGAGCTCGGTGCAGAAGTAAGCATACTTTGAGAAGTCTTTCCAGTTTCAAAAAATTATCTAACCCCCCCCCCCCATTTCACTTTTCACCCAGACTCTCCGAGCGGAACTGCGTCGACATCGTCAAGCGGCTGATCGAGATGAAGCTGTTGGACGTCATCTTCACCAACGACGGCAAGGAGTACCTGACCGGGGATCAGCTGACGCGGGAGATCGAAAACGAACTCTACGCGGCCGGCGGCCGGGTGGCCATCTCCGAGCTGGTCGGCCTCCTCAACGTCGACTACAGCCACATCGAGGCGAAGGCGCACCAGCTGGTGCGGACGGCCAGCGGCGGCGAGGCGGTGAGCCTCGTCCTCGAGCAGCTAATTAGCCGCGACTTCAAGGACGCCCTCGCCGCGGAGATCGACCTGCACCTGCAGGAGGCGGGCACGGTGGCCGTCTCGGAGCTGTCGAAGAGCTACGACCTGCCGGCGGAGTTTCTCCTCAAACCTCTGGAGGAGCGCCTCGACGTGCTGGTAAAAGGGAAGCTGGACCGGGAGGCGCGCGTCCTCTACACCCACGACTACCTGGCGCGCTTCGAGGCGAAGGTCATCGGCGTCTTCAGCGCCCTGACGCGGCCCATCGCCCTGCAGACGGTGGTCAATCGGTACGGCATCGCCGAGAAGATTCTCACCGGTAAGGGGTCATTTATACACTCCATTTCTATTTCTATTTGTTTCTACTTTCAACCTCGGTACTTTCCGGGCACTTTCAGCCACCCTCCCCAGACGCTGTCAGCAGGCGACGCATCTCCTGCACCCTCTCCGGGCCCACCTTCATTCCCGAGGTGCTACTCGAAGGACGCAGCAGGAGTCGTGGTAGCTTCTACAAAACACCCAAACCCCTACCTCGACTACTCGACGCTGGCGAAGCTGGGAACTCCAACGGCCGGGCCTTCCTCGAGAAGAAGTTTTGGGGGCGGTGGTGGTGGCACAAACTCCTCCTCCTTGAGCTGATTACCTGAAAACCCGTGCGCCGTGGACCGCCTGTTGGGGCCCTTTTAGATTGAGACGACGGCGGAGGAGGTGGTGGCAGCGGCTCCTTCGCCCACTCCTCGACATTCTCCCCTCGGTGCTACCCGCGATGGGGGAGTGCTCATTCGGCGGACGCTGGAGACGGGCGGCAATAAAGCTTTCTAGAGCAGGCGTCCCCCCCGAGGACGGCGGCATCCCGTCAGTCGGCAGTTCCTGAAAGGGGAAGGGTTCTTTGCCGGGGCGGCAGAAACGGGCAGAGGCCCGCCCCCCTGAGGAACGGACCTGGGCGTATTCTAAAAGGCGGCGGGGACAAAAACCCCCAACCCCCCCCCCGAAGAGGGCCCGAGGAGAAGCCTCCCAAAGGAGGGGGGAACTGAAGGTCCTCCACCCGGGGGCAAAAAAGGCGGAAAAAGGGAAGTGGCGGCGGCGGGGGGGCGGCAGCGGCAAAGCCCAGGGCCCGGGGAAGGGGAAGACCAAGGCGGTGAAGAAGAAGTAAAGACTGGGGGAAAGGAGGTGAGGCGGTTTTGGGGCGATGAGAGGACGAGATCGAAATCCCCCTCAAAAAAAGTCCCTGGTTTATGTCGTGAGGAGATCACCCCGTGCTGAGCAAAAGTTTGGGCCCCCGAAAGGAGGGGGAAAGGCAAACAGAAATGAAGAGATGGAGGGAGGCGGCGGCGGCGAGGAGGGTTTGAGGCGCTGGTGGAGGGCGTGGGGCCTGATCGCCGAGGATGCAGCGCGTACAGGCGACGGCGGGGAGGGTTTTGTCTCGGGGGTGCGGGGGCGGGGCCCAAACCCGCCGAAGCGATGTCCTTTGCCGAGCTGCAGAAGGCCCCCGTGGAGGCGTACGGAGATATGCTCCGACCAAAGGGCATCCAGGTCTTTTTGGGGGGTAAGTGTGGGGGAAACTTTTTTTTAAAGCATTTTCAAAAATCTTAAGATCAAATCTTTTGTTGTTTGTCTTTCTTTGTTTCTTTTTTCCCCAGCGGACCTCAAGTCGAAGCGGTAGGGCCTTCGCGGACGCTCTGCGTGACCCGGTCAACAGTCTGCTCGCCTACTTTGCATTCTCTTCCACTGACCACCAACAACCCGCCCAAAAACAAGGTGACCAACAAGGTCCTCAAACGAACACCAATGAAGGCCGGGCCAAGGTGATTGGCCGGGATCGGCGACGCGGAGGTGCGGGGACTCGCTGAGTCGGCTGAACAGCGCCCTCGCCGCTGCGGAGATCGCCACCTTCCTCGCCGAACTCGAGGCCGCCTGCCCTCGTCTGGACATTTCCCGGCGAAAAAGAAAGGGGGTCGGAGGCCGGCGAGAAGGTGCTGCTCCGAGCAGCAAGCTGCGCTCCCAGCTGAGGAGGTCGCCGAGGTCGGTGAGCGCAGTCGAGACGGGGCCCGATTTTGGGGCTGAAGCGGGTGCTCGTTTCAGGCGACGCAGAGGCATGCTGCACACCAGCGGAAGCTGCTGCCCCCCATCCTGGCCCCCCTCGCGCCCCCCGCTGGGCCGCGAGGGTACGCGCCCCTGAAGGCCAGCCAGGAGTGGTGCTCTCCCCCGGTGGCCCCCAAAGGGGAACGGGAAGGGAGCTCACCCAACAGCTGTGCCCCCTTTGACGAGTACCCCCCCAAGGGGTCGCCCACAGGGGCCCCCGAAGGTCGGGGAGGGAGGGGGGGGGGAGGTGGTTTAAATGGGGAGGAAGAGGAGGGGATGCCCGGAAAAAGGGCCCGGGGCAACTCTAACCAACCAACCCTTTTTTTTGTTTCCCCTTTTGCAATGATCAAAACTTTCGAGAATAAAGGCTTTCTTGTCAAAATGTCGATGAAAGCTTTTGGAGGGTTGACTTTTTGATCGGGCAGGTGGCGCAGTCATCGCCCCGCATGAAAAAGCAAACACATGTTTTGTTTTGACTTGTTTTTTTACGCCGCTTTCTTTTTTTAGCGAAACTTTTCTTGCATCTTTCTTCCTTCTCCCTCGCCAAAGTGTTCCATTTCCCCCCCCCACCCCCCCCTGGCTTCAAAGGAGGGAGATGCCGCTACTGATGCTCCTAACTCCCACCGTCTTGCCCATGACCCCCCTTTCCCAAAGCGGACGTGTGGAGGTCGACGGACATAAGCCTTCAGCAGCAGCTGCAGCAGCGCGTGGAGATCATCACCCGAAGTTGATGGGCCACAAAGGGGATGGCTTAACTTCGACCGCCGCAAACCGCGTTTAAAAAGTTCACTCCTGTTACCGCCAGCAAAATCCATCAACAACAGCACCACCACCTTCTCGGGCGCTCAAAATTTTACCCCCAACTGGGGGGAGGACCTGCGCCGATGTGGCTTCCCCCCCGTCCCTCGCCCATTAAATCGCGGCCCCTTCCATGGGCCGCCTGGGCACGAACCCGATCCCCAATCCCAAATCGGGCACCGGGGGAAGACGCTCGTCTTTGTCATCTGCGCCCCCGGGATGGGTGCCATGAGGCGGGGAAAAAGACGCCGCGCCGCCGCCTAAAAACCCATGGGCGATATCGTCGCGCCGAGCGGGAGATTGGCCCCGCAAAATTTGGGAGCACATGACGCGCTGACCAGGCGGGGGCCAACCCCTCGTGGAATCCCCTTCTCCTGCTACAAAAACCATCGGCGGCACCCAAAAGGGGAGCGAACAACCCCGGCCCGCTGGCCCCCTTTGGCGGTGGTGTTTGGAAAACCGGGCCCCCGTGTGCCCCCTCAGATGGACCTTTTCCCCCCCGCGGCCGTTTGCCTGCTGGTCCCCGACGAGTGGACAAGCTGGTCGGGAGGAGAGCTTCCGCCCGGGAGATTGACAAGCTCTTTCGGCCCCCTGCCCGGGCCCGCCCAAAAAGATGATCGTCACCTCGGCGACGCTAAACGAGCCCCGGGCCTCTTCCCCGCCCCGGGGACATGGCCAACACTGCTGAAGATGGGGGCGGCGGCGGCCGGCGCCCGGTCCCCCTCGCCGCCACCCGCCCCGGCGCTGGTGGGCGTCAGCCAGCCCGGGGCACCGAAACCCCCGGCCACCCCTGAAATACCTCAACTTTGAGGCGAAGGAAAGGGGCCGCTGGTGGCGCTGCTGGGGAATTACCCCTTTCGCCAGGCAGTGATTTCAGAAATAACCCGACGAGGGCGAAGTACCCCGCTGGAGGGCTGGAGCAGCAGACAAACAAAACCCACACCGGAGCTTTTTGTTCGAAAAAAAAGCAAAGAGAACCCTCCTTGTGGAAGGCCGCTTGATCAGCGGCCCAAAATGGCGCAGCGGGAGCGCGCCGAGGGGATCGCCCCCCTTTCGCCGCCCCGCGCCGCCTGCTGATCTCCACCCATCTACGGCGCCGGGTCCCACGTCGAGTCCGTCCAACCCGGGGGTGAACGTCGACCTGCCCCCCCCACGGCGAGACCTCCTTTCCCCCGAGGGGGGGCCCGGGGGGCCCCTTGGTCCGCCGGCCTGGCCATCACACTGCTGGCAATGAGGCGGAAGTGGCCGCCTTTGAGGCGAAATTTGGCCCCGTAAACCCCGGGGGGGAGGGGCGCCCCCGACCCTGGCTCACCGTCAGTTCCCCGGGGGTTTTACAGGGCCCAGGAGGGAGGAGGGGGACCAAGGGAGGCGTGGCAGGGGCGGAATTTTTTAAGGGAAAGGGGGGTGCCCCTCAACGAGTCTTTGCGGAGATGGGGCCCGGGTTGCCCGGGGTCTGAAGAGGAGGGGAGGAGGGGGAGGAAGAGAAGGGGGGAAAAGGGAATTTATTGGTCATAAACAAACAGCGGTCAAAGAAGAAGAGGGGGAAAAGGAGAGCGACAAAAATCGCCTGAGGTCGTCAGCGTCGTCAGGCCGAGCGGCGAAAACCTTCACTGCCACCACCCCCACCATCACCAAAAACTTGAACTGGATTTTAAAGACTACTTCGAGTCGAACCCCCGGGTTGGGGGGTGCTCCAGTGAAGACCGAGATGATGATGGACAGGCGGAGGGGGGAAAAAAGTGATCTTAAGGGAGCAGGCAGCAGCCGTCACACGCAGCCGTCTTTAATTTGTCGGAAGTGTCCCCTGTTTCCCGTGGGCCCGCTGTCAACAGGAAAATCGGCAGGAACGGAAACCCGCAGCAGCAACAACAAACATTCAACCCTTTTCATCGTCAAGTTACGTTCCCAAAGAACCCCCGCCGCCGCCGAAATTTTACGAGAAATTTGACAGGGGACTACAACCTCAGGCAGCAAACAGCAGTTCCAAAAAACGCCTTTCTTTGCCCCAAATTTTTTCCCTTTTTCTCCTTTTTCCTCCTTGAAGCCCTCCAATGTGGCCCTTTGCAAGTAAACAAGCATGGTGGTGGTGGGGGTGATCTTAATAACAAAAAAATCAGTCCCCCCAGCACTCCCGAACCAACCTCATGCAATATAAAAACCACTAAAGAGCAATTTTGTATCTCTTTACCTTCTCCTGATCACCCCCGCCCATTATCACTATGCAATCATCTAATAAAAGCCGCTGGCCCAAATTTTTCGCTGCTGCGCTGGTACACTCTTAAAACAATTCAGAGACCCGACCACTGACCCTTTTGCGAAAGAGAAAAAAAGGAAAAAGAAAAGGGGGAAATGGCGGCAAAAGTTTGGTTGGCCGTTTTCCCCTCTCCTTTTCCCACCCTTCTCACCTTTCTTTTCTTCAAAAAAAGCACAGCGGAGCAACAGCGTCTCGAGGCCATCGAATGGGCCCAAGCACTGAAAAAAGCCCCGAGATGTGAAGCGCTTGATCTCATTTCATTTTACTACCTCCCTCCCCTTTCCCCCCCTCTCTTCCCCCCGCCTGAAGCAGCTTTGGAGCAGTCTCTTCTCTTTTCCTTTCTCACCTGTGTCTTTATGTTTTTTTGTTTCCCAAACCCCCGTGCGGGAATCGGCGATGAACGAGCTGTTGGTTTCTGCTGCTGCCCCGCTGAGGCTCTATTGCCCTTTTGGGAACGAAAAAGAAGTCAGCAAAAAAGAAAAAGGATCCCACTGAGTACGATCTGAGTTTTTGTCGGCGGCCCACAGGAGTGGTTTTGATTTGGGGGGTGGGGGATCGAAATGAGGAGGAGGAGATCTTTATGGCTAAATTTTGGGATCCCCAAAATCTTTTTTCAGAGTGCTTCTTGGGTGTGCTGTGCTGGCTTTAACTTCCCGTGCCCAAAAATTTACGCGCCCCAATTCTTTACCGGGTTGTCAGGCCCTAAAGGGTTTTTCCCTTTTCCTCTTTCCGACGGTGTCATTGTGGGGGATTTTCAAAAAACCCTTTTTTTAAAAAAAAAGGGGGCCCCCCCCCTTTAACGAAAAAGAAGATAGCCTAAAACCAAAAATGGACTCCCCTTCAACTGAGCGGCGTCAAATTCCCCGGGGGCAACACAGTCCTTTAGCAGCAGCCCAAAGGGGCCCCCAAAGATTTAACTTGGAGCGCCGGAGGTCTTCTCCAGCCGCAAAAGGAAAGGCTTAAAATCAGCCGCCCCCCGCAGGGCCCCTCGCCAACGGACGAAAATTTAGCCCAAAAAGGGGGTTGAACACTGTTGAAGCAACGGAAAAGGCAGCAAAAACATCATCACCCGGGCAGCAACGACGAACTCCTTCTTGAATAAAAGGGCCCTTAAAGGGGGCAGCTTCTTTAGCAGGCGCGCCCACGACGAAAGCGACGACGAAGACAAAGTTTTAAAACAATTTTCCCCCCCCTTCCCCTAAAGGATGTTTTGTGCTTTCCCCCGTGGGTCGAAGAAAACAAAAGGGGGCCTTGCAGCGGAAAAATGTGAGGGGGGAGGATCCGCCGGACAGGGAAAGTCCAAAACCCGCGAACGGTGGGCTATGACGCCCTGCGATGCTGCCAAATGGGAAAAATGGGAGGCTCTACGAGGGAAATAGCACCGTGATGACACCCAACCCCCCCGCTCTTGCAGCTGCAGCACTTCGACGCCTCCGGTGCCAAAGCCCAGGAAGGTGTCCTCCCCCGAAAAACTAAAAGGTGGTAGTGTTGGGGGTTTACAAGGGGTTACTTTAAAAGCGAAGAGGAAGGTTTAAAGCCGCGACCCCCGTGCTTTAAGTGTTAAGTAAGGGGAGGAGTCAAAAAGGTGGATTTAGCCAAATTTTCCCCACCACCCCCACAAAAACCAGCCCCCTTCCCTCACTGCTGATCCCCAGCGAGCAGACGACCATTCTGCCGAACGGGCAGTCAAACACCAACAACCACCACCACCACAACAACAACCTTCTTCTTCTTCCTCGAAGCTGTCCACCTCCGAAAGCGAAGGTGAAGAAGACCAAGGCGCACTCCTTTCGCCAGCAGCTGCTGCGCATCAATCGCATCGCCTCCAACAAGCTGCTCTCCATTCGCTTGAAGTCGACGGCCACGACCACCAGTGGGACAGAGCAGAGCAGTCAGCCGAGGCGGAAAAGGCTGTCTAGTCAACTCTTTTTCGGATTTAGTAACGGCGAGAAAAAGGAGCAGCAGCAGCAGCAGCAGCTTATCGACGACCCACGAGAACGCCTCCACCGACGCCCATTCTGATCTTCAGACCGCCGGCGCCGTTGCCTGGTGAACTGCCGTCCGGAGAAAAGGGAGGAGAACAAGGTGGTGGTGATCACCACCAGGTGATAATATCATCTCCATCATCAACTTCAGCAACAACTGCAGAGCAGAATGGCAACAGGTGGTGGCTGACCAACGGCTCAGCAGCCCAAAGCCGTCCTCACCGCTTCCTCCTCCTCGGACAGAGCAGCTCCTCGCCGAGCACGCTGTACGACTGCGAGGCTGGCAACCATAATTTGGATAAAAATGACGATGAGGATGATGACATCAGCGAGCTGTACCACGACGCCGCCTTTCTTGAAGAAGTCGAAGAGGATGAGGATGAGGAGGCGGAGAAGGCAAAAGAGAGGGGCGGTGGTGAAAAGGGCAAACACGAGGACAGTGAGAGCATCTACTGCAGCGTCGACGAGTCAAACATAAAGAAGAGGAAAAGGACGATAAAAGGGGCGTTGTTGATGATGAGGAGGCGGCGGAGGAGAGACTACTACGACGACGGCGAGGAGTGCATCTACGAGGAGCTGTCCTCCTCCCTCTACGAGGACGGCACCATCTACGAGGAGTACCTGGAACAGGAGGAGGAGGAGGATGAGAACATGTACGACAACGCCGATGTTGTCCTTCCGCCTCCGCCGCTGCCCCCGCTGCCTCCACCGAATGATCGGCAAAAAGAGGCCCGCGAAGAGGAGGAGGAGGAGATGACCGCCTCGGAGCGGCAGCTGAAGAAGCGCCTGAAGAAGCTGGAGAAGGCGATGCGCCGCTTCCGGCTGACCGGCGAGGAGATTCCCCTCTCGGCGGGCATTGTCAAGCGCGACCAGCGAGGAACTACTTCGTCGTCGTCGCCGGCAAATCGGCTGTCTCGCCTGCACGATAGCACGCGCCTGGTCAAGGCGCTGGTCCCTGGTTCGGGACATTCTGCTGCTGCTGTTGCTGCTGAAGGAGGAGGAGGAGGTATGCTGAAGGTGAGGGCCGGCGAGACGGTGCTCATCATCCGCATCGAGGGCAACCCGCCCGGGCTGTGGCTGGGCAAGAATGAACGCTCCAAGATTGGCTACGTCGACTGCAACAACGTCTACTTTGACACTGAGTCCATCAAGGCGGTCATTACCGGCTTCCACAACAGCTAATCATCTTCCTATTGGAGTTTGTTATCTTTATCTTTACTTGTTTTAAAACACTGTTGTGGATAAATTAAAGTAGAGATTGTTTTGTTTGTTGTGTGGTCGCACTGGTGAACAGCTCGTGTGTGGTTTATTTGCATTTGTGTGGGCTAGGATGAGGAGGAGAAGGAGGAAGGAAAAGAAGAAGAAACTGAAGGGCTGGTTCTTGAAGCTGTTGCTGTTGCCATTTTCTTCTGTTGGTGGTAGGGGGAAGAAGAAGGAAAAAGTAGGAAGAATAAAAGGAAAGGGAAGGAGGGAGGGGAGGGAGGGAGAAAGGGGATGTGAATGTAAAAAGTATTAAAGATCGAATCGGATAGATATATCTCTCTGGCTCTCTGGCTCCATAATTCGCTGTCGTACAAACAATACTATTTTCGGGGGGAGAGGAGGAGAGGGAAGAGGAGGATAGGTGACCGGAAATGCCAAGGTCTACCTCCCAAGCTTCCTTTTCAGCATCAGTTGGACTTGATGAGCGCCGCAAAGACGCCCCACATGATCTCATTGCCGTTGCTGTGCCTCTGCGCCTCCGCCTCCATGTCCAGCTCCAGCAGCTCGCGCACTCGCTCATCGCCACCTCGTAGTCGTCATCGGAGAGGGAGATGAAGGCGTTCTCCAGCACGTCGGAGGAGTTTGGCTGAGGGGATGAGGGCCAGCGTGCGGCGGTCCATGCGGTGCGGGTCGTTGACCCACTTCGCCCGCAGCGCCTCCCGCACCTTGCGGATGAGCTTGTTCTCAGCGTCGAGTTGATCAGCGGATGGGTGGTCATGTCGAAGAGGAAGAAGTTCTGCTTCTCCGTCGTCAGGACGCCCTTCTCCACGAGGTTCTTCGCGAGGCGCTCGCGGACGTTCTTCAGCTGGTAGCGGAGCTTCATCGGGTTCCACGTCTCACCTGGGGAAAGGTTTTGGGTTAGTCCGGGCTAAAAACCTCCTCAAAAGGCAATCGCTGAAGTTTACCGCTGAGGTAGTCGACCCAGTTCTGCAGCGTCTCGGGCGTCTCCGTGTCGCGAATGTGCTTCAGCGCCTCGTCGAGCAGCGTGTCGCCGGTCAGCTCGGCGCTCTTCAGCACCACCTTCCGCCGGAGAGGCTTCTTCTGCGGCCGACCACCTTCTCCAGTTCTATCTTATCACGCAGGGCGAGCTCAATGAGAATGCAGCCGCGCAGTCCGGTGGAGATGCAGTCATTCCAAAAGGAGGTGTATCCCTGGGGGGGGGGAGGAAAGTATGAGATTTAGAAATAGAAGCACATCATCATCACCGTGTTTACCTCTTTGTCCTTAAGGCCGAGGAGGAGCACCTCCTCCATCAGGGTGAAACGAGTGTCCTTTGAGGCGTCATAGTCGCCGTTGAGGGAGGTAGGCTCACCGCCGTCGTGGTCCACGCCTGCTCCTCCTCCACCGCCGTCACTGTCCTGGTTGTTGCCCGTCCCGCCATTGCTGTTGTTATTTGCCACTCGTCGCTGAACGAGGCCATCACTTCGATGCATCCTCTCTCTCTCTATTGTTTCTACTGAGTAGAGTAGTTGGCTATGATGTGAGTGTGTGTGAGTGTACTTCGATGAGCTTCTCGGTGGCTGATCACCAGAAATTAGGCGCTGTACACGTTGGCACGGTTGTGTGTTATTGTGTGTGTTGACGGTGTTGTGTTGGTGTTGGTTATGGTGATGACGGTGAGGAGTGGATGCGGTGGATGAGAGAGAGAGAGAGAGATGTGGAGAGAACAATAAAATGGTAAAGTTCGAAAAGGTTTGCTGCTGTTGCAGCTGATGCTGCAGTTATGCGGCTTACGCAATTAGCAGGTAGTACCACACCGTTTGCACCACAAACAACTCTGTCCAAGTGAAAGGTGGTGGTTCTAAATGGGTAAAGAACATGAAATAACCAGTTACAGCAATGTAAACACACTGGAGGCAGGTTGCCAGACTAAATAATAAACATCGAGACATACTCACCAAGTGATTTAAACACACAACAACAAAAATAAAATCTAGATTAACAGAAGAGAACTTGAAGGCTCGAGATGAAAATTAGAACTGATGACGAAGGTGAACAACAAGTAGTAGGAAAGAGAGAGGAGGAGGAGGAGGAGGAGGAAGAGCAGTATTGCCGAGTGAACCGTAAAGATTAGTAGTAGTAGTTAGTTGTAGATATCGTTGGCGAAGATTACACATTGGGGGTAGAAGAAAGAAAGAGCACGCTGCACTTCGCTCAGCAAAAATTGACGCTAGATCAAGAGGAAGATGAAGACGAAAACAAGCGGCACACACACCTTTTGACTTGTACAGTGTGCTCAGCTACGGCCTTCTTCTCTCTGAGCAGCTTAACCAGCACGTTTGAGCAGCAGCAGCAGCAGCAATCCAAGAAGAAAGAAAGAAAGAAAGCGAAGTACAAGATACGGGAGGTGCTGTCTGGTTGGCTGCTGCTAATGATGATGGCTGCAAGAAGGATGACGAGGATCACTGCTGCTGCTGGTGCTGGTGTGTTGGTGATGTTGCTGGTGATACTGGTACTGGTACTGGTACACTGCTGCTGAGTAGTGCACTGCTGGCACTCGTCGTCGTCTACTGTCGATACAAAACACAGTGTCGGCGTTGGTGATGATGCTTGTCTGCTGCTGATCAGAGCTGCTGCTGGTGGTAGTCGCCAATAGATGACCTTGATAAAGCTTGATGAAAGTGTGGTGATCAGCTGTGCTTCAAGAAGACTGTGCATCAGCAGCAGCAGCAGATTATGACTGGTGGTGATGTGGTGCTTCGGAGAAGAAGAAGAAGCGGTGCTCAGAGAACTGAGAAGTGAGAGCGAGAGAATTCAAGAGAAGGAGAAGAGAGGAGAGCGAGGATCCCACGGATACCATCACAACACACACCACACAGAGACAGAAGAACGGCAGCAGTAGCAGACGCAGAAAAAGGCAGCCAAGTTGCACCTTTCACTGTCAATGCTTTTCAATGCTTTCCACTCAAACAGCAGCAGCGACTCGGAAGCTTAGGGCGGAAGGCGCCAGCAGATGGAGCAACACGATGGCCAAAAACATGATGAAAACCAATGGAGCTACCTTTTTTTTGTCAGACTCATCTTTGGGGTAATAAAAAACGAAGATATGAACTTTATTTACAAGAGTGAGTGAGTGAGTGAGAGGAGAGGGGAGGCAATGAAAAAGGTAATGAAGGAGGAGTTGAAGAAGAGAAAAAAATAATAAATGGTAATAATGACAATCTGGAGAGGTGATCTGTGATCAACATGGTCTTGAAAAGGAGTCGGAGAGGAGACGATGAAAATGCACAGTGAGTCAAACGATGCGTGTGTGTGTTTGGTTGGTGGTGGTGGTGGTGGTGGTGAGTGTGCTTCTTTCTGTACACAAGATGAGTGCTGATGAATTGTGATGAGGCTCAAATGCGTGATAGGAGGGAGAGAGAGAGTATATCTGTCTGTTTGTCTGTCTGTCTGTACAGGGCGTGTGAGAATGGGTGATAGGGTATTTTTTAAAAAGATAATAAAAATAAATGGTTAAAGTTAAAGCTAGGCAAAAGAGGTTGTCGCTCGGTCTGGTTCTTGTCATGTCTTTCTTGTCTGATCATCATCATCAGCAGTAGCTGTACAGCAGTCTTGATCACCTTCATCTCCCTTGATCGGCAATCACCGCCAGACACTGGGCAATGGTTCGAGCTTCCTCGCGCCCCTCCGCTATCGAGATCTCACAGAGCTGCGGCTCAAAGAGCTCCAAAGATCTAAACAAAAAAAGAAAGGGAGAGGGTAATTGTGGTGTTAGGGAAATATTACACACAAAGAGAGAACAGAAGCTTACTTCTTCACTAGATGAGATCGCTGCGCCAGGTTTCGCAGAATGAGCGCCGACGTCAGGCGAATGCTGACCGTCAGCGGACTAGGCGGCGGACCGGTGCTGGCTCCAGTGTCCTGCTGAGATTGTTTGCAAAAGGGGGAGAGAGAGAAAGAAGATTAGATTAGATTTTCTAGCTCGCATCAAACAGTTCTCCATTAGTGTTTCAGCCCACTTACAGCAAAGTTGGCCGCATGCCGTCTGATGGCGAGCATGGCGGCGTTCTGCGCGTAGCCCGGGTGTGCCGGCGGCGCCGCCAGCAGAATATTGGTCGTGCCCATCACCTGCAGCTGCCGCCGGCGCAGCAGCTCCTGCTTGAGGTTGTTTGCGTTGCAGTGAAAGTCCTGTGTCAAACGGCAAAGAAAAAGAATGTTACTAAAAGTCCATGATGACAAACACACTAGCACTTCTAGGCTCTTTACCTGAAGGTGCGTCAGCAGTGACAGCTTCGGCCGCTTCGACAGACAGCCCGGTCCCTTGCCCTCCGGTCCGCCCCACTGGCAGCTGCTGACGGCGGGAAAGGAGGCCGTCATGATGTGCTCGCAGTGCACGTGGTAAAACACCTCAGAGGGACGGGCGAATTTTCTGGAGAGAGAGAGAGAAAAAATCAAGAAAAGTAAAGGAAGAAAGGTTAGCACAGGCTTAACCACCAGGTGTTCCAACAGGAAAAAAAGTTGATCACAACACTTACCGGCGACAGTCACCCCACTGGCACTCAAAGTCGAGTGGAGCCTCTACTTTGGGCGGCGTAGGGGCTGCTGCTGCTGCTGTGGTGCTTGAGCCTGGGTTTTTGGAGTTGCTGGAGTTGCTGCTGCTGCTGTGCTGCTGGGGGAGCTGAAGTGGCAGGAGCTGGAGGAGCTACGGCAGAAGGAGGCTGTTGAGCTGCGCAGCCGGGGCAGTCGCCGTCAAAGTCTCCGCATTTCCCGTAGTAGCCGATTGCTTTTCCACCGGTAAAGCACTCTTGGCATTGGGGGTAGTAGTGGATTGGTCTACCGGAATCGGCCCATTAGTGACCACAGTAGGAGGAGGAGGAGGCGGTGTCACAGCCGAAACAGCCGTCTCACCACCACTCTTCGCCATGGTCCCATTCGCCACGACCACCTTCGCCTCGGCGACGTGGTTCGTGGCCACCTGCACTGCAGAGCCAGTAGTAGGCGTCCCTTTCGCCGTCTCCCCACTTCCGTCATTTTGTTCAGCATGTGCTGCTGCTGCAGCTGCCGTCTTCAGTCTCTTGGCGCTGGGCGGCCCCTCCTCCTTCTCATCCTCCGTTTCCGCTTCATCATCTTCCGCCTTGGGGTTGCTGCTGCTGCTTTCCAGTGCGTGCTTGATGGCGCTGTTGCTGTTGGCGAGCTGCTGCTGCTGCTTCTGCCCACAGCTGCCGCCGCCCACATCTCCGTTGACCAGCGGAGGAGCACTGCTGCTGCTGCTGCTGTTGTTGTTGTTCAGCTGTGGAGTGGAAGAGTTGGGTTGCTTGCCATCAACGACGCTGTTGTTGTTGTTGTTGTTGGCAGCAGAAGGCTCAGTGGAGGCATTCGTCGCCGCCGTCGTCGTCGCCGGCCCTGGTTTGGTCGTGAGAACGTACATCTTTGGCTGTCCAGCAGCAACAGAAGAAGAGACGGTCGACGTCTGAGAAGGAACGACAACGGCTGAGGCGTGGTCGTCGTCGTCGTCGTTGAGGAGGAGGGGTATTTGAGGTACTTGAGGATTGGCGGCAGAAGTAGTCGAAGAGGCGGAAGCGGCTGAAGGAAAGTCCGGCAGCTTGCCCTTGTCGAGGAGGACGTTCAGCAGGGGCGAAGAGTTGCAATGGTCAGAGGAGGAGGAGGAGGAGGAGGAGGAGTTCACCGCTGAAGCAGTAGGCACTGCCTTAGGCTGACTTGCTGCTGCTGCTGTATTGGCCTGAGGCTGGACAACCACCGAGGCCTGCGGCGTCATCACCAGCTGGCCGTTGGTGGTGGCCCCGGCAGGCACCACCAGTCGCTGACCGCCGCCAGCGCCGCCGCCTACCATCGACGCAGGCAGCAGCAGCCGCACCGGACTCTGCTGACCAGGCTGCGACGCGAGAACCGTTCGAACGAGGAGAATCTGCTGTCCCGGCTGAGGTTGTCCTGGCTTGGGCTGCTGCTGCTGTGAGTTGGGCTGCTGCGGGACAATGTAGCTGTTGGCAAAGGTGGTCGCCGTGGGGACGGCTATGGAGTTCGAGGTGGCAAAGACCACCTGCTGAGGCTGAGCATTCTGTGGCTTCAGATCGGCTTTGGACTCGGCGGTGGTGGCTGAACTGCTGCCGCTGCTGCTGTTGCTATTATTATTGGCAATAATCAGCGGCTGCGAGCCGCCCAGCGACGTGCCAATGGGCTGCAGCTTCACCGAGCCGGACGGCGCCCCGCGAGCGGCGGCGGGGCGTCGTCACCAGCGTCGTATTCTGTTTGTTGCGCAGCTTGTTCGCCAGCAGACTCTTGATCAGCGTTGAGGTGGTGCTGTTGGGCGCTGCTGAGGCGGGCGGAGCGGTGGGCGTCGTCGGCGTCGTCGGCTGCTCCAGCGTCTGCTGCGGAGAGCCAGGCGGCCCACCTGCTGCTAAACAACTACTCTTCGGCGGTGTGCTCAGGTGCGCCTTGAGAATGGGCGACATCAGCTGGGGGTGCTGCGAGACGACGGTGCCGCCGATGATGCTGGTCGCGTGGCGCCGGCCGCGCCCGGGCCGCCCGGCGCCACCAGGGCGCCTTTCACCGCCAGACCCTCGATGATGGTGCCGGTGTTCTGATTCCCACCTCCTCCTCCTGCCTGGACCACGTGGTTGAGGCTGTTGTTGAGGTTGACCGCGGGGAAGCACCGCTTGATGAGGTAGCCAAAGGACTGCGTGGCGATGACGTTCTTCCGCGCATTGCGACAGCAGTGCTTCAGGTACTCCGCGTAGATGTCGCCCACCTTGAAGCTGCTCCCCGGCGCGTCCTCGTACGTGCTGCGCAGCCAGCTGATGGCAAAGGACTCATTGTCGAGGATGTGCTGGTTCACCGCTGCGACCACCGTTTGGTTTTGGACGGCAACACTTCCGATCGTTGGGGTGGCTGTTGCTGGAGCAGGGTTAGGTGCTGCTGCTTGAGTAGAATTCGGCAGTGGACCTCTGTTGACAATGACCACCTGCTGCTGCTGATGAGGGTGGTGTTGATTGGTGCGGTTGATGGTGGTGGAAGCTGTGCCGGTGGTGGTGGTGACCATGGTAGTGGCCATAGTTGGCTGCCGGTTTATCAGCACATTGCCGCCATTCTGCGGAATGACGTTGCCCGGCAGGACTGCTGTCTGCTGAACTGAAGGCTGCTGCTGCAGCAGCTGTTGTGTCTGTTGTTCACTCCTCGGCCGATCGTCAATCACCTTGACCTTCCTGAAGGCGCCCGTCGTGAAGTAGGTGCTCGCCTCGCAGTTCAGCAGGTTCACCAGGAGCTCTGTTGTTAGAGGGGAGAGGGGGGAGGGAATGTGGTTAAAAACCCCTTTTAAAAAAGCAAAAAAAAGCAGACGTACTTATCAAAATTTTGCCGTCACTCTGCACCAGGAGAAAGGGCCGCGTCTCGCTCAGCGTCAGACAGAACTCGAGCAGCGCGAGGAGGAGGGCAATGTCGTACTGGCAGGTAAGTAGCTGGGTGATTCGCTCGCAGAGCTGAGGAAGGGGGTAAGCAAGGATTAAATAAAAAACCAAAAACAAAAAATTCAAAAAATGTTCCCTCTTACCTTGACATTCTCAAAGTAGGTCTCCAGAAAGGCGTTCGCCTCCGCCCCACCACCACCGCCGCCGCCCACCACGCCTGATCCACCACCACCACCACCACCACCTCCGCCGCCGCAGGCGGCAATGTACCGCGCCAGAATCTCCAGCGACTTGGTGGTGTGGTGGAGGTGGGCGCTGGTGGTGGCCAGCTCCACCACGCTCCGCAGCGTCCCGTCCAGCAGGTAGGCGTACAGTGGCTGCTGCAGCTTCCCCGGCGTGTAGCAGGAGAGGGCGGGGGCGATGTTGGCGAGAATGTCCAGCGCCAGCGCCAGGTAGCTCGGGCTGGTGGAGCGCACCATCAGCAGGAGAAGCTTCAGCAGGGGGAGCATGGCCACGCGGTTCGGCTCACCGCCGCCGCCGCCGCCTCCTTCCTTCTGCTGCTGCTGCTGCTGCTCATAGGTGACGCTAATGTTGAGAATGATGCCGCCGATAAGCTCAATGCGCTGCTCAATCTTCTTCATCAGCGGCGCGGGAATGTCGGCAAAGGCGGTGGGACTGCTGAGGGCTGCTGCTGACCGGCTGCCTCCGCCTCCTCCTGAGCCGCCGCCCAGACGGTCCAGGTCGAGGGAGCAGCAGTAGTCGTCGTCGTCGTGGTCGTCGAGCAGCACCCTCGCCAGGACCTCCTCGTCGAGGCACATGCGTGACCAGAACTGGCGGTAGCAGTTGCACCGCCGGTCGGTGAACTCAATCGCCGCTTTTCGCTTCGGCGGCCGAATATGATACTGCTGAAGAAAGATGATGAGGAGGAGGAGGCGGAGGAGGATGAAAGGGATGAAGAGTTTGTGGAGGTGATTGAGATATCAGCTGGAGATGTCGTCTCCTCAGTGCAGTGTCCATTCAGTGTGGGAGTGGTGGTGGTGGTGGTGGTGGTGGCGTTATTCCTCGCTGAGTTGCCGTCCTCTTTTCTCCTTCCACTGCTCCTTCCCCTTTCAAGTGTGCTAATACTGGAGGTGATGAGTCGCTGAAAGTGGAGAAACTCATCGTCGTCGTGGGGGCTGTTGTGGTGGTATTCGTCCGGCCGCCGCCGGCCAAAGGCGACGTCCTCTTCGAACTGATCACAAATGCAGCAGTAGCTCTTCATCGACTCGAGGAGGACGTTGACGAACTTGTAGTCGGCCGCCCAGTCGAAGCGATTGCAGTTGCTGAGAATGGTGGCGACGTTGAAGGCAAAGTTGAGCTCATTGGGGAGGCCGCTCAGAAGTGAGCAGTAGAGCTTCGAGTCATTGTGCACCTGGCCACTGCTGCCGTCCAGGACGTTGTTCAAGTCGGCCCGGGAGGCGTGCACCTGGGCGGCGAGGGCGCTCGAGTGCAGGTTGGTGTTCGAAAAGAGGCTGAGGTGGTGGGAGATAGATTAGAAAAGAGAACTTCATTTTAGAGAATGGAAGTATGTGTACTCACTTCTCCTCATCTTCCTCCTCATTCCACTGCTGATAGTCGGCGGAGTTCAGACTCTGACCGCTGCAGTTCTTCTCGTACTGCAGCAGGTAGCGATTGTAGACCTGTCGCAGGGCAACGGCGAAATTGGCGCCAACGCTGGTTGTCCTGGAACAGTGAAAGAGAGTGAGTTTAGTAATGAAATGAAGCTGCTGCTGGCAATAAAGAGAACATTAGTGATGAACATTAAAAACATACTTGAAGAGGCGACAGTAGATCTCGTCCCACAAGTTGATCTGATTCACCTTGAAGCTGCCGCCGCACTCGAGAATCAGCGAGTAAAGCTCGGAGAGGTTGACCACCTTGCCGTTGAGGCGAACGACGAACTGCTTGGCGTGGGCACTGGTTGGGAAGAGGAGAAGAGAGGAGATGATTGTCAGAAAGGAAAAGGCAAGTGTCATCGCCGCATGGACAGACCGCGAGACAACCGCAAGGGAAGAACAACAAAAGCAACAACAAAGGAGATAGCGACGGCGGCGGCGGCGGCATCTCTGCCGCTGCTGATGCTGATTACACACACACACACACACCGACCGATGATCATCAACAACAGCGACAGAGACACCGCCGACACACAGACGCTCAGGCAGGCGGCAGCGCAAAGACACTACTGCTGCTGCTCAACACTTACTTGTTCACTCCTCGGGTTCGATAGAACTGCACCAGGTCCTGGACGAATTGCTGCTCCTGTCTGCTGGTGCTGCTGGTGCTGCGCTACTGCCACCGCCGACGCCGATGCCGCTGATTGTGGTGGTGGTGGAGTTCTGCATCATCTTCCGAGATGATCCTCCTCGTTTCCGCCGCTGATGCTGCTGCTGCTGCTGCTGAAGCGAGGTGGTAGTGTTGGTGTTGATGTATGAAGTGTGAGAGAAAGAGAAAGAGAGTTGCTCTGCGGCCGCCGCTGCTACCGCTGCTGCTTCTGCTGGAGATGACAGAATGAGAAAAAGAGATCCCTGCTGTTGCGAGATCCAATGCTGCTGCTGCTGCTGCCGTCGATGTGAGAGTTTGTGCAAGTGTGAGTGTGAGAGGAGAGAGAGAAACAGAGGCTGCTGCTGCTGCTGCAAAGACCCACACAGACAGAGAGTGAGAGAGTGAGAGAAGCACAGTCAGGCACAGGCACACACAGACTTGCTCTGATGCTGCTTGATGTGCCGACGGCTGCCGCCAGAGGCGCTCCCAAACACAGGCAGAGGCAAACGCGGCGGCGGCGAGTGGCGCGCGCGAGAACGCCCGCGTCTAGATGTTGATGCGGCGGCGGCGGGGAAAACGACCGGAACTCGTGGACTTCGAAAACGCCCCCACGAAAGCTGCTGAGAGGTGGGAAGGTGATTCCTTTGTGTCTGGCATTTGGCGCTCACACACAAGGTGTGCCGCCTTTGTGCTCGCCTTCGCTGCGTCACTCGTAGAGGACGGAATGCGGGTGGTGGTGGTGGTGGTCACGTGACGGTTGGTGTCTGGCTTCCCCTAGCAGCTTCGCTTGGCCTGGCGTCTGACTTCGAAATTCGAACTACCTCTTGGCTTGCCCTCAACAGCGACCCTAGCTTCTGGTCCCAGTGACCGCGTGACCCCATCGAAAACTGCATGCTCTGCGCGTTGTCTCCCGCGCACGGCTTCTCTCTTTCTCTCTTGTTGCTTGATCAGCGCCCCGCTACTGTTGCCGCTTATCAGCGAGGTGATCGACTCTCAGTCTGGTCTGTGTCTGTCTGTCTATGTTTTTTCTGCTGCCTTTGCGTCGCTGAAGGAAACTGAGGAGCTGAAGCTGCTGCTGCTGCTGGGCTGGCAACGATGGCGCCAATGACCAGCGTGTGCACGCGTGTAGAAGAAGAAGATGAAGAAGAGGAGCTTTGCATGGGCGGCGGCGTAGTTGCTTCAGCGCATGTCCTTCGATTCTTTCCTCTCTCTCTCTATCTTTTCCCAGCGCTCCCGCCTATAGTAGTTCTTTTTGCTGTATTCTTCGCTGTTCTAAAGTTTTTTTTCTCATCATTTTTTGTTCTAGGATCGATTTGAGAAGGCAAAGGAGATTTACCATTTATTTCAAACTACTACTCTAAAACTTGGCTTCATCAAGAATGAAGAATCATCTTCAATGGAAATAAGCTAGTGGAACCACTTTGCCTGTCTGCCGCCTGCCTGCCAAGACCTTGAACTTTGGGCAGTCCCCCAAAGCGACCTTTTTTTTGGCCTATGAAGCGGGAAGAAAAGCCTCGTCTCCGCATCAACACCTCTCTGACAGAAGCCCGCAAGCAGCAGCAGCTACTGAAGCAGCCTGAGAGACCGTCAGAGTTGTGCCTTCTGGCCGCTCTGTTGAAGAGTACGTTTGCCGCGAAAACAACGACTTTCCTCACCGCTCTCTGCTCTTGCACACCACGCCGGCTTGCTAACCACACGACGCCGACAACGACGACACGAGGACGACTGTCGCCGGCTAACCGTTAGGTTGGTCGTTGCAGAAAAAGAAAGAAGAAAGAGGAAGGCCTGCTGTGATGAAGCACACGAGGGAGGGCAGGAACGCTCCTCACTCTCACTCTCACTCTCAACGGCGGCGGCGACGTTGGACGACGATGGAAGGGAAGAAGCGCCTGTTTCTTTCCCCCTCCACTTCTCGATTTGCGCGCGCACAAGCTCAAACAGAGAGAGTGCAAACAAGTGGCCACGATCGTTTGAGGATCGTCCGAGCAGGAGGGATCTGTCTAAATCAGGGCTGGGAAGGTGTGACTTTTTGGTGATCGGATGAAGATCTCACATGTGGTACTTTGGTGGCGTCATTGCTGGCAGTCAAACAGCTGTGGTGGAATCTCAAGTACTACCAAATTCCCCGGTAACTAGGCAGGATTTTCTGTATTTGCCTACGAGTGCAATCTGCAGCAGCAGCAGCTGTTTGTACGATTGTACTGGCAGCGAACTTCCATTTCGATTTGTTTTGTCTTCTTTTTTCGAACATTGCCTCAGTCGCGTCACCTGGCGGCTGAGAATGGAAACAGAAGCTTTTTAAACTAACGTGTATCTTTTCACTCAACAGCTTTTCATGAGTCCTCGACAAAAAAACCACTGGCTAAACTTTTTTCTTTGATGCCGATTGCCTTCTTTGCCGTAGCAGAAGACAAACACCCAAGCTACACAATTCTCTGGCTGCCAGATTTATCTGCGAGAAGAGGAGAGCGAAGGAAGACGTTCATTTGTGTTGGTCGACGTAGTAATGGTCGCCGAGGCTCAACTTTTTTTATTACCATCTCTAACTAACTCGGTGGAAATTATCAGGTTGCGGTGGGTGGGTGGGGTGGGGGCCCAATTTGGTGCAGAAAACACAAAAACGGGCACCACCCCCACAATGCACTTGCCCCCGATGAAAATCGCGCAGCAGCAATAATCACACTGTCCAAAGGGGAGGATCGAGGGCGAGGGGGAAAGGTGGCCTTCACCACCATTTTGGCTCACTTTTTTCCCCCTGCCATTGCGGGCTGCCACCCCACCAACCACCCCACTTACTGGAAAACACAACCAACAACAGCACAGCCAAAAAGCAAGAAAATGGGGCGAGGACCAAAAAAAGACACAAAAAAATACTTTTGCCCCGGGAAAAAGGGGCTTCACCCAGCTCACCTGAGATTTAAGAGGGTTTCCAAAAACACCACGAAGTTACAATTTCGCCAGTACGCACAGGCTTTTAGGGATTAACGGGGCAACAACGGCACATCGCCGTACCGGTGACAACCGGTCCTGCTCTTTGCCTTTCTGCCTTCGTAGCGGCGGTTTGGGGGGCATGCCGTTGCATGACTATTCTCTCTCCTCTCTCTCTCATTCCCCCTACGGGACATCCCGTCACCGGTTTTTCCGTGTGTGTGTTGAGATTGTGCTTACACCACCCGAAAACCCAATTTTGATAGTGGGAGAGGGAGAGAGAGAGAGCAGGAGAGAAGAACGGGAAGAGCTCCTCCCTGTTACCACTGCCACCACCACCAACCACCACCATCATCAGCATTCCCATCATCAGCATTGCCATCATCAGCATCACCATCTCGTGATGCCTCTCTCTGCCTGAAGAGGAAGAAAGGCGAAGAGGGGATCAGCAGGATCGACAGACAGGTTCACCAGTCGTGTCAGCGACAGCGGCAGTTCTCTTCAGTGTGTGTTCTCCTCTCGGTGGTCTGACCAACGGCAAACTACGGCTGCTTCTGCTGCTTCTCTCTTCTTCACGTCCGTCGACATGTGCACTTCATCTTCTGCTCTTCTCTTCTTTTCTCTCTCCTCACTTTTTGTCTTCGTTAATCTGCAGAGCAGAGGTCTTCCCCTTTTTTTTTCCACGCACCACTGCTGTTGGCAGTTAGCTTCGGTGAGCTTAGCCTGTTCGGTGGTGGTGCTGCTGCTGCTCTTCTTTCCGTCCAGTTCCCACCTTCTATGAACTGTTAGCCTTGAAGAGGACACACTCTTCTATCTGCTGTACACACACTGTGCCAGCACTACCACATTCCACAGGCGGATAGTGATTTTATTTTTACTTTTTTTCTGTGAAGTTTTGTACCTGGTTAGAGAGGTACCACTCTTCAAATCTTCGACCCTCAAGTTCCACTTCCACCTCTCCACTCCCACTTGAAGAGGTCAATCAGGTCAACAGATTTATCGTCTTTCTCCTCTGTCTGTGTGTGTGTGTGTGTGGCCGTTTTGCCTAGCCGTTCATCCCGCTATCGCACCATGTAAACACCACCGCTGGTCATCCGTTAATTTGGTGTTTTACTACATTTCTCTGCTACAAGTGCTTCTCCAAGTTACCATCACCTATCCCCCTCTCTGCCAAAATTAATCACTGAATGCCATCACCACCACCACCACCTTCCCCACCACCCTCCTCAGCAATCACCATATCACCCCCACCACCACCCCCCGCCATCATGGAGACCCTACGTGGCATCATTCCCAGCGTGCCCACTGAGACGGTGGAGTTCACGAAGAGCGCCCCCACCAAGTGGAAGTGCGACAAGTGCGGCGTCATCACCGGCAGCCTCTGGCGCTGCAGCTCTGCGCTGACCAACGGCTACGGGGCGCACCTCAACGGCGGCGGCGGCGGAAACTCCACCAGCTCCAGCTCGCTGGTGCCCTACTGCGCCCACCGCTTCTGCGGCATCTGCCTGGAGACGGTCTTTCTGGGCGTGCAGACCGTCGGCAAGTGTCCCCTGGACGCGGTCACCGTCTACAAAAAGCAGGTAAGGGCTGGGGACAGTTTTGTAGTGGAATGGTTTGAGCTTGAAAGTGAGCAGCGGGCTAATTGAATTGAGTAGTTTAATCTTCGGCAAATGCGGAAGCTGAAGTTGAACTCGACTGCTCTAATGATGGCACATTGTTGCTGCTGATTGGCACATTGTCTTTGCGCACTGCTCTCCTCTCTCTCTTTCTCTCTCACTCTTTTTACACTTGTTATTCGCACGCAACCAACAAGCACACTCTCTGACAGACGGCAAACGAGAGCAGCAGCAGTGGAGACCACCACTTCCTGTCAACTTTTTGTTTCTGTACTGTCTGTCTTTTCTTTCCTTCATTCATTCAGCACTGTCATGACTGGCTACTAAACTACTGCTGCTGACGGTGCTGATTCAAATCGACGGTATTAGAAGCCAATAATAGGAGGAGGAGGAGGAGGTGATTCATTGGGTGTATTTGAATTCTCTCTCTCTCTCTTTTTATTTCTCCATTTTCATTTTCTTCTTTTTTCCATCGTCATGTCGCGTTACCAGGCGTTGGTACGCTCGCTCGCTCACTCACTGCCTCACTCAATCACTGTCTGTCTGGTTGGTTGGCTGACTGGCCGATGCTGATCGTGTGTGTGTGTGCCTGTTGACAAATGACGACGACGATGTTGCTGGCAGAAGTAATAGAAGGAATAGTGATAGTAGTAGTAGTAGTGGTAGTTGATGCAATGTGATCGGCAACGATGTAACCGCTGCCACCACCATCAAACACTGATGATGAGTGCGAAGTAGGCCACAACACACAAACACTCACGCACACAATCTGTCCGGCAGTACAATGCCATCGTCATGCCAGCAGCAGTCCTCCCGAGTCTTGTCTGTCTGTTTCATCTTTGCCTTCCACTTCCTCTCTCTCTCTCTCTCTTACTTCATTCCATTTATAGTCACAAAGCAGTTCTTCTTCTTCTTCTCCTCTTTTTGCACTCTTCTAATATACGATATGATGGCCTTCCATTTCCCCCCTTTTCCTTTAGATGATCGAAACCGTGGCCAATGTGACAGTATCTTATCACAGGAGGTCTATTGTTCGCACAAGAGTCGTGGCTGCCGCAAGACGATGCTCCTCTCGGAGCTGGAGGTAAGTCTGCCGCGAGAGAAAGACGGCGACCTCGATCTACTTAAACTTCTCACTTAATTGTTATCATTTTCCCCTCATTCCTCTTCTTTCAGTCTCACCTCAAGTCCTGCCTGTACGGCCTAGTCCACTGTCCGCTGAAGTGCGGCCAGGGGGTGACGATCAAGTCGCTGCCCAGCCACATGGCCACCGAGTGTCCACGGCGGGTGATCGCCTGCGACCACTGCGAGGAGGACATTGTCCTCGAGTCGAAAGCGGAGCACGAGGCGGTCTGTCCGCGGAAGCCCGTCGTCTGCGCCTACTGCAAGAACAAGGGCCTCCTTAGGGGCGAGCTGAAGGAGCACCTGGAGCGGTGTGAGCTGAAGCCGCGCAACTGTCGGCTGATACCGCTGGGCTGCAAGTTTTCGGTAAGTTTGAAAACACAGTTTGAATCTTTTGGTTAACTTTGGTTTTTTTTTTGTCAACCAGGGCACGCAATCCGAGGTGGAGAAGCACGAGTCAGAGTGGACCGCCCACATGGACATCTTCCTGAAGAATGCCCTCCAAAATGGGACCATCACGCAGGTAAGTTTCAATGCAATTTAAAATCGAAAGATGTTTCAAATCCTCTTCTCTTTTTCTCTCTCACCTAGGACAAGCCAAAGAACCGCCTGAATGACATTGTAAATATCGTCAAGAACCTGAACGCGGAAAATGCCGAGCTAATGGACCGCGTCAACGAGCTGACGGAGAAGGTGGAGGCGCTGGAGGAGAGTAATCGACGGCTGACGGAGAAGCTGTCGAAGCATGAGACAGTCCAGAAGGCGGACATTGCCTCCATTCGAACGGTCATTGAGCTGATGAGGAAAGAGCTGGAGGTAAGCATGAGACATTAATTGGGACTTTTTTTGCTTACTCGCTGGAACAACTCCCTCCTTCCTTCCTCAATCCAATTCCTTCCTTCTCTCCCTTCGCTTGATGCTTAACCTTTCTTTCTCTCTCTTTCTCTTTCTTTTGCACTCCTAACTACAACTACTCTAGAACTTCAAACTAGACTTTGCAAGAGAACGCGAAGAGGACGAGGAGTCAGAGGTGTGAGTGCCATGGTGGTGGTCGCTGCTGCTGTGCCAGCACCAGTCGCTACAGTCGGGCGAACTTTTGAAAGGCGTCGAGGAGGAGAAGAAGAAGAGAAGAAGAAGGAAGTTCTGACTGATTCTTTGGAATGACTATTTGAAAGAGGGGATGTGAGCAGTCCTCGAAAAAGAACGTTCGCCACCGCCAAAATTGGGTTTGAGTTCCTCTCCTGCAACACACAACTACGGGAAACTACTGTTAACTGAAAAGAGAAGACCTGCGACGACAAGGTCGACGAATGACACTGCCGCCAAAAATTTTCAATTTTTTCTTTTGAATACTATTGTTGTTGTTGTGTTCCCCCCACAACACACACTTTTTTGTAACACTGTGCAACTTCTATCACTCTCCGGAGGTGTGAGCTGGAGGCGGCCAAAACTTACTCAGCAAGTAACAACAACCAGCAAACCACGGGGGAAGCAAATGTTATCATCTAGTCAGCTACTTTTACCATTGCCACCGTCAGTAAACTATGGTGGCGGCGGTGGCCATGATCATCACCATCATCACAAGTGGTCGGTTTCAATTTCAAACAACACAGAAAAAACAGAGCGGGGCACGAGCAGACCCCGACAGACACACGGTGCCCCCCACAATCACTAATTTCTCTCTCTGAAATGGACACTGTGCTGCCCCCAAAAAGAGCAATTTAAAGCCACTGCAAAAGGCGGTGGTGGGGGGGCAGCATTTATTGCAAGGGCCCAAATAAATTTAAAAACGATTCATAGCTATGGGTGGATCAAGTTTTGCGGCCTTTAGGGACAACAAAGAGCTTTCTTTCTCTTCCCCTTTCTTCCTTCTTAATTGCCCAGCAACCTGCGGGGAAGGAAAAAGCGAGAATAATGGGCGGAAAGTGTGGGGCCCTGGCTTCCCTGTAACGACGACGAAGTGTTCGTCGTGTTTTTAGTTTGTGTTTTTTGTTGTGTCATCTTCGACGTCCCTCAAACTTTGTGTCCTGGTGACGGGAGAACAGATGTTCGACGAGTTCTCTCCCCGAGATCCAAAACCCACTTGAAATGTGGTAGCTTTTGAGACTGCTTGAATGAAAGGAAGAGATGGTTTTAATGTAAAAAATGGAAATTTTTCATGTTTTAGTTGTTGGGGTTTTTGTAGGGGGGGGGCAGCGTTCTGAAAGGGAGAAAAAAAGTTAGATTTATAGAACTTTCCCCCCAAAATTTTGTTGTCGTTGTGGTTGTGAAAAAAAACTTTACTTTTTAAAAAAAACTCCTAGAACCTTTTCAAATTTTTAAAAGAAAAAAAAAATAGGGGACTCAAATGAAGTTTAGGGGTGATAAGAAAAAACTCATTTATTGTCGATGTTTTTATGGACTTTATTGCCACTCATTGAACTTTTCTGCCGCCCACCACGGCCGATCACGCCGTCTGTGACTGGCCCACCAAAAGAGTATCTGTTTTGCCGAAACTGACGTGGCTGTCTCGCGTTTGCATCTGCTGCTGTTTTCTCTCTTCTCTCTTCTGTGTTCTGTGTTTTGGCTCACATTGACACTTGCCGGTCATCACCACCACCACCAACCAGCTTACCTTCAGAAGATCATCATCATCAGCACCACCGATTTCTTCTGGGGCCATATTCTTTGCCGTCATGGTAAGCGAGAGAGAGACTATGTTTGAGCTGGAATATTGTTTACAAACGACTTCTCCTTATAAACTCAGGTTCTCCTCGCCAGCGCCGTTATCTCCAAGCAGAATGGCAAAATACTGGTCTCGCGGCAGTTTGTGGAGATGTCCCGATCGAGAATTGAAGGTAAGGCTGATAATGATGATCTGCCGAGCTTAATCTAAATGCACCACCCCTTTTGCAGGCGTCTTGACGGCCTTCTCCAAACTGATCACCAAGGACAAGCAGCACACCTTCATTGAGACGGACACGGTACGATTGTCTCCATCATCATTATAAGCTAACGGCAATATTTCCTCCTTTACAGGTGCGATACGTGTACCAGGCGCTGATGGACAAGCTGTACTGCGTGCTGATCACCACCAAGACGTCCAACATTCTGGAGGACCTGGAGACGCTGCGCCTCTTTGTGCGCGTCATCAACGAGTACACGACCACCTCGGGGAAGAACACCTCCGACGAGCAGGCGATCCTCGACAACGCCTTCACGCTGCTCTTCGCCTTCGACGAGATCGTCGCCCTGGGCTACCGGGAGAACGTGAACATGTCCCAGGTGCGCACCTTCATCGAGATGGACTCCCACGAGGAGCGCGTCTTTGAGGCGGTGCGCAAGACGCAGGAGCGCGACGCCAAGCAGAAGATGCGCGAGAAGGCGAAGGAGCTCAGTCGCCTGCAGAGGACCCAGCAGGTGGAGCGTCTGCGAGGTGGTGGCCCGTCAGGAGGCGGCGGCGGAAACTCCTACTCGGGCATCAGCAGCTCAGACGGCGGCTCCTACGAGGCGCGGCAGTGGCAGCAACAGCAAGTTCGACAATGGCGGCACCAGTCGCATCAGTGCTCCCATCAGCAGCAGCAGCGGCGGCGGCAATCAAAACAGCTCCTTCAGCGCAAAACCCAAGGTAAGCTCTTTCTCCCCAGATCTGAAAATGATGATCAAAAACTTCTAAATCTAATTTTTCGCTTTTCAAAAGGGACCATTTGAAGGCGCTGAAGCTCGGCTCGAAGAGCCAAAAACTCGCACCTTTTTTGCGCCACCGCCTGAGGAGCAGCTGACGAATGAGCTGAAGGCCGAGTCGAAGGGTCTTCAGCTGCAGAATCAGCAGCAGCAGTCTTCGGCTCGCGGCGCCGGCGCCTCTTCAGGCGACGTCGTCGGCTCTGACCAGCCAGTGCAGATCACCGTCGAGGAGCGCCTCAACGTGGAGATCTCCCGTGATGGGGCGGTGCGCACCTCGGAGCTGACCGGCGCCGTCCTCGTGCTGATCAAGGACGAGGCCCTGGTCAAGGTGAAGTTCTCCGTGGAGTGCGCCGATGCGGAGAATGTGCAAATTCAGGTACGGGTGCTTCATTCTTTTTTCCCTATTTGTTTTTATTTACCTCCTTTTCTCCCCCCTCCCTTTCAGAGCCACCCGAACGTCGACAAGGAGCTGTTCCGCTCGCAGGGGCTGATCTCCCTCCGGCAGAAGGCCTTTCCGCTCAACTCGAGCGTCGGCGTGCTGAAGTACCGGCGGACCAGTCCGAAGGGCGACGGCGGCTGGCCGCCGCTGGTGCTCAACTGCTGGCCCAACGGCGCCAACTGCAACATCGAGCTGGTGGCCAACCGGCCGCTCACCGAGCTCACCATCTCCATCCCGTAAGTTGTCGCTGCTGCTGCTGCTGCTGCTGCCTCTCTGCAGTGTTCGTGTTATCGTTAGCTAACTAACTCACTCGACCGTTAATTGATAATTATGCACACCACCACCACCACCACCCACCACCACCACCGCTGCACAGATGTCCTTCACAGCCGACCGTTAATGACTGCACCGATGGCGACTACACGTACAAGCGTGGCTTTCTCCTCTGGAACGTGGCGCTCATCTCGGCGGACAAGTCGGCGACCATTGATTTTGATCTAGCGGCCAGCGGCCAGCCGCCGAACAATGACGACTACTTTCCCATTAGCTGCACGTTCAATTCTGCACAAAATCTCGCCGGACTGATTGTAAGTGCCTTTCTGCTGCTGCTGCCGTTGCCGTGGCTGCTGCCTCTTTTACACTTTTTCCCTTTTTGAGGCTGCTTCTTTCGTTTACCTGCCTTGCCTTGCCTTGCCTCTTAGCCTTTCCGTGCTTGCCATTTCCCCTTTAGCCTCTCCTTTCAGTGCCTTTTGGTGTTGCACCTGCTGCTGCTGCTCGGAAGTGTGAAACACTCAAAGTGCCTTTTAATTGAACGTTCACTTCTTCTTTCCTTTCTCCCCCCTTTCCTTCTTTTCCACCTTCTCCTTTAGGTCAACGAAGTATTAGACGACGAGGTGGACGACGTCAAGTGGAGTCTAGAGTCAAAGTTGAACGTGGACGCTTACGATATTGTTTAAAGCTGAGCAAAGGAGAAGGAGGAGAGTGAGGTGAAGATGAGAGTTTTTTCGAATGTGTGTGTTTGGCGTTCGGGCTGATGCTGCTTCTGCTGCTGTCGTCTTCTGCTGCTGCTGATCGGTTGATGAGCTGAGTTGGCTGATCATCATCATTTTGATTAGTTCACCAAAAAACTTTTTTCCGCTTCTATGCCCCTGTTTGTTTCCCGCCTGTCTGCTTTCATTTCTGTTTGAAGAGCACGCCTTTTTCCGATCAGCCGTCAGCCGAAGTCAGCCGCAGCAGCAGCAGAAGAAGAGAAGAGAACACAGCGATGCCAATTCTTCCAATTTCCGATTTCTCCCTGTTCGTCCTCCCCCTTTTCTTCTTCTTTTCTTCTTCTCTTGAGACAATGCTTTCCCTTTGGGGTTTCCGAGCTCTAAACTATTTTATAATTACCGCTCTTTAATATGTTTTTTAAAAATCGCCCCCCGCTTTCCCAGTTGGAGTTTTTTCAATGTTTTTAGTTGAGACTTGAAAATTTTATATTGATGTGAAAATGATTGAGGGAATCGGGGGAGAGCACAGCAGCAACTCTGCAGACCGCGAAAATGAATATAGATAGATCGACACAGTGGGCAGGGAAAAGGGAAAAAAAGAAAAAAGAATAAAAAATTGAAACCCGGGGGCAGCAGTGAAAAATGTGAGTGCCAAATTTGGTGCAGACAGACGGAAGGGACCACCGGGCCCCACTGGCACACACACAAAAACACAGTAGCAATTCCCCCCCCTTCACACACACACACACCTGCAACCCGGGACCTCGGAGCGGGGCGTGTCGGTCTCAGGCGTTAATTGTCGGGGGGGAGGGGGGGGGCGGGAGCAGCAGCAGCAGCAACCGAGTGATCTGGTTAAAGCGGGGAAGGCAAAAGCAAAAGTGGTGGTGGTGGTGTAGTACAGAAGTAACTGTGTGTGCATCCGTTCGACCCGTTTTTCCCGCTGACTCTGTCCGCGGTGGCGGCGGCGGGAAGGATCGTGCGCGAAGGAACGAACTAACGGGGAAACTGAAGAGAGAGAAAAGAGAACGGACGAAAGTGAGAGAGAGAGAGAGAGAGAGTCAGCAGCAGCAGTGGCGCCCAGTCCGTCTGCTGTGCTTTGCTTTGCTTTCCTTGGCGAGTCAGCAGCAGCAGCAGCAGCCACCTCTTCCTCATCTGCGCCAAACAGCCAAACTTTCTCCTACTACTACTGCTGCTGCTGCTGCATCCCAGCAGACTTTCGTCAACTCTCGATCTAAACTCGCGCACTGCTCTTCAGGAATCAGTGCCAGTGATCTTCGTCGCCGTGTTCATCTTCATCTCCACCACTACCACCACCTCTTCTGCCACCGAACTGTCTGCTTTCTCTTCAACACAGCAGTGAACAGAGGATGGCAGTGAAGCAGCAGCAGCAGCACCGGTGACCACCACCACCACCAGCAGCCAGCAGCGAGAACCGAAAATAGAAGCCTGCCAGAATAAGAAGTGTGTCAACGTTGCTGTTGGAGGAAGAATCAGCAGGCAGAAAACACAATTCTCGACATCTGCTTACACGCGATTGTTCTCTTTTCTCCTCCTCCTCCTCCTCCTCCTCCTCCTTCGATCTGATCCGAATTGTTGTGGTGGTCTTTACCTTCTTCTACCTTCTTCTTGTTCTGGTCTTTTACAACCTCCTCTTCGACTCATCTTCACTACCACCACCCCCCAGCACAGCAGCTTCAACTTCTCTTCTAAATGCAGCACCTCATCACCACACAGCATTCAGCAAAATTTAAGGCTTTTTTAAAAAAAAAAGTTCAAGTGTTTTCTCTCTCAAGTTTTAAAAGGCACTGCACTTTCCACTTTCACATTGTTCACACTCTGCTGCCCAGCATCAGCAGCAGCCGCACGCCCCCTGCAGGAGCATGTGCCGCAATTTGAATGCTTTGATAGGTATTATAATTCCCAGCAGTTCTTCTGGCGTCTGCGTTTTACAATTTGGGCCCGGGTTGCTTGCTGTTTTGATTGCTTTGATTTTTTGCTTTGCCAAAACCCCACAACCCAACTTTCCCCCCCATATCATCCCCACCCAAAAAACTTTACCAACCTTTCCATTTATCGCACAACCACCTCTTTTCCTTTTTTTCAAAAACCCTTTGGGGAACCGTGCCAAAGCAAAACCTACTTTCCATCCATGACCTAGACCCCCCCAATAAATGTTAATGCCTTTTGTGGTTCTTTTCAGTCCTAATTTAACTTGTTCCTTTTTTTATTTCTTAAAATCAGCGAGACGCCCATTTTAGCACCAGGGCCGTCTTTCACTTGCCCGCAACGAAGCGGTCTTGGATCCGCCAGCAATGCCGCCCGCAAGTCAAATTTTTCTATGCATGGCAGGAACCTCTACCGCATCATCAGCGTTTGAGGGCCAGAAGGAATAAGTTTTGGTTTTGATGGTCACTAAACAAAAATTTTTTCCTCTTTAGGCGGTCTCAAAGCATCTCACGCCAATTGCCTTCACGAAACTCGCAGAAATTTGGCCAGTGGTCGGACATTCGCCAACACCCTCTACGGGCTGGGCTTCTCCTCGGAGCGGAGCTGAACAAATGTCGGAACGAGGAAAGTTCTGCTTTTTCACCACTGAACTTCCCCTTTTTGCTGCAGTTTTTGAAAGTTCCAGGAGGTAAAGGGCGACCGAAGCCCCAGCAAGCGAGCCACTGCAGCACAATGGGGGGGAGGGGGGTGGTGGCCAGCATCACCATCACCACTCACACAGCAGACCTGTCGGGCAGCATTCGGTGATGTCGGCGGGACTCACCCAGGCTCCCTCGGAGATGGCAATGATATACTATAACGGGTACGGGGGCAAAAATGACCTTTCAATTTGGATTTTTGTTATATCCCCTTCCTTTTCCCCTTTTTTCCCCTATTTTCCCCAGGTTCTGCTACCTCACCAGCGCGTCAGACCCTGTCAGGCGCGGCGCCCCGAGCCCCTAGGCACCCAAAGCGGGGGCCCTGGAACCGGCCGGCGGGGGCGGCCACGAGGAGGTGAAGAGCAGCACGCGCCGCTCCTCATTCTTCTGCCGCAGTCCCCGACGGGGCGCAGCTACGTACGAAAATGACCGCCCAAGCTGGCACTTGCTCAAAAACGTGCTGGGGTTTAGAAGGTTTTTTTAATCAAAAGATTTTTCTCTTCTTTTAAAAGCCAACAAACCCAAAAAATGGGGAGTTGAAGAGACGTGAAAAGCACAACACCCGGTGACAACGCCCTCCCGGGTCGACGGCCAAACGTCGGGGGGAAGCGCAGCTGCGGCGCTCAAGGCGAGACACCAAGAGAAACACAAGGTAATTGGAGGAGAAGGGTTAGGAAACCCAAACTAATTTAAACCCAAAATTCCTTTTAAAGCGTAGCGCGGCTGGAGGCGATCAGGGAAACCCCAGGCGATCGCCCAAATGCCCCAAGGAGATCGCCCCCAGCGAGCCAAATTTTGAGACCTTGAGAGCGACCTTAAGCACAAGGGCGGGGAGGTGGAGGGGTGAGGAAACGCCTCGAGGACCGTGCCCGCAGGCCTTTGCCTCCCCCAAAGGGGGACGCAAAACAATTTTAATTTTCCACAGTGGGGCTACTGAACACCCCTCACCACTACCCCCAAAATGATGGAGATCAAATTCACACTACTTCTTTTTTATAACTAATGCTTAATGATAATGTAACTGAAACCTGACTGCCCCGCCTTTATTGTATAATCTTTTTACTACCTCTATTTTAACCCCCAATCAAATTTCTACCTACTTTTACCTTCTTTTTGTTTAAAAACTGGAAAAGGCACTAAAATTTCTGTTTTTTTTTCCCCCAAACCCCCAGGTTTTCGAACGCAAGAAGGCCTTCGTCGACTCTCGATGAGCGGGGGGACCCCTCCTCAAAAAAAACAATTTAGAGGTGACCCCAAAAGGGGTCTTCGCAAAGAGGACACTTGAGCAGTCAATCACCCCTTTTTCGCGAACATTTCCCTTGAGATTTCTTCACCCAGTCCAGGGTGCTCGACATGTCAAAGGAAAAGGGATCCAGATTTGATGATGATCAAAAGTTTCTAACTCTAATCATCTGGTTATTCCTTCGGGACCATCAAGGCGCTGAAGTTGGGTCCAAGAGTCAGAATTTGGATCTGTTTTAGAACTGTTAGGTTTTAGAACCTCCTTTTTTAGAATTGCAAGCATTGTTCCACCATTTAAGTGGGTATCTCACGTGTGATTAGTTATTCCTAGTTTATTGAATAACCTTTTCTATCACTCACCTCTCCCCCTTCCAACAAGAACAATTGAACCCTTACCCTTCATAAAAGCGAGGCCAGGGCTTTAGGTATCTTAGTACCGTACTGTTCTACCTTTTGTCGTCGTATCCCTCTGCGCCCAACACATAACAATGCATTTTTAGCCACTTCACACACACTTCAACGGCACCTCGATCAGTCGGTCGGTTCATCAGTTAATGTCGGGGTGACGAGGGAACAGCAGCAGCGGAACCGTGCAGTAGTGTGGTGGAGTGCAGAAGTAAATTGTGCAATCCGTTCGCCCTTTTTTTTTTCCCGCGATCTGTCCGCTGGCAGGGTGGTCGGCTGGAAGGCGGCGCGAAGGAACAATGAACTAACGGGGAAACTGGAGAGAGAGAGAAAAAGAGGAGAGAGAGAGAAGAGAGAAGAGAGAGAGAGAGAGAGAGAGAAGAGAGAGAGAGAAGGACGAAGTGAAGAATTAGGCAAAGTAGTGGCGCCCAGCCTTGCTGCGGCGCCTTCGTGCTTTGCTTTGCTTCCTTGGGAGTCCAGCAGCAGCCACCTCTTCCCCATCTGCCCACCAAATTTCTCCTATGCTGTATCCCAGGCACTTTCTAAAACGGGTCTTCGCCTAAATTGGGGAACGGTTCAAGGAAACTATCCCGCCAAACCAAGACTTGGGCGCACCCATCCCCTTATTCACCATCAAACATTTCTTTTTCAAACTCAACAGAAACACTCCAAAGGAATTACCCACTTTCTTCCTATGACCGTGAAACCCAAAAGATGGGGTAATGCCTTTTCTGTGGTTCTTTTCAGCCCTTATTCTAATTTAACCCCTTTCCTTTTATTTACGAGACGCCCTTTTCAGACCAAGGCACGTCTTTACATTGCCCCCGACAAAACGGTCCTGGACTCGCCGAAGCCGCGTCAATGTCAATTTTACTTGACAGGACGGAACCCACCCCAACAACGTCGAAGGCCAGAAGGTAAATTAAGTTTTGTAGTTTTAAGGTGCCTAAAAACAAATTATTTTTATTCCCTTTTGGCGGCTAACAATCATCACCCAAATGACCTTCACGAGACCTGCAGAAGTTTTGCCTGGTCGGCATTCGCCCAACCGTTACGGCTGGGCTTTCTCCTCGGAGCCGGAGCTGAACAGGCATGTCCGGAAACGATGGAAAGTTCTGCTTTTTTTAAAATAATGACTTCCCCTTTTTTCTGCCGTTTATTGAAAAGTTCCAGGGGTTAAAGGAAGCGACGCGAAGACTCAGAGCAACACACATGCGCACAATGGAGGTGGTGGGGTGGTGGTGGTGGTGGCCACATCCCACCACCAGCCCCAGCCGACCTGTGGGGCAGCAGTTGGTGATGTCGCGAGGGACCACCGGGCTCTCCTTGGAGTGGCCAATGTATACCTAACGGACTGAGGCAAAATGACCTTTCAACTTTGGACTTTTGTTACATCACCTTCTTCCTTCCTTTCTTTTCCTTCCCCCTCCCCCATCTCACAGGGGTCTCTGCTACCTCCCACGCATCAAGCTGTCGGGGGCAGCGACGAAGCCCTTTTACGGACAGTCCAAAGTAGCGGCCTGGAACCGGCGGCGGCGGCGGCTCGACGAAGGGGTAAACGCAGCACGCCGCCTCTTTCCTTTTCTTTTTTGGGGGGGGGCCGCCCCGGGGAGCCCATCATCGTCATCTCATCCGCTTTATCAGCTTTTAGTTTTTTTTCCTGCTCTTTCTTTTTCTTTTTCTTTTGTTTTTTTTTGTTTTTTTTTTTCTTTGGTTTTTTTTTTTTCTTTTGTTTTTTTTTGTTTTTAATTTTGTACCCTTTACCCCGCCACCACTACCCTCCCCACACCATCACAACAACAAAATAAAAAGCCTGCCCACAACCTTTTCCTTTTGGCCCCTTCTACTTTTTTTCTTCAAAAAAGCCCCCTTTTTTTCCCTTTGCTCTGGAACACCCCAAACCCCCCATTTTCCTTTTCTTCTTTTTCTCTTTTCCCTTCCCTTTTTATTCCCCGAAAAACATAAACCCCACCAAAAAACCAAATCACCCCCCCAAAGCTTTCCCATTCCTCACCCGGGCATAATCACCGTTCGATTCTTTTTTAAAACATCTCCGGGTTAAGGGGTGGTGGGGGGTGTGGGGTCCCTCAAGTAACAAAATCTCTTTTCAAAATTTTTCACTTTGTTTTCTTTCCTTTTTCCTTTTCGTTATTCGTTTTTTTATTTATTAAAACTGAAATTTAAAAAAAATAAAAAAAAAACTTGTTTACGAAAGGGCCCTTTTAAAATCACACGAACCCAAAAAAAATTTACCCCAAAAAGGGGGTTTTTTTTTAAGTTTAAAGGGGGGGTTAAAACATTTCGTTTCATTGAAAAAAAAAAAAAAATGTAAGAAAAGGAAAAACGGGCGGCAAACATCATTCTACTTACCAAATTCTATACACTATAAGGGGCACGACCCCTAACGTTGGGAAGGGGTAAAAAGAGGGGGGGCAAAAAAGATTTAAACATCCTTTCCCGGGATAAAATTTTTAAAGCAGAAAAATAAGGTGGGTGGGGTGGGAAAAAGGGGGGAAGGGTGGGTTGGGGATTGTCAGTGGCAAATGCGGCGGGAGCGCCCCCCGCTTCGCCGGGAAAGAAGTGGTCATCTGGTGTTCGGGTCGTTCATTCACACCGATTTTCCCCCACCCCCCGACTGCCCGGGGGGGGGGTTTTGCTCAAAACCCCTAAACGCTTCGCCTTGAAAGGGCCACTGATTTTCCTCGTGTTAAGTGACCCCACGGTGGGTTTTGCCCCCCTCTGCAAAAAAATGGTTAGTGTAAGGTTTAAAAAAGGAATACTTCCCAAAATTCCCCCAACCTCCTCTCTCCTTACCGGCAGGCTTTAAAGGCCCCCGAGGTATATTTCCCCCCTCCTCGCCCCCTTCACCGTCATGACGGCACCTCGTAGGGGGGCCCGGTGACGTTGGCCCCTCGCTGGGGATCGCCACGATGTCCATGAGATGTGCTGTGTGCGAAGAGGTACTCCTGTCGCGGTACGCGGTTTTGCTCCGCATATCGTGTCCCCCACGCGCTGCCCGGACGCGGAGTTGGTCACGCGCGGCACTTTTTCCGCCTCTTCTATTTCGGTCGCACTTCCCCAATGTAGTCCGTCTGGCGGGCGTTGGTTAGAGCCGGAGCAACCTTTCTAGGGGGAAAAGGGAAAAAAGATTAAATAAAATTAGACCCCCACCCACCACCCCCCTACCCTTTCGTAGTAGTTGTCATTCGACCAGGCCGATGCGCTTCTCCACGCGGGGCTGCTGGTAGACGCGAAAAGGGAAAGCACGGTTGAGTTTTTCCACCTCGCGAAATAGAAGATCACCTTGCGGGGGTGACGTCTAGTGGGGGATTTAGCCGTGAAAGGGGGGCCCAGCTGTCGCTAAGATCGCCTCCGGTCGGTCTGCCCGGGCGGAACCGCTGGGATGCTCACCTCGAGGATGGCCATGCGGAGGGTGCTGCCTGGGGATTTTTACCGCGTCAGATGTTCACCCAACATGGGGTGTCCAGCTCGGGGGAGAGCTGCGGGGCGGCGCAAAGGACTTCCTCGAACGGGCCCGGACGTGCTTGCTGCTCCCCCCCGAGACGGGTCTGCCCCTGGCCGGGTTCTTTTTTTCGGCTCAAAAGGAGCGTTTGAGGGGCCCACTAGGAGAAGGGCCCCTGGCCACCCCCCTTTCTGTCCCCCTCTCCTCCTCGCGCGCAGCCTGCCGCCACCGCCTTCCAGCTGTCGGCTTTTGGCGGAGGTTGGTGAAATAGCCGTGGGGAAGATGGACCGCTTGCTCCCAGCCGTGTCCTGGCAGCAGTTGCCAGGCGCTGATGTTCGCCCCCCCCCCACCCCCCCCCAGTAAGGCAGGTCCACCAGCTGACACCCTTGTTGGGGGCCCCGCCTTCGCCACCCCACAGCGACGCCCAGCCGTACGCATCTCCCCCTTCTTCTGGGCGTATCCGAAAAAAGCTCTCGGCGTCAAACCTTTTGGTTTAGTGAGATTGGGGCCGCCTTGCCGGCGCCATACCGAGCCCCGCCGCCGCCCTCCTCGTCCGCCCTCGTAGACGTCCACGTTGAGGTCAAGCGGCAGCTGCCGTTGGGCGCGTACTCATTGTAGATTGAGCAATTGAGCTTTTTTCCCGTCCGGTGCCGGTGCTTCAGGTCAATCTCCCCGTGTCGCTGTCCCCTGAGCGTCTGCGGAGGTCGGCTTGGCGTTTGAAAGAGCGCGACCCCTTTTAGGCGGTGGTTGAAGCTGACGTCCCGTCTCAGCTCGTGGGGCAGTCCTTCCCGCTGCTGCTCGCTGCTGCTGGTCTCCCCTTCCCCTCCGCCGCCGCCCTTCCCTCCGTCGCCCCGTCGCGTCGTACCGTTCGCGTAGAGGACGTAGTACTTGGCGAGGGGGTCCAGCGCCACAAAGGTTCCTGGGTGTTGTCGAAGGGGCCCCGCTTCTGCTGGCCATTGAGCCAGTTTACGATGCTCGGTGAAAATGTCCACCGCTGGGCCCGGGTCGGAGAGGCGGGCGCGATGAAGGCCATCAGCGCTAGGCCCTCTCCACCGGGCCCCTGGGCGTCCGCCCACCCTGCGGGTTCGGGGCCAGCGAGGGGGCGGCGGCGAGGGTCTCCGTCAGCTCGTGCCGCAGCTTTGCCCCCTTCGGGAGGGGCTAAAAGGGCAGCGCGTAGGCGCCACGCCTGGCGGTACCGCAGGCTGTCCGCGGGGGGGGAAAACTTTTTGCCGAATTTTGGCGGTGTACGCGCCACCGGGACCTCTCCGCCTCTCATGGTCCCGGGGAGGTTAGCGTGGCGGGAGGAGGGCGAACTGGCTTCTGCTCCCCCCGAAGCAAACTCCGCAAAGCGGTTTTTTAGGGCGACACCCGTGAAAAAACATCATCAGGAGGGGGTGAGGCCCTAGGCGCCCTCCGGGGCCCCCACGCCTCTCATGCAGCAGCGGTACTCCCCCTTCCAGGGCCTTGCCTCTGCCCGTCGGCGAGCCACCGCGGGCCGTCTCCACGACGCGCTCACCCGCTGACTCTCCAGGGAGGGCTCCGCCTGGGAGACATCTTCGCCACAAGCCGGTTTGCCAGACGAGAGGGCCTTGCTAAGGCGGCTAGGAGCCGTCTCCTTGCAAATCAGCTGCTCTGGGGGCCCTGCGGTAGGCCCCCCCCGCCGCTTGGGCCGCTCCGTCAGGGGCCAAAACTGCTCGAGGGGCGGAGCGAGTAGAGGTTGAAAGGGCCTGTAGTACATGTTCTGCTCGCCGCAGCCCCTTTGGCTTGCGAAACACCCTGACTCCTCGATCTGCCCCTGGGGGTGAAGCGCTCGCCGACGGGCCCTCCCACGTAGTGCAGCGTCTTCGGGACGACGTTCGCCCGCTGGTGCCCCGTCGCCGCCCCATTCGTCCCCGCCGCACTTCCCCCTTCGCGCTGCGAGCTGTGGTGGTGACGTCGGTGTAAATCGCCCTCGACGCCGTCTCCGCTTCGCCCGTTCAGCGGGTCCAGGGCGAAGTGAGCTGCTGCTCGGCTCATGCCCGGGGCGAGGGCGGTCCCCCGGACGACGGTGTCGGTGTAGTCCCCTGACTTCGCCTCGATCAATCTCTGCGTGCCTGTAATGGGCCAATGGAGAAGGCGGTCCGCTCGGAGCTGCTGGGGTTGACCTGGACGTTGCGCACCGCCCGCTTGGGCCCAGCCTCCGAGCAGATCCGTCCACCTTGTCGAAAGGGGATGCGCACCGAGAGCGGGAGCCGAGTGGTAGTTGAAGACGGTGACCACCACCTCCGTCTGCTCGTGCTCGATGATGGGCGGCGGGAAGGAGACCTTGATGAAGAAGGCTTGAAGGTGGTCACCAGGTGGGGTGGGGCCCCGGGGTTCACCCGAAGCCCGCCCCTCGGTGATGGACCCGCGTGGGGACCGCCCACTGTGATGGAGTGCGGGGTGGGAAGGTAAGTTCTGCTTGGGCCCCTAAACAAATTGAAAAGGTAAAGGGGTGAAAAATGAAATAAAATGAATTAAGACCATCCACTCTCTTACCTGCCACTGAGAAGCTTCAGGTCAAAAAGCCAGGTGTCCCCGAAGTCAGTGCCCACAGGTCGCGTCGACGCCGCCCGAGTCATCAGCTCCGTCTCAAAACCCGCCCCGCCGCCGCCTTCGTGTTGGTGTTTCTTGTTCATCGTCGGGCGAGGCTGGAAAACAAAAATTCACTTGATGTCACTGATTGGAATCGAGACACTCACCCGCAGCCGGAACTTGCGATTGCCCGCCTGCAGGCAGCACTCGTTGAAGCGCCGGGCCAGGCGGCCGACTCGTGTGCTCCCGCACAATGTCCGTCTTTTTCTTGCAGCTCAAGGGCAGCCTCGACTTGAGGTGCGCCCACCGACAGCACTGCTCCAGCTCCGCCTCGGTGGCCCCCCCGCAGAGACGGGCGTATAGGGAGTGCTTCGTTTCCGCCGCACCAGCCGCCGGCAGACCGATCATCGGTGCGGCCGTGCACGGCTCCCCCGGCGCTGAGCGCCTTGAAGCCGCCGTGCGAATCACCTCCAGCGAGGTGGCCCCCCCCCCCGGGCCCACCCGGCGTCGCTCTGCTCCAGCGCCCGGGTTTGGCGTTGCGGGAGGGGTTCCGGCCGCCGGCCCGCAGCACGTAGATCGCCTCGTCGATGGCTTGGGAACCACCACGGTCCCCCCGCCCGGCCCCGGCCACGCTGAAGGTGACGCTGCCGCCGGGCAATATCTTCTTCCCTCTCTCGTGAATGGTGTGGCTGCCCTGGGGTCCACATCGTCACCTCGACGCCGCGCCCCGGGCCCCGGGGCGACGGAGAGGCGCAGCGAGTCGGGCCCCCAGGACCCTCCTCCCTTGGATCTTCAGCTGAGGTGTTGGCCACCACCAGCAGCCACCGTGGGCACCATCGATTGCTGATCTCAAAATCAATCGACCGGTTATTCGGTCCCTGGAGGGTCTCCCGAGACCGCCCCCTTGCTGAGCACCACAGGTTTGGGCGGTGCGCCGGCCAGTGGCCCTCCCGCCGTGGCGATGTGACTTTGGAAGCGGGCGCCGACGCGGTACGTCAGCTCGCGCTTGTTCTCAATCCACAGACTGGCCGGCTCGCCGGTGCCTTGGAACGGTTCAATGGTGAAGGTGGCCAGCGTCTGCTGGAGGTCGCTGTACCGTGGTCCTTGGTGGCCAGGCGCACGTTTGTAGGAGCGCGTATTGTCCGAGGTCTTGAAGTTGAAAATGAACCCGCCCTTCGGCGTTTGGTCTTCGGGTCCGCCCGGGCCCCGGGCCCCCCGGGGCGGCGGTGTCCTCGTAGGTGGAGGAGACGATGTAGGGATGGAGCGTCACCGGTTCTTCTTGTCCGTCGACTTGATCTCCCCCGTGAAGGGCACCCCCGGTACCCTCGGCCCGGTGCGGTCGAGGATTCGAGCTTCTGGAAACGGGGGGGGGTGATTAAGATAAAATGATTCTTTTAAAGACTTACCGTGACAAAGTTTGGAGACATTGGGCTTGTAGCGGCGAATGGTCTTCCGCAGGGCGACGGTGTACGGCCGCTCCACCACCAGGACGCTGCTGTCGGGGGCCTTCTCCAGGACATTGGAGGCGCACTCCTTCACCGTCGCCTCGACGACGAAGCCACCGGAAGGTGTAGCCCTTGAGGAGCCCAGCTGGCGCGGTGGGTCATGACGCCGCCGTCAAAGAGAAGGGTTGCTGCTGCCGATTAGCTTGCTCATTCGCTGTGGGGGCTGCTGATGCCCGTGCCCGTCAGCCCCGTTTCCCGTGGAACGGTTGGTGTCCATCAGCCCGTAGCGGTAGTGCAACCGTTCCCCGGACCGGCTTTCCGAAGGTGTAGTTGACGCGCATCGTAATCTCAATCGTCTCGTCGGTGCTGAGGATGAACGGCGGCAGGCTGAAGTCGATCTTGAAGGTGGGCAGGATGTACTCGGTCACGTCGAAGGAGTGCTGGCGACCAGTTTGTGCTGAGAAGGGAGAAAATGATCTTAAAACTTAAAACACTTACAAATTTGAAACACACACACACCTTTGGCCCGTAAAGAGGTCGGCCATCCAGGTGCCCGGCTTGGCGATGAGCGGAAAGTTAAGCGGTGCTCGGCGATGTGCATCGGCGGGGCCGTCACCAGCACCGCCTCCTCCACCTTGATCTTCTGGTGGTTGGCGATCTTCAGCACCACACTCTCATTGAGGGGCGAGAGGGGCGGTCGAGGCGCAGCACCCGGAAGCGCACCGTCTCGCTCCCCCCGGTAGATGGCTTGTCCGTCTGCAGGAAGACGAAGCCATGGCCGGGGCTCACCTCCACGTCCTCGCTCCCTTGGCACCGCTGCCGGGGAAGATCACCTCCACGGTGACCTGCTCCTTGAGGGGCTGCGTCAGCGGCCGCTGTCCAGGACAGGGGGACCTCGGTGAGCTGCTGGCCTTCCAGGGAAAGGGAATAAGAACATTAGGCACTAGGAAGCAGCAGCAGCACACAGAACCAATCAATCCGGTTGCTGCGTTTCACGCAGAGCCCGTGCGAGGTTTGAGCAGTGTCTGCCTGGCCATATCCACCACCCACAACGCTCTTCTTCTGCAAGTAATCGCATTAGTCACTACTCGCTTTACCGCTGCTGCTGTTCGGTTACCTCACTCATTCCCTCCCTCTCTAATTGCCTAGGAATAAACATCGCCATGCTGCAAGTGGGTTGGATATCGACTAACAACAAAAAAAGAAGTCCATGCTGGTAAGTGAAACCGTTCACAAAGTGAACTGTCGGTGACAAGTGTCCTTGCTTCTCCCCCTCTTCCCCCAAACTCTCGCATGCAGTTGACCACTTTGCACTACTCGCGATGATGGACAAAAGGAACACTGCTCTTGCTGCCGTTTTGCTGACTGCACCAATTCGCGCGATTATCAACAACATGTGATGAAAAAACCAGTGGCAGGCAGAGGGGGGGGAGAAGGATGGATGGCAAAGTGCAATGTCAACAGTTGCTAAAAAGCATCTTGTTGCCTAACATTAGCTCTGCACCAATAAGACAAGAGAAAAAAAAAAAAGAGTAGAATACGAAGAATTTACTGCTTAACAAAATGCGATACTCAGATGATTGGCACTAAAGCAGTAGAGTGGTGTGCAAGCGGTAACATCATCACGCGTCAAATTAGCAGGCCAAAATTAGTGTTCCGTTTTGTTGGGGTGAGGAGTGGAGGATTTAGGTAGTGGGTGTTGGGAGTGAAGATTCAGATGTGTACGGTCAGACGAGTGAGAAGAGAGTAGAGAGTCAGAAGAAAATAGGAGAGAGGATGATGTTCTTTCCGAAAGTGCAGCAGCAGTTTGTGTGGAGAAGGCAGTGTGTTTTGCGGATCACTCAAGTTTATCGCTAATAAACGTTGTGGGAAGAGAGGGGAAAGAGAGTACGAGAGCGACGCAATCGAAGTTATTACTACTGTGCCAAAAATACATTTTAAGCTGCGACACTACTGTGGTGGTGGTTGGTGGTGGAGTAGTGGTGTACGCTACTGGCGAGTAGAGGCGAGACTTATGTTGCCATTTCGCTGATATCAAAACAAGACTAGGAGGAAATCAAACAGGCAGGCAGGCAGTAGGGGAGGCAAGTAGCTAATTATGCACTTGTAGGACGTGCTGCCATGCCGAACCCGATTCCCAAGACTGTACTGGTCATTCTTCTTTTGTCTGTGTGGAACGAATTTGCTGTGAGATACAGTTGCACTGGCTGACACATTTGCTCAAGTTGTAGTGTTGCGGCAGTGGCAGTGGTAGTGGACCGCACACGTTCGATACAGAAGCGAAACGACGAGGGCTCAATGTGAGTAGAGAAACAGAAGAAACAGATTGACAGTGATAAATTGACTGTGGCATTAATTGATTGTGTGTTTAATGCTCGCACGGGGCGGCGGTGTCGTATGTGCCTCGCATAGATTGTTTTGCCTAGTGATCAAGCAAGCATATCTCTTTGGCCACTGGAAGAAAAACTTGGCAGCTTTGGGGGAAAACACACAAGCACGCAACAAAAAGGAGCAAAAAGATGCAAACATACCTTTCTTAAATGAACTTCTTGACTTGAGCGGCCTGCCATGCGTGAAGCCCTTGTTGAAGAGCCTCAGCGTAGCGCTGCTGCTGTTGTCCTGCTGCTCTGAGGACGCTGCTGAGATCAGTAGAAGGGTGTTCGTCTCGCCGACGTGCAGCCGCGAAGGGACGAGAATCGTCTGACATCTTCGACGATGTGGATTGAAAGTGTGTTTAGAGCAAACAAAACAAATAAAATAGGCAACAAAAAGTCACATCTTGTCTTACCTGACTGTGCTGCATAATATGCCGAGCCATAACTGCTGAGAAGAGAAGGAGAGTGTGGTGGGACCTGGACTGTGGCCCTTGGCCTATCATCCGCGGTCGGCCTTCTTATCTTCATGACAGGTGAAAGTGCTGGTCAAAGCATCCGACAATGACAAGCAACAACTTAATCTCCAGTGGGCAGTCACATCACTGGAGTGAAGAGGGTTCAGTAGCTGCTGGTGGTGGTGGTAGGCGATTGGTAACTTCGGTTGCCGTCCACTGTGCCGCTGATGATGATGACAATAATGAATACAAGGATGTGTGTAGAAAGAAGAATGCCCCAAATAAAAATGAGAAGAAGTAGGCTGCTAGGCCGGAGCAAACTGCACAAACGCACACTCAGAACCTGGTGTAGAGGTAGAAGAAGACTGCTGCACTCGAATAATAAGGGAGATGTGGTGCAGCAGCTGAGATGAGTTGAGACGGTGGCAAAGTATAAGTAAAAGTAGTAGTGCTGACGATGGTCCTGTGAAACTGAGAATGAGGGGCGGCTGTGCTGCCGAGCTCTTTGATGCTCTTTAGAAAAAAAAGTGATGCTTACTGCTGACGAGGTGTTTAGTCGGCGACGGCTGAATTGTTCTGTGCTGCTCTTCTGTTCGCTTCTGTGTGCTAATGCTGCTGCTGCTGGTGTCTGTCTGTCTGTGTGTTCAGTGTGTGTTTATGCGACACTGACAAAATGGATACAACAGACGGCAACTGAAATCACATCAGAGACTAACTGACTGACTGTCTGTCTGACAAGACAATCACATGAGAGGGACGACGACGATGGATGGCGAACGACGACATGCAATACACTGCTGAGAGCAAAGATTCGACGACGGTCGTGGTAGTAGCGTTGGTGGTGGGTGGTGGTGGTGTGGTGTGGCCAATCTCGAAGCGGCCGCTGAGGCAGTCGTAGATCAGTGTGCTGCTGCTGCTGCTGCTGCTGCAGTACTTCTCTTAAGAGTGGCCTTTTCTTGGACTCTGAGGATAGACAACCACACTACAGCTGCCGTCTTGCAGACTAAGACTGGCTGACTAAGACTTGCTGGCGGTGGTGTGGGCACTGTGTATGCAGTGTGTGTGTGTGTTCGGCTGCTCTTGCACTACAATCCACACACACACACACATTCTCTGTCGCTGACTGACAGCAAGCCAACTTCAGGTACTTCACCACAGGAGATGACTGACTGACTGTGTGAGTGTGTGTGTTCAGACAGACTGAGAACCACCGTCGCCGCAGATTCGTCGCCAGGGCTTCGAGACTGTCTTCGAGATTGTCTGTGTATGTCAGTGTTGAAGAGGAGGGGGGGGGCTGTTTGTTGAAGGTGTGGAGATTAATGCCAAAGAGAGGAGACGAGGCACTGCGGGGAACTCGAGTGTGTTTACGTTGTGATGATAGCTGGTCCCAGATGAGAGAGGGAGAGAGAGAGTGAGGCTCAGAAGGTCAAAAAGTCATTTGGTATCGCTTCGCAATTCCACGAAATTGACCTTCGCCGGCTTTTAGCGCTAAAGCCTGAAGAAGCCCTGGAGAATGGCCACCGAGCATTGAGAATTGCGCTCCTTTGCATTAGAGCGCGCCCACGCACAGTCCTCTGCCCGGGCTGGTGTCTGGCCATGATTTTCTTTGCGTACAATACGTTCGATTTGTTTATCGTATAGCACAAGGCAAGAGAAAGAGTTTCTCTTCTTCATCTTCGCCTGCGCTTGTACTCTACTGTGTGCCGGTTGTTGATGTAATAGGCGCGCATCTTTTCTTCCCCTCCCCCTCTTTAGTATGCCAGCAGCAAATACAATACAACTACGACGTTTCGATTTTTGAAGAATAAACACTTCGAACAGCAAACGAAGTGGCGGTGGCCACCGTCTTGTTAACAGCCGCAGAGAAGTAGAGAGGGAGAAAGATTGAAGAGAAGAAGAGGATTTGCCGCAACTTTGTTGTTGTTGTTGACGATGATCTAGTTGATTATACTTGATACGCATTGGGCTTGCGGGTGTCTGCAAAGCAGCTAATGGCTTTATCATCATCATCATCATCATCGTGGTCTTTTTTCAACAAGAAAAACAGCTTGTGAAGCTGGTGAGAGCTGGTGATGAATGACAGAGATAGATAGATGTTGCCTGTTCTTCTTTTGGTGTACTTGTACTTGGCTGCCCCAGTGTACATCCCAGAGCTGCGGCTGGTGGCTGGTGGCTGTACGACGCAGACATATGGTACGGCTCGATGTGTACACTAGTAATCAATGTCGATCTTGTTGCGATTGATGAATGAATGATCAAAGGGCTTCAACGTAAACTGCCGCTGGTGTTCATGGCAACAGAATGCAACATTCTAATAACAACTGGCTGGTACGACGAGCGTACAAACGTACTTTTGTTGGCAAATGCGAGGCTCACGAGGCAAAGCAGCGATTTTTCTGGTCGATTTTTCCGCGCCATTGATGAGCAAAGTGATCAGCGAGAGAAAGTTGGGGGGAAAACGTAAACGACGCAAAAAAAAGATTCACTAATAACTCGATGCTCTGCTGATGATAGCAATGAGGTGGTGACGAGGTCACAGCCGAGGAGAAGAAGTAGATGGAAAAGCGAAGTTACAAGGTCAGGGTCAAAGTGAGCTGCAAAATGCAAAATGAGGTTTTGTTTTGAAACGAACCGAAAAATTCCAAATCACACTCACAAATGACGTGTTTTATCAGGGCTGACGTTCAACATCTTTTTTTTCTTGAAGTCTTCTAAACTCCAAGACCTCTTATCTTCAGCAAAACACCAGTCACCTCAAGATGCTGAAGGTCCTTTTCCTCTGTCTGAGCGGTCTCTGCGGCTGCCTGTGCCGGTGGACGTACAAGCTGGCCACCCGATTGCACCTGCTCTATCTGATCAGCAGTCTAGAGGCGGTGAAACGGGTGGAGGTGCTCAAGGCGAAGAAGCACTTTCTGAAGCGCAATCGAACCCTCCTCGATCTGCTCAACCCACTGGAGCTGGCCAACGAGCTGATCGCCAACGTCACCACCTTCTTCGTTTCCGATCAGTATGTAAGTTTGTTTGTTTTTTCCCCGAAGAAGTATAAGACCGTTTGAAGAAGAACTGCTGTTGTTGTCATTTCCATTTCCATTTCCATTTCCATTTCTCTCCTGAAGCCCGGCTACCTGAAGCTGATGCTGGTGAAGGGCACCCGCGAGGAGAACCTCCTGAAGATGACGGCCTTCTTCATCACCGGCCTCCTCACCGCCACCACCTTCTACCTCATTCAGACGATGGCCCTCCAGCGGATGGACCCGGAGACGCTGGCCTTCTCCCTCCTCGTCCTCGCCATCGTCACCATCGGTCCGCTGGTGACGATGTACGGCAAGGTCCTCTCCCTCCTCCTCATTCCCATCAGCCTGACGGTGATTCTGCGCGCCCTTCTGGTGACCACCCTGCTCGAGGACGTCCAACGCGTGGCGCTGGCCAACATCAACGACAACTTCGACCGGACGCTGCAGACGATCAGCTGTGACCGGCGGGCGGTGGTCTCCTTCGTGAGGAGGATCGACTTCAACTGGAAGGTGGGCGACCGGCGAGGCGGCAAGCAGGGCGGCCAGCAGCAGGCGACCTTTGACGTCAACCTGGGCGAGGCGGGCGACCCGCTGCACGCCATTCTGGTCACCCTGGACGAGTTCAAGGAGACCAGTGATCACGTGTTTCGGCGTAAGTAGAAAGCTTGTTGTTGTTGTTGTTGTTCTACTTGTTTTATTTTCAGCCTTAAAACTCCCAACTCATACTTTTTCTTCTTCTTCTCTTCTCTCCAGTGACCATGTACGCCATGAACGGCGTCGTGCAGTCGAGCAAATCGCTGACCACCTTCCTCGGCGACGGCCTCACCAGCGTGGTGAACGGCACCGGTTTCGCCGCTTGGCTTCGGGCAAACGTATTCTCCGCCGCCGGTGATTTTGTTGAGTCGGTGCAGGCGGGCCTGAAGACGTTCGGCGCCAAATTGTACGACATCATGAAGGACGCCGCGAACAGCGTCATCGACGGCCTGAAGGACCTCGGTGGCCAACTGAAGAAGGGCATCCTCGAGAGCTTCTCCGTTCGCTACCGGGCCAACTACAACTTCACCACCACCACCACCACCCACCACCACCACCACCACAACTGAAGAGGGAGGAGGCGATGGAAACGGAGGTGGAGGAAACAGCGCCTCCAGCTCGGCCACCTCTCTCCGCAAACTGCTGACCGCCGCGAAGGACCGCCTCCTGGAGCGGCACACCTGGCTGCTGGTGCTGAAGCGCCTCCTCAGCGGCGTCATCTACTCCTGGCTGCTGGTCACCTTCTTCCGCGTCTTCTCCGGCCCGCTCTCCTACCTGGTGCTCTACCTGACCATCGCCAACTACGACAACCTCTACCTGACGCCGGCCTTCTACGCGTACGAGCGCGAGCAGCAGGCGAGAGGGGCGGAGCCGCTGATGCCGCTCTTCCTCTTCGAGACCGCCCTCTTCGTGCCGCGCACCGGCGCCGCCCTCAACGGCCCCGAGTCGACCGCCCTCGCCTGGGCGCTCCTCTTTGACGGCTACGTCGCCCTCTACACCGCCGCCCTCTTCGGCCTCGACTGGGCGGCGTACCAGGCGGTGACCGGGGTGCGCCGGCTGACCGGCCGCCTCGCCGAGGACCTCGTCGAGCCCTCGCTCACCCTCGCCCACGTGGACATTCCCCTGCTGGGGCGCCTCCTGACGGTGGGCGGCGACGGGGGGAAGCTGCTGAGCGACATTGCCGCCCTCAGGGCGGCCCTGGCGGAGTGCAGCCCGCGGGAGAGTCCCCTCGACTGGGCGATGTACCGGCGGGCGGCCTGGCTGCTGGCCGGCCTGCTCCTGCTCACCCTCGCCTGGCCCTACGCCCGGCGCTCCCGGTCGGCCATCGCCGACGCCTACTTTCCCGGGCGGCGGCGGACGCGGGCCGCCTGGCTCTACGGCACCATCACCCTCCAGCGAATTGTCTTTCGAGCGTAAGACCTGGTCTTTTATTTCTACGCATCGTTTTATCGTCTTCTTCCCTCCCCTAGCATCGTCAACCTCGTCATGCCGCAGGCCAAGGTGATCCTCTTTCAGAAGGCCGGCCAGGTGAATCCCCTCCAGGGAGTTCCGCTCGAGGGCGAGGAGGAAGCGGAAGAGGAGGCGGAGGCAGAGCTTCGCCGAAGGAAGCAGCTGAAGCAGCGGACCTTCTTCCTCTGTCGCTACTGGCCCTTCAGCACGATTGGCCGAGTGTTGGGCTGCATCGCCGCTGACCCCAAGCAGCAGCAGCAGCAGTGCATTCAGTGTCCAAAGGTCGTCCACCTCTATCCACCTCTGGCCGGCGGTGATGGCGGTGGTGGCGTCCGGTGTCCGAACACGGCCGCCGCCTGCGACGCCGTCTACTGCCTGCCGTGCTACAGCAGTCTGCGGCGAGGCCTCTGCACTGTCTGTCGAGCGGAAATTCGAGACGCCGCAGAGCGGCTGGCGGCGATGGGCAGCGATGAGGAGGACGATGACGAGGAAGAGGAAGAGGTCGACTCCAGTGCCGACGAGTGGGACGGTCTGTAGAGTGTCAAATGAGACAAATGTTGTGCGCAATTCAATACGACCAATGAAGAGGAGGAGAAGTAGGAAGTAAATTGAAAGGAACACCGAACGAGGAACGCATGAGGGTCTACAGTTTAGAGTCTAAAAAACACTGTCCCTTCACAGACGAGGTCTCTTTCTTTCTTTATTATTTAAAACGCGCAGAGTGAAAGACGTCAAGCAAAATGGTCTCAGTTGGAATGGACTGCACTCTTCTGCTGCTGCTGCTGCTGCAGGTCATCACCGGCGGTGGCGTTGGCATTGGCGGCACCAGGCTGCGGCAGCATCTCCTTGTACAGCTTCACCTTTTTCGCCCCGTCGGCGGATAGGCGGCCGATGAACTCCCGCCGGCGGCTGCTGTTCTTGGTCTCCATCCGCGCGACGAACATCTCGTGGATGCTGCTGGCGCTGGGCACCACATGGCCAGGGTCGAAGAGGCTCTTCGGCCGAGTCTTCTGATCAGCGGCAGCGGCCGCCGAGCCCACCCCTTTGGCCTCGGTCACCAGGGCCTCACCGTTTTCCGGCTTGCTCTGATTTGCTGTCGTTTGAGCTGAGAAGAGACTCGGAGGTGGAGGAGTTTTCGCTCGGTCGACGCCGGGTGCATTTCCGGTGCCATTGCCGCTAGGCGGCAGCAGCAGTCGCAGGTGGCTGGCGTCAAAGGAGGCGCCACTGTGCGGCTTGACGCTCTCAAAGAGGCTGAAAATTTCCTGGTGGGCGGGGTTGGCGGCGATGATACCACTGCTGCCACCACCACCACCACCGCCGTTTCCATTCTCCGCCAGGCGACAGTAGCACCGGAGAATGTGCTCCATCTCCAGCCAGAGGATGCGGTAGTGGTCCTCGCGCTTCAACGATGTGGCGCTCTTCCCCGAGCCGGAGGCGGCGGCCGAGGAGGTGCGCAGTATGGCGGCGTTGATGGGCAGGTTGACGCCCTTCGCCTCGCTGCCGGCCAGGCCGAAGAGGAGGTTCCGCAGCTCGGCCACCTCGGCGGCGCCGCTCAGGCGGTCGCGGCTGAGCAGCGAGTAGAAGTTGGCGTAGCCGGCGTCGCGAATGTTGAAGAAGACGGTGAAGCCAAAGGAGAGCGGCCAGTAGAGGGTGGCGCGCTGGAGGGCCAGCCGCGACGCCCGGAAGCGGTCGACGGCGGGGGGCGCCACCGTGGTCAGGCCTTCGTGGTGGCCTGACCCCGTCTTCGCCGGCGGCTCCACCCGGACCAGCCGGTGCGCCCGCATCAGCTCGGCGAGCTCATTCACGCGGTAGTCGGTGACGCGGCCGCCGACGCCCTCGCTGATGGAGGGCGGCTCTTCAATGGGCGACCGCGTGCAGTTGAGCACGTTGATGTACAGCTCGCCGTTGAGCGACTGCAGCGAGTGCGAGGTCAGCTTCGGGTGCGTGCTCTTGGCCGTCTGCCGACCGGTCATCTCCAGGTTGACCGTCTTCCCGGTGTGGAGGAAGTTAATTAGACAGCTGGAGGGACGGCTGTTGACGTCCACCGCCGTCAGGCGGTACGAGCCCATGATGTTGTTCATCTCGCTGAAGCTCGACTTTGGTGTGCACCACTTGAGAATTAGCGTCTGATACTGGTGGCCCTCGCGGCTGCAGGTGCTGAAGAAGCCGCTCAGGTCGCTGGCAATGGGCGCGTAGACGCAGCTGTCGAAGAACTGCGTGTGAACGCGCTTCGAGTGGACGATCTCCACGTCGTAGTTGGCGGAGCTGCCGGCGTTCTGCTCCTCCTTCATCGGAATGCCCGAGATGGTGGAGGAGGCGAGATCAAAGTGCTCGAAGGCCATGTTGGTTAGCTTCGAGGAGAGGAAGGAGCTGGAGAAGGTGCTGTACACGGTGAAGGAGAGGTTGGCGGAGAGGTGGACGGTGGGCAGGTCTTCGGTGAAGAAGGGACAGCCGCGGAGGTTTTTGGAAGGTCGGAGCAGCGGTGGCGGCGACTCGTGCCCGGGGATGACGTCCTCCTCCTGACAGGGCACCGTGTTGATGACGATCACGTCGAGGGCCTTGATGCGCGCCCGCGACTCCTGCGACATCTGCCCGTGCTCCTCGACGATGGTCCGGATCTTCTCCTGAAGGGCCTTCACCACCGCCGCGTTCTTCGGCAGCGCCGTGACGATGATGATGCGCGCCGAGTTGGTCGTGGTCGCGGCCGCCGCCGCCGCTCCCGTCAGATCAAAGTTGGCCGTCGAGAGGGAGTCCAGCTCGGCGGCGAAACCGTTGGTCAGGTAGGCGAGCCCGAGGTCGTTCTCCACTGAGCTCTGGTGCTGAAGTCCGCCACTTCCTCCTGCCGCCGCGCCTGCTGCAGTCTCAGGGTGCTGGACAGCCGCCCAAAGGCGTCATGGAGGGCGAGGTAGTTCTGCTGGCCCACCTCCCAGCTGTTCAGCGGGCGGACGTAGTCGCTCAGACAGGCGCTCACCTTGATCGCCCGCTCGCCGTTGGGAAAGAGGTCCCAGACGATGCGGCAGTACTCGAAGAGCGCCTCCACGGCGCAGCTGTACAGCGACTTGGCGATGAAGGGGCTGAATGATGATGCCGGGCCGCCCCCTGAAGAATGCCCCTGAAGATGTGGGTGAAGATGTGCCAGTTGGCTCTTCTTCGGCGGCAGCTCAATCTCGAAGCGGCGGCCGCAGAAGGTGGCGCGGAAGGCCGCCGAGGCGTCCACCAGGAAGATCGTCCGGTAGTTGGCCACGCTGTCCACGCTCTCCATCGCCACCATCTTGTCAGCGGGAGGTAAAATAGTGAAACTGGTGGAGGTGAATTCTTGGGTGATTGGTCTTCAAAAAATTTTTCGCTTTTTCGCTTCGAAAACACTCAAAACAACAAAACAACACCGCAACGAAGAAGCTATTTCCACTGTAGCGGGCGCGCCGTGAAATGAACACAAAATCGAGCGCCGCTGGCGAGTTTGTTTTCATCTTCTGCTGCTTCACCACGTGATGGGATTCTGATTTGGAAATTCCTGGTTTTTTGCATTTTTGGAATCGCTGAACTAGCTCCTGAACTGAACTCTTCAACCGTGCTACATTCGGTGTCATCAGAAGAAGATGAAGATCACTCGCTATAAGCGCGTTCAGCGGTACCTCTCCTTCTACCGAAACAACTTCCACTTTCACCCGCCGTACCAGATTCTGCTGGATGGCACCTTCTGTCAGGCTGCGCTGAAGAACAAGGTGAACATCGCCGAGCAGATGCCCAAGTACATCGGCGACCAGGTGAAGCTGCTGACGACGGTGTGCGTGGTGAATGAGACTGAAAAGCTCAGTAAGTGATAGTTCATCTCGTTTGAAGCCAAACAGTCCAATAACTCTGACTTCCTCTAGGCAAGGCACTCTACGGTGCGATGCTCATCGTGAAGCAGTTTCCAGTGCACAAGTGCGGCCACGAGAAGAACCCAATCGGTGCCAGTGAGTGCCTGCACTCGTTGGTGAAGAGGAACTCCAGTGACCACTACTTTCTCGCGACGCAGGACGCCGATCTGACGGAGAGGGCGCGCCGCCTCGCCCATGTGCCGCTGATCTACATCAAGATGAACACCATCGTCATGGAGAAGCCGCAGGACCGGCGAAGGACATGGCCGAGCAGACGCAGGAGGCGGCACTCACCGTCGACGACCACCAGCTGCAGACACTGAAGTCGCTGAAGAGGCGAGTGCTCGGTGAGGACGCGGAGGAGGAGGAGGCGGACAAGAAGAAGAAGAAGCGAAAAGGTCCGAAAGGACCGAACCCTCTCTCCTGTAAGAAGAAGGGCGCCGCCTCAAAAGCAGCGCACCCTCATCATCATCATCATTCATCATCATCGGCGGCGGCGGGGGCATCAAACTCGAAGGAGAGCAGAAAGAAGCGAAAGCGAGCTAATCGAATACCGAATCACATCAAGCGAATGTTCAACAAGATTGAGAGCGAGCTGACGGCTAAAGAGTGACATTGTTTTTTTGTAAATAAAAGCTTTTACCGAATTATTCTTGTTCTATCTCTTCAAGGTGATGACTTTTCGAATCCCAAACTCAAAAAGCCAAACTTCTGGGCAATGTTGCCTGCTGGAAAGAGCTTTTCAAGAAATATACACTCCATCTTTTCAGACGGCATTCCACGAGTCCTTTGAGCCGGCAAAGGAGCGATCACTGCAGCGAGCCTTCGACACCGGATACGGGCTAATTTACCGGTACTTTAAGGCGATATCAATGCTCGAAGCCGTCTACGAGTAAGTGTGTGGTTTGGTTTTGTGTGCTTTCACTTGATCATTTTTGCTTTCTTTTCAGTGGAGCGTACCACTTTTTTGTGGAATCAAGGAGGAAAGAGCAAGCTGCTGAAGAGCAATTTGCAGACATAAAGTCCTCATTTGCAGTCCTATACTCTGAGTTGTTTGAGGAGTTCAGTCAGAAGATTGACGGAGACGTCGAGAAGGGGGCCCCGGTCGTCGATGAAAGCTACCAGCCCACGTCGCACATTGTCCCCTCCGCCGAGGTGACCGAAAAGTTCAACTGTGCCAGGGCAAAGACGTTAGACCTCTGTACTCGGGCTGAACTGAACAGTCTCCGAGCAGTGGTGGAGGGAATACACTTGTCGTAAGATTGGCCACCGATGATTTTCACTGCTTTGATTTGTACAGTTTTCATATTTATTTTTTAAAATAATCATCAACAAACATTCGGTTCATCCCTACGGCATAAACACAGTATTTGCACACTTCTACAGCGATTTTTCTCCTTTTGTTTGCTGTAAACAAAACTGCTTTCTTCAACCTCTAGTCCTTGTAGTTGTGGTGTTTGGCGAGGAACTGGTTCAGGTAGACGGTGATGCCGAGGAAGGGCCGGATGACCATCGTATCAGGGTTGCCGTAGTACCAGTGGTGCCAGACGAGGAAGCCCACCGTGCCGGCGACGAAAAGCTTCGCGCCCTTTGGCGTGTTCATCACATTGTACTTGTCGTTGTACTTGCGAAAGCGGGAGATGTCGGGCAGCGGCTTCATGGTGACGGTGGAAGTTGTGGTGGTGCTGGTGGTGGTGATCTGATCCCAAGTCTCGCGTAAAAAGAAAGAAACCAGATCGAGTTGAAGAGGAAAAAATGATGGAAATCTGGTGCTGAACAACCAAAACAAAACAATCTCGAGTCGACTGAAGAGGTCAACTCGACGCACTGCACTGTGCACCACCACCAGCGCCTGTCGAAATAGATGCCAGAAAAAAGAAGAAAAGCCTGTCAAAACATAAAAGAAAATAGAACTTCGGCTTCAAAAAAAGTTATCATTGTCTGAAGAAGGAGTGAGCTGTGCTGTTTGGTGGTGGTGCGTTTGATGATCATCGTAAACCGAAGAGGTGTGTATGGGTGGAAAAGCAACGAAGCAGCAGCAGCAGCCTTCTCTGATGACCGATGAAAGTGCCAGTAGTGCCAATAGTGAGCCAGAAGTCAAGCCGAAGCCTCCTCCTTCCTCGTCGTCCACTGATAATAATCTACTGAAGCCGGACACTTTGCTGGTGACTTTCGAAGGAAAGGTAAGAGTTTGGCTTTGCTTTTGTTTGATGTGTTCTTTAATTCTGTTTTGATCTCTCTCCGGTGGTAGACCTACGACATTGGAAAGTACGCCAAGATACATCCCGGCGGCGAGGCGATTCTCCTGCAGAACCGAGGAAAGGACGTCACAGAGGTACCCTCTCTCTCTCTCTCTCTCTCTTGAAACAATGAGACTCATTCATTCATTTATTTATTTGCTTTCATTAGGCACTTCTCAATCAGCCAGCACACAAACCAGTGCTGAACTTTATCCGACGAAAGTTGGCGTCGCTGGAGGTGGTCAAGTAGAGCTGTGAGGTCAACAACAACAACAACAACACACAATGGCCGCTGAAAAGAGCTCCACCGAGGAGGTGTTCTTCGAGAAGGTGCTCCCCTTTGCGGAGGTTCCCGCGGACGGGCTGCTCAAGACGGCGGAGTACCTCGAGTCAGCGAAGTGCATCGTCCAGTTTGTCGACCTGCTCGGCACCACCTTCAAGCCGGTGAAGAGCGACATTGACGGCAACATCACCAAGCTGAGCAAGCTGTACAGCTCGGACGAGGCAAAGTACGAGGTAATGAGTTTCGATTTCTAAATCACCTCGATGCTAAATGTTGTTTGCCTGTGTTTGTTTGTTACCTTTCAGCACCTGAACGACATCGTCAAGGTGGAGAAGGAGACACTTCAGCCGTCGGAGTTTCACATTGGCACCGATGCACTCACCTGGCTGAATCGAGCCCTCATCTACAACCTCCTCTTTCTGCAGCAGTTTCTCCAGGAGTACCTTGAATGGCAGGTTTCTGGTACACCACCGAGCCGCTGCCCGAGGACATCAGCCGGCACTTCACCTTCGCCTACGAGCAGTCGCTGAAGAAGCACCACGGCTGGATCGTCCAGAAGATCTTCTCGCTCTGTCTGATGGCGGCGCCGAGTCGAGGTTCGCTGCTGGAGCTGCTCGGCTACAACGGCGGCGTCAACGCGGACCTTCCGCAAGCGGACCGCGTCCGCCTCATCACCACGACCGTGGAGAAGTACATCGGCCGGCTGAAGGGCGCCACCGAGGCGGTCTCCATTCTCCTGCTCAGTCACGGCGTCCAGCCCTAGTCAACTCCCCTCAACGCTTGTCTGTTTTCCTTTTTTAATTATTTTACCTATGTGTTGCATAATATTACTTTTTTCCCACTCTTCTAAACATTAAAAAGAGGGACTTTTTCCGTTCTCTCTGAGAACTTGCACAAAAGATGAGGGGAGAAGAAGGAGGCTGCTGCTGCACACGACTTGCTCAATCGACTTCAGATGGTTTGCCTTCTGCAGCAGCAGCAGTCTTTTTGCGGTAGTACTCCTTGGACGCCTCGGCGAGGAGAATGTTGTGCAGCAGACTCTTGCTGTTGTTCACCCGGTCGGGGAAGATGCTCGGGTAGGGATTGCCTGAAGAAAAAGAGAAAGAGATTTAGAAACACTACGTTTTTTCATTTCAACACTTCCCACTTACCTTTCAACTCTAGGACCACCTTCTGGCCGAGGTGCCGCGTCGCCTTCGGGTCCTTCCAGTCGATCTCCATTCCCGGCAGAAGGTGCATCGCCGTGAAGGAGGTGGTGAAGTTGAGGTAGCGGGGCACGAGGACCTTGAAGAGCTTGTGCACCAGGGTCTTGTCCTAGAGAAAAAAGCGAAAAGAATTAGTAAAAAACTTTTCTAAAGTAACAGCTCTGCTTACATTCAGGTAGAAGTTGGCCACCTCCATCGTCGGTTTGTGGCAGTCTCCGTAGCGCATCGCCTCGGCGATTAGCTGGGAAAAAAGTAACCGTTAGATGGTGATGATAATCGAAACTAGAGAAAAGAGGACTAAACACTCTCGCCACGTACCCGTTCAGTGTAGTTCCTCGTCTCGTAGGCGCGAAAGTACGGCAGCTCGATGCGCTCCTGGTCCACCAGCTTCGTCACCGACTTGGCGATCTCCTTCAGGCGCAGCTGGCGCGGAAAGAGCCGACGCAGGTGCTCCTCCCCGGTGCCGCTGCGCACCCGAATCGGATGCTCCGGTATCTGGTAGGGCATCTGCGGTATCAGCTTCTTGATCTCCGTCTAGAGGGGAAAGGAAAGTTGTTGTTGTTGTTGTTGTGATTCAGTGATTGTTGTCAAAGATTTGATTGCCTACCGTCGGAAAGCGCTTGTGGTGCCACTTGGCTGGAGAGTGGGGGAAAAAGTGTTCAATGTTGTCAGTGTTGCATCGGAGAACTAGTTTGCAACTATTCTTGGCTTACCTAGCACAAGTCGAGGCATTTTGATTAGGAGAAAGAGATTCTTGCTCTTCTTCTTAGCAGAAATCAACAGAACAAATCAGAGATCACATGTGCTGCAACAGCCGCATAAACAACACACACAAGTGCACCGGCAACTTCTCAGCGAGTGCGCAACTTCGGCAACATTGCCTGACAAAAGTTTGGTTTTTTGAGTTGGTCAAGAAACAAAGACATGAGTTCCTGTAATGGTCAGCAGGGCCCAGAGACCGTGCAGTGCAGGACATGGAAAACAGGAGCCACGCATGTTTACGGATTCCTTCTCGTAGGTCTAAAACTCCCTCACAAGCAAAATTTTCAATTTTTGTCCAGTACACTTTTTGAGGCTAGTACTTAGAATAGAACAAAAGTAGGATCCAAAACTACAAAACACAAAAAATATTTGTTAATTTTTAAAGTTCATGTGAATAATACGAAAAACTTGATTTATTTTTAATGAATATTAAGTTTTCCTCTCTAAACTAAAACAGACATTTTCGACTATGACTGAGCCCAACAGTTCATTGTGGATCGCACTGATCTATATCACCAAACCTATCCGCCTGCTATTTCCATTTAATGCAGCCCATTTTTACCATGTTTTTATTCGCATTTTTATCCTCTCTGGAACACTTGAAGTTGATCCAATTTGGGCGCATCGATTCTTCAAACTACTCCACTTTTTTAGCATTACTCCTAAACAGTTTAATGCAATTGTGCCATCAGAAACGACTTCTCCAATGACAGCACAAGAAGCAAAGCTTATACTTAATATGCCTATCCCGACTAACTTTTGTGCCCGACCAACTCTGCTTCTTCGAGTGATCACACCCACTGGCTACTCAATCGTCATTCGAGCACTGATTGATAGTGGCTGCTCTAAAACACTTGTATATTATGAATTGGCAGCTTTATTGCAGAAAAATGGAGTCACTTCTCAGTATATATGGCCAATTGAGACAGTAGGGTATTCTGGCATTAGCCAAAAAACTCGTACGCTTAGTGGAGTGAAACTGCAATCACTTGAAAATGAATCGATCATTGTTTCTACAGATTCTATTGTAGTAGATAAAAAATATTCTTATGATATAGAATACACACCAGTTAAATTACTCATTACTAAAATGGCTTCACTGGGCCTGAAAATGGTCAGTAAACCAATGAAAAACACTTTATGGTCAAATGAGGAGCCAAAGTAAGTAGCCAGTGTGTTTATTATCAACTTAATTGACTACAATTATTTTTCTGTTAGTTCACAGTATCGATATGACATGATCCTTGGTTTAGACTTACTAAATCGTTTCATTCTTATGCATCCGCATCAGCCCATTTACCATATTACTCCGAAACTTGTAATAATTCGCACTAAAATGGGGCTCACTTTTTCCGGACCTTTCAATGTTGAAAAATTTTCAAAATGGAAATTAAACTCAAATAAAAACAAAATATTGAAGAAAACACTGTATCCCAAACAGTCTCAACAAAATGCTTTATCAAATGACACTTTGGTCTCAGTACAAAAAAAGCAAAAACTAGCAAATATTTTAAAAGATGAACTTGTTATTTACAAACATTCTGAATATTTGTGTAAGTAAATTTTTAACGTGTTATACTTTATTTCTATAAAAACTCATTTTTCAGATTTTTTTGTTGGACTTTTCCTTTACCTTCATTTGGTCATTATTTTTATTTTTGTCATTCTCTTCACCTTTATCCTCCAAACGATTATTATCGTTTCATTTGGCAGACACATCCCTTGCATTTACAACAGCTACACTGCCTATTTACAAAAACTCTACAAATTTGCAGAAAAAATGCGATTCATTTACATGCAGTTTCTGGTCAATTTTTTGTACAGATTTTTTGCTGTCATTGTGGATTCTGATTTAATGACGCAAGATTTACCTTCAGTGCTACCTTTGACTGTTTCGAATGGACGTTACAAGAAAACAGTGTCTGCTTTTATCGACTCGGGTTCTTACAAATCTCTAATTAAACCTGAATTAGCAAAAGAACTGAAACTAATTTCAACTGTCACAGAAACTGGAAAATTTACTGTTCAAGTGAATGAACCTAATAGAAATCGCAGTAATAAACAGCCCAAAAATGAACTAATCCTGATGTGTAAATCTCTTCCTGACATTAAAACAACAACAGTACCTTATTTTATTAATAAAAAAATTGAAAAATTGTTAAATATCACTCTTCACCCTGTAGAAGAAGAGGATATATCTCTTCTCATTGGAACTGATCAAATGACCTCACTGCTGATGCCACCATCTCTGCCTTTCCCAAAATGCTTCTCCATTGCATCCAATATAAGTGCCATTGAAACGCCTTTTGGTTACTACCTACAGAGCTTTCAGTTGAATTACAATACTTATGGCTTAGTTTGGAACTGGTTTCCATACTTGATGTATTCTTTTAAGGATTGGAAATATGTTTTAGTCTGTTTGGCTTTTGATTTGATTTTATTTTTTGTACTAATTTTCAACTAACATGAATTTGTTCATTAGTGGATTAAACTTTATTTTGCTTACTTTATCAGTTAGTGCAATTAAATGTTTGTTGTAATGAGTTGAAGGGGTGCAAGAGGGATACAAACAGACGGAAGGCTGGCTAACACTTGCTAAGACTAGCTAAGAGTTGCAAAGAGTAACCTAAAGTCACGTCAAACCTCTGCTTATATGCAAGGGGTAAGGGTTCGATATGTTCTAAAACACGTCAATAGAACAATATCACCACATTGTGGGTTTAAATGGTTTTTGTTGATGTTATTACTAATCATGAGTTTTTGTACACGGCAAACGTTTATGCAAAAAAGTCGCGTCCCACTCACAAGTTTAGTATTCTTCAAAAGCTTAAGACAAGAGAAATAAAGTGGTTTAAAACCGTTTGGCCCTAGCTGATTTGGTTTTTCCACCAGGGGCGCAAAGTGTTTATCTTTTGACTAATTTAATCTAATTTAAAAGTAAGTATTTTTAAACTAATTTTCCATTGACAAAAAACCCGTGGCAGCCTCTGTGAGAATAAAAAGCTAAAACAAAACGTTCCAGTTGACAGAGATGTAGAGAGGCTAAAAGGTGTGGCCTAGTGCTTTTCTTTCACAGATACTCTTTCACAGAGGATTCTCTCAGAGGCCGCCACAAGTCTTTTTAAGAATGACAAATTTTTTTTAAGAAAATACTTTGTGAACAATGGATTCCTCCCTGCTAAAAGTTCGAAGTTATTCACTCTTAGTGCTACAAAATACCAATGTAAGCAGTGTGATTAATCCTCACTCTGCCAACTGTTTCTAACCTAGTGGCACGTGTTGTAATCTTTATTAAAACTTCTTTTACATACTCTCACATACTTTTAAATTACAATTAAAAAATTAGTCATCAGACAAACATTTAACGCTTTTTGTCGGAAAAACCAAATCAGCTAGAGCCAAGCGGTTTAGGCCATTTTATTTTTTGTCCTAAACTTTCCAACAATACCAAACTGTGATAAGAACGCGACTTATTTTCAGAAACGTTTACCGTGGTAGTGGGCAGCAGGGCCCAAAAACTATGCAGCGCAGGACCTTAAAAGCAGGAACCTCACATGTTTACGGATCTTTTTTTGGGCCCAAAACTCCCACCCAAGCCAAATTTTTTTGTTTATTGCCCTGTTTTGAGTTTTATGTTTACAGTTGACTAAAAGTAAAATCAAATACTCAAAGTCGAACATCATTTGAAAACTCTTGATGCCCTGTTGTGCATCATGAAAAGCTACTAAGTATCAGTGTGTCTTCAACTCAAAACAGACATTTTCTACTATGATTCAGCCCAACAGTTCATTGTGGATTGCAGTGATCTCTATCACCAAACCTGTCCGCCTGCTATTTCCATTTAATGCAGCTCATTTTTACCATGTTTTTATCCGCATTTTCATCTTCTCTGGAACACTTGAAGTTGATCCAATTTGGGCGCATCGATTTTTCAGCTTACTGCACTTTTTCAGCATTACTCCTAAGCAGTTTAATGCTATTGTGCAATCAGAAACGGCTTCTCCAATGACAGCACAAGAAGCAAAGCTTATACTTAATATGCCTATCCCGACTAACTTTTGTGCCCGACCAACACTGCTTCTTCGAGTGATCACACCCACTGGCTACTCAATCGTCATTCGAGCACTGGTTGATAGTGGTAGCTCTAAAACACTTGTATATTATGAATTGGCAGCTTTATTGCAGAAAAATGGAGTCACTTCTCAGTATATATGGCCATTTGAGACAGTATTGCTTTCTGGCATTAGCCAAAAAACTCGTACGCTTAGTGGAGTGAAACTGCAATCACTTGAAAATGAATCGATCATTGTTTCTACAGATTCAGTTTCAGTTGAAAAATATGCTCCTTACGAAATAGAATACACACCAGTTGAATTACTCATTACTAAGATGGCTTCACTGGGCTTGAAAATGGTCAGTAAACCAATGAAAAACACTTTATGGTCAAATGAGGAGCCAAAGTAAGTAGCCAGTGTGTTTATTATCAACTTAATTGACTACAATTATTTTCTGTTAGTTCACAGTATCGATTAGACATGATCATTGGGTTAGATTTATTAAATCGTTTCATTCTTATGCATCCGCATCAGCCCATTTACCATATTACTCCAAAACTTGTAATAATTCGCACTAAAATGGGACTCACTTTTTCTGGACCTTTCGATGTTGAAAAATTTGCAAAATGGAAATTGAACTTAAATAAAAGCCAAGTATTGAAGAAAACACTGTATCCCGAACAGTTTCAACAAAATGCTTTGTCAAATGACACTTTGGTCTCAGTACAAAAAAAGCAAAAACTAGCGAATATTTTAAAAGATGAACTTGTTATTTACAAACATTCTGAATATTTGTGTAAGTAAATTTCCAACGTGTTTTACTTTATTTCTATAAAAACTCATTTTAAAAATATTTTTCAGATTTTTTTGTTGGACTTTTCCTTTACCTTCATTTGGTCATTATTTTTATTTTTGTCATTCTCTTCACCTTTATTCTCCAAACGATTATTATCGTTTCATTTGGCAGACACATCCCTTGCATTTACAACAGCTTCACTGCCTATTTACGAAAACTCTACAAATTTGCAGAAAAAATGCGATTCATTTACATGCAGTTTCTGGTCAATTTTTTGTACAGATTTTTTGCTGTCATTGTGGATTCTGATTTAATGACGCACTTTTCACCTTCATTGCTACCTTTGACTGTTTCGAATGGACGTTACAAGAAAACAGTGACTGCTTTTATCGACTCGGGTTCTTACAAATCTTTCATTAAACCTGAATTAGCAAAAGAACTGAAACTAATTTCAACTGTCACAGAAACCGGAAAATTTACTGTTCAAGTGAATGAACCTAATAGAATTCGCCGTAACAAACAGCCCAAGAATGAACTAATCCTGATGTGTGAATCTTTTCCTGACTTTAATAACTTAAAAACGGAAACAATACCAAATTTTATTACTAAAAAAATTGAAAAATTGTTAAATATCACTCTTCACTCTGTAAAAGAAGAGGATATATCCCTTCTCATTGGAACTGATCAAATGACCTCACTGCTGATGCCACCATCTCTGCCTTTCCCAAAATGCATCTCTATTGCATCAAATATAAGTGCCATTGAAACGCCTTTTGGTTACTACCTACAGAGCTTTCAGGTGAACTACAATACATATGGTTTCCTTTTGAACTGGATTCCATACTTGATGTATTCTTTTAAAGATTGGAAATATGTTTTAGTCTGTTTGGCTTTTGATTTGATTTTAATTTTTGTACTAATTTTTAATTAACATGAATTTGTTCATTAGTGGATTAAACTTTATTTTGCTTGCTTAATTATTTTTCATAATTATTTATAACTTCCCCAAAAAGCACTCCTTCCCACCACCCGGGCAGTCGTCTGGCGCTGGTTTTCCAGAGCAGCCTCTACTCGCTGTAGAAGTGTGCAAGTACTGTGTATCGCCTCTCTGTCTGTTAATGTCGCAAGATGAACCGAATATGTGTTGATGATTATTTTAAAAAATAAATATGAAAACTGTACAAATCAAAGCAACGAAAGATCCTCGGTGGCACCTTCTAAGGGCAAGTGTATTCCCTCCACCACCGCCCGGAGACTGTTCAGTTCAGCCCGAGTACACAAGTCTAACGTCTTTGCCCTGGCACAGTTGAACTTTTCGGTCACCTCGGCGGAGGGGACAATGTGCGACGTGGGCTGGTAGCTTTCATCGACGACCGGGGCCCCCTTCTCGACGTCTCCGTCAATCTTCTGACTGAACTCCTCAAACAGCTCAGAGTATAGGGCTGCAAATGAGAGCTTTATGTCTGCAAATTGCTCTTCAGCAGCTTGCTCTTTCCTTCTTGATTCCACAAAAGAGTGGTACGCCCCACTGAAAAGAAGACAAAAATGATCAAATGGAAGCACCAAAAAAAACTAAACACACTTACTCGTAGACGGCTTCGAGCATTGATATCGCCTTAAAGTACCGGTAAATTAGCCCGTATCCGGTGTCGAAGGCTCGCTGCAGTGATCGCTCCTTTGCCGGCTCAAAGGACTCGTGGAAAGCCGTCTGAAAAGATGGAATATATCTTGAAAAGCACTTCATCAGGCAACTTTCGGAAACTTACCGTTTTAATCGACTCCAGCCGCCTCTTCAGCTCTTTGCCCGCCATGTCAAGCTCCTCATTGGGCGCCTCCTCCTCAAAAACGTCATTGTCCATGTCCGGTTAGAAAAAACAAACCTTATAAAATCACCAAAACAAACAATCTCCCGTTTGGAAGTTTTTCACGTGGGATGAGAAGAGTGAGGTAAAAATACAGAAGTTGCAAGATATCTGGAGCATCACTCGCCATCTGGCGGGCACCTTTTTTACAACAACCACCTGTGGTAAAATTAGCAAGACAAAGGACGGCAAAGAAGAAGAAGAAGAGAAGAAAAAGAGAAAGAGAAACTGTCTGTGTGTGTCTGTGATCGGTAGAAAACGAGATTTTTATTTCAAATCGGTCTATATTAGTAATTAGGCGGCTCGAGGCACGTATTTTTAGCGTTCCTTCGTTTATTTTATATTTATATCGGGCTGCTCAGTGCCTGTGCCTGTGTGCACAGAGCAGCGCGCGCTCTTTTCCGTATTCGCTCTCACTTGGTTTTTGGCTATTAATATTTTTCGTTTGCTTTTCTTTCAGTGCACACCTTTTTTACTTCCGTTTTTTGCTTCCAAAAATGACACCACCACCTGCGAAGCGTCGCGTCTCTTTCGCACAGCAAAAGAAAAAGAAGAAGTGGTGTTAATTAGATCGGCGGATAGATGATCATCTGCCGAGTTATCTGCGTCTTTTCTTTATTAAGTTGTAGTAAGAGTAGACATTGATATCAAAAGAAAAAGAGAGTGAGACAACTCAATCGAATCGTCAGAAAGTAATCAATCAAAAAGTGTACATCAGTATACAGTTCAAACAGTTCAGACAAGAGTGTGTAAAATCCCAAAAAGTAGCAAAAGGGTAAACAGTGGGGTAGCAAAAGGAAAGAAGTACAAACAGAAAGGTAGAAACAAGTGACAAAGAATTAGTGTAAAGATCAGTGTTACCAAAAAAAAGTGTGAGCCCAAAAGTTAGTCTAAACGACAACACCACAGATTAGTTCCCAAAGAAAAGATGGCCCCAAAAAAATGTGGTCATCAGATTTCCTCTAATGATCACCTCTAATTTAGAGAGCTTGCCCGAAAAGAGGAAAGGAAGGGTAAAAAAAGAGAGGAAAGACACCGAGACAGTTGTGGCAATGTACAGGTTTGGGGAATGAGAAAAGATGAAAGTGAGGCGTTGGCTAATTATCATCACCACCACTTCCCTTCCCTCCCCTTCCCAAATGGAATAGAATTAAGTAATATCACAAGTTAGGTAGTCGAAAATACACGCACACACACCTACGCACTCCACCGTATCTACTACAGCTTGTTGTACTCAATAAAGGTGGTCTTTATCTCCACCAGCAGGTCGTTTAGCTGCCTTCGAAGATCTGTGAAAAAAGGAACAAAAAACAAAGTTTTTGTTAAGCAGAGCCTAATAAAAAAAAGGTGTTGAAAAAAGGTGCTCACCAACTATCTGTGAGCGGTAAAAGTCGGCCTTCTCCTGCTGGGAGGTGTCCAGGCCTTTCACCTTCTCCTCGTACACTGGGTCGTCCAGTTTGAGGCCCATCTAAGCGAAGAAATTGAAATAAAATATTGTCAACCAAAAAGGCTCTTTTCATCTCCAACCCAATCCAAACACTTACGTAGTAGAGACTCTGGTGGTGGTTGCTGATGAGCCGCTCAATCAGATTGCGCATACTGTTCAGCTTCAGCAGCTTGCCCTTCAGGATCTTCCGCTTGAGAATCTTCTCGTTGATCTTCTCCTTGATGAACTGGTTAAAGTCGATGCGCTTCTGCAGATCCATCACAGGCACTGGTGGTGGTGGTGGTGGTGGTGGTGGTGGTGGTGGTGGTGATTCGCTGAGAGCTGATCTTGATGGAAGCTCACCACCCAACGGGTGTCACACCGCCGAGGAAGAGAGGACTTCGCTCAGCCGTGGTGTCCTACAAGTCCTGGTGGTGGTGTTATGGTGATGGTGATGATAATGGAAGACAGGGTCAAAACAGAGTGAACGAGAACCGACAACAACAGTCGGGTGGTGGCCGAGATGTTGCGGTCAGGTGAGCAGGCCGTCACCGAAGAAGAAAACGGCACCGACCAGTGAAAGTGAAAGTGAAAACACACACACACACAAGTCGAAGTGGAGCATAACACCTAACAGTGCACCACCACAGCACAATGTGGAGCACGCACGTTGTCGTCACCTTTGCTCACAAAGCTGCTCTTGCTCCTTCTGCTCCTTCTGCTCTGCTGGTGATGCGTCAGCGACTGGCGGCGGCGACCGAGGCGAAGGCGAAGGCGACAGCGAAGTTGGCCTAGAAAACATTGAGGAGCTCTCTGCTGCTGGAACGCATGGTGGTGGTCAGAGGACGGAGGAGGAGGAGGAGGAGGAGGACAAAGACGGCGAACATATTTGAACAGAACTGAGCAGGGCGACCTGAAAGAGAGAGAGAGAAAGAGAAAAAGTGTTAGTGACCAATCACTCTGTTTTCCTCCTCCTCCTCCTCCTCCTCGACGATCTGTCAGTTCGGTTGTACAGCGGCAATTTACAAAAGCAATTTACCTTTTTTCAGGAAGGAAAACCAGCGACCAGAGAGCACCAGAGTTCTTCAGCAGCACTTCAGCTTGTACAGGCGAGAAAAATAAAGTAGAGGTGCAAGTGTGTTGTGTTGTGCAAAGTTACACACACACTGGCAAAAAGTTAAGACACAATTATAAATGTGAGTGAGACTTTCTATACAAATGAGAGAGAGAGAGAGAGAGGACGAGGCCACGAGGACGACAGCAGAGTCTTGATGATGATGATGAGAGAAAGACGAAGTTTTGCCGTGTAAAAAGTTAAGTACAAGCTCCGAAGCTCGGTGAGCTGAGGTGACGCAAGCTGTGGCTTCCAAACTCCGATCGAAGTCTCTTTCTTCACTTTCACTTTCACTCTCTCTCTCTCTCTCTCTCATTTGACGATGATTAGCTCTGCAGCCGCGGCAGCAGCAGCAGCAGCAGCCTCAAACAAGTGAAAGTGAAGTAGACCAATTTTGCAAGTGCTGGTGGTGCTGATGGATTAGCGAGATGATAATAAAATCTTCAAAAAGCCATCCTCCTTTCTGTTTTTTGAAGCACACCTTCTTCTCCGTTGCCGTCGTCTTCAGCACACACACACACACACGAGTTAGCGACAGAAAAAGGGTGTGTGTGTGTGTGTGCACTCAAACTCGGTGATCACCACACAAAGAAAGAAAGAAAGAAAGAAAGAAAGTGAGACTTTTTACTCACTCACTACAGCAAAATTGCAGCACAAAAGTACACACACAGGCACACGGGCACACTATCTTTAGCACCAGCACTTTCAGAGCGCATAGGAAGAAGAAGAAGAAGAAGAAAGAGAAAGTGAAATGGAGGAAAAATATAAATAAAGGTGGCAAATGGGCATCAATCGCGGACGGGGCGACGGGCGAGCTAGCGAGCGAGCGAGCGAGCTTGAGCAGTGGTCGTCGCTGTTGTTGTGCTGTAAAAAAGACCGCCGAAGAGAGTAGAAACAAAGTTGGGCTGAAGACGTAACCGCTGCCGCCACCACCACCACCGTGATCCGTCCGTCTATCTAAATGAATCCATCTAGTACTGAAAATTGTTGTTATTATTGTTCGGCTGCTGCTAGTGGTAGTGGTGGTGGTGAAAGTGAAAAGTTTCAAAAGTGAAAGAGAGGAGACAGAAGTTGACTGACAGGATTTCTCTCCTCTCTTCTCTTTACAGTGAGCAAAAAATCCGTCGCCGAGGACGGCGCAAACTCGGCGTCTCTTGCTCGTCGCTGGGCGCATCTTTCAGAGCGACAACACCTGCTGCTGCTGTTGACACAGTCTGAAGTGCCACTTTACTTCATTTCACATGAGATAATGAGATAATGGCTCCTGATAGTGGCTCCTGGAGATCTACTACTGACCTTCCAATGTGGAAGATTAGTGCAGTCTCTGTTTTCTGTACACACTCTGTTTTCTGTTCACACTCTGTTGTACTTGGGTTGTTGTACACATCAATTAAGCGTAGCTTTTTGCGTAATTAATCGCAATGAACAGATTTTTCTACATACCTTCTACGACATCTGTTTCGGCAACTTTTCCCTCTCAGAAAGAGGGGAAAGTGCTAATTTCTATTTAATTTGAGAGCAAATCCTTCTTTTTTTATCCAAAAAAATCTCTGAGAACCAGAGGTCGCCTGAAAGTGTTAGGTCAGAAATAACGATTTTAGCTATCTAGACTAGATAAACTAACTAGCTGATCCCTACGAGAGATGGCACTTGTGGTCCTTGGATTCTATAGCTCACTGCCTCAGTGTCTGCTACCTTAGAGAAGACCTTTTTCGCCTGGCTACTTTCGGTCCACAGGTCAATGCTGTGAGTGCTGGCCAGTACTTGTACTTGCGCACAAAGGGTAGCGTGCATTACCAGGCAGGCAGGCACTCTTTTCACTGGCTGGCCTTTGTCGCCTGACTCGCGGACACGCACGCTGCCGCAATCTCCTCACAGCCGTTTTTCTAGCCGTTTTTCAGTTTTTTCATCAGTTTTCCCAATCTCAAGGGCTAAATCCTCTTGCAAGCGGCACCAGAATGAGCAACACCAGAGCACCACAACCCCTTCCTGATGTGGTGCAGTGCACGTACATTGATTCAATTGAGAAAGCCTACCAAGTGCTTGGCTTTCCTCCTTCCGAGAGTCCTAGGGAGGGCTCAAGAGCGGCACCACCTGACTGGAGGAATGAACTCAACGATGAGCTTCGCCAGGACTTGGTCCACAAGTTTGCACATGCAATTCTTCCCAATTTGGACGAAATGGATCCTCGAAACAGGCAGCGGATCAAGTCGATTAGATTCGCACGATTTGTGGAGTCGGAGTCGTACTACCTGTCCAGGTCGCGGGAGCAGTACCACTACCGACTGGCGGAGACGCTTTGTGGTTATTGCAAAAAAATGCAGAGGATTCAAGAGGTGAAGCGCCAACATCGATGGGATCCAGGAATTTTGGAGCGTTTCTGCAACGGCGAATATTGAGCAGCAGCAATTCACCAATTTTGTGCTCATCATTTATCACAGCAACTTGGCTAAAAAGGAGAAACCAGCACTGTTTTCCATTCACTTTCCTAAAAGTCATTACTGTACATTTTTCCCTTCCTTACATTGATTACAACTTGAGACCCCCCCCCTTAATTACCTCTCTCACTTTTACCTTTTAGAGTAAGCTCTGCAAATGTCTATTCTATGATATTAAGCCAAAAATTTGGCCTAGCTACTTTCGGCCCAAAGATTAGTGAGCCATTATGCGCACTTGCGCACAATGGCTCTTCAATGGCCCTTATCTTTCTCTCTCTCTCTCTCTCTCTCACACACACAAACTTGATGAGCTACGCAGCAGTTTACCAACGGCAGAAACACTTTCGCTCGCTCTGCCAACTTCCACGCGTTTTCAAACACGATCTAACCTTCAGTTTTGAGTGATTCAACTCCACCACTAACCAATTTGAATCTCAAGAGGAGCCTCTTTTGAAAGAGAACATGAACAACACCAGCTCACCACCCCTTCCCGATGTTGTCCGGTCCACGTACGACTCATTCAATGCAGAGAGCCATAACAACCGGGTTTCCTACCCATTCCCTAGTAAGTATGGCTCCGGCCACCAGTCGACTACTCAACTGCAGACGGCGAATGAATCGACGCTACTGCGGTGACTTGTCCAAGCTGACACTGCAATTTCCCAGTTCGCCAATGGATCCTAATGACAGTCGGAGGATCAATTGTTACCTACCCGAAAGCTAGCGGCGATCAACAGGCCAACTCGCGGGGGAGTACAATTACAGCTGCCAAGAAGCTTCGACACATTTGCACCGAATTACAGTTGAACGCCATCAAACGATTTCGCAGCAGCCGGACAGCATCTCAATGTCAACCACCATTGAACAGCAGAGCTTGGCTAAAAACAGTAGTCCAGCTGTTTCCGAAGAATTCACAATCATTGCTGTAACAGCTTTACCTTTTCATTCGATTACAATTGCGAATTGCCTCTTCACCTTTACTTTTTTTAGAGGTACGCCAGCAGCGCCGCCGTGCACAGCAGCAGCAGCCGGCGTTTGTTTGCTTTCTCTTTTCGCTCGCTCAATGATCAGCCACCCCTGCTCCTCTGTCCTTCCTCGTTCAATCATTTAGATCTACAAATGCGTCAATGCCATCTCACCTGTATTTTCTCCTAGTACGATACTCCCACGCCGCCAGGCCAGACACGTCATCTTCCTGGTGCTGTTCGTGCTGCCCCGCCTTCTGGTCCGCCGATGCGATCGCGCGGCGCCCCTCATCCCTGTCCTCCCGGCCGCACGTCTTCATCTCCGCGCTCGAAGGCATCGCCTGGTAGCTGGCGAAGTGTCCTCGCCCGGGGCGCCCTGCCTGTGCGCGCCACCTGCGCCTGGAGCGCGCCAGCTGGCGCTGATCACGCGCCCTTCGGCCGCCACTGCAGACTCCGGCCTACTCGTGGACGTCGCGCGCTCGTCCGCGCGTCACCCTGGGCGTCATCGCCGGGCGGCCGAGGGCCATCAGCGCTGGACTGCTGCGCGACGCCTCGCGAGACCTCGCCGAGGCGCGAGTCCGCCAGTGACGTACTACTGGCCGGTGGCCACCGGAAGCGACCTGGGCGCGAGCCAACTGACGGCGGCGGCGGCATGCCCCTCTCTCCTCGCTGGCCGGCCTCTTCGGCTGTACTGGCTACCCGCTCGTCCGCCGGTCGCCCTGGGCGGTTCGCCGAGGCTGGCAGAGGAGCTGCGTCGCACCGGCCTCCGTCCCGTCGCCTTCCGCCCGACACGACCGCCGGCTACGAGCGGAGCCGAGTTGGGCAGCCTGAGATCACCTGCGCACGCGAGGGCGGCCTGAGGCGCCGGCGGTGGTCGCGAAGCGCTCGCGGACGCTGGCGGGCCGAGTTCGCTCCTCCGTCGCCTGACGGCTCGCCTCACCAGCCTCTTCGGCGGCTGTCCGACGCAGCGGCCTGCGCGTCGCCCTGCCACGAGAGTCTCTGCGTCGTCGGCTGGCACTTTCTCAGCACTTGAGCGGACGGTGCTGCAGATGGAGCTGCGGCCGCACCGGATCTCCGTCACCGTCGCCTTCCCGCCCGACACCGACACGCCTGGCTACGAGCAGGAGCAGGTGGGCAAGCCGGAGATCACCAAGCGCATCAGCGAAGAGGGCGGCCTGGTGGCGCCGGCGGTGGTCGCGGAGAAGGCGCTCGCGGACACGCTGGCGGGCGAGTTCGTCTCCTCCGTCGGCCTGAACGGCTTCGTCCTCACCAGCCTCTGCGCGGGCATGATGCCGACGCGAAGCTGGGCGCTGCGCGTCGCCCAGGTGGCCACGATGAGTCTGCTGCGGGTCGTCGGGCTGCACTTTCTCAGCACCTGTGAGCGGACGGTGCTGAAGATGGAGAAGGAAGGAAGTGAGGAGAAGAAGAAGGAGGAGAAGGAGGAGAAGGCGGAGGAGAACGAAGCCGAGGAGAGAAGGAGAAGGAGCCGAAGAAGGCCAAGTAGAAGAAGTAGTGTGTCACATTCCACATCATCATCACCCCCACCACCATTGGTGCCCTTGCCTGTCATTGGGCTGTATATTATTTATTATTATTATCCATTTCCCAGTGCAATCATAGCACTCATTAAACGGATTCACTTGATCAGTATTTGATTTGTATTTGATCTGCAACAGCCAACATGATTGGGGGCAGCAGGGCCCCGAGGCTACTCGCCGGCAGTGCTCGCCGATTGTTGTCTTCTATTTGGACAGGAGGATCACTCACTCTTTGTAGTGTCTTGTGTTGGCAAAATTTTCAGCCCTAGCCAAAGTAAGATCCAAAACTCCAAAGTAAAACTGAACATCACTTGTAAGCTCCTGCCTGGCCCGTCATTGCATCATGAAAAGCTACTAAGTATCTGTGTGTCTTCAAAGTTCAAAGCATACTTTTGTCCATAATGACTGAGCCCAGCAGCTCATTGTGGATCGCATTGATCACCATTGCCAAACCTCTCTGCCTGCTATTTCCATTTAATGCAGCCCATTTCCACCATGTTTTTATCCGCATTTTCATTCTCTCTGGAACACTGGAAGCTGACTCTATTTGGGCGCATCGACTTTTCAGCCTACTGCACTTCTTCAGCATTACTCCTCAGCAGTTTTCCGCCATTCTTCCATCCTCCTTATCAGCATCAACTATTGCAATGGTAGCACGAGAAACGGAGTTAATGATAAGTAGCAGTGTACCGACTAACTTTTGTGCCCGACCAACACTGCTTCTTCGAGTGATCACACCCACTGGCTACTCAATCGTCATTCGAGCACTGATTGATACTGGCACTTCTAAAACAACTGTGTTTTCTGAACTGGCAGATTTACTGCAGAAAAATGGAGTCACTTCTCAGTATTCATGGCCATATGAAATAATTCATTTGATTATGTAGGCCAAGAAACTTGCATGCTTAGTGGAGTGAAGCTGCAATCACTTGAAGATGAATCGATCATTGTTTCAACAAATGCAATTTTAGTTAATAAATGTGCTCCTTACGATATAGATTATACGCCAGTCGAATTACTCATTACTAAGATGGCTTCACTGGGCTTGAAAATGGTCAGTAAACCAATGAGAAACACAATATGGTCAAAGGAAAAGCCAAAGTAAGTATCCAGTGTGTTTACTATTAAATTAAATGACAATTACATTTATTTTTATTTTAGCTCACAGTATCGATTTGACATGATCCTTGGTTTAGACTTACTAAATCGTTTCATTCTTATGCATCCGCATCACCCGTTTACCATGTACTCCAAAACTAGCAATAATTCGCACTAAAATGGGACTCACTTTTTCTGGACCTTTCGATGTTGAAAAATTTGCAAAATGGAAATTGAACTTAAAAAGAAGCCAAGTATTGAAGAAAAACTGTATCCCAAACAGTCTCAACAAAATGCTTTATCAAATGACACTTTGGTCTCAGTACAAAAAAAGCAACAATTAGCAAATGTTTTAAAAGATGAACTTGTTATTTACGAACATTCTGAATATTTGTGTAAGTAAATTTCCAACGTGTTATACTTTATTTCTATAAAAACTCATTTTAAAAATATTTTTCAGATTTTTTTGTTGGACTTTTCCTTTACCTTCATTTGGTCATGATTTTTATTTTTGTCATTCTCTTCACCTGTATCCTCCAAACGATTATTATCGTTTCATTTGGCAGACACATCCCTTGCATTTACAACAGCTACACTGCCTATTTACGAAAACTCTACAAGTTTGCAGAAAAAATGCGATTCATTTACATGCAGTTTCTGGTCAATTTTTTGTACGGATTTTTTGGTGTCATTGTGGATTCTGATTTAATGACGCACTTTTTACCTTCATTGCTATCTTTAACTGTTTCGAATGGACGTTACAAGAAAACAGTGACTGCTTTTATCGACTCGGGCTCTTACAAATCTTTCATTAAACCTGAATTAGCAAAAGAACTGAAACTAATTTCAACTGTCACAGAAACCGGAGAATTTACTGTTCAAGTGACTGAACCTAATAGAATTCGCCGCAACAAACAGCCCAAGAATGAACTAATCCTGATGTGTAAATCTCTTTCTGACTTTCATATGGCAACATTACCAGATTTTTTTACTGAAGAAATTGAACAATTGTTAAATATCACCCTTCACCCTGTAGAAGAAGAGGATATATCTCTTCTCATTGGAGCTGATCAAATGACCTCACTGCTGATGCCGCCATCTCTGCCTTTCCCAAAATGCTTCTCCATTGCATCCAATATAAGTGCCATTGAAACGCCTTTTGGTTACTACCTACAGGGCTTTCAGTGTAACTACAATACTTATGGTTTACTTAGGAACTGGTATCAATTCTCGATGTATTCTTTTGAAGATTGGAAATATGTTTTAGTCTGTTTGGCTTTTGATTGGATTTTAACTTTTGTACTTGATTTCTAACTAACATGAATTTGTTCATTAGTGGATTAAACTTTATTTTGCTTGCTTAACTATTTTTTTTATAATTGTGTATATTTAATAAACAGAGAACTTTGCATCCGATTCCGAGTTTCGTTTCATTTAGAGTTTTTATTTATTTTTAGCAAACTATATCAGCTGATGCAAACAAAAACAAAAACCATCTGCTGATTCATGCTAAGGAATGGATGACTGCTGAACACTGCTTAGCTAGGAAACAGCTCACCTGAACTGTCGTCAACTGAACTGGAAAGTGCTTTGCTTTGAATTACTTCGTTGAATTCCTCCCTCTTGTTCACCAGCAAGCAAGCAAGCAATGGCCGCATCAAAGAAGGAGCCGCTCACTCTAGGCCAGCACAGTGCTCGAGTGCTGGTGCTGAACCGCCTTCCCAAAAGTCAGCCGCCCCTCATCGTCGACGCCTTGCCAAGTAGCTCATCATCCTCTTCAAACACATCCTCCTTCTCATCAACTTTCGAATCTAGCTCGTCAGACTCAGACAGCGGCAGCGGCAGCAACAGCAGCAACAACAACGGTGGCAAAACAAAGGGCAAGAAGAGGATGAAGAGCCTTCGCGACAGCAAATGCTCACAAACCAAGGACAAGGACACTCCGAAGCTGGCCAGGTACACCTTTCTCGACCAGCTGATCAAGCCGGAGCAGCAGCAGCAGCAGCAGCAGCAAAGAGGTGGCCACCGTTTTGTCCTCCCCTGTCTCTTCAGCTGCTCATCGCCCTGCTCTTCCTCGGCGTGGTCGGCTTCGTCGCCCTGGAGCCGCTGCTGCCCGAGTGGGCGGCAGTGCTCGGCCCGCTGGAAGATCTCCTCTACCAGGAGCTCCTTCTGCCCTTCTCTGAAGCAGCCGAGCAGCAGCAGCAGCAGAAATGGACGCCAAAGAGGCAGTCCACCCGAAGCACTCCTGCCCAGTCCAGTCGTCTGGGCAGTCGTCTGGCGGTGGTCTTCCAGGGCAGCCTCTACTCGCTGCTCTGGCTGCTCGCCCTGGAGCTGTGGAAGGTGTACCTGCGAACGGTGAACGACCTGCACAACAGCAGCTCCGAGGAGGTTTCGCTCAGGTAGGGTAGAAGAAAGAAGAAAGAAGAAGAAGGAGGAAGAAAGGAAGCCCTGGCAAAGCAAAATGTAAACAAACTAAAAACTCTGCTTTCTTTCCACCTCTCACCAAATCCCAGCGAACAGATCAACCGCAACGGGCGCATCAAGAGCGCCGAACGCCTGCACGCCCAGTGCCTCTCGCAGCTCCTCCTCAGTCCTGCTCTGTCAGCTGTACCTCGTCTTTGAGGACCTGGACCCGCCGTCCAGCCCGCTGCTGCTACTTCCTCGCCTGGTGCTCGCCTTCAACCTCCTCTTCGCCGCCGGTCGCCTGGTGGACATCGCCTTTCCGCGACGCCTTCGCCTCGTCTCCAGCCTCCTCATCTACACGCCCTGTCTCCTCGTCTGTGGACACTTTCTCCGGGCGAGGCTGCTCAAGCTGGCCGGCCTCTTCCTCTACCTGCTCCGTCGGGTCTCGGCCGAGCTGATGCAGCAGCAGCAGCAGCAGCAACAGTAGTGAAATGTATCACAAAAGGGTGGCTGTTTTATTTGCTGTACACAAATCAGGAGGGAGGAATTGAAATTGAAATTGAAATTGAATTGGAAAGGAGGAGGAGGAGGGCAATTTAGCAAAAAATAACACAAAAGTGGAAAGAGTTGTTGTTGTTGTTGCTGTTGCTGTGGTTGGACTTGTTCTCCAGAGAATAGATAGAGTACCAGAGTGTTGAGCAGAGTGTTGGCGAGGAGGCGAAAGAAGAAGAAGAAGAAAACAAGGAGAAAGATGAGGAGAAGTTGATCAATGGAAAAAACGGGGGAAAGAGTTGTTGGCGATTTGAGTTGAAAAGAGGGAGGAGGAGGAGAAGAAGAAGAAGCACTCCAGATTAGATAATAGCTTTGCTGAGTTAGTTAGGACTCTCTACTAGACAGTCATGGCCAGACAGTGTCCGACCGGGGACAAAAGTGAAATGAACATTGAACAATAACGAGCACACTGAGGAGAATGAATGAACATGAGCGAGTTGTCTCACAACGGCTGATATGTACACATGAGATGATGTGTGGGCACCAGAAGGATGACGACGATGAAGAAAAATAGCGATGGTGAGTCCTTCAATCAGTCAACCAGTCATCACCATCACCATCACCATCATTTACTACTGAGATCTCGGGTGTGGATAATGTTCGCCAGCGACTGTGGCCAGAAGCGGCTCGCAGTGGTGGTGGTGGTGCTCAGCACCGGTTGCTGATGATGCTTGAGATGAGAGATGGAGGAGGAGGAGGAGGAGGAAGAGGTGGAAGAAGAAGAAGAGGAGGAGGAGGACGGGGAGGAGCCCGTCTTGAGCTTCTTTGACTGCGGCGAGGTCTGAACTGTGCTGTTCACCGCTTTTGTTCCGCCCTTCAGCGAGAGGTCCAGTTCGGTGGAGTTGTTGTTGTTGGTGGTGGTGGTGGTAATCACTGGTGTGCCAGTAACAGCAGAACAGGCGACCAGCTCGTGGTGGATGGTGTTCGCCGAGTCGAGCATCGGCTGGAGAATGCGCCGCCGAGCGTTGATGAACCTGTGCAAAAACGTTTGCTGTTAGCTGATACTTTAGAAACTGAAGCACACCGGAATTGTTGTACACACCAGTTGTTCACTTGCAGCAGCGTGAGGCTCGTCTGCGAGGCGATCGCCCGCTTCTCGTCCTCGGTCGGATATGGATGCTGAAAAATGGAGAGAGAGGGATTAGACTTCAAAACTAGGGAACAATGTTTCAACCAAGTTTCAATCACTCACCACGATATGCTGAAAGAGCCACGAGCGCATGATGGAGGTGGCCTGCTTCGGCAGGACGCCTCGCTTTGAGTGACCACCACCAGTGGACTGCTTTTCACTCGAAGCCTTCTTGGCCTTGTGAGCTGCTGGGACTTTCCGGGCAGCAGCAGCAGCAGCAGCATGATGGCTGCCGTCGTACTGGTGGTGCTACCGGAGAGGATGTCTTCAGCTGAAAAGAGTGGTGAGGTGGTGATCTTTTTAAAGAGGTGAGGATGATGAAGTAGGTGGTGGTGGTGGTGGTTGTTGTTGTTGTTGTTGTTATTGTTGATGTTTAGAAGGTCTAAGGTGCTCTTCCCTGTCGCTTTTGCGTGGCTGGCAAAAGAAGGCTGCTGATGATGGAGATGCTGGAGATGATGATGATGATGATGGTGATGGTAGTGGGAGTGGGAGTGGGAGGAGTGGTTGTGGGCGGTGACCAGCTTCTTCACCGACAGATCATGGGCTACATTGTTGTCATCATTCTCATCATCCTCCTCCTTAGCAGAGTCATCATTATCACCACCACCATCCCCATTATCTTCCTCATCCTTTTCCTCCTCGTCTAAATTCGAACTGGCTGGCGTTTTCGGACTAGTAGTGCTGACCTCCAGATTAACTCCATTAAACAGGGAAGAGTGGTGAAAAACAGCTTTGCCAGCTGGCAGAACGTGTGCAGCTCGCAGGTACGGCTGGATGACCTGCTCAAAGTTGAGTGCTGCTGCTGCTGCTGCCAGTTGATTTGCTGCTGATGGTGAAGACATGGAAGAAGGATGAAGAGGTAATGGCGAAAGTAGTGGGTGATGAGGTGAAGGTGAAAGTGAGGAAGATGACTTAGCTCGGCTGAGAGTTGGCAATGTGGCCGCCTCTGTGGTGGTGGTGGTGGTGGTAGCTGCTGAAAAGCAGTGGTGATCACCATCGTCACCACCGTTTTTGCCTTTCCCATTCTTCGCTGAAGAGGTGACTCCCATTCTTTGCGGCGACGGCGATGACGGCGAACTGGTGGACCTGCTTTCGTGCTTTTTGCTGCTGCTGCTAATTTTGTGCTTGTGCTTGTTGAGTGGCTTGTTGTTGTTTTTGCGTCGAGAAGAGGTAGTGGAAGAGGTGGACTTTGACGACGACGATCCTTCCGAAGAAGACCTTGAGCTAATTGAGCTGGGCGTCGGTGATCGTGAGGACATGCCTGCCTGCGAGGAGCCGGAGAGTGAAGAGGAGGAGGGGGAGGAGGAGGAGGAGGAGGTGAAGAAGTTGCCGCCGAGAATGTCAAACGGCTGCAGAGTGGACTGCTGTGGCCGTCAGCAGCACCAGCACCAGCACCAACACCAGCAGCTGCTGATAAAGCATCCGCCGACAGGAGTTTGCAGCCTCGAACAAGCTCATCATCAGCCGTTGAAGAGCTGCCAGCGCCTCGCAGCAGCACATCGGAGCGCATTTTGGAGCGTAAGCAAGCTGACAGGTCAAAGGAAAAAGAAAGTTGTTGAAGATTTTACACAAACAACATCACTTCTCCCCTTCTTTTACTTACAGATATACCGGTGGCAAAAGTCCTTGCACAGCTCAGAGACCTTCTCCAGCTCGAGCAGGTGAATGCGAAACACCTGAATGGAGCGCATCATCTGATTGTTTGTTTGTGTATTGAAAAAAGAAAAGAAAAGAAACCAAATGAAAATGAGAATGAAAAAGAGAACAAACAGTTTTGCCAGCCTACCAGCGAGTCCACCTCTGGATCGTCGGTGAGCAGCGGCCGACCTAGCTTCTGCTGGTGCTCAATGAACTCGCCAATCTCATTGTTAAACGCCGAAAGGCTGGGGTCAGAGTCAAAGGCGTTGATGGACTGGGTGGCCAGTTCGCACTTTTCAAAGAGAAGAGCTGCAGATGATGACAAAGAAAGATTAAAATCAAATTCGCAAAACTCAATCACCTTCTCTTTACTCACCCAACAGCGGAAAGAGCGGATGCGAGTAGACGGCCTTCTTGTCGCTCTCCAGCTGCTTCAGGTCGGCAAAGGAGGAGGAGGAGGAAGAGGATAAGGGAGTGTCACCTATTTGAGCTGCCACCTCTGCCACATCCGCCGCTTCTGCTGCTGAAGAATCCGTTGGGGAGCTTGCAGCTTCTTCTTCGGTGGGCGTCATAGAATCTGCAACGGCTGCTGCTGCTGCGGCCGCACCGATGCAGGCGAGCAAATGCCGAGCATTCAGCGATGATATGTCTGTCTTCTCCTGCGGACTCCTCGAATTCCTGATCACCTCGCCATTTTCATCGTTTTCATCATCCTCTTCTGCTTCCATGTTCTCCTCGAGATTTGATTTCTGATCTGACCCCTCTTCATAGTGATCGGTGACGTTAATTTTTGGTGAGCTAGGCTGCGGCGAAGACGACGATGAGCTCTCTGATGCACCAGAATTAGAATCGTGCTGCCCTTTTGGCTTGGATTCTTCTTTTTTATCCTCTTCTTCTTCTTCTTCTGCCTCTTCCTCTGAATCACAGCAGGAGGAAACGGCGGATGAGGTGGTAGATTTTCCGGCAGCAGAAAAGGGTGAAAGAGGGTGAGCAGATTTTCCGCCGCCGCCTCTGCTGCTTCTGCACTGCTCCATGATGAGCATCAAGTATACAGTTTGGGTGAATCAGAGAGCAGCAATCAGACGATGAAAAAGTTGGTCTGCAGAAGGAAGACAGAAGAGAATGAAGAAACCGATTAGCAAATATGTTTTCGTATGATGAGTGAGTGAGTGGTGTGTATGTGTGTGTGTGAACACTTCTGTCAGTGCAGACAGAGCCTGACTGACTGACTGAACTGAGCTGAGAAGAGCTAGGAGCTCCTCAATCAGTCGATCAAATCAGAGGCAGAAATCAGCACTACTACCTGCATTTTTCCGAGCACTGACTGCAGCAGCAACAGCAGCAGCAGTGCTAATCTAATTTAATTAGTAACACAAGGTGGGGAGAAAAGGCGAGGGAGAATGCTGCTGCTGCGCTGCTGCCGATGTCGTCGTTCTTTCACCACCAAAAGTAGGTGTGCGAATGTGAAGACATTTCTCGTTGGCAGTCGCCACCACCACCACCACTACTACTGCTACTGTTATCTGATGAACAGACGATGTCAAAGTTGTGAGTGTTTGTGCTTCAGTTGAAGAGCTAAAAAAATCAGAAACAGCAGCAGCAGCAGCAGCAGAGAAAATAAAATAGCAAAGCATTTTCCGCCGTCGTTTGCCTCTAAACGTGCCGCATCATTGATACCACCAGAGCGTCAGAGCTTGTACTTGCACCCCGTCTGTCAGTCATTCAGGCAGACAAGCAGACAGGTAGAGAAGGAAGCACTTGCCGACGAAACAGTTGCCAATTAATAAGTTTACCTCCTCCTCCTCCTTCTATTTCCCCCTCAACCAATCAGTCCTCTTATCGCCTGTCCATAACTCGTCTCTGCTGCCACCGCCACCACTATCACCAGCAACCACCTGTTGAATCAATGATGAAAAATGATGGTTTCTCGTTTTCGGGCATTTCAGATGAAAACCGTGACACACACCTCATGAACTGCAACTCCTTTCTAACTCAAGGTGCTCAAAGGTGTGCAAGGTGGCTTAATCAGTTCACATAATAAATGAAAGAGACATTAGTACTAGTGACACAGCAAGAGACAACAGCAGCACCAGCACTGCTGAAAATCCAAAAGCTGTTTTCAGTACTTCAGTGGTTGGCAGCCTTTTATTAATTAAGCAACAACCACAACCTGGCTGCTGCTGTCTTGCTTTTATAGTGGCGCTCTTCTATCTCTACCAATCTCTACTACTCACTTTGTGCACTCGCTCAGCCTGCTTAGCTGGCGCCGCGCCAGCGTCGACCTTTTCCACTACTTTTGCTGCCGCTGCTGCTGCTTTGTTTAGTCAATGGAGATAGGCAACACACAGCCAACACACACCTGCCTAATTGGCCATGTTCACTGATGCTGCTCAGCAGTGGTAAAGCAAAAAAATCAGCTCCCGATCAGCTCCCCCCAGCTCAAACATAAAACGATAATGAGGAGCAATCACACGCACACACTCGCACACACACAAACCGACTGCGACACCGAAAACACATTTGATTAAGGTTAATTTGATTTACCATTTCACATCCCCCCATCTCTCTGTTTCTTTTTCACTAATTTGTCGCGACAAGTCTTGAGAACCTTTGCGAAGAGCGATGTTGATGAAGTTATCAAATCAATGTGTGGTTAGCTAGTTAGCAGTCCTCGGTCAGAGAGAAAGACTCCCGAAAACTGAACAGAGCAGAGCAGGCCGGTGCATTTTGGCGCCAGGCGCTCGTTATCAGCAGAAATGATCAAACTGAATGATCGCCTTAAAGGCCTTTTTCCTGTCATCAGAAGCGGCGGCGGCAGCAGCAACAGCTGTAGGTGGTAGTGGTGGTGACAAGGAAGTTTAAAAGGGCAGCAGCAGATGCAAACAGAACCAAATTAAATGGCACATAATCTAAATATGAAATTAATGAAAAGAATTTGAGGGTAAGAAAACGAGCGATTTTTTACTGTCTTCTTGGTAGTTGTGGTGGTGATCGTGGTTTTCGAGGCAACAACAGCAGCAAAAACAGTCTGCTTTTTCTAGCTTTTGTTTTGACCTTTAGTCTCTGGTTGGTTGCTAGTTGCTAGTTGCCGCTGGTTGCTGCTGGTCAGTCAAAGGGGAAAGAGGAGGAAGCCGACCAATCAACTGACTGACTAACTGAGTCATTTGTGGCCGCTGATGCTGCTGCTGCTGAACAAACAGCAACTTCAAAGGCAAAGGGCGCCGAAAAAAGTTGCCGCAAAAGTGATTGGCGTTGTACGGGCAAAACGGAGGGTGAAAGGAAAGGAAAAGAAAAAACCGACAGAAAAAGAAGCAGAAGCAGAAGCAGAAGAAGGCGTCAGGCGGAGGCAATCAAAGGCAAATGACAAATGGCGCAGGTAAGGACGTGTGGTGGTAAGGAAAGGACAAAAAAATCAATCGGCGGCAGGAATCGATTGATGGTGACTGTCTTTTTTGGCTGGCTTCCCCCTGCTTCCTTCTTCATTTACTAATTAATTAAGCCACCGTATTTATCAGTCCACTTAGGTAGGTGTCCTCCACTCGGTAGCAGAAAAAAAAGAAGAAATACTGATGATCAAGAAGCTCACCGCCGTTCTCTGCGGAGCAGTAAAAACTTCAGCAAGAACTTTTTTTGTTGTGCTCCATTGCACTTTAAACAACAGCTGCTTTTTTTAAATTGCGGTAGAGGTGAATAACAGTGATTGTGAGTATTTACTGTGGAATCTCAGTAGAGGCAGTACCAGAGAATCTAAACAGTGCTCAAGCGAACATAAGAAGCTTCTAACTTTTAAAAAATAAAAAGGTTTCACCCCATCAACAGCAGCAGCAGCAGCGGCGGCGGCAGTAATCGCAGCCCATTCTTCAACTCTCCCTGTTATCAGCGGGCCCATTACAACCGACACTTATTCTCTGTGTGTTAAAATAAAATGAAACCCTCTGTTGTCAACTCTGCTGTCGCCCTTTGCCCCCTTGGCAGTTTAAAATCGATGACAATAAATTTTTATTAGCTCAAATTGATCTCTCAATCTAAAAGAGGGCACTGGAGAGAGAGAGAGAGAGAAGAGAGAGGAGCAAAATACTAAAATTCAAAATTAACAGCCTTCAGCGGAGCAGTGTACACAGTGTACTGTAGCACAGAAATGGCGACAATAATTACCGTTGTTGATAATGGCCCCACCAGTGCCACCCATTATCAAGTGTGATGGCGCCCGTTTTTTTCCGACTACTTCTAATTGTGTTCAACAGCGTCTGTTTAGAGCAGTTGTCTCTTCAGGGTTTTGCATGGCCAGTAAAGTCCATTCCCCGACCATACACTGCTCACTTACTTAATATTCAAACGCGACGGCGGTGCTAAAAGCCAGCAGAGGGTGCTAGCATTTCAATTTAGATAACGGGTGGTGGTGGGTGGTGGTGGTGGTGGTGGCAATTGAGAAATAGATAAGAAAAGACATCCCCGCAGTCGCTTTAGTGCGCCCATTAATGCGCCCAAACACAATGGCCAAAAAAGAAGTTCTCGGTGTGTCAGCAACATCATCATCATGGTCCTCCTGTTCCCCCACTTTAAATTTTTCCCCTTTCTCATCGATCGTTCCCTGTTCAATTTTTTTTCTACTGCAACATCCCTTCGACCCGCTGCTCACTTGCAAATCGGCCCCAAAGTGTCACTTGAGGAAAGAGAATGAAAGGAAAGAGCGGGCATCTATCGAAATATGTGCTCGCCAGAAGTATCGATAAAATTAGCCCATTTCAGGGGCTGTTGTTGGTGCTGTTGCAGGGCCAATAAAAACCAAAGTGGCCTGCCAGTTTTAAATCAACCGGAGTTTTTTTATCGCCGCCATTCAAATGTATTTGTCATTTTCCAGTTTTCATTCTCCTAAACTATCCAATTTTTCAGCTCAAATCCATTTTTTCCTTTTTTAGCAGATAGACAATCTCACTCATCTAAAATCGGAGAATCACTGCTGCTACTGTTGCTGTTGCAACAGCAATTTCAATCACAATGGCGTTCATCAACTTTCCTTAATAAACAAATTGAAATGGAGAGAAATAATAAAAACTTGTGCCCAATCGATGGAGGAGGGGGGGGGGAATACCAGCAGAATCCCCACCAAAAAAAAGAATGACTGCCTTTGGCGACCATTCGCTGCTGCCCAAACTGAAACTGTCGCCCATTCAATTTAACCACACACACACACACTGCAGAAACTGCAAGAAAACGACCAAGAGCAAATCGACTGAACAAACAGGAGCCAGAGAAAAAAATAGCAATTTTTTTAGATTCACTTGCTTGGTGTTTGCTGTCCTTGCCTGTTAACTTGAACCAAAAACGAGTGCTGGTGCTGGTGTCACCCCCGCACAAGCACACACACACACACCACACACACTCGTCAGTTGATTAGAAAAAGACTCTTTTTCTGGTTTGGACAAATTTGCTCTCTTTTCCAAGCTTCAATAGTAGTAAGAAAAGACTACTTCATCAAAAGAAGCACCCAGAACCATTTCCACTTCCACTTCCACCACCACCACCACCACCACCAACAGACAAACAACTGACTGTTTAAAATGGCACTGTCGTTGTCAATACGATCCAAGTGGCGCTTTCACCACACCACAGTTGGCAATCACCTCAGCAAAAATTTCCAGAAACCAGAAGACTTCAAGACTAGAAGAAGTCTCTTTGCAAATGGAAATTAAATTTTCAAGTGTATTTGTTCAGTAGAGTGAGCAGCAGCAGCAGCAGCAGCAGCAGCAGTGGACACACTTTGCCTTATTAAATTATGTATGACTTGGAAAAGTGTAGAGTTGGTGGTGGTGGTGCTGGTGGTGCAAGAGACAAACAGCACCGAAAAGCAAACGGTTCATTTGAATTTATAATAATCTGACCAGCATTGTCCGGTGACTTCTCGCTCTTTTCACTTCGCTTTTGCTTTCTCACTCAACTCAACAATAATACCGCTTTAGTCAAAATTAAATAAAGCAAACAAATGCAGAGATTGCCAGACCAGAATTGGCCAGCCTGCGGAATATAATAAATAATTAATAAGCTACCACCACCACCACCACCACCAAAAGGCTGCTGCTGCTTCTGGTGACCACTGCCAATTTTGAAAAGAAATATATTGCAGTGGTCTCCATATCATTCGGTGCAGCAGCACTGCTCAAACAGATGAAAATTGGAGAGAAAAAAGAGAGGGAACATACAAATGACAAATGACAACGACAAATGAGGTATGCAAAGTACTGCTACTGAACATTACTGAACACTAAAAGTGCCATTTTTTGTACTACCGCCAGGAAATTCGCCGATTCAGTGCATCAAGTTCTAATCGGAAGCTAAAGCTGCACGTGACAATTATGATTGCTGCTGATAGTCAAATGACCAATTGGAAACTATGTTTGGAATGATTAGCTTTTGGCTACACATTCATTCATTCAATCTCAACTCTGATTCCAATTTCCCACAAAACAAGCCAAACCTCGCCTATTAATTCTGCACCAGGGAAGCTCTCTTTTTTCAGTGTTAATTAGAGTCTCTCTGAAAGCACAAAACTAGCTAATTACACTAGTCTCTGCAATTTATTCATGATGATCACTGTCGCTGTCATCAGCAGCAGTGTGTGGTCAGCAGCAGGCTGAGCTTCACTATCAACAGCCATCAGCAGTAAATCACAAATTACACAAACACAAACTGTAACTGTAAAAAAGAAGGTTTCTGTTGCACTAGTTTTGGTCGAAATTAGCTCTTGTGCCTTGCCTGGTGTGCATGACAATACGATGAAGCGAGACTGAAAGAGTGAGAGAGAGAATTACAATATCTTGTATATTAGCGTCGGGAGTAGACGACGAGATTATCACCGAGTCCGCCGAATTAATATGCGGAGAGATTAGCCCGCTCCGAGAACATGCAGTGTGACATATGTCCGTCTCTCTTTCTTTTGCTCTTTCTCCTTTGGAGTGGCTCACGCGGCGACAAACGGCTTGTACAGGAGAGTGACAGTGAGATAGTCAGACAAAGGGAAAATACACACACACACACACAGTTAGTGCCAGTAGCAGGCAAAAAACAATGGCAAAGTGAAAAGTGAACACCGCATTTAGACAAAAAGAAGAAAGAGAGAGACCAGCAGCAGCAGCAGCCACAAATCAAACAAAAGGGCAGCGGCGACAGGCGATTTCGCCCAGCCAGCAAGTGCTCACACCGTGTCCATTAATCGACAGAATTGCTCACTTTTTCTTCTTCTTTTTCATTTTCAGTCCCCTCTCCCCGGTCATTCATTTGGTGGCACCAGGCATCTAGATTGCACTGAGGCAGCAGATTATGAACTGAAACGAGAGGCGGCAAAACAGAGCAGGATTTTTGAGGAGGAAATATGAACACCCTGTGTGTGTGTGTGTGTTTCACACTTTATGATCAGCGTTGCTGTTGCTGCTGTTGCCGCTGCCGCTGTTGATCTATTGATCTGCTGGAAGCTCAGATTTCGATCGAGCTGAGCTGAGATCCTGCTAACTCTGCTATCCGTTAAATCACTGTGCTGAAATGTGTTTGTGTGTGTGTTGAAATGTAGAACTGCTAAAAAGAAAGAAGGACTGGCGGCTGAAGAAAGCAAACAGACATCATCATCATCATTGCCGCCGCTGCTGCTGCTGAAAGTGGCTTGCTTACTTGCCTACTGTTGACGGCATTGTTATGCAAATGTGAGCAAGAGAGAGTAAAGTGATCACAATCGAGAGAAGACAGACAAACAAGAGAAGAGAGAGAGAGAGAGAGAGAGAGAGAGAGAGAGAGAGAGAGAGAGAGAGAGAGGAGGAGAGAGAGAGAGAGAGAGTAATGTGCCCAAGTGTGTAATGGAGAGCCGGCAAAATGAGAGAGAAAAGAGAAAAAAAGAACCCATGAAAAGAAGTCCCACTACGAGCAACACAATTAGGTGATTCTAATTGAGCGTAATTAGCGCGCTAATAACACAGCGCCAGAATCAGTAATTGTACCCTAGTGTTTGTGTTTAGCAGAGAGAGAGGAGAATGAGAGCACACAATTAGGCAAACAAATGGAAAAGGAAGAAGAGGGAAAGAAGAGGAGGGAAAATCGATCGCCGACTGTCGCTCTCATTCTTTCGCATTTCAGTTCTGAAGTGAGAGAGCATCGATACCATAGCTACAAAAAAAATGCCAAATGCACAGAGCACATCATCAGCGCTGGCAATCAAAAATTGAATCTGTCGTATTTCGCTATTATAAAGTGGGCAAAATTGGTTTGACAAAGAAGAAAGATCAAAGTGGTACGCTGTGACTATGTCACCCGAAGTGATTGTCCCCTTCTCTGCCGCCGCCGCCCGCCATTGATTCACTATCACCGCCACTTTATCAGCCAAAACTCAATGCTGAATTCGAACCACTTTGTGCACTTACTCACACTCACTCGCTGACTACTGACAAACAGGCTGATTACATCAGTCAAAAAAGTGGTCGATGACGGGGAGAGGAAGAGAAGAAGAAGAGAAGAAGAAGGAGAACAGCTAATCGTAAAATGACAAATGGAGAGGTCCAACTCTAAACAAAACAAATCTATAGAGGGTCCCAGGGTGCAAGCAAAAAACCCAATGTAGCCGGTGCTGCTGATAAGAGTCTCGAAGAGAAAAAGTAGAAAAGGAGAGAAGTAGAGAGTACCCGAGCTCACTGACTGATGTGCTCGTAAAAGCGACTGGGCAAACAGTAAATACACACAAGCACACACAAACTGCGGCAATAAAACTGAATAGTCTTCAGCTTCAAAGCGGCTGATGACCAAAAGACTGGCTCGTGGTGGTGTGGTGGTGGTGGTGGTGGCGACAAGTGACAAGTGGCCCTGTCCTCCCTGGCCGACTTTATTTGACCATGTTAGATCATCTCTCCCTGCCTCTTAGCTTTGCCTGTCCTCCCTCTCTTTCTCCCGTAATAAGCTCGCAGTGGGCCCTAGACAGCAGCGCAGCAGCAGCAGCAGCAACTTCACTGACAAATTGGCACCAGTGAAGAGTCTCGGTGGTGCAACAGAAAGGCGGCGAAAAGAAAAAACAGACTTGCAAGCAGAGCTGTAGTAGTAGTAGTTCAGTGGTTGCCGCGTGTCGTCGTCCAGCAAGTGCCCCAGTGTTCTCCCCTTCTTTCTTTGGTCTTGCCGCCGTCGCCGCCGCCAGTGAGCCCCTACTAGTCCTCGGCTCGGCTCGGTGAGTGTTGTTGTCGGATCGCAAGTCATGTCGGAGCAGACATGTCCACTAGTGTTGACACCACCAGTGTGTCACACTCATTGATTGCACTACTAATACACTGCTCAATTGGCAGTGTGTCGCCAGACAACACACACAAACACAAAACACACACACACACATCAAAGACTAAAAAGACCAAAGAGGACCAATGAAATGAGAGCGACCGCGCGATGGCAAGTCGCCTGCTTAAAGACAGAGCTTTCTGAGCTTTCTATGATTCTATGAAGTACTACTGGTAGTGATAGTGATTGTCCTCAGTTGAGGACTGCTGGTGCTGCTGGTGTTGGTTAAACTTTGATATCAAACTCCATAGAAAATTCCAGTCTGTGGCACCAAGCAACAGAAAGAGAAAGAGAAAAAAGGTGGGCAAAGAAAGGTGTGAGCCGCCAAAGTGAAAGGCAATGGAAAAAAACTGGCACTGTCGCATTGAGTATAGTGCTACAACACACACACACTCAGGCGGCACACAGTCGAAGTGCTATCAATTGAGCGTGTCACCAGCAGCGGCAGCAGCGGCATTGTCCCAGACATACACACACTGATAGCGCACCGACAAAGGGAATCACTAGCGTAGTATATCTTACTGAGAAAGAAAAGTAATAAGTGCAATGGGGTAACGTGTCGACAAATTGCCGTCCTCACTTACGAACAAACAAAGGAGTAAATTCACCGGCTCGAGCTGGAGGTGGTGGTACCGACGTTGTTTTTTTGGTGAAGGAGGTGCGAGAAGGAACCATTAATGGCACCAAAGGGCTGATGGTGAATGATGATGAGGCTGTGATCGGTTGATAAGCAAAAGTGATGATCACCGGTGTGTGTATCAGATCAGCACCAGAAAGTTCTTCTCCTAATCAAGAGGAAACAAGTTCGGTGAACACAAAGTTTTTTAACAAAACAACAACAACATAAAAGTAGCACTTCAGAAGCTGCTTGCAGCTAAAATGCTCACAAAATTGAGAAAAAACTGACTGTCAAGCAGCAGGAGAAAACGAGCCCTAGGAGGCGGCAACGCGAAAATGCAACGGAGAATGAGCACATTGCGCATTCACTAATCATCTTTTTTGCTTTCTCTTTCTCCTTCTCTTTTTGTTCTCCATCTCCCTGGGCCTCATAATTGGCGGACTGAGCCACTGGACTGACTAATGATGTGTAACTACTTTTGCAGATTTTTTTTCTAAGCAAAGAGAGAATGAGAACTAAAACTAGAACACTGACTGTCTGCTGACACGTAATGCAACCACTACACAGTCTGAGTTTTGAAGAAATCTTCGACATTGACTTTTGAAGACAAAGAAATAAGAGAATATTCGGTCGCAGACACAAAAAGTTTAGCTGGCAGTCGCATGCAGAAGATGTTGTCCCCCCCTCTCACTTTCTTAATAGAATTAAAACAAGACGAAAGATGTCTGATCTTAATGATACTCAAGAGTGGTACTTGAGAGTAGTCGTAGTACTGAAGTGGTGGAACAAGGCCTTAGACAAGGGCTGCTCTTTTTTTCTTTCTTTCTTTCTTTCGCTTTAGCTCTCACATTTTTTAGGCAAAGTTTGCATGCTCTGGCCGCCGCAGCTAGTGTGTCAGTTGGCAATTAGAAGCTCATCATCGTCATCATTTTGTCCTCCCGCTAAATGACGCAGATTTTTTTTATGCAAAAGCAGAAACAAAAAATGTCGTTTTTTTCCAGCAAAGGTCATCTCTCCTCAGCTGATAATGATGATTTTGAGAAGGTCTGAAAAAAACTTATCTTTTTATTATGTGATGCTTTTTGTTGCAAAAAAACATCAGCCGGTGCTGACCATTTTTTGCTCTGGCCAACGTCCAATTTAAATAATGTCACCCGTTTTGCTTTCTAACAAGCAAAGCAAACAAAAGCTTTTTCACTGGCACTGCACAGCTTTTTCGTCTTTTTTGCCTTCTTTGTCTTGCTCTAATTGAACGATGATGGTGGTGATGTGCAGAAGACTGTTGGTCGCCGTTGTAGTTTCAGTGATGATGATGATGGTGATCGGCTCACTAGTTCTCCCCCTATTTTGTTTGCCTGTCGCCGACACAATCGATGCACTGCCACCCGAAAAAGAAAGCAAAACTGCTGCCTGGCTCGTGTGTCATTTGTCATTCGGTGGCGACCAGAGAAAGAGAGAGAGAGAGAGAGAGAGAGAGAGAGAGAATAGGCCTGATTTTGTTGCCTGGCAGTCTCTTCAAGTAATTGTCCGCCAGCCAACCCGATTCTCTCTTTTTCCTTTTCCTATTCTGTACCAGCACCAGAAGCAGTCGATTAAGCGACAATTTCCGCTCTTGCTCATTTTCACTCCCCAACAAAAAAAGAGCACACAGCAGCGACTGCAATGTCATAGAGACCACCAGACAATGGTGCAAGATTGAGGGGCTGCAATAGGAAGAATTAGCCTCATTTGCCAGTCAGACAAGAGAAAGAAAAAAGAAACTGTGAGCTGTGTTCCTGAGCTGTGACTGACGAGCAGCGGCAAAAAAGAGAGGACATTTTGACGACACGTTAGGACTTTTAATTTTTTTGCTTCATACTGCTTTTTCACTTGTATTCACCCAAAAAGACTGAGATGCACACATCAAACTTCTACTAAATCTCAGTGTTTCTCTGACAGACGTGTGAAGTAGATGAATCACTACAATAGGAAAAAATCATGCGTCAACTTATGTTTGATGTGTTGAGATCTAGTTCTGGAATAATTTGAATAATCTAGACAGCCACCAGCAACAGCAAGAATCAAGCCAAGTGATTCGACGTGCCAGTGTGAATGCAAATGTATCCAAAGTGTCCGGAAAAAAGCAGGGGCAACAATACCCAGACACAATATGGCCTCATTAGGGGACAATTGCTGCTGCTGCTGCTGTTGACCAGAAGACCAACTTTAACAGAAAGAAAAAGCATTTTATAAAAATACAACTCTGCGCTGCTAATGCGACAAACTCAGTACAGCACTCATCTTTGGTATAATTCCCCTTTCCCCCCTTTTTGGCTGTTAAAACTGCAGCTAGATACTCAATTTGAACCTAGCCTGTGCCTTCTTCACTGCACAGAATGTCCTTCAGCTTGTCCGTCTTCAATTCCCACTGGAAAGTGAGAAAGATAGAGAAAGTGAGCTTCACTTTGAGCTTTCCGCTTGGTCAGCGAGAGTAGCGAAGAGTAGTACTCCCAAACACTGCGCTCAGTTGTGCAATAATCTAATTAAACAACGTACAACTGTTCCTGCTGCTGCTGATGCTGCAGCTTGCACTAATGCTCGCAGTGAGAGTAGAGCAAAAATTAAGTGGCTGTCGAGAGTTTTAAATTTAATACGATGGCTAGAAGGGAAGCTGTGCTGTGTTGTGCTGTGCTGGTGATGATGATGAAGAAGAAAAAAACTTTAAATTAAGTTGCGAAGTGTGCGAAAAGAAAGAGGAGAAAGAGGAGGTCGATGAAATGAAGATGAAAAGGTGGGCAAGCCTTGCAGTAGTCAGAACTGATATTCACTGGAGATTTGAGATCTTGTTTGAAACGAAGAGCAAAAAGAAAAGAAGCCACCCGAAAACCAAGCAATAAAATAGATTGTCATCAATTTATTAAGTGGTGCTGCTGATGCTGGTGCTGGAGAAGAACGGCTGTCGCTAATTAAGCGCTGGACACAACACTGAATCGCTCACTGGCGCGCTCAAATTGTATTGGCCAAATTGTAAAACTGTACAAATTGGACTGGAGCACAGATATGATGAAAAGGCGACACACACAAACAGAGAGAGAGAGAGAGAGAGAGAGAGAGAGAGAGAGAGAGAGAGAGAGAGAGAGGAGAGGAGAGACAATTTTCGATTCAAAAATGTTGGCAATTGAAAATTTAATTAGCTTTCTGAGAGAGCTAGCGAGCGAGTGAACATTTAGCAGAAGGTCTCAAGTGCGCCCGAGCACTAGTGCCACACTAGTGCACAGTGCAGTTTCTGGCCACTGGGCACCTTCTGGGCACTTTCAATCGATCGGACTCGATGGTCCGGTGGTTTGGGGATGCTGCTGATGATGACAGAGAAAGAGAGAGAGAAAGAAGGAGACGAATTAGAGGACAGACGCCGCCTGAGGTCCCCGAGGAAGTAATAAACAGCAGCAGCAGTTGTAATTTTGAAGTAGCAGTAGCCGAGATAGTCACTGCCACTTTTAAATTTAATTTCCTCAGCCACCCTTGAAGAGGGATGGAGTGGGGGGAGGAAACTTTCTATCTCTTTTGCTCGAAGCGAACCTCAATCTCGGGCAATTTGAATACATCCGCGAGCACACACAGACACAGTGCAAACTGCCGCAAAAGGAGACACTGACTTTTTGCACAATATTTTGCACAATATTTTGCACGTATTTGGCTGAGGAATTGAGAATTTAAAGCGATTCGTGTTTTGGCTCAGAAAACTGAAAACTACTCAAAAGCCAGCATCGGATCACAGAGCGACAAAGCAGCAGGGAGAAAACGCAAATCAAAAGGCGCACAATCGATCTTCAGGGGCCTTCTGCCATTTGCACCAGCAGCAGCAGAAGTTGGCCATCAGAGCCACACAGCGCCTCTCATTGAGACACTGTCTCATCGTCACTGCTGATGTGTGGGTAATTATAACAAATGAGACTCATCAACGGCAGCACTGGACTGAAACCGTGCGCTTCGGCAGTTGCAGTTGATGCTGCTGCTGCTGCCGTTTCTGCCACTGTCACTGACGGCACAACCAACGACAGAGCTGCAATGACATTGACACATCCTCTGCTCGAAATCGACGACGACGACGACGAGGAGGACGACGACGGTGATCGATGTCGGCTCAAACTGAAGCTGATGGGACAGAGAGGGACTGAGACTGAGGGCAAAGCTGAAACACTGTTGACACTGCTGCTGCTGCTGATGGAGATAGTCTCTCACTGTATCATCATCATCCTCATCCTCATCGTTCTGGTAAGGGTAAAGCAAAAGGACTGGGAGAGAAGCGCACCTAAAGCAAAGGGCAAAGGGCAGCAGAAGCAGCAGAAGAATGACTTTAATTCTGCTGAACCATCTTTCATTCCTTCCCTCCTTCATTGGCTTTGGTGCATCTGTCCCAGCAGCACCAGCAACCATTCCATCTTTGGACCACCGGCAACCAGCGCTGGTAAAACCAGCGGGGAAAGAGAAAAGAAAGATCAATAGAGAGAAGGAGGACGCAATATCTAATTAGTGTCTGTGTCAAATGTCAGGAGATTTGGAGGCAGTCGCTGCGGCTGCTGCTGCTGATGAAGCACCGCCAAATAGTTTTGGGTATGTGTTTCGAGCGAAAGAGGGAAAGAGGGAAAAATGGAGAAGATGCGGCCTCCGCACCGATCCTTCTTCTTCTTCTTCTTTTCCTTTGGCTTCTGCTGCTGCTGCTGATCCATTTGCGGCAGCAGCCATGCAGCCTCTAATTCTTTTTCCCTCTTGCCTCTCATTCGAATTCCAGTCATGCAGCGGCGGCGTCGACGACCACGTTGGAGTGAAAGTCTCTTTTCTCTCTCTTCCTCGCTGTCATCATCGTCCCCTGCCTGTTCTTTCCTCCTCTGCTGCTCTACAGTTAATTGCCCTATCCTATCCATTCCTATCCTAGCCTAGCCTAGCCTCCCCTTGCCGTATCAATCGATTGACAGTGTGATTAGCAAATAATTTCCAACTTATATTCGCCTACTACAATCCGAGTAGGAGGAGGAGGAGGAGAGAAAACAGATGCAGAGAGAAAGGTCGATCTATGCTGCTGCTGCTGCTCTTTTCTCGGTTCCTGCCAGCACGGCTGAACTCCACAGAGTAGTACATTAGCATATGAAGAAGAGAGAGAGAGAGAGAGAGAAAGAAAAAGAGGGGTCGAAATGCATCAGACATTAATTCGATCAAAGTGACTGAGTGAGAGTAAATGAGAGTGAATGAGAGTGAGCGTGCCGACAGAGAAGAAGTGGAAGAAGTGGGCTCTATCCAACTAATAACTGTGACCTATGAGCTTAATTAGAAGAGAGAGGGAGGGAGAACGATGAAAGGCAATTTGTGTGAGTGGCAAAGGCAATCAGCATCGCCATCAACAGCAGAAGATGTTGTTTGTTAGTGCAATTTAGTTGGTGACTGTGGTAGTGGTAGTGAAGTGTGCCGACAAATATCAACGCTGCTGTGTCGATAGATTGGCGGCGGCTGTGATAGATACTTTTTCTCATTTTGCAAAAATATTATCTTTTTTCAGTCTTTGCCGCGCGACGCGTGCCGACGCCTACAGCGCCCTTCAACAAATGAAAACGATGAGGTAATGAAATTGTCGTCTGCTCGAAACTTTAAACCGATTCAATTTAAATTAAGTTAAAACATGACTAGTTACTGTACTGGTTGTTGTACAGACTAAAGTGTACAAAGAAAGTAGCATTCAAATAAGTCTAAGAATCTAATTAGTGTGTGGCCTCAGCAAATTTTAAATGAATTACAACACACACACCGATGGAATGAATTAATTAATCAAAAGTTGCTCAATCTTTTCAATAAAAAAATCAAGCAAAGTTCTTTTGATTCTCTATTCTATCGAGTATACCGGTAAAAAACTTGATGTGCTAGAGAAAAATAAAAAAGAGTTGAAAATGATCATCTTTTTATAGGTGGGCCAAAACAGTTCATAAATTACTGCTGCCGCTGCTGATAATGAGAAAATTACCCGCGTAGTGTCCGGCCGCAAAATCAAATTTCATTAGTTGGCTTAGCTTGAAAGCAACAACCAAGAGGGAGTCAACCCAAAAATCGAGAACGTTGCGGCAGTTTCCAGGCAAAAAAAGTGGCCAGAGAATTTGGAAGCACTGATTCGGAGGCTGAAAAAACAACTTGACAACAACAAGAGCTGGAATGTCTTTAATATAGTTGCAATTTACAGCTAGCTTCAAAACGCAAAAACAAGAACATCTCTCTTTCTTGCCTGACAACTACCGAGCAGCACCAAAGAAAGTTGAGATGCTGCTTGGGCAGTGGAAAACTGCTCTTGGTGGCTGCCAGCAAATTTGCATTTGGTCCAAGTTGAGAAAATGAAAGAGAAGGGGAACGAAAAATCAAATGAGCCCCTTTCCCCTTTCCCTTTGCAGCAGCAGCAGCAGCAGCTTCTCCTCGACCAAAGCTCAATTTCGTCGCCTACCATTGTTGGCTGGTCGTCAAACAAACAGCAACACTCGAGAATGGGCACATTAACTCCTCTCCAAGCAAAGGAAGAATCGAATGGAATGGAATGAAGAAGAAGAAGAGATGGGCCGAGGAGCTGTTGCCCGGGCGGTAAAAGCTGGTGCTGGCTGCTGCAATTGCCAGCAAGAATGTGGCAATTAGTGATTAGTCACTAAATGGCCGCTGTCGTCGAGGAAAACAAAGAGAAAATAAATAGAGAAAAGCACACCACTTTCGGAGAGAAGAAAGAAAAGGAAGAGACAAAGGGAATCCGCCGCTACTTCTCACCAGAAAGCTCAAAGCCATCTCCTTTGACTGATGACATGGCGACTTAATCAAAACAAGACCGTCACCCTCTCGAGACGGATGGGAGAAAGAGCGCGGAGGAGATGAAAGATGACGGCCTGGCCGGCAAAAGAAGCAGAATAGAAACAGAATCAGAATCCCTGTCGTCATCGGTCAGGCTGCGGCTGCTGACCAGGCAAAGCAAGGGAAAAAGAGAAGAGGGAGATAATCATATTCCGGCAAGTGCATGGGCGCGCTTCCTTCTCCTTCTGCAGTTGCACCGATTCTGACGTTTGGCAGATGGAAGAAGGAGAAGGAGAAGGCAAAGGTTGGCTCTCCCTTGGCTACTGCTGCCACTGCCGCCCGAATAAACATCTGGCCTTAATGGCTAATTTAGTTTAGATTTGATGTGTGTGTGTGTGTGTAGTGAGAGTTCTCCTCTCGAGCGAGCTATGTTGTTGGAACGCCGTTGCCGCCGCCGCCGCCCGCCGCCATCGTTGCTACTATGTTGAAATGCGAAGCCGAAATGAGCGAGAAAGAAAGAGAAATAGAATCGGCGGCGGTGGCGGCAGCAGCAATCGAAATGCATCGTCCGGTCCCTGACCAACCGACTGACTGTGTATTCTGCACGGCAATCTCTCTCTCTCTTTCGTTTCCTTTGGTGTGTGCCTGGAATATAACTGACTGCAGGACAACAGAATGCGGAAAATCAGACAGACAGACAGACAGGCAGATCAGTGCAGTGATAAGAGAGGGAGACCAGAAAGACTCGAAAATGAAACGTCTGATGGGGACGGTCTAATTGACCGAGTGAACAAAAACAACATCAGCTTCGCTGGCGACACTGCGCCCATTAGCGGGTGTCATTTTTGGTGGTGGTGAAGATGATGAAGGTACTTGGAGGAGAAAAAGTTGCTGATGATGGTGGCCAGCTCAAAAACTTGGACTCAATCATCAGTGCCGTTTTCAGAAGGGACCACAGTGTCCACCGTGGTTTGGAATCATCGAAGTACACACTTCTTTGTTTATTGCTGTCTGCTGTCTGTCTTTCCTCTGTTCTCATCTCTCGTTATTGTCGCCCACGTCTCACCGTTCAGTGAGACAATAAAAATCAGCAATTCAGAGTGGAAGGTACAGTGCAGACAGTGCAGACAGACAAACAAACTCGGAAGAAGGCACCATCAGCTCGACAAATACTTTCTTTCTTTCTCACTGGAGCAGCAGCAGCAGCAGCAGCAGCAGCAGTGGAGCAATAAATCACCCCGACTGAATATTACAGAGAAGACAATTTACATCTTCAGTAGCAGCCCAGCAGACAACAGCAGTTGTTTTATCGCCTTCAGATTGCCTCTGCCTCTCATCTATCAGCTAGATAGAGCAGAGCTGACGAGGGACCCTTGGAACACAGGCGGAGGCAGAGAGTAATGAAAACTGCTGCTGCTGCTGTTCCTGCTGAAACAAACACACACACACACACAAGTGCGACATCTGAATGGGCCATTACACCGAAATGAGTGCGTCGTCGGAGACAGGGCACCAAATAAGAGAGAAAAGAAGGCAAAAGTCGGCGCTGGAACATGACATCCTAATGGGCATCTGCAACTACAACAACTGCACTATTACCGGTCGGCAGAAAAACAACGGCAAAACGGAGACATTGGTGCTCTCAAGTGAGCTGAGAATTTTCGTACAGAACAGCAAAAGGATATAAAGGGATAAAAGCAAGAAAAGAGCATTTCAATGGTGGGCAATGCAAATAAAAGTGAAACTGCCGCTTTTCACAAAAGATTTTGTGAAGGATGGAAAATTAAACGCAGTTAGGCCATTAAAGTGTCGACAAAGACAAAGTGAACGAGTTGTCTGTTGTTGACATTTTTCTTTTTCACTTTTGATAGACTGTGCAAACAAAAAATTTTAAAAACCAAACTTAAACTCTCGAATCAGTGTTCAGTGGCGGGAAAAAAGTTCACAATTTTTACACACAGTTGATCACTGGATAGATCCTCTTGACAATAATATTTCGGCGCAAAAGGCTAGCACATCTTTAGTTTGCACAGTATTATAAAAAACGAGGGGGGGGGAGGGAATGCAAATGCGAGCAATTGAAATGTAAAGTTGACACTTACCTAAATTGTGGTGCACAGAGGAGCCAGAATATTCACCGACAAAACAGTTGAATGAGAGAGTAAGCGAGTGAAGTGAAGTGAAGTGGGGCTTAGTGTGCTGTGAAGTGGTGGTGTGGTGGTGGTGGTTGCAGATGATGACGCTGAGCATTTGATAATAATTTTGAACTCTCTTCTCTAATGAAGACGTTCTGAAATGTTAGAAATGTATTTGTTGAGCAGCAGCAGTGGCTGTTGAGCGGAGGTGTTGTGCGGCAAATGCTGAAATGAGATGAGATGAAGAGACCAAAAGGGAAAAATCCACTGTCACGAGAAGTCAAAGGAGAGAAAGAAGAGGGATTCCGTTAGAAAGAGAGAGAAAAAAGGAAAGACAATCGAACAGAGCATCAATAACAATCATGAAAGTGGTAGAAGCACTCTTATTATTCCGCCTTCTTTTCTTCTTCTTCTTTGACGCGTCTTCCCGATGACGGTGACTGACTGACTGACTACGGCGACGGTGGCGGTGGTGGTGACTGTCCGTCACCGAAAGTGCTCACCGAAGTGACTGACACGGGACTGGAAGTAGCAGTGGCAGCAGCAGCAGAAGTGGTGCTCGTCGTCGTCGTAGCAGAAGAAGACTGTCGGCGCCGTTGACAGAACTGTGCGACCACGACCACGGCCACAGACAGACAGCAGCAGCAGTAGTGCCAAAATGTGCCTGAGAGAGAGAGAGAGAGCAGACGGTGCACAGCAGAGAATGAAGAGAACCGAATGAAGAGAGCCCCGAACACTGAACACTGAACACTGAACAGAAGTGCAATATAAATCGATATATGCAGAAAGAAGCAGCAGCAGCGCCAGTGGGTGCTTCAAGACGACCATTTGCTGAGGAATGATAGTCGTGGTGGTGGTGGTGGTGGTGGTCGTCGTTGTCGTTCCAGAAACACCAGGGGCGCCAAAAGAAGAGAATAAAGAGGAGAAAATAGCTGCAGAGTTGTTGGCAAATCTGGGGCCCTAGAAAAGAGGTGGTCGGCTGAGCCCTGGCTGCGCTAGAGAGCTGAGTCAAAGCAGCCGATGATTAGTCACTTGACGGCAAAATGAAAGGAGAAAGAGAGAGAGAGAGAGAGAGAGGAGAGAGAGAGAGAGAGGAGAGCAGAGAGAGAGAGCAAGCAGAATGACTAAAGAGTGCCACTGCTTCTGACTGGAACATCAGCGCCAGCAGCAAAGGCATCATCATCTAAATGAGAGTGCCTGTGACGGACAGCGCCGTCATCGGCAGCAGCACCACCACCACCACCACCGATGGCAGATAATGAGCCAGCATTGATGGTGGCAGCAAGTGACGTGCCGCCTGCTAGCCTAGCCTAGCCTGAACAGCACACCACCAGTACAACCATTCTCCTGGATGGCTGCTGAAAAGATGCGCCTCAGTGTGGGGAGAAAGCATCAGCAGCAGCATCATCAGCCTCAGCTTCATCAGCTTCAGCAGCATCCTCAGCAGCAGCGATCCAAAGATGAGCGGCAGTTGCAGTTGTGTCTGCGTGTACAAATACTGCCGCTGCTGCTACTGTCTGTTTTGCTATAGCACGGGTGATCTATGAGGCTGGTGGTGGTGGTGGTGGTGGCCCGTGTCAGTCTCCCGTCTCTGTCGTCTCTGTCGTCGCCGCCGCCGCCGCCGTTTGACTGATTTGTTCGATCAATACTTTGACACGAAGAAGACGCTGCTGCTGCTGCTGCTGGGGCACACACGGACAGGAAGAGAGAGACTCTAGAGCACCACTGCCTCGTTTCTACTACTTTCCGAGCGATAATGACGGCGGTGCTGCTGCTGCTGCTGCTGCTGAAACGATGATGACGATATAGTAGCAGGCAGGCAGGCACAGCAGTAAAGTAGTCCAGCCCGAGGAGATGGACACTGTCAGACGCTGTTTGGCACCGAACAGCGCGACTTCAGTGTCACTGTCAGCAGTAGTGGGTAAGAGCAGTAGCAGCAGCAGCTGTCATAAATACTGAATGAGTCGATCGATTGACAAATGCCAGCAGAGGGGAGCCAGTGGACTTCTTCGGCAGCAGCACAGCAAAGACGAAGACGAAGACGGCAAACATACAGCAAAAGACACATTCACTCATTCATTCACTCACTCACCACTAAACTAATCGCCGTAATTGGAGGAGTAGGTGCTGCTGCTGCTCCCGTCGCCGCCGCAGACAGGATTGCCCGATCCGATTGTCCCCCCCCCCTCTTGGCAAAAGTCAGCAGGAAGAAAGTCTGTCAGCATCAGAAACGAGTGAGTAAAAACGGTGGCGACAGGAGTGAGCTGATAAGACGAAAAACTCTGATAAGAACGTTGAAGAGAGGTGCACCGACAACAACTTTTTTTTGAACAGGTGCTCCCACTGCTAAAAACTGCTTAGAAGTGACTGCTTCTAAGCGCACAGGAAAACCGCGTTCCAATTGGAACTATTGAAAGAGCGCAATCTTCCCCTTAAGTTCTCAAAAACTCGCCATGTAAAGAGAGATTGATAGCGAAAGAGTGAGGAGCCCCTGAAATAAGCACACACACACACACACTTTAACCGAGGCAAGAGGAGCAGACATACCCGCACCAATTTTCTCCTTTCAGAAACGTTCCAATCTCTCTCTCTCTCTCTCTCTCTCCTCCTCTCTTCTCTCTCTCTCTCTCTCTCATTCTGTCGCCAACTATTTGTCCCCTCTTCAAGAGGAAAGCCAGATCGTTCCTACCCCCCTCTCGGCATCAAAGATGGCAACAGTCACACATCACAGAAACATAGACACAGAGACAGTCAGAGAGGACAGTGGTTTGGGCTCTGACTGACTGACTGCGAAACTGACTGAAGAAGACAGTGGCAGTTTCACAGCATCCTCTATTGCTCCTTTCGTTGCTATATACCACCAAACCAAAAAGTGCGATGAAGATGAAGAGGATGATGATGGCACTTCCACTAGAGCCGACGATGACAAAGTGTGATGACCGATTGACAGAGAGAGAGAGAGAGGAGAGAGAGACTTTTGGGGGTAGGAAGAAATTTTTCCCCCCAACTCTCAGTGCTCCAACGTTAAAGAGCTAACCAAAGAGAACGTTCTGGTCAAACGGGGAGAAAAAGGCGACCAAAAGCAAAGATGACGACTTCAGCAGTTCAGAAGTTGATGATGGGTTGGAAGCGATGCTGTCGATGGTCATCATCACTTCCATCGGCTATCGCTAACTCTGGCCGACACTGGCGCGACACTGCCTGCCTGACTTCTTGTCCTTTTAGCTTTGCCTACCCTCAAAGCGCCAAGCCGACGGATAGCTGTCGATAGGCGCTGATAGACACGTTTAGTAGTAGGCAGCAGCAGCAGTAGTAGCTGTCAATACCTGATTGCTGCACTTTATGGCTGCTTGGTCAGTGGCTTATCTAGGCAGCTAAGAGGGGAAAATCGCTGCACTCGTAGTCTTCGGGCACTAATAAAAAGGCACTTGCTCATTTAGAAGCAGATAGCGGCTTCTGTGTTTGTGTGTGTGTGTCTTCTTTGTCTCTGTTTCAATCTAAAGTGAGTAGCACTTAAGACAGTGGTCGCCGAAAATGGTCTAGTTGAAAGAATTCTCTGATCTGATTCTCAGAAGTAGGAATAGAACTTCATTAAACGATTTGCCTTTTACGGTAAAAGAAGTTAGTTAGTAAAAAACGACCAACAGAACACGCTTATTTGAGGACTTTGTTTTAAAAGTGGGCGGGGGAAGATGTACACAAAAATACAAAGCGAAGAACCGTTCACACTGATGATGATGAGAAAGGAGGCACACCGGAGAAGAGACTCATCGGACTAACTTGAGAAGGAGAGCGAGCAAAGAATGCTCAAATATCCTGAGACTGTGGCGGCTGAGTGAGCTTAAAGACGGGCGCCGGTGCGCCGGCCTCCCTGGGCCGCCCAAACTCCAGAAAGACGTCCTTGAGCGATCGCTGCAGCTTCTGGCTGGTGACGCCCTCCAGCGGGGTGCGCCCCTCGCCGTTGGTGGCCTTCACGTCGGCGCCCGCCTCGAGCAGCAGCTGCACCATGCGCAGGTTCTCCTCCTCGCAGGCGATGTGCAGGGCGCTGTTGCCCAGTTTGTCCTTCCCGTCCAGGTCGATGCGAGTTTTCCCGAAGTCAGCAGGTACTCCACCACCGCCTCGCGGTTCGCCAGCACCGCCCGAATGAAGGGCGTGTAGCCGAAGCGGTCTCGGGTGTTCAGCGAACAGCCATTGTCCACCAGGAGCTTCACCACCTCCAGGTGGCCCTTGCCGCAGGCGAAGTGCAGCGCCGACTGGCTGTTGGCGGTCACCGCCTGGACGTTCGCCCCCCGCTCCACAGGTAGGCGACCACCTCGCGGTGGCCGGCGCTGGCGGCGATGATCAGCGGCGTCCAGCCGAGGCTGTCCGGCAGGTCGATCGGGTAGGAAGCTCCATTGCCCGCTGTTTCCAGCAGCTGTCGAACCAGGTTGATCTGGCCGGCGCTGGCCGCTCGGTGCAGCGGGTTTCGGTCGTCGTCCTCGGCGGCGGCGGCTGCGGCGGCGGTTCCCTTTGGCTGCTGCTGATCAGTTCCACTGATGGCTGACATTGTTGAGGCGCTGAGTATCACCGGGTGAAAGTGGAGGTTTTAGATCGGAAAAAGGCTTGAGGAAGTTTGAAGACAAAGACACCGGCAAAAGATGAGGATGACCAGCGTGCCTGTCAACTGCGAAGGAAAAGATGAGCAAAACAAAACAATTTTCAGCTGTCGACGGTAATGGCGCCATCTCTTGGCCGAAATGATAACAGAGAGTGAATTCTTTTCTCTTCTTCCCTAAAAAATGATTTATTGTTATTCCGTTTCCGCTTTTTAACTGATTTATAATTAAACTAAGATCTTATGTCTAGAAAAAATTAGGTGAAAGAGCACTACTTTGTGAGAAGTAGCAGTGCACAGCCCAAAACGGCGAGGTCTGACGACACTTGGGCACTGTGAACGTCCACAGACTCGGGTCTCGCGAGCGGAGCGAGCGGGGCCCGAGTCGGTGGGCGTTCACAGTGCCCAAGTGTCGTCAGGGTGAGCCGCTGGCCAAACTTTTAAGAAATGTTAACGGTGCACAGTTAAGTGTGGCGTGAGCGAAGCGAACACGACTGAGTCCTTGTAGTAACCATTCAATGGTAACCATTCAATGGTTGACTTGAATTTGCCTCATCTTCAATCGTCGATATCTCAAAAACTATTAGAGTTTTTGACATTTTGTTTTTACTAAAATGTTCTTGGGGCCCTCCTCTGCCAAATGGCGTGTAAGAATTCTAAAAAGAATCCGAACTTGCTTTTCTAGACAGAGACAATCTACCAAAAAAAGTCTCATTTTCAATCGACGATATCTCGAGAACTATTCAAGTTTTTGAGATTCTGTTTTCGCTAAAATGTTTCTGGAGCCCTCCTCTGCCGAATGGCGTGTAAGAATGCTAAAAAAGAATCATGATTCGCCTCAGGTTAGAATCGAACTAACAACCTTTCGGTTAACAGCCGAACGCGCTAACCGATTGCGCCACTGAGGCTATTCTGCTACGATACAGTATCCTGCACTCCTTTAGGATACAAGATTTCCCTGTGAGAAATGTATTTTGGAAAGGCACAGTTTGTGTTTTCTGCCAAGAGATGGCTTTACGGACAACCACTGTCAACGAAATTCTTTTTGTGAATTACTTTTTGTCTTTTTATCGTGTCCAATCGAAGAAAAGATCACAGGACATTTTGGTGAAAACAGAATCCCGAAAACTTAATAGTTTTGGATGGAGCGAATTAAAGTCAAACTTGGCATTTTAATTTGTTGCTTTATAAAAGCTTCCTGTTAATTTTTTTGCTTTTATCACACTAATCGTTAGGAGAAGGTACTTGGAGCATTTGACCAAACATATTTCAGAAAACTTCAGTATGTCAGTAGCTAAGATATTGACAGTTACAAATGACAAATTTTAATTTTTACTATGTAACAGCTGGTGAGCCACTAATACTTTTAAAAAATTAAATAAAGATTTCCATTAAAAACACCTTTTTATGTTATTGACTGCAAAAAATATTTCAGAATCAGCCTATCCTAAAAAATGATTTTTATTCCTTTAAAAACCGAACCTGATAACATTAGAAATTCTTGAGATATTGACCATTCAAGATGAGAACGATTTTTAGAACTTTAACGAAATCAATTAAACTTTAAAAAATTGAGGTATAAGTAGACATTGTTAGCAATTTTTATAGCTGAATCAGCTCTACCTTTGCCGTTTTAACTTTAAATGTTTGCCTTTCATCATGTCATCTCTAACTCTTAAATTCTCTCCGGTAAGCCTCTCTTAGTCCTTACCTTTTTATTCAACTATCTCGCCTTAAACACCTAAAATCTCTGCTTGTCTTTTAAAACTTTTTTCCGCCGCATCAACTGTCAATAAGAGAGTGGCACTGAAGCCTCTCGCTACTGGTCGTTCACTGAACACACAGAACACACCAAGGGCACGAAGCTTTCCCTTTCACCCGGCAACACACCGAGTTGCACGCCAGCCGCTCACTCCTCTCCTCAGTCAGTGTCAGTTGGCGGTGGTCATGACCCTGAAAGGCAGTGAACGCTGAACGAAGCGAGAGAGAACGGGAACTCGTGCTCCAACAGCCCGTTCCAGAAAAAACGAGCCACACTGCCACTTGTTGGAACCAAAACTTGTCCTTTGACTCGTGGAGGCTGTGGCTGCGTCAATGGCCGCAGAGGCGACAGCTGCCACAGCCAGGCGAAGCGGAGGGCGTCGAAGCTGACGCTGCTGACGAAGGTGATACCGACCGCACAGCAGCAGCCAGCAGCAACCGAATCCCAAGAAAAAGTAAGCGAGAGAGGATGAAGCAAAGAGAAAGAGAGGAAAGAAGAGGGAGGCGACAGGCTCTGGCGATAGCAAAGGCAGCGGCACGGCCACCGCCCGAGCAGTGTAGCGTAGCTTGCGTAGTGGAACTGCCATTCGCTTCGCCATTGTCCTCTCTTCGCAGCGGCAGCCAGGGCTCTTTGACTAGGCGTGTGTTAGCTAACTGATGAAGCCAGCGGCGGCAGTCGCTGGAACAACAGGAGCAAGAGGATCGCCGACGCATGCGTCCGCTGCCGCATACACAAAGAATCGAGCCGGGAGGAGGAGGAGGAGTGTAGGAGAGTGAGAATTGATCAGTCAGCATCAGGCAGAGGCTGCAATGGCAGTGGCAGTGATGCTCACTGGCAACCTCTGACCCACATTGATTGACATCCCCACTGCCACACACTGCTGCTACTGCTGTTGTCAAGGGCACCGACGCCCCATCCCCTCATCACCTCTTTTGTATCTTCTGGGTCCTGGCGTTTAGAATCCGGAATTTAGAACCCTTTCTACCAATTGTTTACCTGCGTGCAGTAGTGCTTACCTTACCTGTGCTGTTTGTTTACCAACAACATAGGAACAGAACAGTGGCCACTGAGGCTGCTGCTGCCTCTGCTGCCCAGCAACCTCTCGACATCCCTCTCACTCTTTCAGTGCACACTTCGGACGACTGCCCTGCATCATCTCCTCCTTCACATCTTCTCTTCCCTTCCACCGTCTATCCTCGCCTCGTCGTCGTTGTCTTGGTGCCTCTCTCTCTCTCTCTCCTTACTTTAGTGTAGCTCTCTTTCTTCTACTGCTGCTGAAGCTTTAGCTTCTGCTCTAGGCCCACAACACACACACACACACTCCGAGTGACCACAACAAAGGACAGCTTTCTTGCAGCAGCAGCAGCAGCTGTTTTTGTTGTCTTCATTTGCACACCTTTACCTTCCTCGTCAAACAAACGTTCCCCTTTTCTTCATCAACCACTCAAATTGAAAATGCTTTTTCAATGCTGTCGCTGCTGGTCAGCATAAGAACCTCGCTCGATTACTGTCATCGAGTCAGTCAGTCAGTCACCCCACCCCTTCAGTGGATTGATTCCTCATGACTGTGAGTTCAATTTCTGCTTTGATCATCGAATCTAATAAGCAATTCTATCCCAACCACTACCCCAGGAATTGTCAAACAGTGTTCGGCGACATGATGTCCGCATCTCCGTGTCCATCGGCAGCACACCACGCTGTTGATGAGGTGCTCTTCGGAGATGATGATGATGATGTAAGTGATTCATCTTAGCTGTTAGGTTTTGGAACTTTTTATTGGTTTTAGAACTGTCAATGGCATTGTTCTCCCATTCTATTTAGAGTGGAACTCATCTCATTGTAATGAGTCAGTTGCTTGTTAGTATAGTTGAATCAGGTTCTTTTTTCGATCACTCTCCCTGTTTTCCATTTTCTGACTGTCTCATTTCTCAAACTTATCAATCCCACGAGCAAATTCACAGCCTCCCGCCGGTGCCACACACCATACCTCCGCCTATCTCTCGCACCTGCCTCACCTGCTCAAACTGAAGTCAGTCAGATTGTTACCTCGTCTCAGGTAAATCCTTCAACCAATGTTGATCACAAACTAAACTCTCAAATCATCTTAATCCTTAGACATACAAGCACTTTCTCGCTCAAAAGTACGCCGCCGAATCGACCTCTGACAGCGCCGATTCCGCCGTCAACAATGACAGCAGCAACAGCAACAACAGTTCTGTTGCTCTGCACCTTCAGTCATCCCCGGCAACAACGCCAACATCGGCAACATCTGCAGTTGCTCAGCAGCAGCAGCAGCTGACACTGGCCAGTCAGACTGCCCAGCAACAACAACAACAACACAGCAGCAGCAGCAGCAATTTCAGCACCAGCAGATCTCAAGCTTCTACCCCTTCTCGCCGCTGGTGAGCAGCAGCTCTCACTTTGACAGTCGCGGTCTGCTGGTCGGCGATGGCACCTGCTCAGGACCTCCTCCTCAGGTGGGCGTCCTCGAGGCCTCCTCGGTGGAGTCGCCCAGCACCTCAAACGGACAGGCGGCTCCTGGCGCTGGTGGTGGTGGTCCAGGATCGCCGGAGTTAGAAGGCGTTGCTGGTAGTGCAGCAGCAGCACAGGCGGCGGCAGCGGCGGCGGCGGCTCTCTTCAACGAGACGCCATCAACGCCATCGCCGGCTTCATCAAAGACGTCGACAGCGCCCACAACTCCCACCTGGTGACCACCATTCAGCAGACAAGTGCTGGTAACGGCGGTGGTGGTGGTGGTGGTGTGACCTCCACTTCCACCGCCGCCGACAGCAGCCTCTTTGACGTGGCCGTGGCCGTGGCCGGGGCCGGAACCGATGGTACGGTCGATTCGACGACCACGACGGCCACCACCACCTCCTCTTCCTCTTCGCTCAACCCAAACATATCACCCAACTCTAGTAGTCAGCAGCAGCAATTATCACTGTCTTCCGCATACACTGCCTTTGGCTACAGCGGCCAACAGCAGCAGCAGCACCTCAGTCAACAACAGCAGAGCAACAGCAGCTCTGTCCTCACATATGGTCACCTCTCGCCGGAGGAGCATCACCAACATCACCATAACCACCACCACTTTTCACCTGCCACACTGCTGCACATGGACACCAGTGGTCAACAACAACAGCTTGGTCAGCAGCAGCAACAACACCAGTCACTCCTGCTGCCGCCCCTGTCCTCGCCGACCATGTCGCAGATTGACAGCTACTTCAACGGCACCTCAGGCGCAGGCGGTGGTCAACAGTCGTCAGCTGGCAAGATAATAGCCTCGCCGCTGAGCCTCCAGGAGCACCACCAAATGCACCCCCACCACCACCAAGCTTCTCACCACCAGGCGAACTTTATCGTCAACGACGTCATCGCCGGCGGCGGCGGCGTCAGTGGCGGCCACTGCGGCGGCCTGCTCACCGCCGAGGAGACCAACTGCTTCTCAACGATCTCAACCACCACCACCACCACGACCAGGAGGAGGAGGAGGAGAGCGAGCACATTGTGGGCTCATTCGTGCCGGTGGTACCGGAAGAAGAAGCGGTGCTACAGGAAAACCGCCTGCCCGTGCACAACGTCATCAGCGACGTACCGGTACTCACTCGGGCCCGGGCATCGCTGCCCGTCGAGTACCTCTACCTGGCGGAGAGCCTCACTGACAGCGGCGACGGCGGTGGCGCCGCCCGGCGGCTGGCCGTCTTCGCCCGCAAGTCCATTCCCTCGAAGACGCAGTTCGGGCCAATTGAGGGCGTCATTGCCTCCTTCAAGAACGAGCTGTACAGCCTCTCGCAGATCGCTACAGCGCCAAGGACTACCTGCACATCTCATCTCGGAGCGGTGCTGCTGAACCAGGAGGACGAGAACAACAGCAACTGGACGCGCTTCGTCCGCCCGGCCACCAGCCCCCAGGAGCAGAACATCGAGCTAATTACGAAGGAGTTCGCCGACACTAATGAACTGAAGTTCTTCCTCTACACCACGCGGAACATCCTGCCCTCGGAGGAGCTGAAGGTCTGGTACAGCGACGACTACTGCGCCCGCTTTCGCATTCGCACGCAGGCGGAGATGGCGGCGGCGATTGTGGCGGCTCAGGCTAGTCAGCAGCTGCAGCTGCAGCTGCAGCAAACGCAGCTTTCACCTGCAGCCATTCCAGTCACCCCCGGCTCTTCGGCTGCTTCAGCCTCTTCGGCCCTCTCCGACCTTTCCACGGCGGACATTGGCCACAAGTTGCGCAATAAGATCGCCAAGACGCAGCCTGAGGTGCAGTTGGGCGGCGTCGGTGGTGGTGGTGGTGGTGTCATGCTTCACCACCAGCAGAGTAAGGCGAACATCGATGAACAAGGATTGGAATTGGAGGAAGAGGAGAACGAAATCAACAACCACCTGCAGACGCTGATGGCCGTCGATGCGCACAGTCTCACTGGAGGCCAAAACCATCAACTTCACTTGCACTTTGGCGACAATGGACTGGACCTCTCCGGATCGGCTGATCAGCTCATTCAAACCTCAGTCGCCGCCTCCTCTTCTTTGGCATCTGTGACAGGTGTCATCATGGGACAGCAGCAGCAGCAGCAACCGGAAATGAACGGCTCTAAAACGGTGGGCGGCGGAAAAACACAGTACAAGTGCGACATCTGCGAGCGCGTCTTTCCCCGCCAGTACAGCCTTCGCCGGCACCTAGTCATGCATTCAGGTAAGGATACTTTTTTGCAAAAAGTGTGTGGTAAACTAATTAAAAATTGTTTTTCAGGCGTCAAGAAGTACAAGTGCCACAAGTGCGGCATGGCCTTCAACCACGTCTACAATCGCAATCGGCACCTGAAGAAGCACGACCCGAAGCTGACCCACGAGGAGCTGCTGCTGAAGAGCATCGACAGCACTCTGGCCAACATACCGCTGGTCACTGAGCCCGATGACCTGCTCAATGCCCCGGACGAGATGGCTGCGAAGGCTGCAGCGCGGCTGCGCGGCTAAAGAAGCGAAGAAGCGGCGGCTTCTGCTGCTGCACTGGCTGCAGAAAATCAACGCCAAGCGAAGCAGCAGCAACAGCAGCAGCCCAATCACCACCTGCTGCAGCTGCTCAATAAAGGCGGTGGCAATGACGGCAATAACAACTTCATCAGCTCGAATGGCACCTCGGAGCAGAGCAGTGTCCACCAGAAGAACCAAGGTGGCTGCACCAGCAGCAGCAACAGTCGCCTCTTTGACAAGCTGATGAACAAGACGGTGGACAACTCCAACTCCAACTCGCGGCTATGCTTCCCAGTCGAATTTTGGCGCAGCGATCGTCTACCACCACCACCACCACCACCGGCAGCAGTCGCAGCCGAAGCAGCTCTGCATCCTCCTCCTTCTCCTCTTCCTCCTCTTCTTCCTCCTCATTCGGCAGCGATAACGTCTCCTCGACGAATCTCTTTGAGTTGAAAGCAGCCCCCACCGCCACCACCACTGCATCAAATTCGTCGGAAAATGGCCTCCCCTCGAGCTCTTCCACCACCACCACCACCACCTCGAACATTATCGCCAACGGCAAGATCTTCTCCGGCGGTGGTGAGAAGCCGTACCGCTGCCGCGAGTGCTACAAGCGCTTCTCCACAAAGGAGCGCCTCGACAAGCACCAGCTGGTGCACGACGAGACGGCGAAGCACCTCTCCTGCGAGGTCTGCGAGCGCAAGTTTCTCACCAACAGTGCGCTCTCCTGTCACGTCAAGACGCACAGGTAAGTTACACGGGTCTAGGATTTGTCTAATTAAACTTCTCCTCTAATCCTACAACATCTTTTACAGCTTCTCCACCGACGAGCCGCGCAAGTACGACTGCACCCTCTGCGGGCAGCTCTTCGAGACGATTCAGCAGCGGCGGGAGCACGTCGCCGTGCACGTCAACCCCGCCACCGGCCTTTACCACTGCTCGAAGTGCAGCAAGACCTTCGACGACTTCTCGCCCATTCGCAAGCACATCAAGTCCTTCCACTCGGAGGAGGTCTTCCAGTGCGGCCAGTGCGAGAAGGTCTTCCCCCGGCAGGACAAACTGCGCCTGCACATGCTCTGCCACAGCAACCACTGGGAGTTCAAGTGCGACTTCTGCGAGAAGCAGTTCAAGCGCAAGGACAAGCTGAAGGAGCACACGCAGCGGATGCACGCCCCCGACCGGGATGTGCGCATTGCCGGTAAGTGGGTGGTGGTGGTGGTGGTGATAGTTTACAAGTTTTCCATTTTATTTTTTATTTTCATTTTCCGTTTTATTTTTCTTTTCTTTTCTTTTCTTTACTTTCTAAACTCTATTACCCTATCCTCTCTGAATTTGCACCTCCTAATGCTCGTTAGCCACTGCAGCGAAGCTGGCCGCTCGAGCGCAGCGCCTGAAGGCGAACCGGACGAAGCGCGTGGCGACGAAGCCCAGCCAGCCCAACTACAACGAGTACATGTACAAGTGCACGCAGTGTCTGCTCGGCTTCAAGCGGCGTGGCATGCTGGTGAACCACCTCGCCAAGCGCCACCCGGACGTGCGCTACGACTCAGTGCCCGAGCTCACCATGCCCATCATCAAGGTAAAGGGATAAGATTTAGTAGAATTTCTTTAGAAATTAACTCCTTTTCCCCTTTTCCCGCAGACCTCCAAGGACTACTACTGCCAGTACTGCGACAAGATCTACAAGTCCAGCTCCAAGCGAAAGGCGCACATTGTCAAGAACCATCCGGGTAAGTGTGCCAGGTCAAGTGCTCTTATCTATTCAAAACTAAACTAAACTCACACCATTTACCTCCTTCTCAGGCAAAGCACTGCCCGCCTCGAATCGAAACAAGGCAGCGGCGGCGGCGATGTCCACCGACGACAGCGGCAGTGGCGGCAATGGAGGCGGCGGAAACGGAAACGGCATCGTCGTCAACTCGACCTTCTCCGCGACGGTGGGCAGCATCACGACGCATCCGCACTTCTGCAGCTGGTGCCACAAGCAGTACGCCAGCAAGGCGAAGCTGATGCAGCACCAGCGGAAGAAGCACCCGGAGAAGGTGGTCCTCATGACTTCATCTTCCTCCTCGTCGTCCATTTCGAACACCGTCTCCTCCTCGTCGTTGCTGACCAAGGCCGCCCTGAAGACGATCTCCGCCGGGGACATCAGCTTCGCCTCCTCCTCGATCACCACCACCTCGGACTCGTCGGTGAAGAGCCCCGGAGGTGGAGACGGAGGCCTGGATGACAGCTCGCTCTCCGGCACGCTGTCGCCGCTGAAGATGATGGTGGACGTGCAGGCGATGAACGTCGATCAGGCTCAGCAGATCTCGCTGATGAGCAGCCAGTACAGCGCCCAGATGAAGGGTGGTAACCAGCAGAAGATGGGCATCGGCGGAGGCAGTAGTAATAACTACATCACCGTCCTGCCCACCACCTCAAACACCGGAGGTGTTCATCATCATCATCAGCTTCAGCAGCAGCAGCAGCAGCAGTTCAGCCTGGACAGCTTTGGCCAGCTGACGGTGCCGCCAACTACCTCGAATCAGGGCTACAGCCTCCAGCTGACTGGCGGCAAGTCGACGAACGTTTTTGGCAATGGCAACGGTGGACTTCAGCACTTTCAGCAGCAGCAGTACGCCGCACTGGATGCCCATGACCAGTCGCTGGAGGATCTGCTGACGATGGTGGGCGGCGGAAGTGATGATGGGGTAGTGGGAGGTGTAGGTGGACAGCTCAACGGTGGCGGCGGTTCCGTTCAGAACAACATCATAACCATTCTCAGTAAGCAGTTATCTCTTCCTTTTGATAAACTGTTTTTGGTGTAACATTTCTGTGCCTTCTTTCTTTCAGCACTGCCACCCTCGGGAACGTCCTTCGCCAACGACCTGGACATCATCACGCAGATTACCGACTTTTCGAGCGGCAAGCTGCTCAGCAGCAGCGGTGGCGGCGGCGGCAATGGCAGCCATCTTGATCACCACCACCAGCTGATTGGAGGTGCTAATGGCCATCACCAGGGCCATCATAGCCAGCAACACCACCAGCACCAGCATCAGCAGCAGGACCACCACCTTCTGCTGGGCGGCGATCCGCTGGAGGTGGTGGGCAGCACCTGGGGCGACGGCGTGGAGATGGCCATGTGTAGGGACACCTCCCAAATGGTTATTCTCATCTATTGCGACAGTATTTCTCTCCCTCATCATATCTCATTCTTTCACTTACCGTAACTCTTTCTACCACAACTCCGACATAGTCAATCCCATAGTTCAAACCTAGCACCAGCATTTATCACCCATTTATCCATCTTACCCCCATCGTCTCACACCCATTCTTTTAGGTTGTTTTCTTCTTCTTTCTAATTGCCATTAGCTTCTTTCTTTCTTTTGTTGATTCTTTTGTGTTCTTGTTTTCTTTGTAGACCTCTTTTCTCTCTGCTTGTTATGCTATTTCCTCTCCTTCTGCTCTACTCTCGTCTTTTGTTTCATCTCTTTTTCATCTTTTATTGTGATTTTTTTTGTTTGTTTTACCCTTATTTTTATTTATTTATTGCCCATTTTGTTCAAGTTTTCCCCTCCTCCTTATTTTATCATTTTCATTTTGTTCTTTCACACCCTTTCTTTCAACCTTTCTTTCAACCTTTCACCAACTCAAGACGCGACTCAAATGATACTCATCGATCTTCTTCAGGACTACTCTCTCTCTCTCTCTCTTTTTCATTTCAACCAGCTCTTCCAATCGTCGATCGACTTAACTTCTTCTTCTTTTGTCTCTCCTCAATCCCTATATCTTCCATCCACAACCACTCTTTATTACTTTTTTCCTGTGTCTACCAAACTTGGGCCCTTGTTATATTTTTCCCTGGTATATCAGCCCCGCCAACTTTTATATGATCTATTTTTTCTATATTTACGATATTTTTCTACCCAAGGCCGAAACTTAACTCCAACACATATTTTATAATATCTCTCTATCATCCATTTTCTTTTGAGATGCATTTACCCTGAAGTATACTCCCACATATTTTTCTGCTCTATGTCCCAACAACTATTTTTTATTGCTATTTTTGCTATCCCTTTTACCACTTTGCATTCTACCCCCCTGAACTCTCTCTCTCTCTCTCTTGATAACCCAAACCTGGTAGCTCTCTACAGACAACCCGATTAGTCGCTTATATGCAATATTCGATCAATAAACAAATAACAAACAAATGAGAGAGTGGTACAAATTGGTAGTATTTTGGGGGTATTGTAGAGCTATACACAAAGATGGGAAAACGAGGTCCCAATCTCCTGATCTCAAAGAACTCCGGTTACGACTTGTCTTCTTCAGTAGTAATGTTCGTGTTCTCCTCCGCCTCCTTCGCCGAGAGCTTATACTTCTCCATCAGATCAATCAACTGCTGACTGGCCGAGGGCTGGCCGGGCTGGTGGGCGCTTCGCTCCTCATCGGGGAAGCGCTTGCCGAGCAGATTCGTGGGACGATTGAGGAAGGGCGTCCACACGCCCTGGACGCTGGGCGTGAGGACGTTGTTGTTGGTGATCAGCTGTGATAGCTCATAACCGGACCTTTACCGAAGCAATGACAACAACAACACAGCGGTTAGATATGATCAGTGAAACAGAGAACAACACTAAAGGACAACAAGGACAAATAGAACACCACCGAACTTACCTCGTTCTCAGCGTCTCCAGCCACCACTGAATCTCTGTGGAGGAGAAGTTGCGAATGCTCATCCACTGCGTCTGGCCGTTCAGGTAGTCGGCGGTGATCACCGGCGACCGGTGGTGGCGAGGCTTGATGTACAGGGCGACGCCCGGATTCTGCCGCGAGAAGTCCAGCAGGCCGTTCTCCACGTAGTCGCGGACGCCCCGCGAGGACTGGCTGTTCTTGCAGAACTTGATCGTCAGCCGCTGCAGCTGACAGACGTACCTGATGGTGGTTAAGAACAAAGAAGAGGAAATTGTGGTTTCATTTCATTTCGAAATATGAAAAGCAGAAAAGCAGAAACTCCTCTCTCCTTACCGGCCGACGCCGTTGTAGTAGGCATTGCGGATGTACCCCACCGGCAGCGACTGATCCTCCACCACGCGAGGACAGAGACTGAACTTGATTAGATCACGAACTTTCATCTGACGAGCCATTTTCTTTTGCTTGGGTAAATGGTAAAGACAATTGCCAGTTTTTGAAGGACTGCTTTGGAGGATGAAAATCAAAACACGATCGATCACATGGTTTTCTGGTTTTTCGGTAAGCGCCGCTAGACGGCAGCACGAGTTTGATGACACGAGCGTGGGTTTATTTTGAAACGCAAAAACAAAAGTTCCAAAATAGAATCCAGCTGCAATTCTTGTTGAGTTACAGCTGGATTCTGCTTCTAAGAAGCAGAAGAGCGAGATGAGCGACGACAAGGACTACTACTCGGTTCTCGGCTGTGATAAGGACGCCTCAACGGAGCAAATCAAGAAGCAGTACAAGAAGCTGGCTTTGCAGGTAGGATTCATGCAAAGGATGTAATTCTGGTATTTCTCACCAACATCTCATTCTCCCATCACCTGGTTAGCTTCACCCTGATAAAAGTACCTCCGACACCGGTGCTGATTTAATCTACTAGCAAAGCCGCCTCCACGTGTACCTGACGAAAGGAAAAGCACAAGTACGACACTGTCGCTTTTGGTAAGTCAGTTTGCCCCGTTTATGTGATTTTGATTTTCATTTGTACACCTTTTTTCGTACAGAGAAACGGCAACGTGCAACAGATCGTCAATGCGAGGTAAACTGCGACGACTTTCACACGACGAAGGTAACATGCTGAGCCTTCTTTGATCCTGTTGCTGTTTTACAATTTCTAAATTCCTCTTTTTAGAAACGCAAAGCTACCTCTTCGACTGCCGATGCGGTGGACAGTTTGGTTGGGCGAAGACGAGTTTACCTCAATAGCCAAAAGTCAACTGGTGGACTGCAACAGCTGCTCGCTGAGCATTCTCGTCATCAGCAGCAGATGACCACCATCACAAAACTGTGATTCATTTTCAGTTTTACTTTTTTATGAACAATAAAAGGGATTATTACAAAACTAATCATCATTTCCGCCGCAGTTGTTGGTTGATTGGCAATCTCAGACAATAATAATTACACTAGCTTTCATTTTTCTGTGTGTGGTGCTTGATAATACGCGATTACAAAGTGTCCTCACTTCGCCCTCAGTGTCCCTCCTCTTCAAGGGTTGGCGGCGACAAAAGAGGCGAAGAAGTCGGTGACCACGGTCTTCAGCTTGGCGTCCACCTCGTCGGAGATTTTGCCCTCGCTGGCGATCTTGCCGAGCAGGTCGGTGTGCGAGGTCTTCATCAGCTGGAGGAACTCCTTCTCGAACTTGCCAATCTTCGCCGGGTCGAGCTTGTCGAGGTAGCCGCGGACGCCGGTGTAGACGACCGCCACCTGGTCCTCGATGGGCATCGGCACGTACTGGCCCTGCTTCAGCAGCTCCGTCAGGCGGACGCCGCGGTTCAGCAGCTGCTGGGTGGCCGCGTCCAGGTCGGAGCCGAACTGGGCGAAGGCGGCCACCTCACGGTACTGCGCCAGCTCCAGCTTCATCGAGCCGGCCACCTAAATCACAACATTAGACGAGTTAGTTGAGCAGCAAGTTAACTACATTGAAAAGCCCCAAAGGGATCACTTGCCTGCTTCATGGCGCGGGTCTGGGCGGCAGAGCCGACACGGGACACCGAGAGGCCGACGTTGATGGCCGGGCGGATGCCCTTGTAGAAGAGCTCCGTCTCCAAGAAGATCTGACCGTCAGTGATGGAGATGACGTTGGTGGGGATGTAGGCGGACACATCACCGGCCTGAAGGAGGAAGAAGAAGAAGAAGAAGGGAGTGGTGCGTAAGCGTTTCAGTCACATGTAAAACACAAGGTCAAAGAATCCACTCACCTGAGTCTCAATGACGGGGAGGGCGGTGAGCGAGCCGCCGCCAAAGGTCTCGTTCATCTTGGCGGCACGTTCCAGCAGGCGGGAATGCAGGTAGAAGACGTCACCGGGGTAGGCCTCACGACCCGGGGGACGACGCAGCAGCAGAGACATCTGACGGTAGGCGACGGCCTGGAGGAGAGGGGAGAAACGTTGTTAGCCTACCATCAATCAGAACAAACACCAAGTCAGCCCTTTACCTGCTTGGACAGATCGTCGTAGATGATGAGCGCGTGCATGCCATTGTCGCGGAAGAACTCGCCCATGGCGCAGCCAGAGTACGGCGCGAGGTACTGCAGCGGGGCGGCGTCAGAGGCGGTGGCCGAGACGACGATGGTGTACTTCATGGCGTCGGCGTCGGTCAGCCGCTTCACAATCTGCGCCACGGTGGAGCGCTTCTGGCCGATGGCGACGTAGATGCAGAAGAGCTTCTTCTTGTTGTCGTCGCCCTCCATCCACCGCTTCTGGTTGATGATGGTGTCGATGGCGATCGCCGTCTTGCCCGTCTGTCGGTCGCCGATGATCAGCTCACGCTGGCCGCGGCCAATCGGCACCAGCGAGTCGACGGCCTTGATGCCCGTCAACATCGGCTCGCGCACGCTGATGCGCGGAATAATGCCGGGCGCCTTCACGCCGACACGGGCGCGCTTGCTGGTCTTGATCGGGCCCTTGCCGTCGATGGGGTTGCCCAGGGCGTCCACGACGCGGCCGAGCAGCTCGGCGCCGATGGGCACGTCGACGATGGCGCCCGTTCGCTTCACAATGTCGCCCTCCTTGATCAGCTTGTCGTTACCGAAGACGACAATGCCGACATTGTCGGGCTCCAAGTTGAGAGCCATGCCCTAGGAGGGAGAAGAGGAGAAATAGAATAGGGTGAGTCAGAGCTGTTTCACCTTCACCTCGTTACCACCACCACTTACCTTCAGACCGCTGGAGAACTCCACCATCTCCTCGGCCTGGATGTTCTTCAGACCGTAGACGCGGGCAATACCGTCACCGATGGAGAGGACGCGGCCGGTCTCGTCGAGGCTGGCAGAGGTGCTCTGGCCGAGGATGCGCTCCTCGAGGATGCTCGAAATCTCGGCACCGCCGCATCGAGGCGCCGATGTGTTGATGTTGCGGACGGCCACATTGGCGCAGATCGGCGTGTAGACCTTGGTCAACTGCAACAAAGAAGAAGATTAGTTGACACTCCAGTTGGAACACCACAACAATGACATACGTTCTTCAGGGCGCTGCTCTTCGAGGCGGCCGACTTGGTCAGGTTGAGCGAGCGGATAGCAAGTGAACTCATTGCCATTGTTGGTGGTACTTTGCTGACACAGGTGCTGCAGAAAGAAGGAAGGTGAGGGGAAAGGTGAATATCACACAGTGAGTAGGATGGCACAGAGGAGGATCGCGGTACTCCAAGGTCTTGCCAGGCTGTAGCGGAGGACTTACCGAGGACAGAAAGTGAAGAAGTGAGTGCTGGTGGTGGTGGTGGTGGTGAAAGAGATAGCTGAAGAAGAAGAAGCAGTCGCCGGCGTTGGTGCTAGTGCTAGCGGTGGTGGTGGTGGCGGTGGCTGATGCTGAGCTTGCCAATGTCGAGCTCTCCTCGGTGCCTGCTTTTAGCCTGCTTTCCGCGATGCCTCGCTCTCCTCGTCATAAGGTGACCGCAGCAGCGGCCGCCCTGCGCATGACCGACGGCGGTCTGCACCGGGGGGCAGTCGCAGATGACGAGCGGCAAGCCATTTTTCGCCTGATTCAAGCGACTGTAAACCTTGACTTTTTGGGCTAGGAACCTACAGCAAAGTTCCTGGAACACCGAAACGCCCCCAAACAGTTTGAAAATAAGTAAAACACAGAGAGTGCGTTTTGTTGACAAGCAGTGTTATTGCTGATCTGAAGTACAAATGAGTGGCGGAGAGTATATTATACAAAGAGTAGAAGTAGAAATAAGGCAAAACAGAAAAGAAAAAAGAATAACTAGTAAAACTGATGTTGAAAAGATGTTGTAGAGTAGAGTACTTGAAGTAGTAGCTGTTGTAGCAATAGTAATGTTGTAGGTAGGTAGTTGAAGTCGAGTAGAAGAAAGTCTCGTAGTAGTAGCGGGCCAAAGCGTGTAGAAGTCGGAGACAACTGGTGAACTTGCGTGTGTGTGATAGTGTAAAAGAGCAAGGAAAGTGATGATGATGTCGATGATGATATAATGGGGTAAAAGGAGAAAGAAGAGAGAGAGAGACTACCGATTCAATAGAAAGTGCAGAATAAGTGATGATGAGGGGTCTCGGAAGAGAGGAGAGAGAGTTCACACAGCGAGAGAGAATAGAGAGCATATAGGGAGCGCATATGAGAGCAGATTGAAGTGGGGGCCGCTGACTAATACTGCTAGACAGTAATTGTAGGTGTGTTATATGGGATAGACATGATGAGTAGGGGTAGAAGTTGAGTTGTGGGTGTGGTGTGGTAATAAATAGAAGTAGCAATAAATAGTCGGTAGTGGGAAATGCAGTGGGTGTGCAGTGTATGTACAGTGAAAATGCCAATGGGGTGTGTGTGTGAGAGGGGCACTGACCATTGCCCAGTGCTGCTGCTGATGCTTTCATGCTATTTACATTGGCGGCCGGCCGTTGCGGGCGTCCTCAAAGCCGCGCATCTTCAGCTCTCGATCCCTTTGCCTAGTTATTGGGGGAAGAAAATTAGAGATGACATTGTGAAGAATTCAAGGGTCCACCACCACCCCTTACCTGAGGTACTCCTCCTGCAGCTGGAAGGCCTGCTGTGCGTGCGGCATGTGCGAGGAGGCGGCGGCGAGGTGAATCAGCCGTTCCCGTTCCAGTAGGGCCTGTCGCTGCAGTTGCTCATGCTGCATGACCGCCTGTGCGGAGAGCTGCCAAAGGAGAAGAGTATTGTGTTGGTCAGTCAGAGGACTAGTAGTGGGGTGATCATCAAATGGGGAGGATCGATTGGGATGGCTTTGGTGACTTTGAATAAACTGAAGCTGCTGCTGCTGGTGAATTTGTTCCTGTTGGTACAGTTGCATTTGAAGCTGATTTCGGAGCTGACTCTCATTGACCTGACTCTGACTGCCCTGCATCTGTTGCTGCATCTGTTGTTGCTGTTGTCCATCACACCACCGAAAGAAGAAGAGGAAGAAAACTCACCTGATGCGAGAGCTGATCTTCAAAGGAGCGAAAGAGGGAGGCCTGCTGGGCGGCGGCCACGGCGGCCGCCTGCAGCCCTCCATCAGGGCGGGGCATGATAGAGGGCGGACGGGAGGGGTAGCGGCACCGCCGCCGCCCCCACCGCCGCCGGCTCCACCCCCTCCGGCACCGCCAGCTGATGCGGCGGCAGCCGCCGCCGCCGCCGCCGCCTGCTGCTGCATCAGCGAGTGACCGGCGGCCATTGCAGCGTGCATCGCCGCCGGGTCAAACTGCGCCCCCGGCGGCAGGCCCATGGCGGCGGCCGCTGCTGCTGCCGCTGCAGCGGCGTTCTCGCCGGCACTTGAGCCCGGATGGGGCATTCTGAAAGCCCCAGAAAGTTAGGAAAAGTTTAAACTTTAGCATGACTTCAGAATTATTCTTACCCCTGTCCGCCGGCGGCCATGGCGGCCGCGGCCGCCGCCGCTGCGGCATGCTGCGCCGACAGTCCCGGGTGCGTCTGGAAGAGGTTGTGCGCCAGCTCCGGATTGAGGCTCATCTGCAGCCGCAGAAGCGGGTCCATGCTGGCGGCGAAGCGCGCCTCCGCCTGGTACCGATCGGCGCCCGCCTGGACGGCCATCGCCGCCGCCATCTGCTGCATCTCCAGGGCGGCCCGAGCGTCGCCCGGCGGCTGGAACATGAAGGGATTCAGGCCGGGCGGTGGCGGCGGCGGCGGGAGTGAGCCTGGCTGGCCACCGGGACCCCCAGAGCCGGGAGGACCACCGCCGCCATTATTTCCGCCAGCGGAGGACAGTCTGTTCAAAACAACAAATGTGGTTAGTTGGCTGTGACTCCAAAAACTACCAAGTCAGCCCAGTCCACCCCTTCTTACCCTCCATTGGCGCTGCTGACGATGCTGCTGACATTGCTGCTGGTGGGCACCACGCCGCCCATCGACGCCTGCGAGGTGACAAAGCGCCGCTGCATCTCCAGCAGGTGCTGGTCAAAGAGCGAGCTGGCGGAGGAGGCCGCGGCTGCCGCCTGCTGGGCCTGCAGGCTCGCCTGCATATTGGCCTGCATGTTGGCCGCGTGTTGGGCGGCGGCAAGCAGCCTGCTGTTGTTGTTGCTGTTGCTGCTGTTGAGCTGCAGCGGCCGCAGCCGCCGCCTGTTGTTGCTGCTGTTGCTGCTGTTGATGTTGATGCTGCTGCTGCTGCTGGCGCGACTTGTTCTCCATCTCCTGCTTCTGCTTCATCTCCATCTGCTGCAGTTGCATCTGCATCTGCTGTGCCTGCTGCTGCTGCTGCTTCGCCTTCGCCTCCTCGGCGTCCTTCAGTAGCTGGTACTGGGCGGCCAGCTGCATCTGGTCCAGGGGAGAGGGGGCGCCTCCGCCTCCGCCGCCACTTCCGCCAGGACCGTTCGGACCGCCACCGCCGGGCCCACCATGGCCACCAAGTGCGGCCAGGCCAGGCGGTAGGTGTTGCAGTCTAATGAAATTAAAGTTTGATTAGGTCAATTAATATCCCTCCTCCCCCCCCCTATTTCCACCTACCCCTGTCCCATGTGATGGGCGGCCATCTGCGATGGATGCGAGAAGGGCGAGTACGTCGAGTGCGGTCGAGCGTACTCACTCAGCTGGCGCAGCGCCGGCGTGTCAAAGTTCCGCGGCGTGTGCCGCCCACCGAGTGGACTCATCAGGTGGCCTGGGTCGTGGGGGCCACCCGGACCGCCCACCAGTCCCGGCGGCAGGCCCATTTGGTGGGCGTTCATTGCCGCGGCGGCGGCAGCTGCAGCCGCCGCAGCCTGCTGCTGTTGTTGTTGTTGCTGCTGCTGCTGCTGTTGCTTCATCTGCTGCTCCAGACTGCTGCTGCTGCAGAGGAGGAGGCGGAGGACTTGTCGGATTTCTAGTGAAGGAAAAGAGGGCGTTAGCATTGCAAAAGCAGCAGAACAGAAGAACTTCCGAACAGACCTTGTGATCATCGCGCTCCTTCTCCGCGGCCTTTCTCGCCCGCTCCTCTCGCTTGCGGGAGAGCTGCGAGTCGGGCACCGGCTTGAAGGTGAGGTCCGTTCGAGCGCAGGAGTTGTAGTCGCCGCGGTTCCAGTGGCGGAGGAAGCTGACGAAGAAAGGAAAGAAGAAAAGTTAGATAAAGCAAACCTACACCACCCTCCTGCTGAACACCTACATCGCCGACTGACTGCGGTGGCACTCGCTGTCCTCAATCTTCGGCTCCGGACTGGGCCCTCGGGCGACCAGGTAGGAGGAGCTGTCTGACTCGTCGTCGTCAGCACCGCCGCCCATCATCATGCCGGTGCCCATCATCATCGGCTGTCCGTAGACGTCCCTTCTCTCGTAGAGATCATGCGGTGACTGCTGCTTGCCCTGGCCGCCACCACTCTCGTGCGGCTTGTGAGAGGAGAAGGGGCCGTGTTGTGAGGGCGAGCTGTGGTGTGCTGCTGCTGCTGCTGCTGCTGTGAGCTGATGGGCGACTTGGACTTGCTGGACGAGGTGGACGTCTGCTGCTGCTGCTGCTGCTGCGAATGAGGCGAGTGTGAGCTAAGGTGGCCGCCGCCGCCGCCTGGTCCGCCCATTCCCGCACTGGTGGGACTGGCCGAGGAGGAGGAGGAGGGGCCCAGCGAGCCGTACGGCGAGGGGAATGCGCCCGGCGGAGGCGACCAGTGGCGGCCGCCGCCGCGTACTGCGACCAGGGGCTCATGAAGGGCGGCAGGCCGGGTATGTGGGGCGGTGGCGGAGGGGGCGGAAAGCCCGGCGGGTAGTTGAGGAGGGGACTGCCGCCAACAAAGGGCAGGCGCGGGTCGTGGCCGCCGGTGAAGGCGTTCGGACCGGCGCCCATCATGAACGGGTCGCCTGGAGATGAGGTGAAAGGTGAGGCTAAAAGGGGGAGAAATGGAAGCGGTGGTGAATTAGCAAAAAGAGTGATCACAAGTGTTCATAGGCCTTCGCCCCATTTTTCGGTATAAAAACCACTTACTGAGCGTCGGAAATGAGGGTCCAGCAGAGGAGGAGGAGGTCGTCTTTGGGCTTTGCAAGCTGCGAGAGCTGTCCTTCTTCCCTGAACTGTTGCCGCCGCTTCCGCCACTTCCCTCGCCCATCGACTTGTGCTCCTCCTTGAGAATGTTCCCCTTGTTGTGGTCGTGCTCTGACTTGTCGCCGCCGCCGCCTGAGGAAAGCTTCGGCGAGCCGGAGATGAGGTGACCCTCGTGTCCCGCCAGCGGGTGGGACATGTGCGGCGGCAGGCCACCAGGACCACCTTGATGGGGCGGGGGGGGTGGGTGGTGGGGAAAGCCCAGCGGTGGCATCAGATAGGGATACCGGTCGGCTGTAAAAATGAGATTTTAGTTAGATCAAGGAGGTTAGAAATGGTAACCAAAATGAAGCTAATTAACTTACCCATCGAGGTCGGCGGTCCTCCCGGCGGTCCGCGGCCCAGCGGAAAGTGGTGATTCGGCGAGAAGGGAAAGGGCAGCCCATCGGCGGAGCGCCGCCCGGCACTGCCCCCGCCGTACTAGGCGACACCGAGGAAGGGGGAAACTTGAGCGAGGAGAGGGAGTGTCCGCCGCCGCCGCCGCCGCTGATGCTGCTTCCTCCCTCCTCCTTCTTGATGATTGAGCTCGACTGTCCGCCCGACTTTCCGGTGCAGGAGAGGTCCTGCGGCGACTTGGGCGAGGAGGGGCACGCCCCCGTCTCCACCTTCATGTTCGCCAGCAGCTGCTGCTGCTCCTGTTCCTGCTGGTTCTCCGAGTCGCCACCCACCTTGGAGGGCCCATCGGCGGACCCCTCCTCCAGCTTCACCAGCAACGAGTCGACCACCTTGGAGGTGGTCGAGTCGCTGCTGTTGCTCTCCGCGTCCATCTTCTCCAGCAGCTGTCGCTGCTGCTGCTCTTCCGCAGTGAGCTTTCCCTCGCCAGAGCCTTCAGACTTGTCGTTGGCTGGAGTGGACGTCTCGGCCTGGTCAGCAGCAGAAACGGCGGCAGGAGTGGTTATGGTGCCATCTTCGGCCTTTTCCAGTGCAGAGGGCGGCTGTTTCTCATCGGAGGACGTCTCCATGGCCTCCTCCTCCTTCTTGATGCCCTCCTGCTGAAGTGCCTCCAACTTGGGCTTCACCTCATCGGCGGCCGTTGCTGTTGCTGCAGCTGTTTCGGCGCCCTCGCTCTTCACCTCGGCCTTTGTCTCAGCGCTTCCTCCCTCCTTGATGGCCTGGCCGTGGCCATCACCGGCGACGGCCTGTGCCCCATCCTTGGCCACAAGAAGCGGCACAAGTGAGGCCCTGTCCTCCTCCTTGTCGTCGTTGTTGAGCTTCTTTCGCTTCGCCTCCGAGGTGGTGGCGGCGGCGGGTCCTTCCGCTGCCGAGCTGCCGCCATCGTTGGCGGCTGCACCGTCGGCTCCCTTCTCTGAACGGCATCACCTCTTTGTCGTCCAGATTAGAGAAGTGCCGCTTCTTGGGAAGGGCCGCCTTGCTGAGATCACCGGAAGCTGCTGCCGTCGCTGCTGAGATCTCGTCGGCTTTGCCGTTCGCAGAGGACTTCGCATCAGCATTCGAGCCATTGGAGTTGCCTTCCAGCTGCAGTGCTACGACTGCTGCTGCTGTCGCCTGTTGTTGTTGTTGTTGTGCTGGTTCATCGCTCGTCTCCGAGGACTTGGAGTTGCCGCGGTTGAGCTGCTTTGAGGAGCTGCTGCCTCCACTTCCCTTTTCGGCGCCCTTGCTCTTGCGCGTTCGCAGATTGGGCTTGCCATTGCTCAGGCTGCTGCTGCCGGAGTCGTCCTCACCAGCCGGTCCTCCTGCTGTTCCTCCTTTGGTCGGTGTGGACGCTGCTGAGGAGGCGCCTCCAGCAGCGGTAGCCTCCTTCTCCGGCCCTCCTCCTCCTCCTCCTCCTCCCTCCACCCGTCGGTGCTTGCCGTGCTTCTTCATGTAGCTGCGACACTCGGCGCAGAGCAGCGACCGGTCGGTGCCCGTCTGGCAGAGCTCCTTCGCGAGGATGCCGCAGTTGCTGCAGGCCAGGCAGTTGCTGGGGTCGAGGTTGGCTGAGCCGCCGCCGCCGATGCCGCTGCTGTTGTCTCGTTGATCTGCTGATGCTGCTCCTGTTGCTGTTGATCCTCGGTCCTTGTTCGCATTCGAGTCCGAGTCGTCGGTGTGGTGAAGTGCACCACCGCCGCCGCCTCCGCCGGCAGCGTTTGCTCCTCGAGCAGTGCTGATCCGCCGCCTCCCTCCGCCGCCGCCGCTTTGCTGGTCGACGATGGAGAGCAGCTCCCGATCGGAGCTGTCCGATTCCTCCTGGTTCGTCTTGCCGCCCCCTGCTGCTGTGCTGGCTGCACCACCAGCTGCAGCTGCTGTGCCGCCGTTGTTCGCCGAGTCCTTGCGAATGCGTCGCAGGACGCAGCGACGGTGTCGGCGGTGAGGTCGGGCAGAGGCCGCCTGAGGGGTCCTCTTCCACAGGTAGTAGTACTCTACTAGGTCAGGCTGACAAAAGGAAGTGGTAAAAAGAGGTGAGATGATGATGTTAGAAAAGCCAGAACAAAAACAACCGCCGAACTTACAGTTTCCTTGTGTGAGAGAAGTTCTTTGCGAATTTTGAAAAAGTTTTTGCCGTAAAGTCGAAGGCCCTTGACGAATCGTTTCTAAGAAAAGAATAAGATGAGATTGGTGGAACGCGGTTAAACTGTGTGTGTGTGGTGACATCTCTCCTTATTCTCTCCTCGTACCTGTTCCTCCTCGGTCCACTTCTTCTCAATTCCCTTGGGAACGGGACTTTTGACGAGAGCGTTCAGCGCTTTACCGGTATCGTAGTGGCTTTCGTGAAGCTGCAACATAACGTGAATAATGAGAGCACATTGATTAGTACTGGTAGTGGTAATATGTGTGTGCAAGTATGTATTGATTGATTAGCATTAGCAAATGCTGATGCCGATGGTGTGGGGCTGATTAGGTCTGGAGATGGTGGTGGTGGCGGTGGCATCGGTGCTGATAAGCCCACCAAGTGAGTGAGAGCAGTAAGGGTGAGAAACAACAACCAAACCAAAAGGCTACATACCAATTGAAGAGCGTTAATCGTAGTGTCGTCTCGTGAGGCAGCCAGACAGCCGTCTTCGGCGGAACCACCGTCGCACATACCCGCAAAGGCAGCCATGCTCCGCGCGGCCCTCAGGTACATCTTCAGGTCACAGTCCGCCAGACCCGGCGTCCAGCGAAGGTCCTCCAGTGTGGCGCATTTCTCGGGCATCTCACGCGGCGATACATCCAGCTTGCAGTCGGGCAGACGGGCCTGGTGTGCGGGACCAACGCGAATTTCGCCCCCGGAGTTGGCGGCCAAGTCGTCAGCCACCTTGTCGGCTCGACCTTACTGCACGACGACGACGGCGGCGGCGTGATGGCGGCGGCGGCGGCGGCGGCGGCGACGGCCTGGTGACCGGCGACGGCGATCGACGATCAGATCGGGTGCAAAAGTGGTAGGATGGTGTCGATGTTCGCTGATGAATGATGAGCAGCGGTGAGATTTATAGTAGACAACAACAATGGAAGAGCTAGTGATTAGTCGACACAACAATTAGAAATTAGAACTTGGTGGTGTCGAAGAAAGAAGTCAACACAGTGGTGGGATAGGTGTCTGTGTTGTTTGCTATGGTGGTGATGGTGGTGGTGGCCGTCTTCTTTGGCGACGAAGACGAGCGTCTACGAAAGAAGAAGTTGAAGCTGAAGCTGAAGCTGAAGCTGAAGCTGCTACGACGACGGCAGCCACTGACGGCGGGCGCAATGGCAGAAGATGATGGTGAGAGAGAGAGAGAGAGCGGGAGAGAGAGAGGGAGAAGATGCACTTTACATTTAGAAATGAAGTGTGATGAAGGGGAGAGCAGATCAGGGTGGACAGACAACAATCAGAGAGAGAGAGAGAGAGACTTGATGGAAGTGAATGAATGAGTGAGGGAAAGAGTGAGGAGAGAACGAAACTCTCAGCAGCAGCCACACACAAAGAGACTCCACCTCTGCTCGCAGTGGCTCGCAGTGTCAATACCGAGCCCGGGGGATACTGCTCAAGAGACTGCACTCTTGGGGAACACAGTAGGATTCTCTCTCACTCACTCTCCTGCTCACTCTCTAGTTTGGATACTCTCCAGTTGTTCGGCGGCGGCAGAGCAGTGTGTGCAAATAGCCAAGTGATTGGGAGATCGGTCGCCGGCCCGGGTGGGTTAAAATGGTCACAGAGGCAGCAGCAGCCTAAGCTTTTGGAACGCGTGGAGCGAGTGTACGACGATTGCGCGGCGCTCTGTACAAAGTAGTGGACGTTTGCGATTGTGATTCCCGGCTTCTTCTCTTCTGCTCTTCTTCCATCAAACCGATTGGCTTCCCGGCTTTGATGCCCCCGCTTACCTGCACCCAAATACTAGCCTCAGCTCTCCAGCGTAGTAGTTCACGAGGTGTTGCGTCAGCTTTCCAGCACCGATCCGTTTTCTCAGCAGCAGCAGCGACCAGCAAAGCCAAGCACTTCTTCTTCATTCCCCGCTTCTCTCCTACAACTGCAGCAGCAGCAGTATTACCTCCTTCCAGGCGAGACTTGCATCATTCTTCTGTAAGATGCACTGAGAGAGATAGCAAAGCTTCTCTTGTTGACTGTTTATAAGCCACGTCCTCACCTCTTTCTAACCTTTTTCTTTTTCTTTTTGCCTTACTTTCACTGGTTTAGGTTCACCTCAAGATGGCTGCCACCGCTGCCGAAGTACCGGTTCAACAACCGGCCGTTGATAAGCTAAGCGAGAAGCTGGCCACTGTCACCCTCAGCGAGCTCAGCCCGCCGCCGGACTTCATCGAGTCCCGACTGAAGCTCTGGGCGAAGTTCAAGGCCCGCTACGAGGCGGAGCTGGCGGAACGCCAGGCGGCCAGCGTGGAGATCACCATTCGGGCGACGAACAAGGACGGCGAGCTGCGCGAGGTGAAGGGCAGCAGCTGGAAGACCGCCCCGGCGGACATTGCCCGGCAGATCGGGCCGAAGTCCTGGCACGAGACGCTGGTCATCAGCAAGGTGAACGGCGTCCTCTGGGACCTGGAGCGGCCGCTGGAGGGCGACTGCGACCTGCAGCTGATCAACTTCGAGGACGACGAGGGCAAGGCGGTCTTCTGGCACTCCTCGGCGCACATCCTCGGCGAGGCCATTGAGAAGCTGTACGGCGGGCACCTCTGCTACGGGCCGCCCATCGAGAGTGGCTTCTACTACGACGTCTTCATGTGCAACGGCCACGGCCACGGCGGCGATGCCGCTGCTTCAGCTCTGCCGGACGCCGTCTCGCAGACGCACTACCCCGCCATCGAGTCCTCGATGAAGGCGATCGTCGGCGAGAAGCAGCCCTTCGAGCGGCTGGAGCTGACCAAGGAGGAGCTGCTGGAGATGTTCGCCTACAACCAATTTAAGGTGCGCATCCTCCAGGAGAAGGTCACCGAGCCGAAGACCACCGTCTACCGGTGCGGCACGCTGATCGACCTCTGTCGCGGGCCGCACGTCCGCCACACCGGCAATGTGAAGGCCTTCAAGGTGACCAAGGTAAGTTTTTCGTTTTTTGTTTACTTTTCAATTTCTATTTCTACTTTCCCTTTCTCTCCGCCCCCCTTTAGAACTCGAGCTCCTACTGGGAGGGCAAGGTGGAGGCGGAGAGCCTGCAGCGCGTCTACGGCATCTCCTTCCCCGACACGAAACAGCTGAAGGAGTGGCAGCGCTTCCAGGAGGAGGCGGCGAAGCGCGACCACCGCAAGATTGGCCGCGACCAGGGCCTCTTCTTCTTCCACGAGCTCAGCCCGGGGTCGTGCTTCTTCACCCCGCGCGGTGCCCACATCTACAACACGCTCATGGACCTGATTCGGGTAAGAGGAGGGAGAGCCCAATTTGGTGTTTATCACAGCTAAACTTCTCTATCACCAACAACTCAGAGCGAGTACCGGAAGCGCGGCTTTCGCGAGGTCGTCTCGCCCAACATCTACAACATGAAGCTGTGGGACATCAGCGGCCACAGCGAGCACTACGCCGAGAACATGTTCCAGTTCGACCTGGACAAGGAGAAGTTCGGCCTGAAGCCGATGAACTGCCCCGGCCACTGCCTGATCTTCGACTCTGACGTGCGCAGCTGGCGCGACCTGCCGCTTCGCTTCGCCGACTTTGGCGTCCTCCACCGCAACGAGTTCTCCGGGGCGCTCAGCGGCCTGACGCGCGTCCGTCGCTTCCAGCAGGACGACGCGCACATCTTCTGCGCCCTGGAGCAGGTCTCGGCGGAGATCAAGTCCGCCCTGGCCTTTCTCTCCTTCATCTACGACCAGTTTGGCTTCACCTTTGAGCTCAATCTCTCCACCCGGCCCGAGGGCTACCTGGGCAGTCTGGAGGACTGGAACGCGGCGGAGGCGGCGCTGGAGGGGGCGCTCAATGCGAGCGGCTTCGCCTGGAAGCTCAACCCCGGCGACGGCGCCTTCTACGGCCCGAAGATTGACATCACCATCAACGACGCCCTGCGGCGGCCCTTCCAGTGCGCCACCATTCAGCTCGACTTTCAGCTGCCCATTCGCTTCAACCTGATGTACAGCGCCGAGGACGGGACGAGGAAGCGGCCGGTCATCATCCACCGCGCCATTCTCGGCTCCATTGAGCGCTTCATCGCCATTCTCACGGAGAACTTTGCCGGCAAATGGTAAGCGGGGTTTTGGGGTTTTTTGGCGTATTTTCAATACCTTATCTTTCCTTTTTATTGCAGGCCATTCTGGATCTCCCCCCGCCAGGCGATCGTCCTCCCCGTCGGCCCGAGCAACAACGACTACGCGGAGCAGGTCCGCCAGCAGCTCTTTGACGCCGGCTTCCAGGCCGAGTCGGAGATCGACCCCGGCCTGACCATCAACAAGAAGGTGCGCAACGCCCAGCTGGCGCAGTTCAACTTCATTCTGGTCGTCGGCGACAAGGAGATGGCCAACGGCTCGGTCAATGTGCGCACCCGCGACAACAAGATCCACGGCGAGATTGGCGTCACCGAGCTGATTGCCAAGTTTGCCAGCTTCAAGGCGAACCGGGTGATCAACGCCGAGGAGGTCTTTTAAGCAAAAGGCGTGTCAGTTTCTTCCCCTTTTCTAACTTTGCACTTGCATTGGTAGTGCCGGCTTTTGTCGCTCCGGGTTCTTTCCGTTATTATACCCCGATGATTAGTAATCACACATTTTGTATAAGTATAAAAATATTTGAATACATTAAAAAGAAGGGATGATGAAGACTGAGTTGAATGGGCTGTTATGTACAGTTGAAATTGAGGCCTTTTGGTTGAGAAGAGGGAGGAGGAGGAGGAGGAGCCAGCACCTTTCGCACGCGATTCAGGTGACCGTTGAGCTCATTCTGCAGGTGCGCCACCTGCTTGGCCGCCTTGACGCCCTTTGATTGGCTGGCGCTGTTGTTGACATTGCCCACCACCTTCACCGTGGGCAGCGAGTGACCGGGCAGCCGCCAGAAGTGAAGAAGCTCTTTTAGGTGGCAGCTGACGCCCTCCTCACCCTCTTCTTCTTCCTCACCACTGACCAGGGCAATCTTCAGTGCCGAGCAGGCCTTCTGCCCGTCCGCCGGGTTGAGCATTCGCACGAGGCCCTTGCCGAAGAGCGCCTTCACGTCCTTGACGACCATGGCGCCCACGGTGGCGGCGAACTGCTCCGCCGTGTTGACGTGCTGCGACCGACTCTGGAAGGTGAGGTTCAGCTCCTGGAAGGCGTCGAAGCGCCGGGCGAGGTCGGTGCTCCGGTGGAGGAGGGCGTTGCTGTTGGAGAAAACGGGGGAGACAAGGTTTTTAGTTCCACTTGGATAAAGTCATTGTCCCTAAAGATCGCTAGAAATGCTCACATTGTGGATGAAGCACTGTCTGCACCGTTGTCATCAGTTAGTTGTTGTTGTCTCAGCCGCCGTCGTTGCCGCCTGTTGCCGTCTATCTTGGCAACAAACTTCTCCAACAGGCGGTAGTACTCGGCGTCGAGCGTCTTTGCGAACTGGCGTCAATCTTCGAGATGAACATCTGCATTAGGTGCTCCTCCAGGGAGGCGTCGCACCGGTCGAGGAGGTAGCCGAAGAACTTGCAGGAGTCATCGCGGATGGACTCGTTGATGTGCGTGATGCCGCAGTTGACGAAGGTGAGCAGGATGGAGAGAAGCGGGGAGAGTGACTCCTTTTGGCCTGAGGAGGACTGACCTTCACCACCTTCACCACCGCTGGCGCCGGAAATGGCGGTGAGACAGGTCTTGAGGCAGTTGATGGCGGCCTCGCGAACTCGGTGATCAACGTCGGTGAGGAACTTCCCCACCACCTGAATCTGCTCGCCGCCCTGCGCCGACACTGCCAACGACTCTCCTAGTCCTTGTTCAGCTTGCCGAGGTACTTCAGCTTCAGCGCGGTGTTGATCGAGCGCTGGACAGCAGTCGAATGAGGTCGGCCGAGGAGGAGTTCGAAAAGGGCTTCACGAAGATCTTCTTCGCCTTGAACTCCGGCTTCGTCTCGTTGAGGTGCTTCGGCAGCCGCCGTCCCGCCTTGATCTTCACCTTCTTGAAGTCGGGGGCGTTCTTCCGGCGATTCATCTTGGCCATCTTGGCCGAGGCGGGACTTAGGAAGAAGTTTTGGAGAAAACAGAATGAAAAATGCTTGTTTGTGTACTATTTTTTTGGCACGTGCGCCAGTGTCGGTGAGAGTGCGGCGCAAAGCGTGGAAATAGCTCTCGAAACAGCTGCTGCTGACTTCTTCTGTTGATGCAAGAGAAAGGCAACTCTCCGAATTCCTTCTGTCTCGTGGTGCTCTAGACCGGCAACCAGAACTTCGTCCACCAGGTCGTGGTCTTCTCCACTAGGTCCTTTGGGAACAGCAACCATGAACTCACTGTACCGCCTCTCAAGAGTGGCCATCAGCAGAGGAGGAGCAGCACGAGGAACTGGCTCACTGATCAGATCTTTGAGAGTTCAAGATCAACATCTGTCGTTTCATCAGTCACTTCGGTATCGCCACTCAGCTCGCCTCAACTCCCTCGTCGTCTTTGTGCCCCAGCAAGAGGCGTGGATCATCGAGCGGATGGGTCGATTCCACCGAATACTAGGTACGAGGAACTTGATTTTGGCCCTTGTTTACTTGAACTGTGTTTACTAAAACTCTACTGCTCTACTCTGTATTCAGACCAGGCATCAACTTTCTCATCCCCGTGGTGGACAGCATAGCTACGTGCAGAGCCTGAAGGAGCTGGCCATCGATATTCCGCAGCAGTCGGCGGTCACCAGCGACAATGTGACGCTGCACATCGACGGCGTCCTCTACCTGAAGGTAATTGACCCGTACAAGTCCTCGTACGGCGTCGAGGACCCCGAGTTCGCCATCACCCAGCTGGCGCAGACCACGATGCGCTCGGAGATCGGCAAGATCAGCCTCGACTCGGTCTTCAAGGAGCGGGAGAACCTGAACATCGCCATCGTCGAGGCGATCAACATCGCCAGCCACTCCTGGGGGCTGATGTGCATGCGCTACGAGATTCGGGACATCAAGCTGCCGCCCCGCGTCCAGGAGGCCATGCAGATGCAGGTGGAGGCGGAGCGGAAGAAGCGGGCGGCCATCCTCGAGTCGGAGGGCATCCGCGAGGCGGAGATTAACGTCGCCGAGGGCAAGAAGCAGTCGCGCATTCTCACCTCGGAGGCGAACAAGGTGGAGCAGATCAACGAGGCGCATGGTAAACACACTAGCAATATATTGATAACTGAGCATGAACACTGACACTAACATGAACTTCTTTGCTCCCAGGTCTGGCGACGGCGATTCTCGCCAAGGCGGAGGCCAAGTCGAAGGCCATCGAGATGGTGGGCAACTCGCTGAAGACGGCGCAGGGCGCCGACGCGGCCTCCTTCAACATCGCCGAGCAGTACATCAGCGCCTTCTCGAACCTGGCGCAGACCAACAACACCCTCATCATGTCCTCCGACGCCTCGGACATTGCCAAAATGTCGGCGCAGGTAAGCCCTCACTCTATACCTTAAAATGACTTGACTAATACTGAGAGTTACTTTATTCCTTAGGCGATGCAAGTGTACAAGACAATCAACAGTACCACCAATAGAAGACCGCCGCCGGCTGGGTACTTTCAAAGCGGCGATGAGCATGATGAGGCCGCCGAGTACTACAGCGATGCCGAGGACGCGAAGAACGCTAAGAAGTGATTGCCTTTTTTCTTGTTTCATTGTTTAAAAAGGTACATTCTGCAGACTGGCGTGCTAACTCTCTCCTGAAGATCAGAACTCTGTTCAGAGCTGTCAAATTTTTGTATAGTAGTAGTAGGTGTACAGGAGGAGGTAAAATAAAAAAGACATGTTTTTGTTTATGTTGGCCCAGCTAATATTTTGAATATAGAATATTCTGGTTAGAATTTTGTTGCAAAAGAAATCCATTTATTGTTCCTAAATTACCTTACTTTGGTGCAGTCCCGTCGGCTTTGTTTTCAGTGTTTTTCCGACAGACACTAGATGGCGCCAGGGGTTCCACAAAGTTTATTTTCCTAGTTTTCTGAACACGAGAAAAATAAAATTCACGGGCAATTTTTTGACGCCACTTACAAGATGGCGACGATGGTGGCGTTCCTAGCGGACAACACCGGAAACTACTTGCTTTTAATGATTAATTTTGTACATTTTTTAAATAGGCGTTTCTTGGGCCTGGAACGTCGCAGAAACTCAAAGTTGCTTTAAATGAAAGCTAAAGACTTGGTGCACAATTTGTGTGTAAAATAAATTGGTTTTGACAAGTTTTGATAAAGTAAAAGTAGTATTTAAAACTTTAAAACTAGATTTAAAAACAAAACACTTGCTAAAACCAATTTATTTTACACACAAACTGTGAAACAAGTCTTTAGCTTTCATTCAAAGCAAATTTCATTATTTTACGATGCTCTAGACTCAAGAAACGCCTCTTTGAAAAATGTACAAAATTAATCATTAAAAGCGAGTAGTTTCCGGTGTTGTCCGCTAGGAACGCCACCATCATCGCCATCTTGCAAGTGGCGTCAAAAAATTGCCCGTGAATTTTATTTTTCTCGTGTTCAGAAAACCAGGAAAATAAATTTTGTAGAACTCCTGCTGCCATCTAGTGTCTGTTGGCTGAACTTGGCAAAACACACGATCAACCTGCACTAAAGTAGGGTAACAATCAAGAGTAACAAAAAATATTTTATTTTTAATTATCATAAAATGCTTCACAAGTCAGCCGACCAGCTGATAAAGAGAAAGAGAGAGTGAGAAAGAGAGAGAGAGAGAGAGTACCAAACACAAAAAATCAAGTGAGAGAGAGAGAGAGAGAGCAGAGTCATTGGTCAAGAGAGGGGAGTGGGAAAAGAGGAAAAGGGGATAATTTGAAAACAGACTAGAAAAAAGAAAAGTTGGGGGCTGTCCTCAGGTCTTCTCAAAGAGCATCACCTCCTCGTCGTCATCCTCGGTGTCGTCGGCAAAGGCACCGTCCTCATCTTCCTCCTCATTAATTCGGTACTGCTCGTACTCGAGCCCGCCTTTTCCCTCTTTATCAAACAGCTGCTTTTTCAGTCGATTGTGCCGCCTTGAAGAGGAGGAGGAGGAGGAGGAAGCACCGGAGTAGCCGTTGGGATTGAGCAGCTTCTGGTAGTCAATGTTGTAGGGACTGCCGGGCAGACGTTTCCGCCTGCCTTTGGCGCCGCCACCGCCCCCTTCACCACCACCACCACTCGAACACCACCACCTTCGACGGCGGCCAATGAGGACCAGGGCGACAGAGAGCATCACCGCCGCCAGCACCAGATAGGTGACCGTCTGGTTGAGCAGACGGGAGAAGGAGGAGGAGTAGGAGGAGGAGGAGGAGGAGGGGTGAGCTTCCCTGTCTCTTGAGAAGAAGGACGACTGAAGCGCCGGACGAAGCTGCTCCCGAAAGCTGCCCACCGCCGCCGCGCGTCCACACTTCTCGGCCGATCAATGGCCAGCGAGGAGGCGCACGGCCCCTGGGCGCCCAGGCACTGGCAGCAGTCGGTGAACTCGGGCGCCAGCGTGGGCGAGGATGAAGAGCCGGAAGTGCCACCCTCCAGACAGCAGGGCACACAGTGCCAGTTGTCCATGAAGAGGCCGCCCCGGCAGGTGAGGCAGTCACTGGCGAGGGGGCCGCTGCAGGTGGAGCAGGAGGCGTGGCAGGCCTCGCACCGGCGGCTGTCCCGGTTCATGAAGTGCCCCTCCAGGCAGAAGTGACAGGTCCCATTCACCAGGGTGGCGTTCCGGTGGCAGGACAGGCAGTTGATGTGCGAGGGGCCCTCGCAGACGCGGCAGCTGTGGTGGCAGCTGTGGAAGGGGGGAGGAACAGGAATATCATTATTAAAATTAGTAAAAATCAAATTTAAACGCCTCCACTTACCAAAACAGGTACTGTCCCGAAGGTAGAAGCCGTCCGGGCAGTTGTCGTCGATGCAATTTCCATTGAGCAGCTTCAGCTCGGCCACACAACGAAGGCAGTCATTGCGGCGGGGGCCGCGGCACTCCCGACAGCCTTCGCTGCACTCATAGGCAGAACTGTTGCCCATCGTCGCCACCACCACCACATTTGCCTTGGGAACACATCTTCCGGAAGCGGAAGCAGCAGCACATCCACCACCACCACCCCTTCCACTGCCATTGTCCATGACCAGACCGGCGGCGCACTTCAGACACCGCCCGGCGGCGCCCTCACAGCTGGCGCAGCTGGGCGCACAGGGCAGACACTCCTTCAGCTGGCCGTCGGCGTAGAAGCCGTCCGGACAGCGCGCCAGGCACTCGTACTCGTAGAAGAGGCCGCCCGGCCGACAGCTGAGGCAGTGGTCGGAGCTGGGGCCAAAGCAGCTATCACAGACGGTGGCACAGGGCTGACAGGTGGCGGTGTCGGTGTTCGCCCACTGGCCCCGGCTGGGACACGCCTTCAGGCACTCCTCCGACTGAAAGGCGCGGTACATGTCCTTGCCCAGGCACTCGTTGTTGCCGCTTCCGCGCTCCCTGGTGAGCCAGCTCCGGCCCTGAAGAAGCCGAGGGCGACGTGCTCCGCGGAAAGTACCGCAGCGTCTCATTGTACAGGTAGCTGACGGGCTTCTCAAGCGTTCCGTAGAAGATGAGCGACCAGCTGAAGAGCTTCCCCGGCACGGCGGCCGACTTCTGGCCGTCGTTCTGCACCACCAGCCGCCACTGGCCGGCCGGCCGCTCGCCCCAGAAGTGGACGCTGAGGAAGGGCCAGGCGTTGAAGCTGATCTCGTCGGTGTCGCGCGGCCGCGGAAACAGCAGGTGGGTGATGGTGCCCAGCGGCGAGATGAGCGAGATCTTCAGACTGCCCCGGGGCTGGTATTTGAGCGTGATCTTCGCCTGGACGTGCTCCAGGTAGCGAATCTCATTGGCCGCGCCGCGGCAGCCATTGGTCAGCAGGCTGACCTCCAGCTGGTTGCGCAGCTTCGCCGGTATCTCCCGCTCCTTGTTGTGCGCCGGCGTCTCGCAGATGCGCTGCGCCGGCACGGCGGTCCACTTCTCCGCGTGGCGGACAATGGCCTGGGCGTCCAGCAGGCCGTAGCCGAACTTGTGGCTCACCTTGCGGCCGACGCCGTTGGTCGTCCAGCCCTTCTCGTGGCGGAGGGGCTCGTAGCGGGAGGAGAGCATCACCAGGTGCTGGAGGTCGCGCCAGCTGAGGCGAGGGTTCGCTTCCAGCGCCAGAGCGATGATGGCTGCGGCTGATGAGGAAGAGAAAATGATTAGGTTTTCCCTATCATTAGGTACTTTAAAAAACGCTTACCAATGGGCGCCGAGGCCGAAGTTCCGGTGTGCGACTTGGTGCACAGGCTGTCCTTCTGCGGCTTCTCACCGCGGCCCAGCGAGGCAAAGTACGACGTGTCCTGGTCGCAGGTGAAGATGTTCTCGTCCTTGCCCGGCGTGCCGCTGCTGTACGTCGTCGACAGCGTCGAGGAGCACTGGGCGTTGGGGGCATAAGAAAATTAGCTCACCAATTAATGCAAAAACCCCCCCCCTCCCCTAAAATATGTTACCTCCTCCAGGTACCACGGCTTGGCGCCATTCTGCGTGGCGCTGCTAATCGACAGCGTGTAGATGGAGTTCGTGTAGCCGTCGCAGTTGCAGTTGTCCAGCCGCCTCCCCCCGTTTCCGCTCGCCCACACGTAGATGCTGCCCTTGCCCCTTCGGCCCTTCTTGATGCCGTCAATGAATGCCCGCTTGGCCAGCTTCCCCGGCCCGTCCACCGTCTTCCCGTCGTCCTCCGGGCCCCAGCTGGCCGAGTAGATGTCCACGTGGTTGGGGTTGTGGCCAATCGCCCGCGCCTCCACCTGGTCGGTGACGATGCCGTCCAGCATGCGCACGCCGCCGATGCTCGCGTTGAAGGCGATGCCCACGCCGCAGTAGTCTAACAAAAAATTAAAGTAAAAAATTAACACAAAAAAAAATGGAAAACGTCACTTACCGTTGTAGGCCTCTGCGGCCACCTCCCGGCACAGCGCGTGCCGTGCTTGTTGTCCCCGTTGTCCTGCGGCGTCGGATCGGGTCATTGTCGTTGATGTCGTAGCTCGCCAGGGGGTCGTAGTTCTTCGCCAGCTCAGGGTGATTCGGCTGAATGCCGTCATCGAGGATGGTCACCACGACGTTCTTCCCCGTGTAGCCCCTGAGAGTGTGAAAAGATTGTAATGAGAATATACTTCCAAACACAAAACTACCAAAGAAGAGCCACTTACATCTTCCAGGCACTTTCCACGTTCATGTCAAAGCCGCCAAGAGCTCCTTTCCGCTGTGAGTAAGTAAGTAAGTGGTCATAGTGGTAAAAAAGAGGCAACGGGTGATTAGCATAAATGGAAAGTGCACGCTGAGCAAACACGCAGCCACTCACCAGGTACCACATGTCCTTGTAGATGGGATCAGGCATCGATCGACCGTAACGGTACTTTGATTTGCCATTGTCACGCTTTGGCCGCCTCAGTATGCGCTGCTGCTCGACCCAGTGAACCTAATTGTGTAAAGTGCAAAAAACAAAACGTGAATTAGAGCTCAAAGAGCACCTCATCATCATCCTCATTATTATCATTGCTATTCCCAAATTAAGTTCACACTAATCACACTGCCATTGATTTGCGCACTGTTCGAGCACTCGGTTCGGTCATTAGCCCGGCTCAACCGTTACCGTAGTGAGTCATCATCTGCCTCCTTTTTTTCTTTTCTTCTCCCCCTTACCTGTTCATCCTGAGCGAGCACCCGGTGGTGCTCGTGGCTGTACTCCGTCGATCGCTTGTTCACCCGATGATGTGCAAACAGGTAGTGACAGTCGAGATTGCCAATCTGCGGGGAAATAATAACAATAGGAGTAACAATGGATGGATAAGAAGTAGAGGTAGTGCAGCTGACAAATTAGCAAAGTGAGGCGGTGGGGGAATACACAGAAGTCCTATACAGAGCAGCGGTGACATAAGCAATTGCCAACGAGAAACAGCACCAAAATAGCAACAACACAGCACATTAGAGGCCGCTAATAAGCGATAGCAGCGTCAGTTGGTTAGTTAGTTAGTTAGTTAGTTAGCTTCTGTAATGAAGAAAAGCTCTGTGACCGGTGGTGGTAGGTGAGATATTGCATTCACTGCTGAGCACGAACCGATCTAGTACACAGGTACAGCAAACAGGTAAAAGCTGACTAATTGGCAGCCGATATTACACACATTCAGTCATTCAGTCAGACACCTTTCAAATTCAGTTTTACTGCTACACTGCTGTGGTGGTGGCCCTGTACGGCGGTGAAATGAAACACTGAACTGAACTGAACAGTGAACACTACTGCCGCCTGTTTCCAATGTCAAGGCCGACGCCGCACAGGAGTTGCCTTCAAGTTTTTTAGCAGGAGGGAGGCAGGCAATAAGGAGGAAGCAACAAAAAGCTACTCCAATGTCAATGGCTGCAGTGTATGTGTGTTACCAACGTGGACAACAATTCAACGACCAGCAGCTGGTTAGAAGTAGGTGACAAAAGTGGAGTTACAGTACTGAATTAGAACTGAACTACCAGTGAAAATGCTGAGGAGGAATACCTCTCTTGCACATTGCACTTGGGGGATGCATTGTTTCACTGCCAAGTGAGTACAAAGTTGCAAAGTTAGGTTCAGCGCAGCACAGCACTGTAAAATCAATTAGCAGGTACTTGCCAGCAGCAGCAGCAGCAGCAGCAGTGATTGACAAAGATGTTTTTGTTCATTGGCTACTTCTTATACTGCTCACTAGTTCCACCAGTAGTACTTCAATGGCAACCACCACACAGTGCATCACCATCTTCGTTTTCATCAGAAGCAGCACTTCTAATCATTATCATCAGCGAGTGCACCTCATCCCAGGTAATTGGCAATTGCGCCTGTTGCTGCTGCTGCTGCTGCTGCTGTTCAATCACAGACATCGCCACTTTTCATTACCAGTGCTACTGTGTTTGTACAAACGCACTGTGTCTTTCTCAGCACTTTTGCAAAGGTTAAATAATGAAAAAGGCTAACAAGGGATGCAACAGAGACACGCTCACACACACACTGATTGAAAGAAAGAAAGAAAAAGAAAGGGAAGTGAATGTGTGATTGTAAGACTTTCTCTCAACATCGACAGTGTCTTTGTCAATGAAGTCGGTGCCACTGAGTGAATAAGTCTGTCTGTGTCTCTGCTCTCTCTGTGCTGTACAGCACTGAAGGTCTTGCCACAATGGTGATGTTACCTGCTTCGGCTGCTGTTGCTGAAGCAGTCGTTATCACTGGACAGACACAGTACTGCTGCTGCTGCCACTGAGGCTGCCAAAAGGTAAAAAAGGAGTGAAAAAGGTAGTCGAGCTTGAACACCACCACCACCACCACCACCACCGCCACTTGCAAACAGGACTTCTTCTCTTCAAATTAGCTGATTGTCGTCGCTGCTGTTGCTGCTGCTGCTGGCTCTCATTCACTTTTCATTTTCTCTTTCTGTGCCACCCACCACCACTGTCACTGTCACTGCCAAAGCAGTGAAGCGTCGTCGAAGTGGACGACGACCACGTCCAAATTGATTGAAGTCTGACTGCTGTGGTTGCTGTTGCTGCTGCTGCCTTCGTCAAACACAATCTGGTCTGCACTGCACTGTTTTTATTTTTATTGGTCCGACTGTCTGTCTGACTGTCACACTGACTGACAAGGTGCCAATTGGCACAGCAGCGGCAGGACAACGGCGTGGCCAATGGCAATTGGTTCCAATTGACTTGCGCAAGTGGTCTCCTCTCTTCAGGCAAGAAAGCCTGAAACAGGCAGAAGATTCAAACAGTAATAATAGGCAGCAGCAACAGAAAAGTTGCCCAGCAGTACTTGTAGTCGGTCTAGGCGCGCGCGCGCTGGTGGGGAAATTACGACAGAAATTGCAACAGGGCAATAAAATCTACCACTACTGATATCAAAGGGAGAGAGGGGGAAAAGCAGAAGCATTACCAACACTTCAAAGTGCGATGGCAAGGAGCGATAGTCTTAAGAGCACTGCTTAAAGACTGCAGCTGCAGCAGCAGCAGAGATACTGGTGCAAGCAGAAAAAGAAGTATGGGTAACCCAATCAAGGCCGGTGGACGGATGTTATGGTGGCGGTGGTGGTGGTGGTGGTGGCTGTGAAGTGATCATTCGTGCTCACATCTTCGCCATCAAAGCTTCGATCATCGCACGAAAGCTATCAATCAAGAAATCAAGTCGCATCCAGTGAAATTGCACCGTGTGATTGAAGGAAATCCAAGCACACCACTTCACTGGTCCTGTGCACCTCCTCTTCAGTGCTGGTGGACTTCTTCTTCTTCTTCTTTGTCTCTGATGATGCTCAGTGATCTAATCGGTGAACGGCGGCGGTATAGAGGGGATTTGATTAGGGACAGGACAACTTCTTCAAGAGAAGAAAGAAAAAGCGCCGCTGAGCAAGCTGAAGCTGGCGGCGGCTTTGCTGACTTTGAAGAAGAGGTTGAAGTTGATGATGACGAAGAAGAAGAAGAAGACAAAGTACAGTCCAGCAGTTTAGCAGTAAACTAGACTAGACTGTACAGAGAGAGAGAGAACAGATGCTGTCTATCAGTCTATCAAGCGATAAACAGTGTGGCGGAACTGGCCGCCTAAAGAAACGGCAAAGCAGTGTGATGATCTCCTGCCGCTTGCCTTTGAGGAGAGCCGCTATCGATGACACCGAAAATCATCAGTGTCAGATTCAATTACACACACTCAAGCACGCTCTAAAGTCTACTCTACGCTAACGGCAGTTTCATAAGCGCACTGCTCTCCTTTTTGAGGGCAATGAATGAGGCGTAATGAGCGTGGAAGAGTAGTAGAAGAAGAAGAAGGCAATGAAAGAGTTAGAGCGGTGGCATAGCGAGAGCAATAGCGGCAATAGTGGTGGTAATGCCTAATCGCTAATCGTAGTAGCAATGAACAGAGAACGTACCTTTCCGTGGTTGACAAAGCCGTACTTGGCGGCCAGCTGGTCGGCAACGGCGGCGGAACTGGCCTCGTCATCGCACTCCTTGATATGCACGGCAAATTCGTTGGTGTATTCAGCAGCAGCAGCAGCAGCAGCAGCAGCAGAAGGGGTGCTGCTATCTTTGCTGCTGCCAGCTACGGGGACAGGCAGCGAGCAGAGAGTCGTGGTGGTGGTGGTGATGATCAATAAAAGTGGTAAGAGGAAGCTCCTTCGTGGACAAGTGGTGGAAGAGTGTGCTGTCGGCCGATGTTCCTTCAGATGTGGAACGTCAAAGTGGCTGTGCTGCGGCTGCTGAGGCTGCTGGTGAAAAGTAGTACACCGTCGTCGTTGTTGATGATGAGTAGTAGTTGTTGTTGTTGTTGTGTCGTTGTAGGCCAAGTGGACAACATTCTTTCTTTTCTACAGTGGCCAGACTGGCGGCGGTGGCTGCGGCAGTTTTGGTGCTTTTCTCTTGGCGGAATGCTTTTGTTTTTGTTGCTGCTGCTGCTGCTGGAACACCGAAGTGAGGCACTGACGGCACTGTTGGCACCACCACATGATGAGGCTCGAGTGGGCATCCTTTCCATGATAAGAAGAAGGAGAAAGAGAAGAAGGAGAAGGAGTAGAAAGAGAAGAAGAAGAAGAAGAGAGAAGACACCGCTGGTGCGTTGATGAGGCAGCATTGGCTGGGTTGAGCTGCTGGTGCTGAAGGTGCCGACGATGTGTCTCGCGATCAATATCGATCCGATACTCTACAGCAGAGCATCAACAGCAACAGCAGCAGACTTCAATCAGCTGCGCGGCCGACGACGTCAGCTGAGCAAGTGAGCGAGTGAGTGTATGTGTGTGCTGCGGTGCTGATGATCGCCGATCAGAAGAGGAGGAGAAGAAGAAGAAGAAGTTGCCTAATTGCACAAATGAATGCAATGGGCCTGAAGAAAGACGAGAGGGGGGGAAGACGAAAAAGGAAGAAAAATCGTCGAAGTTGTTTTGATGGTGGTGGTGGTCAACCTCTTGATGTGGATGCAGGTACTGAATGCAAACTGGCCACCTCTACCGCTACCTCTCTCTTCTAAAATCGAAAAAGCTCTTCAACAACAATCACAGTTCTTCATGATGGTGGTGGTGGCCGTGGTGGTGATGGTTACCAGCCAGCATATGGATCGCACATGTTGGCGCTGGTGGTGGTGGTGGTGGTGATGGGGGTGATGGATGGCCTGGCAGCAGCTGTACTGAAGACTGGTAATAACACAGACAGGTGAGAGTGGTGGTGGTGATGGAGATGGAGATGGTAAAGTGCTCCAAGGACTGGTGGTGAAGCGAGAATTGCAAAGCTTTTGTTTGTTTGCCACCACTCCAGATCGAGTGTTGAAGAGTATTGAGAGAGGTGGGGAAAGAGGAGAGGAGATCCTCAGACGGCGAGCTCAAGCAGACGACTGACGTTCTCTTTTGCAGGCTACTCGCACTGGCTGTTTTGTACACATACACACAACACAGCCAGTTGGCCACAGGGGGCGCACCAGGCTACTGCTGCTGTGGAAGCTCGGCCAGCCTGCTGCTTTCTTTTCTTTCTTTGCCTTCTTCGACGACGACCACTTCTCTTCACACTTCGACGATACTACGACCACCACCACGACCACCTCCACCACTCGAAGGCAATCAAGAAGACACGTGGCAGTGGCAGCGACGGCTGCTGCTGCGACTTGGTGGTGGTGGTGGTGGTACTGTTCCAGAGCGCCATTCCATTGTCATTGACACTTCGAGGTAACGGTACACTGCCGCTGCTGTGCCGCTGCTGGCGAACAGACGAACAAACGAACAGTAAAGCACTTGTGTTTGGAGAGTTTACTTTGTTTTCTGCCCAGCAGCAGCAGCAGCAAACTAGCAGATGATGGGACTGCTTTGTCTTCTTCTACTTCTTCTTCTTCAGGTGCGACGTTCACTGAAGCGAGATCATCATCATCATCAGCAGCAGAACACCGCCGTTTTGCTCTCCTTTTTCCTTTTTCACCCTGATTTCTTGGTTGGACCTGCAACGGCAACTTCTCGCACTGCTGCCCAAGAAGGACAAGCTCGAAGCGAGTGATCCCCTTGGCCTACAGCCACCATTCAGCTCCTCATCATTCGAATCAGTGCCAATGAGTGCCATCCACCACCAAGTGGCACCTCTTCTCCTCCACCACTTTCACCACCACTAGTTAGTAAAAAATACCTTGGCTTTTATTTGTTTATAAATAGAAAAATAACACAATGAGCAAAGTGGAATTGTTGTTGAATCTCAGTAGTAGCCATATGTGTGCTTGGGTTTGGGTGTGTGTGTGTGTTCCGTGTGGTAAGGAGAAGGAGAAGGAAAAAGGGGATGAGAGGAAAAATAATCAATGTAAGTGATTCGAGAAAGAGAGGATCTGTGGAGGTGATGGTGGTGGAGGAGGAGACAAGAAAACCAGGGAGAGAGAGAGGTGTTCGTTGATAAGTTGAGAGAGTTTGCTTGCTTGCTTGCCAGCCTGTGTGTACGATCGGTGTTGGTTGATTGTGTGTCGGTGTGTGCTCTTTGTTGCTCTTTGTCTGCCTCTTCTCAGAACAGAAACAAAAATGAAGGAGTAAAAAGCGGGAAATGTGCGAAGAGGTGATGGTGGAGATGGTGAATGCAGCCAGCGTCTCAGTTCATGTTTACCTTACTGTTGAGGAAAAGGAAGGGAGAAGGAGGAGGAGGAGAAGAAGAGTACTTACAGAGGGAAAAGGTGAGAGAAATAGAGGATGAACAGCAGCAGCTGTCCAATCAGTGTCCAATGAAGATCACTGCGGGAGAAGAAAAAAAAAGAGAAAAAGAAGGTCAATTAGCACAGTAGTTCTCAATGTCACCCTGATCACCCTGATCGTCATCACTTACAGTCAGTCAGTGCCTGAAACGCACTAGTTGAACTGGGACACTGCTCCTCCTTCTTCCCTGAAAAAGAACTCCTCACTGCTCCTCACTGCTCCTCACTGCATCAAGTCGGCGAGGGCCGCCTCGAAGCACCGCTTCAGCTCCTCAAAGGAGACGATGAGCACGTTCTGCGCGTCCCGCGACACCAGGCAGATCTTCTCGCCGCTGCCCACGTCCATCTTATTGAGATTGGTGATGATATGGCCCAGGTCGAGCCACGGCCGGCCCTCCTCGTCGCACTGGTGAAAAGGGTAGTCGCGAAAGAGCTTCAGCATGTACCGGTCGCCCGTCTCCGACCAGTTCGGGTCGAGCTGGTGCTCCGGCCGCTCGTTGATGGGCCCAGCTTGGCCAGTAGGCGGAGGAGGCGGCCATTGTCCGCCTCCTTCGCCAGCTCCTCGTAGAGGTGGTCGTAGCGGTAGTAGAGGTGGTCGAGCTGCATGTAGAAGCGGGCGCCAATCATCGGCATGATGTCATCGATGGAGCGAGGCTTATTTGGGTTGGCCGTCGCCTTGGAGCTCAGCAGGTAGCCGATGAGCGTGCGCAGGTCCGCCGAGTAGCTGCGCGGCACCAGCTCCAGGCACTCCGCCAGCAGGTGGCCGTCGGGCGGGGACGGCCCCGGCCCCGAGGCCGAGGCGCCCAGGCCCAGGCCCACGCCCGCGCCCGGCAGACTGAGCGCCGCCAGGCTGTTGGTGGCCAGCGCCAGGCAGAGGCGGCCAAAGAGGAGAGGTCCTCCTGCTGAAAGTGCGCCACCAGCGCCCGCGGATTAACGGCGCCGGCGCCGCCGCCTGTGGTGGTGGTGGAGGAATGCAAGGTCCAGCGTGAGAATGTCCGCCACGCCGGCAAAGGCGAGGCGGAAGGCGGGCGTTCCGGCCCCGGTTGCTGAAGGCGTTGTTGGCGTTGGCGCTCCAGCCGCTGGTGAGGAGGACCTTGGTGGGGTCGAGGGCGCGACAGGCGAGACTCGACTGGTGGATGACGCGCAGCGCCGAGGAGATCTGTATGATGTAGTTCCAGATGGTCGCCTCCGGCAGCAGCTTCCGAGTATTTGCCGCCTGTTGACTGTACGGTCGCGAGGCGGTGGAGTAGCCGTTCGTGGACAGCTGTTGCTGTTGCTGCTGCTGCTGGGACTGCTGTTGCTGAGACTGACCACCATTAGGTCCTCCAGGGCCGTTGATGCCACCACCACCACCACCACCACACCGAAGAGGCCACGCCATTTCCACCAACATGAGAATTACCGATTATACCACCGTTGGGCGGCTGGAGCTGCTGATTGGCAAAGTAGGCGCCCATCAGCGTCTCCGAGGCCGGGTAGTAGTCGTAGACGAATATCACAGAGTTGTCGCCAAAGGCCTTGGTGGTGAAGACCTGCCGCAGGGGGACGATGTTCGCGTGCGTCACCTTCTTCCACCCGTCAATCGTCGCCATGAGCAGCTTCGCATTGGCGCTGCTGGGCGTGAAGGCGTGAAAGCGGCGCAGGCAGACGAGCTGCCCCGTCTCGCTGTTCGTCGCCCGGTACACCGAGCTGGCCAGGCCGTTGAAGCTGTAGGAGGCGGCGCCGGGCGTCGGCTCCAGCGCCAGCAGCTCAATGTACACGTCGACGCGGGCGGGCAGCTCGAGGAGGGCCGCCTCGCTGGGCAGCTCCTGGCTCTTCACCAGCCGCTTCAGAATCTCCTCCTTGACGAAGTCGGAGACGAAGAAGCTGTTGGTCTCCGGCATGGCCGCCGCCGCGGAGCACTGCTGCTGCTGCTGTTGTTGCTGCTGTTGTTGTTGTTGTTGTTGCAGTGACTGCGGCGGCGGCGGTGGTGGCTGGTTCATGTCGGCGACCATGTTCACGACGTTCGACGACCTCGCCGCCGCCTGGAGCTGCATCATTGAGAGGGGCACGTTTCTCGGCGGTGGCTGCTGATGCGGGTGCTGCATTGGAATGGATCCATCATGGAGGCTTAGCTGATTCAGCTGATTGCTAAGTTGATGGTGCTGTTGCTGTTGATGTTGTTGTTGATGTTGCTGATGGTGATGTTGTTGGTGGTGATGATGTTGATGGTGGTCTGATGGGGGCGGTGGAAGTTGTGGTGGTGGGTGGTGGTGTGCTAACTGCTGATACGGCTGATAGAGAGATTCATTTTGGTAGGCATTGTTCGGATCGTAGTGCGAGGAGGAGGGCGCCTGGTGTTGCTGCTGGTGGCCCGGTAGGTAGCTGAGGAGAGAGAGAGAAAGTGCGCGGGGTGAAGAATGGAAGACAAGGCAACATTCGAAAACACTTCTCAAAACCCACTTACCTGTTCAGTATTACTTTAGTGCCATACGCTGTTGATGGCAGCGAGCCATCCATGGTACAGGTGTCCGCAGGTAAGTGGTATCCCGCAGTGGACACCTCGGCTCGGAGAGAGGTTCAGCGTTGAAGAATGTTGTCCTGTGGGGAAACGTGGTCGTCGAAGTCGTCGTGTTGAAGTCTGCGGAGGAGAAAAGAAGATCGAAACGTGAGAAAGTAGAAAGCATGGACATGGACAGTGAGAGGCAAAGCACAGATCGCGAACAGCAGCAGGACACCTTTGATCAGAACGTTGGCAAGAGAATTAGAAACGAGCCGCAGCAGCAGCAAGTAACCTTGGCTGTCGTCGCCCCGGCAATGACCATGAACCATGAACTGAAGAACAACTGACAACGACAAAGAAGACGACAGACAGTCAGTCAGTCAGTCAGCTCCCAATCAGTGTCCCACCGCTAGTTACCTTCTACGCTCCGATGTTTTGTTTATGAAGAATGCTGCTGCTGCTGCTGTCGTTGATGGTCGTGCTGGTGGCATACACGTTGACAGTGTCCTGGACAGAGATTGTCTGTCGATGTCTCGTCGGTGCTGGCTGCTGGCAGATGAAAACATGCAGAAGAAGAGGGGAAAGAGAAAGATGTGATTAGGACCGTCAGAGTCAGAGTTGGCGACACAGTAATGAGAGGATGACCCTGAACCGATGAGAGAGAGAGAGAGAGTCAGACTACTACCTCATCTTCTTCTTCTTCTCTCTTTCTCTTCCCTTACCTCACACGCAGATGTACACACAACATCAGCAGCACTGGCACTGGCAGCCTTCACCACTGCTCCAACACTGTCTCGCTGACAAAACAACTGCGGCTGCTGCTGTCTTCAGTTCTCTTTCTCTCTCTCTCTCTCTCTTCGGTGGTAGTAGGGCGCCCAGCTAGCGACGGCATCACCGATTAAGTGGGCGGGCACTCCTGGGTGGCTGTATCTGCCGCAGCACTGCAGTGCCCGCCTACCCCGTTCAGCCTGCTGCACCAGTGGCGCCTCCTACGCTTGTCCAACTGCTCCCGGAAAGTCTTCCCGTCTCAGTTTCAGAGGTTTCTCAGGATTTCCCAGCAGCGCCACGCAGAAGATTGAACAGGTAAACCGGTTATCGCAGGTAATGATTGCTGGCTGATCTGGCTAGCTGGGCTGGCAGCAGCAGCAGCCAACCGTGGTCACCACCACCGAGTGTGAATCACCATATCCATTGCCATTTTACCCCTAGGCCCCGCTTGCTCACGCAGGGACAGGCAGCGGCGGCGGCTGTGCAGCCTTGAACAAAGTAGCAGCAAATGAATACAGTGATTATGCGCATTGTTCTCTTGACATCATTGACCAAATAGAATCAAAATAGAATCAGCTTAGCAAATGGGGGCAAAAACAGAATCGGTACAAGAAAGTACACGGTAGAAAGTAAAAAGGTAAGGGAAGAAGAGAGGTCGGTAGGTAGGTATAAATGCTTGAGCTCAGGTACGAGAGAGTTCAGTTGGCTCAGACGAAGAAGGAGAAGGTTTTCTAAAAGTTTGTAGTGAAAATAGAAGAGAAAGATGATGGCGATGATGATGATGATGATATTATCAGAGTAATAGTAGAGTAAGGGAGGAAGCACTAGGTGTTCAATGGGATTCAATGGAATGTCTGTGTGTGTGTGTGTGGTTGATTGTGTTGTATAGTTGAGAGATATATGTTATATTATGCACATGTGCCAACTAGTGCTCGCTACAAACTTCACTAGTTCACCTCGCTAACCGGATCAGCAATAATAATTACTGCTACTGCTGCTGCTACTCATTAAAGGAGTTGAACATGCTCAGGTCCTCAAAGGCGGAACTCTGGTCCGGCTGACCGAGCATCTGCAGCATGTCCATCTCCTGCTGCTGTTGCGGCATTCCTTGCTGCTGTTGCTGTTGTTGTTGGCTATTCGCCTGCTGTTGCATCGCCTGCTGCTGCTGCTGCTGCTGGCTGTCAGCACCTGGTGGGGCGTGCCACTGGGGCCACATTCCTGGTGAGCAAAAGAGGAAGAGATCAGTGTTACCATTTGAGTATAATCTTTTTTGGGTGCAAAAAGATTACCTCTTGCCGGTGTGGTGCCCAGCTGCGTGTACGTCGGCCCTGAGGGACTCCTCGAGGGGCTCACCTGTTGGTGGCCGTATTGCTGCTGCTGCTGCTGCTGAGCCTGCTGGTAGCTGTCAGTGGGCTAAAAAGTGAGAAAAAATTAGAGGATGAAAAAAGCAAACAAACTGCGCTGCCGCCGCCGCCGCCTACCCTTGGAATGGCCCGTGACGCCCAGCTGTCATTGGGCGAGCCGCTGGCGACCATTTTGTTCATGGCCTGTTGATTGCCCTGCTGCTGAGCTGCCACCGAACTCATTGGATCGACCACCGAAGCGTTCAGAACACCACCACCACCACCGCCAGAGAGAAGGCCACCGCCACCGCCGTTGGGATTGTAAGCCAGAGCACTGGGGTCAGAGTAGACGGAGTATGGCTGGAAACATAGGAGACCACACAATAGGTCAGTTTGAAATATTTCCAAACGAGTTCTTCAATAACGAGTTCATACCATTTGACTGTACATTGAGCCGTACCCATCGACGAGGCTCTGGTCCGCCTTGGTCGCCTGCTGCTGCTGCTGCTGGCTGGCCATCTGCTGCTGCTGCTGTTGTTGTTGCTGCAAACCGAGGTGCTGGGAACTGGTCTGCTGCTGGTGCGCCAACTGCTGCTGCTGCTGTTGGTAGTGCTGCTGGTGGGCACTCATCTGACTGGCACCGCTGTTGTCCACGCCCACCCCTACCGAATCAGCGCCCATCATGCTCGGCTCAGAGTGGTGCATGTTTCTGCTCGGGAAAAAGAGGAGGAAAATAGGCGTAAGAATCGTTTGAATGCACAGATCAAAGGATCAGCACTGGCACTTACTTGGTGGAGGTGTTCGTGCAGACAATGTACTCCACCTCGTCGGTGTAGGGATTGTGGAAGGCGAAGCTGCTGGTGCGCAGCCACACCCAATCACAATTCTTCGCCCGAAAGCGGTACATCACCGACATGACCTGGCCCTTCAGGCTGAGCACTGCGCACATTGGGAGGAAGAAACAAAAGATGATGATGATGAAAAATCAAAACACCACCAAAGAAGCCACTGACCATGCTTGAAGCTCTCCTTCATGTGCGCCTGGTCCTCCGGGTGGTAGTAGTCGAAGCAGAGCTTCCCGAGCAGCTCCTGCGGCTGATAGGCCAGTATGGCGCTCACCCGCTGGTCGACAAAGGTGAACTTGCCGTCGAGGGCGTGCCGCGAGATGAACTCATTGCTGGCGTTGCTGCCCATCAGGTCGCCGGTGTTCGGCATGGAGGTCACCTGCAGCCGGCCAATCGCCACCAGGCAGCAGTTGTTCGCAGCCGAGGAATGACCATCCTCTCCACCCTGATGATCGCCGCCCCCGCCCATCGACCGGTCAATCATCTGCACGCCCGAGGGCGGCCAGTTCTTGATGTACCCGGTGCAGTGGACCACGGCGTAGGGGTTGATCGCCCCGGAGGAGACGTCGCCGCCCGTGGTGGAGGCGCCCAGGCCACTCCGCTGCCGCAGCCGGTGGAGGTGATTGGGCGAGATGGCGTCCGGCGGGACGTTGCCCAGCTTCATGCGACAGATGAAGCCCCGCCGGGAGCCCATGCACAGGCGCATCGACGACTGGTGGCCCTCCTTTTTGACGGTGCCCGCTAAGAAGAGGAGTTTTAGTGTTAATGTTAGAAAATGCAATTAAAATCGCCCTTTCCACCACTTACTCTTCAGATCGAGTATCCGCCCCGAGTTGGGCGACTCCTGGGTGCTCAGCTGCTCGCGCACCTTCTCCACGTCCTCGGGGTGAATGAGGTCGTAGATGCAGGTGTTGTAGAAGTCCGGTTGGGAGTGGTTGAGCACCGGCGTCACCGAGTCGGAGACGTAGATGATCCGCCCGGAGTCGCAGGAGACGACGAAGAGGAAGCCGTCGGCGGCCTGAAAAAGGGGGGAAAGATAGAAGTTAATTGGAAAACGCCCCCCCCCTCTCTTTTTCCGTACCTCGAGAATGAGGTGCTTCAGCTCCTGGTCGGTGAGAAAGGAGGGCTTGTAGGTGCCGTCGTTGTTGGTGTTCCCGTCCCCCTCAGCGACTTCATGTGCGCCACCGCCATCCGCAGAATGGTCAGCTTGTCGGGCTTGCGCGCCAGAGCGGAACAGGTGGGCACCATGTCCGACAGCTCGGTGATGTAGGCGGTCATCTTGTTCCGCCGACGGCGCTCAATCTCGCTGTGGTTCTCCCTGTGCACCGACCAACAGTGCATTCGAAGTGGGTGGTGGTGGTGGTGGTGGTGGTATGGGAAAAGGATCGTGGTCATTACAGATTGAGCAAAGTGAGAAGAGGCGAAGAAAAAAAAAGTGGTAAGAGTGTGAGGGGGCTTACCTAGCGAAGCGCTCCTTGTCCTGCACTCCATCCTCGTCCATCTCGCTGCCGCCGCCGCCCCAGCCTCCAAGGCCGCCGCCGCCGCCGAGGTACTTCTGATTGTCAAATTTCTCGTCCTCCAAACTGTGGGAAGTGAAAAGAAGATGAGTTTAGATTAAATTACTATTCAAAAATATGGGATGCTAAATTGATCGCATTTAGAGTGAGAGGGGGGGGGGGGGCTAAAAAGAGGTCTGTTGAGCATTGCTCCTCACCACATTTGATCAGGGAATTCAGAGAGCGAGGATTGGGCGAGAATTTAGCACAGCACAGCACACTGCATTAGCATTAATTATTAGCACTAGTGTTCACTAGTGTTCGCTGTGTTGGCTCCTTTTGTCAGGGCGAGGGAGAGCAAAGTCGTGATCGGAAAAAAGCAGAAGAAGAAGAAGAGAAGAAAGCGACCATCATCACCACCACCGCCACTACTACTGCACACTAGACCCGGATGCCGGAGACGGTGAGGGAGAAGGAGAGAGAGAGAGAGGCCAGACTGCACAATCTAAAGAAAACATAGACGTCTGCAGACGAGCTAACAAGCGAGCAGGGTCCTCTCTCTCAACTTGGCCGCAGGGAACCACACAAAGGAGTCCGTCCATTCACCGACTCTCACACAAAAGCCAATGGGGGGCTAATTGGTCTGACAAGAGGCAACGCTCTAACCGACTGACTGACTGTGAATTCTAAAAAGAGAGTCGTTTGTATAAAGAAAAAACCAAAGAATTAAAAAACAAAAAAACGTTCAACAGCCCAGCACTGTGTAATGTTTGCCTGGTGTCTCGAACCGACCAAATTAGCATGAGTAGGTGTCAATAAAAAGCTGCTGCTCCGGTGTTGTTCTTGCAGAGAGCCAACAGAACAGAAAAGAACTGTTTTGCCCTAAAACTCAGTTAGTGATCCAGACTGAAGGAGATCAGGAGAGGAGAGGAAGCCGGCGAGTGGCGGATAAAATACCGGAGTGGGCAAAGAGTGGACAAGTGTGGACAAGTGTACAAAAAAGAAATAGAAACCGCTGTGTAGTGTGAGGGTCTCGGTGGTTTCCCCGGTGAGCAGAGAAGGTACTACAGCACTACACGACACACACCTTAATTGTGCATGAACACGCGAAATTGCGCAGAGACGCTCAATTTGTCATCTGCCTGATTACAATCAAACGGTATTTGGTAGCGACAACAACAGCAGAGGTGTGCAGTCAATGACTGAATTGCCGCCGACACTTGGCGCCATCACACCTGAATCGCCACCTCTGCACGCACACACACACAAGAGAAGATCAATCTCAGCAGGAGCTGAAGAAGATCTCAGCTAATCAGCATCAACGGCAGCAGCAGCAGCAGCAGCAGCAGCACTAATGACCTACTTGGCGTGAAGACGATTCTGTGTGAGCTGAGAAGTCATGATGATGATGATGGTGCAGTTGATCAAGAAGATAACAACAGGAAAGTGAAAAGGGGGAAAAGGAAAATGGCGCCCAAAGTTGGGGCGAGGTGAGATAAGAGGAAAGAGAGAGAGAGAGAGAGAGGTGCCGATGATGATGATGTTGCTGGTGGGTCAATAAACGGCACCGAGTGTCACCGCTGATCAGAGAGCGGTCAAAGCGGTGGTCAGAGCGGCAGCACCATCAGCAGCAGCTGTGTACGTGTGTTGACCACGGATGAAGAGGAAGAGATAATCAAGTGTAAAATAAAACCACCAGCAGAGCACCGCTGAGCAAACAACACACACTTCAACGAGAGGGAGAGAGAGAGGAAGCGATGTTGAGATAGAAGAGCAAGAGCAACAACAGAGGAGCACCGCTGCTCACCACCGCTGACACTACCACCACCAGAACTACTGAACATCCCCACACTGGCGAGGCAGTAGCACTGCCGCCGCTGATCCGAGCCAACAGACCCGTTGCTACTGAAACATGCACAAACACGGACACAGTGTCAGGAGCTAGTGGTGGTGAGCAGAACTGAGCGGAGAGAGAGAGAGAGAGAGAGAGAGAGAGAGAGAGAGAGAGCGGCCAAGAGAGCAATGGAATCGAAGTAGAAGCCGAAGCCGAAGCTGCTGAATGAGCACCAAAAGGTCTTCTCTTTCTGTGAGCACCACCACTGCCAGTGCTTCCCTTCCCTCTGGGTGAGTGGCGGCGCTATGTGCGGGAGACACTCAGGGATAGGATAGGGATAGGGTGATGATTGGTTGGTAATGGTATGTTGAAGAAGAAGGGGAGCTTCTAATACGCGAAACACTGGACGCCCACGGTCGAGGACTGCTGATGTGCGTGTTGCTGTGCGTGCCTTTGCAGCTGAATACTAAGCAGGAGCTGTGCTGCGCGCCAAATAGTCCATTGCCGCTGCCAACATCAACCACCTACTAGACGGTCGACGAGGTTGCGGCAGCGATGGACAGCAGAAGCAGCAGTATCTTACTGGCTACTACTACAGCTTAATCGTGGCATTTTTTGCCATGATTCAGTCGACCAGCGAAAAGATTTGGGAGCGCAAGCAGTGGACGTCCGCATAACAAAAAACACAGGGACGTCGCCGTCGGAAAACTTGGTGGGGATGGGTGTATGGTGGTAATCTTGGGGCGCAGTGAACGAGCAGGAGTATTGCTAGGAACGTACTAGCGTTCATATTTTGAACGCGGCAAATAGAAAATAGGAGCAGTGAGCGAGGATATCAGAGATGATATCCACCAAAGTATCAGAGATCGTTGCCGGTGATGTGTTGGCACTCAGTCGACCGTGTTGAGTGTACGTCTTTTGCACTCCGCAAAACATGCCGTACGGTGTATAATAGATAAATTGATGATGAGATGCGAGAGATGGTGAATAATAAAAGGTGATAGTTGCAAAAAGGGGAGATGGTGCACTACCAGCGAATAACCATCTTCCAAGGGTGAGACAGTTTGGTGTAGGGGAAAGGGGACTTGGACGCACAACAGGCGACAACAGCGATTCAACGATCTCGTCCGCTCTTCGTCACTTCCTAAAGGTTCAACAGAGAGAGAAGAAGGGCAGAAGTAGAAGGGGATCAAAGCAGAGATTATCTTCAGCAGAGTGGTCTTCCGTGTCGATGGCGGCGGTGATGGTGGTCGTGTTTGCAAATCTTTTCGTGTCGAGACGGTGTGGTGGCAGCAGCTGATCCGCTGAGGTGAGGAAGCAAAGGAGATCAGTTCTCAGCACACAACACAACACAATGGTGAGATGCGTCAATCGCGTGCTGCCTTTCCTGATCACTGATCATCACACTCTGCGGCGATGGTGGTGGGGGTGGTGGTGGTGGTGGTGGTGGTGATGGTAATGCGTCCAACTCACGGAACGAATCCAACCAACTCTCAAAGAGTGATACTCACTGACTGACTGAGAGAGAGAGTGGCACACAACAACACTGCTGCTGCTGCTGTTGGCGTCGTCGATCCGATCGCATCGCTCGCTCGCGCCTTCCTCGCAAGCAGTGTTCACCTGGTCGCCGGCAGAGGGCGCCACCATGCGATTTGTTTTGTTAAATTCGGATTTTTTGTCCGGATTCAGCCGGTTCCCATTCTTCGTCTGCTGTCCTGAACCGGGAAAAGAAATTGTTGACTTTAATAGTTGAGAATGTGTGGGGAGGTGTTTACAATCGAAATAAATATGCGGGGTGTGTGTGTGTGTGCTTATCACAAAAAAAAGGATGAACATGTTTGAGTGTATTATGCGAACTGAAAGAAAAAGATTGGGGATTGGGTGGTATTGCACGCGGGTAAAAAGGGAAAGGGCTGGGCGGAACAATGAACAGAGATTAGAAAAAGGAATCAATGCTCCTCCTGAAAGAGCTCAAACGGCGCCGTCTCCACCTTCTCCACGGTCTTGAAGCCCGGGTAGAGGCCGTCCTCCTTCGTCTCCTTGTTCACGCCCTTGGACATGCCGTTCCAGTGGTTGCCGGCGATTCCTGTAGGAACAATGTGTAAGAAAAAAATTGGTACAATGGTACTCCCCAAAATCTGTTCACAAACCTAAGACATCGCCCACTTTCAGCGTAATCTCATTGGTCATCTTGGGATTGTGGGCGAGGACGGCCACCTGGTTGTGGCCGCTCTGTCCGCCAAAGTAGTAGATGTCATCGAGGGAGTAGTAGTCGAGGGAGCGGTCGACTGGAGGCTGTTGTAGTGGAGAAAATTAGGAAATTAGGCAAGGGAGAAAAGAAAGAAAAAGAAAAAGAAACAAACAAACTTACACTCCTCGACTGCATCAACTCGTAGGCGAGGCGACAGACCTGCGAGCTGAAGGTGCACACCAGATAGTCGGTCTCACTTAGCAGCCAGACGTCGAGGATGATGTTCTTCAGCGAGTCGAAGGAGTACCGCCGGCCGATGCTGGCGGTGTTCGCTGCGGTAAGGAAAGGGAATGGGTGGATGTGACTGACAAAGATTAAATTCCAGTCTCCCTCCGCTTACATATCTCATAGTCGCCAATAAACTTGTAGCCCCGCTGCTCGTAGCTCTGAATCTCCTTCTTCCAGACGGAGGCGTCGTCCGTCGCCAGATAGACGAGCCGCTTCACCGGGCCCACCTTCTGCAAAATAGAACACGTGTTAGCAGAATGACAACAAAAACATCAACAACCACAACAAAATAGAAAACAGCACTCACCCCCCCACCCTGCTGCCGGCGCTGATTGAACAGATCCAGCCTGTCGTAGTACTCCTCCACCTGGGCCATGTACTCCGAAAGGGGGTGAAAGGCCGCCTCGGTGTTGATCTTGTCGGTGCGGCGGACGTGCACGCCGACGATGGGCGTCGACGACGACGACGGACCGCCCCCAACGCCGGCAAACAGCTGCCGCCGCCGCTGCTCGAGGTACTGGCCAATCTCCGCCGACGGGCGCATGAGAAAGCGCAGCAGCTGGCCGATGAACCAGACGAAGGGCGCCCCGTGGAGGGCGGCCGAGGTGAGGCCGCGGTCGGCCAGCTCCGCGGGCACCGCCAGCGGCAGGTACGGGGGGCGGCGGCGGAGCGAGTCGATGATGGGCAGGTCGAGCACCTGCATCTCCTCGCGCTCGCCCTCGTCGCTGGCGTGCGCCCAGTTGCCCCGCGGACTGCCCGAGTCCTCCAGGCAGGAGTTGCTCAGCGGGCGGAAGGCGGTGTCCCAGAGGGAGCGACCGCCACCGCCATTGCCACCGCCGCCGCCGCTGCCATTGCCACCGGCCATCGTCCGCCGGTTGGCGCTGTTGACGTAGCGCCAGTTCTTCGAGTTGAGCACCAGCGTCCGCCGGGTGGCCATCGCCACGATCATGCAGTAGGTCAGGTGGTGAATCTGACAGCCAAAGCCGCAGCCCTTGTTCAGGTTGCACACTAGCTTCCGCGCCGACCGGCAGTCAGGCGGATTTTGCAGCTCGGCGATCTTCGCCTGGACGAGGGCGGAGAGCGAGGCGAGCTCTCGCCGCCGCCACGCCTCGTCTCGCTTGCTGATGGTGCCTGGGCGGTGGGAGGGAGAAAATAGAAATGATGAGGTAGGTAAAAATCGGTTCTAAAATGAAATATTTTTTACCCAGATCAAAGAGAAGACTGTTCTTTAGTTCCTGGGCAAAGGCAGCCGTGGAGTGATTGGTGTTGTGCTTGAGAAAGTTCCACAGCTCGCCGATGTCCTTCTTCAGCTTTCGGCGCGCCAGCTCAAACTGAGCGTCAGGCGTCGCCGATGAAGAAGTGCCCCCCTCTTTAGAGCCGCTCTTGAGCTTCTGACCTTCTTTTGAGTTGATCTGACTCTTCCGGGCGTCCAGACTGGACTGCAGACTTTCCAGTGGGATGTAGTTTTGAATCAGACCGCGGAGCTCCTCATTCTGCGCCTTCAGCGCCGACAGCTCGGCCATGGCGCGGCTGAGCCGGGCGAGAATGATTTCCCCGAGGTGTCCACATCTTCATACTCCTTCGCCGCTTGCCACCCGCCCCCACCGAAAAGGGGGCCGTTGAAGAGGAGCAGAAAGAGGAAGAAGAGGAGAAAGGCGAAGATGAAGGTGCGCGAGAAGTTGTTGATGGAGAAGAAGGTGAACATCATCAGGAGGAGGAGGCTCAGCAGGAGGAGGCGCAGGGCATGGTGTTCCCAATTGGTGGGGAGAGGAAGAAGAAGGCCTGATGAAGAACTCCTCTTCTCTTCAAGGGGTTTCTTTCGCGTAGAGGTTACCCAGAGGATGAACAGTCAGCCAATCAATCAATCAATGCGGGTAAATAATAGTAAAAGCTTCTGATTGATGACGATGAATAGTTACACAGTTTGTTGTAGCTCCAAGTTTGTCCACGTGTAAACACTACAACTGTGATGTCAAGAGCGGGGTTTTCTTTTCAAATCACCACCACGATCTGGTGACCTCCTCCTCCTCCTCTTGCTTTCTTCTTCTTCTTTCTCCTCCTTCTCGCTTCACTCTGCAGCAGCTGATGACACTGCTGTACAGCCAACAAACAGCAAACAAAATCGTTCTTTTCCATCCAATCCAAGTGAGAGGCGCTGTGTTCCCCTCGTACTCGCTGGCCTGCACCGTTCAGAGAAAACGAGACGCTGTCGATAGCACACATTTCAGCACACGGCATTTTGTTTCAGTGCCGTTCGTTCGTTTGTTTGCAAATGTGAAGCCAGGTTTTGGTTCATTTGTGCAGTTTTAATTAATCTAAGCGCTGATGATCGGTGAAAATGTTAAATCGGTATGTAAAGTTTATGGTAAGTTCAGGTCTTTTGTGATTTTTTATTTTATTGTGCAGCGATTTTTTCTGTCATTTACTTTTACTAATCCTCTTTCATTTTATTCTGGTAAGCACTTGCGATAATAAATAAAAAAATTGGACTTAAAATATTGCAAAAGTGTCTCTAGAGGACCTCATTGGCGAGCTGCACCACCTTGAAGAGAGAAAAGGGACAGTCGCCGTACTTCTTCTTGCAGCCATCACTGCCGGCCAGCAGACTCTCCCGACCGACCTTCTCCGCCTTCAGGTACTCGCTCATCTTTTCCGTCGCCGAGTCGAGCAGTGGGCCAGCACTGTGCAACAGACAAACAAAAAGGTTCCATTTTAGTGAAAAAGAAATCCTTAAATCAATCGTTTGAAGAAGAAAGCCTTTTACCTCAGGAGAATGTCAATGATCTCGCCGATGAAGCCGGTGTTCGCCGCCACAAAGGGCACCTCGGCCACCTCGCAGATCGCCCGCAGAAGGCAGCTCTTGCCCAGACTATCGTGCACCGTCTGCAGCGTCTCGTAGAAGTTGGTCCTCGAGTTGAGGCGAGCCGTTCGCATCGCCGACCTCGTCTTCGCCGTCTTCTCATCTTCAGCCGTCGTGGATGATGACTTTTGTTGAGTCTGCTGAAGCCCGGCGGCGCCCTTGTGCAGCGGCATGCTGATCACCTGGACGAAGAACTGCTGGGCGGCCTCGGCCGCTGTCGGAAATTGCATCGTAATCGGCAGGCGCATGTTGAAGGCCGACTCGATGGTGCTCAGCTGGACGCTGGGAAAGGAAAGGCCAGGCGCTAGGGTCATCTTCGAGCCGCTGTACGGCTGTGCTAGTCGCTGAAATTGACCGTCAACAGTGGTCAAAGCTGTCAAGACCGTGAGCAGCAGAACAACAGTGGTGATCATTTTCGAAAATTTTTGCGTTGTGTATTTGTTTTCTTGCTAGTCAGCAGAAGCAGTAGACAACTGACCTCGACGCCGTCCACTGACCTGCAGTTTTATGAAGAAGTTTTGGTGCTCTACCTCACAAAACACAAAACACAAGACGTCAGCTATGATGACATTGAAATTTTATTTTTGATTACCCTCTTTGAAGAGAGGAGGAGGAAGAAGAAGGTTGCAGCGTCATGGTCACTCGGAACAAGAAGGCTGAAGCTGAACAGTGTGTCTTTGCTGATATTCTTAGCACCCGTTGTCTAGTCGACACTCTGTCATCCTCGCTTGCACATCATCATGTTTCAGCCTGACACCTTTCTACTTCAGCTATTTGGCTCGCTGCTGATTCTGCTCAGCCTAAACTCCGCCAAGATTCTCATGCCACCGCCCTATCCTTATGGAGGAGGAGGTGCCTATGGGAATTCCTACTACGACCACGCCTACAACTATACAGAAGAAATCAGCAGCACCGAGCCGACGTACAATGAAACGTACGACTACGGCTACGACTATGACTATGGGCACCGGTCTCGCATTCGCTACTTCAAGGCGATCGAGGTCAACGTGAACATCACCATCGACATTCAGCTGTCCATTCCGCTGCCGTACGACGCGGGCAGCCTCGACATTGACATTCCCATCAGCATCATCATCCAGAATAAGACCGTCTTCAAGCTGCCCTACCCCGATCCGCCGCTCAAGTTTCCGCTCTTCTACCCGGTGATCAAGCTGCCCAAACTGCCCAAGCTGCCATCCTTTCTCTCGCACGGCTATCAACAACAGGGGCAGGACTACTACTACCCAAGCGATCATCAGGAGCTTCAGCAGCAGTATCAGCAAGATCTGCAGCAGCAGCAGCAGCAGCAGCAACAACAACAATCACAGCAGCCTCAGCAGTCGCCGTACAGCGACTACAGCAGCGACCAGGCACTGCTCGACTACTACGCCCACCCGCGACATCAGCTGGCGAAGCGCAGTCTGGCCGCCCAGTCTGCCGTGCACCGCTTCGAGATTTTCAGCTGCATTGAAAGGTCTCTCGACCAGTAAGTGTTTTGGTAGCTGTTTTTGTTGAAACATTTCTGATCCACTTTGTTTTGTTTTTGTTTACACGGCCAGACACGGCTACCAGGGACGCTCCTGTCTGCTGAAGGCGATCTGCCAGCTGACGCAGCGCGAGCTGCTGATCGAGTCGGCGCTGCACGAGGTTCTGGAGCACCTGCTGACGTTAGTATTTCAGTATTTTTTCCCTGCTTTACCCAAACTTAATTACCAGAATGATAACTCTGTGTGTGTTCTTTAAATTCCCTGTTTTTTCAGAGTCTCCCGAGGCGTGGACGAGGACCGCCAGCTGGAGGTGTACCGGGCGGCGGAGGAGTTCGGCGCCGCCAACTCCAACGCCTCCGACGCCTGTGGCGCCCAGTACCGCTGTGCCTTTAGCATCTTTCAGCCGGTGGACAGCGTGGAGAGCCTACTGCTGCTGGGGAAGTAGTAGTCCTGCTGACCGACATTCAAGCAGGCAAAGCCCTTTTGTTTGGTATTTATTTTCAAAGTACCACTGCGATCTACAAAAAAATGAACTTCAAAAAGTGTATGAAGTTTCTGGTGAAAGGAGGCGGTGTTTTTTCTGTTGCTGCTAATAAATGGCCCTGTAAATGTCAATGTGCTAATGATGGTGTCTTTGTGGTTTGGCTAATAAATAGACAGTTCATTGGTTGATCGCATCGTAATTAGCAGTCATTAGTTTTCGGTGTGTCACCGCAACATTTGGTGGCATTTGGGCTGGTTGGATGGCTGGCTGGCTGGCTGGCCCTGCCTGACTGCCTAATTGAGCAGTATTGAACCAGTATTGAACCAGTAGTTGTTTGGTGGTGAGAAGAAAAGGAGGAAGAAGCAACACTGACTGGCTGCTAATCGATTGGCCACGATTTGTGGTGCCCAGTGCGAACAGTGCCCGATTTACTCGATCGAAGACAAAGGAGGGTGGGGGAAGGCACTAATTTGAGCTGGCGCTAAACTAAATTAGACTTTGGCTGCTGCTGCTATTGCTGCTGCTTCTTATCAGCAGCTCTTTGTGCTTCATTTGAATTCGATTGATCAACTTTGTTCAGCACTACCAACTGCTACAAACGGCAGCAACTACTTTTTTGTTGCTGTTTTGTCACACTTCTGCTGTTCCTCTGAGTTTTTTCTGTTTCAGCTGTCCATCTTCTCTGTTCATTAATAAGCATCAGCACTAGAGTGAACACAGTGCTTCTTTAGGTCAATTTATTCCCCCTCCTTTTGTCTTTTATCTTTCTCGACGACCCTCGGTTTTTGTTGGCAACTCAATTCAATTAATAAGCAGATGCTGTTGTTGTGCTGGTGGTGGTAGTGGCGGCGGTGCACAACCGATTCAAACAATGTGCTCTGGTCAACTTTCTAAATTAATGTTGATTTGCTGCTGCTCAGTGCTCTCGCCTCAGCTGACCAATACTATGACCATACGGCCTTGGGCCTAGGCTGTCCATGAGAGAGTGCTGGCGAAATTCGGACAAGCCATTCGGCAAACACACACACAAAAACAGGGAGAGACACATCTGCAGCGCTGACTAACGAAGTTTGAGCAATTGCCACTTTGCTGGAGCAGCGCAGCGCCTGCATTACTACTGCTGCTGTGCGTTTGCCACCGAGGCGATAATTCGCTTAGTTTACATTGTAAATTGATTGCAAGGCCCAGCCGAGGAGGACAGAAGACACAGAAGACTGAAAGCTGAAAATGGAAAAGGCACACACAAAGCACACAAAGCACAAAATGAGCACTGCTTTGCTGACCAGTTGAAAATAAAACGGCGACAAGCAGCAGATGAACATAAACTGTAAATGGTCAGCCGGGTCGGGGGAAGGGGAGAAAACTACTGAATGAAATGAAAAAGAGTAAGAACCGTAGTCAGTCAGAGAGTCCGTTTGTCTGTCTGTGATAATTGGATTGCTACACACTGAATGCTGCTGCTGCTGCTGCTGTTGGATTCTTGAAATGCTGCTGCTGCTGATGGTGAGCATCAGTCTGCCGGTGGCAGCTTTAGCATCAGCAGCATCAGCAGCATCCATTAGCCAAAGAAAGCAGCCCAGATCAGCATTAGCATTAGCCATGTCCAGCACTGCACTGCTGCACTGCTGCATTCTGTACTGCAAAGTGTCAGTGTTGATTTTAATAATTACCCATTCACTTGCTCGCCCATTTGCCAATTGCCGCTGTCTGCCTGGCTGTAGAACCAACAGCAGCTAACCCGGGTCTTCTCTTTTCCCCTTCCCCTTCCCCTTCTTCGTCTTCTTGCACTGGAGGATATATCCGCTGACACTCGCACGTACTGCCGAATTGCTGTTGGCATTTACTGCTGCTGCTGATGCTGCTGCTGCTGCTGGACAGACGCGTTTAATATTTCACGTTTTTGTAGACAGCTTTTGCCTCTGTTTTCCTGCCCTTCTCGCCTGCTTCTTCACTCTTTTGTTTGTCTTTGTCCGACTTGTTTGACTGTTTCATTTAGGAAAAACTGCTGGCAAGGAAAAACTGACTGACTGACTGGCCGACTGAAGCTCACTGAAAGATGGCACCAGAACATTGCACCAGCACCAGCACCAGCACCAGCAGCACATCAACACGGCGCTGTCAAAAACTGCCTTTGTGTGTAACTACCACCCACCCACGGCCAAGGCAGTGTCAACCAGTTGGTCAGAGTCAATGCAGCAATTGTTGTTGCTGGAAGTGCTAAAACAATCTGTATTTTACTTTTTACTTTTTGGCTCCTTTCTGGCAGTGTTAACAAATTAGCATTTTTTTGTGCCAATTGACACACGAGCACCCAGCACCAGAGCTCATAGGGATAATTAAGTGGCTCACTGTGGAAATCAGCCGGTTCTGCTGCTGCTGCTGTTGATGGTGCAATCGATTCTGCTAAAATTTGGTTGTTGGAATCGGGCTAGAAATGAATAATCGAATGAACTGCTGTGCCACGGCTGCTGCTGCTTCTGCTCAACACAGTGACTCAAGAGTTCTTGGCGCCAAAGACTGCTGCTGCTGCCACTGCTGCTGTTTGTCCCTGTCGAACACTTATCACACAGGCAAACGGAGAGAAGGAAGAAAAGCCTAGCTTTATTAATAAAATGTCACAGCCATAAGTGCAAATCATTCACATCATTCACTTGTTCGCCCTGTTCCCGTTCGTCTCTTTCTTTCTTTTGCTAAACTCTGACTGTCACCCTCTCTGTCTTTTTCAGTCTGTTTTCTGATCTCAATTCCTGACTTCTACCACTACCACCAACAAGAAACCAGTGACCTTTTCAATTGTACTAGAGGAGCTTTTTTCCCCTGTTCTTCGGTTCTAGAGTAAGTACTGCATGCCACTTGCTGCAAAGCAAAAAGAAAGAAAGAAAGAACAAAACTGGTTGACACCAACACTTTGCCCCCGATCACACACACACACACACCACTTGCTGGTGAATTCAATAATAAGGAAACAGCGCACAAAGTATGTTGATCCACAAACAGTTGACGGCCAGCCGTGTATTGTATATACTTCTCCTATTTCTATTCTATCTTTAGTGTCCTCTTCTCTGTTTCTTTTCTCATGTCCAGTTGTCAGCAGCAGCAGCAGCAGCTTTGTCATCTCCGTTTGCACCATCATGTCATCATGGTGGCATCAGCAGCAGCCAGCACAGACAGAGCAAAACTGGTTGATTAGCAAATTAATTAGACAACAGCAGCAGCAGTTTGTAGCGACAAAAAGGGCAACAACAGAGAAAGAAAGATCACCACTATTAGACAGCAAGGACGAGAAGGAAGAAGAAGAAGAAGAAGAAGAATAGCTCCAAAAAGAATCAGACTAAGACACTGGACAGCAACGCTAGAATATGTGCCCACAGTGAGCTAATAGAGAGATTCCCTCGGTAATGACTCTGTGAGAAGATGGAAAAGTAGAAGAAGAAGAAGAAAGGGAAAAAAATAAAGACTGAAAGAAGTAGAAGAAGACCACTGGGCACTGGACATTGCTGGGCCATTGCTGATAATGTGTTCACTGTGCCTACTGCGGAATTAGCAGCACTATTCGCATTCCCTATTTGCTGCTGCTGCTGCGAGTGAGTGAGGGCGACCGCGCGGACGTCTAAATCTGCCGATCAGATTTGGGCAGTCATGTTTGTCTCCAGATGCACACATCGACTACTGTGTTAGCGTTCAATTCGTCTTTCACCATCTGAGCTGGGAAGCAGTCCATATTCCTTCTTTTCTTCTCCTTCTCCTTCTCCTTCTTCCGTTCCTCTACTGAAGCGCGATTATGATTTGTCATTATTCGATGAAGCCTCGTCTTTCTCTTTCTCCTTCTCCATTATCACCACTAGCTTTGACTACACTGCTGCTTTGTTGTTCTGTTGCTGCGTTGTCCCTTCGATGCATCCAAATCAAATTAGCCGATTTCGCTTTTCGCCGTTCTCTTTTCGAACCTTCTCGGATCCGGCTTCTCTATGGAACTGTTTTTTCTCTGTTTTTTTCTGGGCCCATATGGTCGGTCTGCTGTGGCCGAGCTGTTCACGCTATGGTCAGCGGACCTTTGGCAGAAAAAACTTGGTCAAGCTACTAGTTCAGAGAAAAACTGTCTGATCACTGTGTGACTAGTAGTACTGGTAATCGATCTAGTGCCTTCAGCCACGGCTAATCGGAGCTGCTTATCTCTGTTTGGCTCAGAGCCGAGGCTGAGTCGCCCTTTTCTCGCCTTTTTGCACCCAGGCAAATGCAATCATTGAGCATTACCCATTCAGTGGGAGGAGAAGCCAATTCACAAATCGGCAGCGTACTGTGTGAGCTGTGGATCTGCTCCTTTGGTGTCGATGTCTCCATTTCTTTTCTCTTCATTCTTTCCGCTTTCTCCTTTTCTTTCTCCGTTTCCTCCTCCTCCTCCTCCTCGGATGCTAAATTGCCTCATGGAGATTAATTAAAGGGGAGAAAATGGTGCACAAATAGGCACTGGTGGTGGTGGTGGTGTGGTGTGTGTGTGTGTGTGTTTGCAGTGGCAAGGCAGGCTAAGCAAATACCAAGCAGCAGCAGCAGCAGCAGCAAAGAAAGAGAGACCCTCCGTCTTAGCTCTTTTCCTGCGCAATTCAGTGCTTGTGTCACGTCAGCAGTAACAGATTGCAGCGGAGGAGGAAGAGGGAAAGGGATCTCCGAACACACACACACACACACAAAGTCACACAATTGCCCAGCACACAATGGCCACCACCATCACTGTGTTCTGTTCTGTTCCCACTCACTCACTCAGTCACTTCATCAGTCTCATCGTCGCTGCCCAACGCAACGCAACACAACATAACGCCTTCCACCCCCGTTTAATTATTAATTAAGCTGCTCATTTCTTCGCTACTTGCTCACTTTCTTTCTCTGGTTCTCCATATTTCATTTCATCTTGGAGCATCTGTGACTGTGACTGCTGCTGCTGCTGCCGCTGCTGCTTTTTTAGTCTGCCGCCGCCGCTGCTGTCGCAAAACTAATAACCCAAGTTGCAGTAGCCAAATTGGTGTGTGCGTGTGTGTGTGTGCATGTTCACGAGCTGGAGGAGGTCAAAAGACGGAAAAGTACAAGTCAGTTGCTGATGCTGCTGGTAAAGCTAAGTACAGCACTCTCGATTGCCCCGTTAGTTTAGGCTTCTTTTTCCCTGGTCAGTGGCTTGGCTTTGAGGCTCTTTGTCCATAATGACGGCGATTATAAATGACTGAGAACAACAGAACAGCAGCAACGCCGATCACAAAGTCCTGCTCTGGTTCTACTAAATCTCAGCACACTTTTTTCATGTTCAAGAAAGAGAGCTAGGAAAGCATGAAAGATGACAAAAGAAGGAGGCAAAGAACACAAACCGCTGCCCTTTACAACTAACCTCGAAGCAGCTTGTGTTTTGTGACCGCTCACCGCTCACTTTGATTGTCATTTTTCCTAAGCTTTCGAGCCATATTAGCCCCGGTGATGTAATCACTGAAGGCAGGCAGAAACAAAGGTGGTCGTGCAAGCTGCGACAGAGCTCCTTCAGCAAAATGTTATGTTATGACCGTCATTCCCTCCGCCACTTACAACCTGTGTAGTGTCCAGCGGCAATTAAATAGGTGAAACAGAAAAAAGGTGTACTTCAAAAAGTAAGAGCAAAAGAAGTGCTCTTTAGGAGAAAATTCATTACAGGAAAGTTCTCCTGCAACTAAAAAGACATACGCACTTGTCATCTTCGTTTTCCTTCTTTGTTCCTCTCTTTCTCTCACTCGTGGTGCAATGACAAATGAGCAGCCGAGTGATGTCGCTTTGCATGCCTCATTACCGCGTCTTGTCTCTCTCTGCTGGATCGTTTGCATCTCTTCATTCTGCTAAAAATTTTTCTTTTTAACAAGTGGTGTCTGCTATGCTGTTTATGCTCACTCACTCACTCACTCACTCACTGGAACTGAATATTCAATCCATCCCAACTGCATGCCCCTGATTAATCGAAGGCAAACTGGCGCCGATGTGTGCCCACTGGTCCACTTACTTGAGTTTCCCACTTCTGAGATGGTGCACATCCTCAATCGATGTGGTGGTGGTGGTGGTGGTGAAATTGCAAAGTTGCTCCGCTGACCAGTACAAGTGCAATTCAGTGTATACCATTTCAGCCAGTGGAATGCTCTTTTCCTTTCACTTTTCTCTGGTCGCTTGGTCATATGGTGCTGGTGCTCAAGTCGGACCACCACCACCAAAGCAAATAGAGCCATGAAGTTTCAGAAACATCAGCATCAGCAGCCTCTATCGCTCAACTGAAGGCAATCACTCATGAGGACACGTAGTGGTAGTAGTATCAGCTCTGTTGCACCACTCTCTTCAACATTCCCCTTTTCCTCCCTCTCTCTCTCTCTCTCTCACTGGCTGGGCCACTTTGCAAGTCACATCCTGCTTCAGCATCGTTCCAGCAAAACCAGCACCAGCACTAGCACCAACATTGCAGCACTAGTGGTGCAATTCATCGGCCATTCGCCGACCCTGAGCTAAAAAGAAAGAGAGAGAGAGTAAGTGAATGAGTGGTCGTCTCCATGACGGCTGCTGCTGCTGCTGCTGTGATTAAACGATGCCGACTGGGGTGAAAGAAAAGAAGGAAAAGATGCTCAAATCACTGGTCGGTGGTGGTGGTGGTGGTGGTGAGGGGGTGAAGAGATTCCCCGCCAAACTGGAGCCAAGTAGAAGCTGCTACTGCTTCTGCATCTATCCATTTCTGAGCAAGAGAGTGAACATCTCTGCATCATCGTCGTCAAACTGCGCCCTGGCAAGAAACCACCACCACCATCACTAGTCACAGAATCTGAGACAAGAGAAGAAGAGCGTCGGCAAAAGGCAAAGAAGAAGGCAAAGAAGAAGGCATGGCAATGGGGCAGAGAACATAAATTATCGGGCAGAGTCGGGTTTCGGGTGCTCGTTTCCTGTGTTGCTGCTGCTGCCGCTGCTGCAGTGCTGGTTCTGGTGGCTGCTGATTCTCTGGCTGGAATCCGTCGGGTTCGGTTCTTTCCCTCTCTTTCTCTTTTTCTCTCTTTCTGGGTAGTAGTCGCATCCTCGTCGCTGCCTGTCAGTCCGTTGTCAGTCACTCATCGTAGCCTTAGTCGTTTTCTCTCTCTCTCTCCTCTCTCCTCGACCACTGAAGCTTCACTGCGATGCAATTCATCCATTTGGCTGCTGCTGATTCTGCCTCTGCGTTTGAACTGGCTGGCTGGCCCATCACTCTGCCTCGTCACTTTCTCCCCTCCTCTCCCACTCTCCCACTCACTCAGTCATTCTTCATCCTCTTTCATTTCATTTCATTTCATTATATTAATTTACCCTCTTTCTCTTTAAGGACGATATGCTTTTGGCTTTTCAAAGGGGTACTCAGCCGCCTCTGCCGCCACCAGTTAAACTGGCTGAGCACCAGCATCAGCAGCAGCAGCCTCAGGGGCAGCTTTTCCATCTCAGGCTCATCTCTGCCTGTCGGTCCACTCATTCACTCATTCATTCATTCACTTACTCATTCACAGGGTCACTTTTGCACTTTGCCGACCGATTCATGACCATGACTACGACGACCACCACGACCACCACCACCACCACGAACAGCATCGCTTCACTAGATCGAGAGCTGTGGTTCAAGAGGAGAAGAGAGAGAGGAAGAAAGAGCGTTCATCAGGAGAGCATCATCAAAGCACAGCAGAGTAAGCGAAGCCCGCAGCTACAGCACCCACCTCTCCTCGTAGCTAAAGCCCGCTAGCTACATCCACCCTCTCTTCTTCCTCTTTCCTTTACTCTCCATGCAGTGTGATCTCTCTAACCTCTCTCTCTCCTTCTTTCCTCTCTTTCCTCTTTCTTCGCCATCCCCGAGAGATAAAAGAACAACAGCAAGTGCCACCAAGCATGTCTGTCTGCGTCTCCACGGAGCAGTGTGTCTTGTGTGCACAGTCTGAAGACAGCACTTTGCTTTCGCTGTCTGCAACAAGAGAGAATAGAGAGAGCAGACCATGAGAATGTGGCCAGCGTGACCAATCCTTTTTGTTTGCAATGGCTGGCTGGTTGGCTGGCTGCCAGTAAAGTTCTGCACTACATTAGCCATTCCACCACCACCACTGATTCTAAATTAGCCAATTGTCTTCATTTGCCTAATCCCTTCTTCCCTTCCTCCCCCTCCTCCTCACTCTTCCACTCTGGTTCCTGCTCTTCTACTACATCTCAACACTGTTACTCACTTTTTCTACATTTCCTACTTTCACTGCTCAATTTATTTTTCTTCCTCTCAATCAGCTCCCATTCAACAATTTCTCTCCTTTCCGCCACTTCCACTTCCTAATTACCACTTGTCGCCGGTAGCGGGAGTGCATTCGCCTCAGTGCACTTCTCTTTCTGCAACAGTTTCTTCTTCTTTCTCTCTTCTATCTCGCTAATGAAATCTAAAGTGAACCCTTCTTTTCTAAAGTGTTCTCCTAAAATAGCAACCACAATGTTCTCATCACATTCGTCGCCAGAAACTTTTTTCATCACACCAGCAGCACTTACCGGCACTTCCAAGTTCACATGGAACTTCTTCTCCGTCGGGAGAAAACTTTTGCCTAACAGTAAGTGGCGGTCTAGTAGTAAAAAGAGGGTCCACAAATTGCCCTGGTAGTACACACACCAAACTCACAAACACAAACACAACTCTTAAATGATGCAAATTTAAATGATGGCAATGACAATGGCCGCAGCAGCAGCAGCAGTAGTAGAAGCCACAGCTTTTGCAATGATGGCCAATGGTCAGCAACAGTAACAGAAATAGAGCTGGTAGACGAGAGTTTCAAAACACAGCAGAACCAGACACAGCCAAACTGACCATTTGCTCTGAATAATACGACCATCATCAGACGAATTCGTCGACGAGAAAGAGAGAGGGAAAGAGATCGGGGAGACCAATCGATTGCGAGCAGTGCAGAGGGACACTCAGTTTCAGCACTGAACAAAAACTGAGACGACGACGACGAATTCAAATTGATACTGCCGGTGCTGGAGCTGCTGCTGCTGCTGCTGCTGGTCAATGATGGCAATCATCGATGATTGAGAATTTTGAGAATGTGGCAATCACTAAGTGGTACTGCCACGGAGAAGAAGAGGAAATTGCCCTTTCGGTCTCTGTGCTGCTGGTGCTTCGTTTTGCTTCTTCTTCTTGATCTTTTTCCCTCTCTGCTAAACTAATTTGCTTTAATTCCATTAAAGTCAACTTGCTTTGTGCCTTAGTTGGGCAGCAGCACTCACTCATTCGCTTGCTCTCTCTTTCTTCTTCTGCTGCTGCTGTTGTTGCCAAAAGCAAGCAAGCAAAAACAAAGTCAGCCAGCAAATGATGGTCGCTGTGCGCAGCAAAAAGCATTCAGAGGACAGATGCTGAAACTGAAGCTGAAGCGAGGGCAGCAGTTGAAGCCAACTTAAGTTAACCTTAGCTTGCTGCCGCTCTCACTGTGCTGCCAGTGTCAGTGCCCATCAACTCTTCAACTTTCCTCCTTCCTAATGTCATGTCTGTGTGAGTTGGTCGGCTTGTCTGTGCACTTGTACATATTGTACACACACACATTTGTATGTTTGCACGGGGTTTGCACTCCTGAGCAAAAGTGGCAATGGCGTAGACAGAAGAGGAAAGAATGAAAAAGTAAAAAAGTAAAAATGACTGTAGTATGCACAGACGGCAATTGAGCATAGTATGCCAGTGCTGCACAAGTGGCACACGGTGCTGATGCTGATGCACAAAGTCAACTAGCCCCGATGCTGCTGCTGCTGCTGCTGCAAATTAAATAGCCACCCAAAGAAAACGGAAAATTGCCATCTCTGCCTGCCTGCCTGCCTGCCTGCCTGCTCTACCCCTCGATTTTGCCTAGTTTTTCCCGTTGAATGCAGCAGCAGCTAGGCTACATAACATAATAAAGTGCCTGTATGTGTATGTTTTAATTTGAGTAATTCAATGCAAACAATGAACTGAATAAAGCAACTGGCAGAACTGAATGGGACAGCTACCAGAGAGAGAGAGAGAGACATCACCACCATCACCATCACCATCACCACCGTACATTGCTCGCCCATTGTCAATACAGGCTGGTGAACATTGCCACCATCACCACGACCACCATTTCCTTTCTCTCTTCTCTGTGTATACAGAAGTCAACTGCACACTGACACTGACACACCGAGAGGAGAGCACACATTATGATCAGCAGACACACGGTTAATTAAATTTTAATGAAGGCATAAGCATAAACTAAAGGTGAGAGAAAGAGAGAGAGATGGTGAGCTGGGCATGAGTGAAAGGAATGGAAAAGCGAAGGGAACAGGACAACAGTTTGCACAGAATTGAGAATGCGAGCACACTGCTGCTGCTGTCGGCAGACACTGAGATTCTGATGATTGCCTGCAAGACATTTCTCTTCCCTGGTAGAGCAGCTGCTTAGCATTTCAGCTCAGTCCGTTTAGTGGAAAAAGACGTGGTCTCATCGATTGGCCCTCTTCTTTCTCTTTTCCTTTTTCTAATGCATCGCACTGGAAAGAGGGCCACCGGTGCAATTTGCAAAAGTGCCTTTCAATAAGCGGGTTCGGGGGGTAGATTGCTAAAAGCGAAAGCGACAAGAGCAGAAAATGCGCATTGTTCTGCCTTCATGTACTGCCACTGTCTGGTCAGCAGCATGGGGAACACAATGTTTTTCCAACAAAGAGAGCAGCCAAAGTGAAAACAAACCCGTTAGTTTGCAGAACCACTTGCTTGTTTTTAATATTTGCTGGCAAAGTGGGCTGCTGTTGTTTCTGATGCTGTGCGGTAACACAAAACCGCACACACAGAAAAAGAAGAAGAGGATGCACTGTAGGGCAATTAAGGTAATGCAATCACGATTACATGCATCACCACCACCACAAACACAGCGAAAGAGTGATGCCACTACTGTTTAATGAGGAAGAAATCTGTGAGCTGCTGTTTGGTGCACCACCACAGCACACATCACCAAAATCTGATCTGTCCTCACTAATTAGTGGCAGTCACTCAACTTTCTCTCAACACTGCCATTGCCACTGAAAACAGAGATGAGATCAGAAAGAGCTGCACTGCACCTACTTATGATAATCATTCACTTAATAATTGATTCCCACTTTTTCAGCAACCTCACTCACAGCCTCAGCCAGGCAGGCAATTGACATTCAAGGGAAGATGCTCTTCTTGTTCCTACTATTTTCCACCACCATCCTCCTGGCACCGCCGGTGACCTGCACTGCATCATTAATAAAGCACGCAGATGAGCATTACCGTAATTACAACGGCAAGCAACAGCATCAACATCAGCATCAACAGCAGCAGCAGTACCTGCCGGCACTACAACCTCCAGAGCAGCAGCAATGGAGGCACTCCACCTCTTCAATGATAAGTGGACATTATCATCAACAGCTTCAGCAACAACAGCAGCAACAGACACTGATGACAATGAACAATCTGACGGCGTCAGTGGGCAGAAACGGCACCTTTGAGTGCGTCTTTCCCGACCTGAAGCACAACTTTCGGGTAAGCATTGGGCAGTAAACTTGTGTGACACAAATTCACTTCAAAAAAAGTTGTTTGGTTAACAAATCAGAAAACAGTCGAATTTTAATTGTCTAGACTAGACAGCTTTTAGTAGCAGTGGTGACTTTAGTGCAGATCTGCTGAATAGATAAAGAGAAAAGCGGAGAAGTCAGGCTTTTGTCAATAGCAATGCAAATTGTGAGTTTGTGTGAGTGCACTGCAACCCCGGAGAAAAAGAAGACACGAGTCGTCGCTTTAATTGTGGCCGCCCCCTCCGTCCGCCTATTCATAACATAATTGTAGCATCATATGCACCATTGACTTGACTTGACTGAATGCAAGTGAGCAAGCGAGCAGCATCGATTCTGCTGACTGGTGCAATATATACCCGACGACGAAAGATGCACAACAATGATTCTGTTTTTTTCTTTTCTGCTCTGCTCTGCTCAGCTTTGCCTCAAAAGAGACATTAATTGCGGCCATCCATTTCATATTGCCATATTTTTTCATTCTAGTGCTTTTTCCTTTTTTTCTCAGTCGTTTTGCACTCACTTCTTTCCGCATCCCTTTCACTCATTCGCTCACCCTCTCTGCTCTCATTCACATGCCATCTCTCATTCATTTGTCGGCTAAGCATCATCGTTTTCATCCGAATCATTGTCTTAGCATTGGAATCGCGACAACAGTAGCAGCAGCAGCCAGTACTTTTCAAGCAGCAGCAGCGGTCGGACAAATTAAATTTGCCCCAACATTGTGTGGCCTGGCAGCCCTTTTCAGAGAGGAAACACTGAGAGCAGAACACACAAATGCAATACTGGAGCAGAGCACTACTGAAAGGAAAAAAAACAAAAAAATTAGTAGTAGCCCAAGCGATTGCAGCATTACCACAACACACAGGCAGGGAACGAGACACAGGGCACTGATTGGCTGCATTGAATCCGATCTGAAGGACCAAGAGAAAGAGAGAGAGAGAGAAAGTGAAGGGAAGGAGCCATGGCCAAGTGAACACACACACACAGATACAGACAAACAGACAGATTCACTTGGTTGCGATGACAAAGAGGCACTTTAGAGTGGGGAAAAGGAAAGAGGACTTTAAGCTGATTTAGAATCAACGAGCCCCGAGCAGAAAGAGCAGGAAAAAGAGGAAAACTAAAACTAAAACTAAAAACTAAAGCGGAGGGTGCCTCATCCGCTGATGCTGCTGCATCATCAGCAGCATTCTAAGCTGCATCATTTCTCAGTGAACAATTTTTGTTCTGTTGAATCGATAGAGAGGAGAGAGAGATGGCTCCATTTGCCGCTATCCTTTCTTTTAGTGCTGTCAAATTTAAATGTAACTTTAATCTAATTTAATTGCTCCTCTGAAGCGTGCTTCATTATATTTCGAGCTGGCCATCATCAGCTGCCGGCTAATTGAGATGAATGACGCGGCTGTTGCTGTTGCAGCTGCCTAGAATTTTGTGTCGTTTTTACAACACAGATAAAAGATAAAGCAAAGCTTGTGATTACTTCTAGAGACAATGAAAAAACAGGAACGGATGAAGCACATGGCATGACCACTAGAAGCAGTGAGCACAAATTTTATTTACGACAAAACAGTTTCCTCCTCTTTTAAAACAAAAAACCGAAGTGTCCAGAAAGAAACAATGACCACCACCAATGGCTGGCACTCATTTGCCACTCATTTGATTGACTGATTCAGTTTCTCCCCCTCCCTCTCTTTTACGTCTCACCAACTGATGAGATTACGACATGAACTACTTTTGAGGTGCACATAAACAGGGAAAGAAAAAAATAGATATTCTGCAGCAGCTGCAACATATGTCATCTTATTCTTTCACTGCACGCAAAAAGAAAGAAACTTAAATTGCCCCTGCCTCGGTGGCCACAAGTTTAGTTACACAGTGCAGTGTTCAACCAGTCTACCACCACCACCACCACCAAAATAGAGTCATAAAAGAGGACACCAGCAGCAGCAGCAGCAGCCTCGGCCTGTCATCGCCCTAAACTACCCGCCGCCGCCGCCGCCGCATCACTTTGCCTAATTAAATGGAACACACTTTTTCTTTCTCTTTCTCCTCTTTCTGTCCTCCTCACCACAGTTGGCCTGGTTCCACCGCGACAAGCACCGCCTGCTGGCGCTGCACGACTCGGTCATCGTGAAGAATGGCCGCGTCTCGGTGCGCTCACACGGCAACACCACCTTCTACCTGACACTGCATGACATTCGATACGAGGACCGGGGCGCCTACGAGTGCCAGGTGAACAGCGTGCCGAAGCGGTCGCGCATCGGCTACCTCGAGGTCAACGGTAGGCCAACTCAGATCAGGCTTTAGTAGAAGAAGCATTTTCGATTGATTTTCTTCCTTCTTTTTGGCCATCTCTTTTTCAGTTCCTCCCAGCTTCAAGGAGGAGCTGACCAGCTCCGACGTGGACATCAGCGAGGGCGCCTCGGTCAGTCTGCGCTGCAGCGCCCACGGACGGCCGCCGCCGGAGATCTCCTGGAGAAGGGAGGACGGACAGGCCATTGAGGTTTTTACGGGTGGTGATGGTGATGAGGAAACAAGCCATCCACCACCACCACCACAACGGCCGTTTGGAAGGGCGACCTTCTGAAGGTGGTCAACGCCAGTCGGACACATTCGGGCGCCTACCTCTGCATGCCTCTAATGGGTAAGTGGCAGAGTAACCATCAATGTTCCAGGATCGGCTTTCCAGGCGCGGCTTCGCCTTTCATTTCTAACTTTTTCCTTCTCTTCTGTCTTCTACCACTGACACTTGCTTCTTCAATGTGTTTCTTTTTTCTTTCTCCTACCTAACCTTCTTAACCAAAAAACAACAAACTGCTGCTAACCTAAATAACACTGCTCGCCAGCATTCCCTCGCCCATTAGCAAGCGCATCTTTCTCGGTGTCACCTGTAAGTGTGTGTGCATGTTTGGTTGGTTTGCCTTCACTGCCTTAGTTCATCATCATTAGCAGGCCGTTTTATAGTAATATCCGTTCTGCTCTAGGTAATGTTTGCACAAACTAAACTTCTTTTTCTTCCTTCTTTTTCCGTTCTCATTTACCCACAAACACACTCACTCACTCACTCAGTCGCCCCTGTCATTTGGAGCAACAAGGAAGAGCTTGGCGTGTACACCGACGCCTCGGTGGTGCTGCAGTGCAACCTCGAGGTAAATGTGAAAGAGAGAAAGAGAGGCATTGTTTACCTAGTTGGCCACTTTAATCATTTTGGTTGTTGATGTTTCTGACCTAGGCCTACCCTCGACCCAGTTATTACTGGCTAAAAGACGACCACCTGCCGCCGATCATCCACTCGGATAAGAAGTACGAGATCTCGCTGCTTGAGGGCAACACTTCATATCGATTCATTCTCAGGTACTCACATTGTTCTTTTTTGGATCATTCTTTTTACCTAATTTTCATTTGTCGATTGTTACCACCACACACACACACAATTAGACTTCAAATCTTCAAAGTGCTCAAGTCAGACTTTGGCAAGTACAGCTGCGTGGTAAAGGCTGGTAACGGCGGAGGAGGAAGCAACGGAATCGCTGGAAACAGTGGCAGCGGCATTCTGCAAACCCTGAATCCAAAGCCTCACTTCGCCTTTACGAAATTCAACGGAAGAACTACCCACCCAAGCAGCCCAAGCCCACGCCGCCTCGCCACAAAAGTCGGCCTTTCTTTGACCTCTTTCAGACCTCAACTCGAAGTCCACCTTCTTCTCAAACAATAGCCGCGGTCCAATCTGCCGCCAACCTAGAGGAGCAAAAACGAAGGAGAACTGGAGGCGGCGGCAGCTCCGTCGGCAAAGGTGAGACAAACAAAAAGGGGCTCTATTATTGTTTACCTTCATTCTCATTTGTTTTCCATACTAATATCAAACAAACACACACACTCACAGTTCTGGACGCCTACAGCCTCAACGAGCCGAGTGCAACGCGGACGGAAGTGACACTCGACTACGTGAACAGCTTCACAGTGTCGGGCGGCGAAAATGAGGATGGCGAGGAGGGAACTAGTGAAAACAATGCCAGTTTTCTTCAGGCTTCAAGGTGGCACCTCTTTTTCTTATTGCCACTTTTTCTTCTCTGACTGGTGGAGGTGTTTATCTAACACCGGGTGGTGAACTCCAAAAGTGTAAGCACACAACCGATATAACACTCTTACTCGATCTCCATCTCTATCACCGCTAGCCTTAACTGCAAAAAAGACTTTCTCAAGCCTATTTACTACCCTGTACAAAAGAAGTACCCTACTACTGCTACCACTCTGTAATTGCTCTAAAATGTTTCTGATTGTTACTACTACTACATTGAATCGCCGCCGTACAACGACCAAATGACAAAAGTTGAACTGATCAACAGACAGACAGACAGACAGACAGGAAGTTTTCCCACATTTTTACACTACACAGATCTCCACCGTTTGCTCTACCGTTTGAGACTACTCTGTTTTGTGAGCACCCTCACACACACACTCAATCACACAATCACTGATACATTTGTTGACTATGAAAAGCTAAAAAAGAATGGAAAAAGGAGATTGCTTGATGATCATCAGAAAGACAATGCAGTGCAATACTACAGCTCAGTCTCCTCGCCGATGGTGTCAAACTGCTGCTGGTAGTTCTCGTAGATGGTCGTCGATTGATGGCTACTGTCCGGTCCCTCATCACCACCGGCACCTGGTGCACCTGTAGTACCCTTGTTGCGAAGTTCAATCGCCTGCGAGGAGGGAATCACCTTGCGAATGGTGGACTTCTGGAAGCGTTCGAAAAGCGATTCGACATCAGGGGGACGCGCTTCTTCAGACCGCTGGCAATCTCGGGCGGTTGGGGCTAGAAAAAATGTAACTTGTAAGTATGTAGTGAAAATAGAAAGCCGCCGTCAGAAGTTACCGAATTGCCCGCCTCCACTTCGAATGGAGAACTGCCGCCGCCGCCGGCAGTGCCAGTCCGTTTTCGCAGCAGCACCTCATTGTCTGACTTGCTGGCGCTAGTGCTTGTCGATGGCATCTGCTGCTGCTGCTGCTGCTGCTGTTGTCCCTGTCCCTGCTGTCCTTGTTGGGCCTGTCCGCCATTGCTGGCGCCGTTGGTGCAGCCGCCGCACTTTTCCAGAGGATCAGCTGAAAAAAAATGAAGTGTTATTAAAAATGGTGATTGACAGACGTCAGCGAAGTAGTTCTCCCGTCTCAGTGTGCCACTCACCGGCAAAGTAGTCCTCATAGGACTGCAGCACGTCATTGCCGAAGAAGTCCGCCGTCTCGTCGGGACAGCGCAGGTCGGCGATGAAGCTGATCAGGCCGAGGGTGATGCAGAGGATGCCTGGAAAGTAGAAATTGGGATTTTTTCAAAATCTTTTTAAATTTAGCACTGACCATTGAAGAGGTTGCCGTAGTAGCACCAGAGTAGTGCAGCGTCAACTGCTCACTCTGTCCACTTCCTAGGCCCTCAAAGGCGAGACTAAAAGGGAGCGAGCTGTGCAGACAGCTGACCAGCAGATTGGCCATCAGCAGACTGGCGCCGGTGAAGATCATGAAAGCGACCCGAATTGAATTACCATCTGAAAGAGGACGTTCGCCAGGAAAAGAGCGGCACTGCTAGCCTAGGCGTTGCATTTAGAAGAAATAGTAGTGGATTAAACAAAAAGGTAATAAATGACAGTTTTCCAACTTGCCAGAGAAAGACATGGGCGAACCAGCCCGCCTGTCGGTAGTACCGGCCAATTCGCACCTGGCCGTAGTCAATGGTGAAAGTTTCCGCCACCCAGAGAATCGGATAGGGCAGGCCTCGGTGCTGGGCGTGCCGGTAGGCCTTGTGCAGCGGGCCAGCTAAAAGGAAAAGTAAAAAGATTTTACTGTTTTGGTTCTCATCTAAATCTAACCAATCTCAATTACCATCATAGCCGAAGCCAGGCTTTCCCTGAGCCACGCCCAGCTGAAGTGTTCATTGTAGTCAATCAGATCGCCGTTGCTCTGCACCGGACCAGGCAGCCCGACCAGCGTCACATTGAGCCCTCGCAGGCCAATGTACACCGCCAGGGTGCCGTTCATCTTCAGCCCCGAGCCGGCTCGGTACTGGCTGGTAATGTCCAGCTGGCCCGTCTCCCAGTACGGGAGGAAGTTGCAGGCTGGGCGAATGCAAAAAAAAAGATTTTCTGATTTTAGTAGAAAAGACCATTGTAAAATTCTTTTACCGAGGAGGAGGAAGGCGATGAGCAGTGTGGGCATCCATCGCACCAGAAAGGTTATCCGCCGACCCCTGAAGCCGGGCACGATGAGCAGCAGTGCGAGGAGGATGGAGAGGAAGGCGGCCACCAGGCGGAAGGTGACCACGTCGAGGCGGATGGAGGTCAGGTCGCTGTAGAGCACCGGGTAGCCCTCGGCGCGAAAGGCAGAGAAGACGCTTGACGTGGTGTCCATGGTTTTTTTCTGATCACCGTGGAGTGAAGATGTCACGTATGCCTCTGATTTTTAGTTGTACACACAGGGTGGCAATCACTGGAGGAGGATATTCACTGCTTCCTGCTCTGCTGAAAAGATAAGGGAAAGCGGCGGATGTGACAATTGGTGAGAGTTCACTGTTTGCAGCAACCAGGCAGACCGAGAGAGTGTTTTGGAGATAAACTTCCTTCATTGCTTTTATTGATATAATTTCTCTGTTTTTGTATAGAGTAAATGGTGACATTGAGTTGAGTTGTTGTGTTTTGAAGATAGTAGCCCTCATTATAATGTACAGCATTGGAAAATTGGAAGAAAAGGGAGGAGATAGAAGGGGCCATAATAAAGTTGGTGGTAAAGGGGGAGGAGGAGGAGGAGAGTTTACAAAGGGATAGAGCAAGGTGAGGTGATGGTGTGAAACCAAAAGAAGAAGGATCGCCAAAAGTATTTGTTTTTGTACACTGGTCGTCGTCAATGGAAAGAAAGATATCGCAGGTGTGTGAAAGAGAGAGAGAGAAAGAGGCGTATAAACGAACAGAAAAATAAAGAGAGGGGGAGGGAAAGTGAGTACAAAGAGACCACGCGAGGCAGGGAAAGAAGAAGACAAAAGAGGAGGAGGAGGAAGAGGAAGAGTGATATTTGTAGTTCGTTTCAGTGACATGATCATCATCATGATCATCATTATCTGCAGTCAGTTGGTAGTGGTGGCGGTGGTGTGGTGGTTTTGGTGATGATCAGCAGTAGAAAGACGATCTTGGTGAGATAGACGCAGACACTACCCATTCACACTACCCATGTTTTCATCACAACAATCAAGTGAAGAGCATCGGCGTGACCAGGCTACGAGCTGGTGGGCGCCAGGTCGACGGTGATGAGGTGCTTCAGCCGGTCCAGGTACTGGCAGTACAGCTCCACGTCATTGTGCGACGCCCCCTGCACCCACAGCGGCTCCAGCGCCTTGGGGCAGCGCTCGTAGATGGCCACGCCGTGGGAGAAGTCAATCACCTCGTCCTCGGTGCCGTGAATCACCAGCACCGGCGAGTTGATCTTCGGGATCTTGTCGATACTAGAAAGAAAGAGTTCAGAAATTAAATAGAAAGAGCCATAAAACTTTAAAAATGTGAAAGTGAAAGTGTACCTGGGAAAGGCATCAAAGAACCAGGACCGCTTCGTATTGGGAAACGCCACGCGAAGGCCACTCATTAGGGGACTGTGAAGAACTGGGTGAGGTGGAACATCGAGCTTAGTAAGCTTCTTTGACAACAACAAAAGTATGAGAGAACGATACTCACTGACAGCGCCGACTTCGTAGCGTGAGGCGAGGTCGACGGTGGGCACCGTGCCGATGCTCTGTCCGTAGAGGATAATCTTGTCCGGGCTGATGCCGAACTTGGTGCGCATCGACGTCCAGGCGGTGTTGATGTCGGCGTACAGGTTCTTCTCCGAGGGCTTCCCCGTGCTGGCCCCGTAGCCCGAGTAGTCGTAGCTGAAGATGTTGCAGTTGATGCGGGTGCCCAGGCCGAGGTAGAAGCTGCTCATCTGGCCCAGGTCGACGGCGTTCCCGTGGCTGAACAGAATCGTGAACTTGGGATTGGCCGTCGCGCGAATGTGCATACCTGGTGGAGCAAATAAAAGACGTGTCAGCAGAGAAATAGAACATCAAAACAACAAAGAAGCCCACTCACAGGCGATTCGATTGCCGCGCGACGAGGTGGCGTAGAAGACCTCAAAGGCGTCCAGCTCCCGCTGGTTGTACTGCCAGTCGGCCCGTTCCGAGAGCTTCAGCATGAACTTCGACTGGTTGTTCGGGTCGGCGCTCACCGAGTAGGTGGGCTCCGGCGGGAGGAAGGCCAACTTGGCGGCGATCCGCCCCGGACAGGGCGGACAGCAGAAGAGGCAGCACAGCTCGCTCAGCGTCAGGCCGTTCATCTTCGGGGTGGAGGTGCTGGTGCTGGCGTTACCACCGGAGGTGTCAATCGCCGGCGTGGTCGCGATCTCGGCGCTGTTCAGCGAAACGTGCTGATGCTGATGATTGTTGTGGTGCTATTGTTGTGGTGGCTGTTACTGTTACGGTGTTGTTGTTGTTCGGCGTCGAGGTGATCGTCGTGCTGGCGGTGCTGGCGTTCGACACCGAGGGAGGGGTGATGGAAACTGAATGGGAGGTGCTGGTGGTGGTGGTGGTGGTGGTGGTGTTGATGTTGGAGGGGGCGACAGTGACCGTCTCCACTGAAGACATTCGGATGCTGATTGCGGCGGTGGTGGTGGTGGTGGTGGTGGGTTTGTTTTGCTTAGGAGCAGCCGACGAGATACGGCTGCTGCGGCTGCTGGTTACGGTTGGTGGGAAGATCCAAAGATACAGTTGTTGTTGGTGGTGGTGGTGGTGGTGGTGCTGATAACGGTGATTCTCCTCCTTCTCATCAACTCAAATCAATGCATGGCCAGTGGATCAGTGTTCCGCGGATCAGTCTGCAAAGAAGATGGTACAGGTTGCGTCTGTCTGTCTGTCTGCCTGCCAGCTCGCTTGATCGATTCACACCGGCTCACCAATTCGTGACACACCGACCGGGAATGTGTGTGTGTGTGTGTGCAGTGCAGTGCACACTCTTCTTCGGAATACCAAGATCTTGCGATTCCTCGGTAAGTTCTCTCTCCCTCACTCTAAACGCCGCAGTACAGAACACAGAACACAGACAGACGGAGCAGGCAAAAAGTGGTTGTCGTTGGCGTGCTCAGAAGTCCACCTGACCATACGTTGATTCTGGGCTCTCTCTCTCTCTTCTCTCACTCACAATTCAGTTTCAGTGCATTTGACAATGGGGCACACTGCTTCTGCTCTGCTCTGCTTTGCTGGTGGTGCTGTCTGTCTGCCAAAACCGGCTCTCTCTCTCTCACTCACTCTTCGTTGACGCTGACTCGAAATTACCCAGTGCAGGCACTGCACTGCACTGGCACCATCCTGTGTCTCTGATTGCAGTCGCTGTTTTAGTTTTATTCCCTCTTCATTAGAATCATTACACTAAATCAATTAATGACAGTAGTGGTAATCAGACTTTTCCGGGATTTTTGGGTGGCAAAAATGAAGTTTTACACCATCAAATAAATAACTGTACCTAATTCATTGTCAACTCATCATCATGTTTAGGTGCCACTACTACTTCTTTGTCAGCCCAGTGCATTGCCAGTACTTGTTAGAGAAAAGAAAAAGAAGAAGTGCTCAAATGTCTTTAGGTGATCGTGGGTACTTTTTTGGGTGTTCGGTGATGCTCCCACTCTGTAGAGGTAGTGCTGCTGCTGCTGCTGGGTGAATTAGCACCTAATGAATTATTGAATGCAAAGTAGAAAAGGAGGAGGAGTTCTGAAAGGAAGGAAGGAAGGAAGCTACCCAGAAATGATAAGAGGAAATTTGTAGTGCTGCTGCTGCTATTCTAGAGTGAAAGACGCAGTGATTGGCAATTTCTCTCCTTTATTTTTTCTTCTGACTAATTTGTCTTCGCACCCAATAGTGACTATATTTTGTCATTGTCCAACAGCAGCAGCAGCGAGAAACATCAATTTTGTTGGCAGCATGTCGACTCCAGGCCACTTCTACGAAAGTCAATCGAAAGCACTAGAAACAAAATGATGATGAAGAAAAAAAGAGGAAGAAGTAAGCCAGAGTGCTAGGAAAAGAAGCAGTGACCACAACATACAGTGCATGAATGAATGAATGAGTAAGTAAGTAAGTGCAAACGAGAGAGATGAGGTGCTGCTGCTGCTGCTGTTGGCAGTGGTAGACTGTCTCTTCAAGGTCAGCGAGGTCAACGGTAAAGTTCAGCAACGACGACGAAAACAGTGGTGGTGGTGGAGAAAGCGACACAAGAGGACAGTGGACTGCCAGTGCCTGCTGTTTGACCAGCAGCAGCAACAACTGCGACGGCAGATGCCGACGACGACGAGTTGCTATATTTGGACTGCTGCAGCAGCAACAGCAACAACAGCCCCTGCGGCACTCGCTAACGGTATCTTTCACCGCTCCGACAAATGCCTAGGGAGGGAAATTGGAGAGTGCCTGAGCTGAACTGAACTGAACTGAGCAAATGAGTGAGTGAATCAGATGAATGGGCCTCAATGAGCAGCAGCAAGGGCACACATAACTGCACACTGCTGCCGCTCTTGATTGCCACTTGCCCCGCACGCCGGGTCCAGAGAGCAGTTGTCTTTTGCGGATAAGAAAGAGAGAGAGAAAGAGAGAGAGAGAGAGAGAGAGAGCTAGGTCCTAGCCTAGGCCCAGCTTGACTGCTGCAGCACACGCCTCGAGCAGCAGCAGCAGCAGCCCTGAGGAAATGTGTGGCTTCCTGTGTGCAGTGAATGAGATTGTGCGTCTCGTGCCAAACGACGGGTCTCTGCCACGAGCCATCCTGTCCGTCTCAAAAAGAACTGCTGCTGCTGCTGCTGTTGCTGCTGACCAGTGGTCAGGAATGGCCAGTGAGCACTCTACACGTGCTGTGGATGACCATCATCAGCTGCCGAGTGCATCAGCAGCAGCAGCAGCAGGCTGCACTGATCATCGCCAGCGGGCACACTTCTTCGTTCGTTCTTCTTCGCTTGCTTGTTTCCACCACTTACTGCATTGCTCTATTATTGACCGACCATCTGACAAGAGAAAACCGTGTGGTGTGTGTCTGGAAAGAGACAGACAAGCCGAGAAATGGAGAGAAATAGAAAGAGAGAGACAACCCTTCTACAACCTTCTTCACTGCAGCACTTCTCACCACTAACCGGAAAAAGGGTCATTCGGTGCTAGTTCGTAGTAGCTGCTGCTGCTGCTGTTGTTGTTGCTGTTGATTGCTCGGTCGGTCGGTCGGTCAATCAACCCGAGAGCTACTTGTGGTGAAAGAGAGGGAAAAACGAAAGAACGAAAGAGGCACCCTAAGCAGCAGGATGATTTAGATTGAATACTTGCGGTCAGAAGCGGGAGGAAAAGAAGACGTAGTAGTAGTTGACGGTGCTAATGAGTTAGACCAGTCCGAACAGTCACCGCCGTGTCACCACTGGTTGAAGATGATGAGAAGAAGAAGGGAGAAAAGAAATAAAAAGTTCAAGGAACTTGTCAGAAGGGGAAGGGGAAAGAAAAGATGATTGTGATGATGCAAACAAGATGCAATACCGTCAAAGACGAAGAAAAAGGTAAAAAAGAAGAAGAAATTCCATCGATGGCCATCACTTTGGCAAATATTGACAGTGTCACTCAGTCGGCAGTGATTTGGTTCAGCTGCAAATTGAATGCGTCTTCAATGCGATGTCCCCTATCCACCTGGTCTAGGCTGGCTGGCAGGGTCGTGCGACAGTCTCGTGCCTTGACATGCTTTTTGCCCCCCCCCCCCAGTATGACCTCTCCCAATAAATCTTACCTGTTACATAAGTAGTGATAGCAGTGGGCAAACGAAAGCGGGCTCACCTTGCCCTGCCTTGCCTTCCTCCTCAGTATGCCTGTATTCACTTTCACCTCTAGTGCCAATGTGTCTCCTTTTCCGCTTCTTTGTGTGCGTCTCACAGAGCAGGGCACACCTCAACCTTAGTCGCTCTCTCTCCTCTCTCAGTCTGTGGCAGTGAAAGTTGAATCATAAGGTGAAATTGTAAAAGCTGTTGGTGCAAATGATCACCAGCACACCGTTACACAACACAGATCCGACACCGTTAGACGGTCGTGTGTCTTTCTGCACACACCAGTGGCACGAGCCAGCTAGGATTTAGACACAGGCTGCTGATGCTGGTGCACCTTTGAACCTTTTGAATGAGAGAGTCAGTCTGCCGATCACAGTGGTGACCAAATGGCCAAATGACCGAGACACACACACACACACACAAGCACACCACGGTCATTGGAGACATATTGACTGACTGAGACTAGTTCCGGTTGGGAGATTGAGGTAAGCCTCAGCGGTCTGAGCATCTGCACCAGGAGCAAAAAATCACTGCCACTCACTGAACACCAATGTCTTTCTCTCGTTTTTTGACTGTGTCATCTGCCCAGGTCTCGTGCCACTCGATATTAGGGCACTGTGCTGCTGCTGCTGCTGCTGCTGCTGTTGATGACCAAAGGTGGCAGACCTAGAGAGGTCTGGCTGAAGATTGCCTTTTAGAGAAGGTCATCCATCTCTGTGGCACCTTTTCAAAAAAAATTTGGATCAGCAGCAGCAGCAGTGGTAAAAAGCTGACCTCCATTACCGAAAAAAGCGTCTGGACTGTAAATCTGACAGTGGCAGCAGCAGCAGCAGCAGCCGTCGCCGCCAGACAGGTGTGGGTGCCTGAACAGTCGTCCAAAAGTGTTGGCCCGAAAGGCTTCAGCAAGCACAGACACACAGACTTACTCTGCAAAGGGTTCATTACATTGTCAGCTGTCCTCCAGGTAGCACTAGAACTGTGCGTGCGCGTGTGTGCACTCCATAGAAAGGAGTTCTAATCACACGAGCAAGGTCAATGCAACCAGACAAACAAAACAGGGAGGGGGGGGGAGAACTCAACAAGTTGATAGCCCCGGCAGAGGGGAAGACACTGAAGCAGGAGGTTGATGAACAGCAGCTCTCTCTCTTCAGAAAGAGAAAGTTGGGTGCTGCTGTTCCTCTCGGTGACATTGAAATAAGGGGCTAAGGTCGCAGCAGCAGCAGCATCTGTTGCAGTGGCAGGGGGCAATGCTGAAGCCGCCAGGTGAAGCCTTCCAGCCAGCCAAGTTCGGAGTGCAATCTGCACAACTTTACACACTCGGTGTGCACGTGTCAAGGCGGTCCTCAGCGTTGATGGTGGTGGTGGTGGTGGTGGTGGTGGTGGAACGTGGTCCTTTCCTTTCCCGAAGTGTGCCCGCAAGTGGTGGCCGTGGTGGTGGCAGTAACCGCTAGCAGCCGAAGTAGAAGTAACCGAGGGGTAGGCGCTAAGGTCGCCCCGCGCTCGCAGTTGTAGCCTTGCTCACATGATCAAGTGTGTGTGTGTGTGTGTGTGTGGAAGAAGGTTGCCACTGCCACCAGTTGCACCACCGCAGCTCTCTCTGCTACTACAACCACAACTTCAAAGAGAGGTTGAGGCACTACCACCTCTCAACCTTCAGCAGTAGATGTAGTGTTGTGGTGGTAGTCTCACCTTTTCAGCCGCAGCAGTCTGACACCGGTCTCTCACTTATCTCTGGTGGAGAGTGGAGAGTACTCTCTGAGCTGACTGAAGCACTCACTCACTCATTCACTCATTCACTCAGTAGCACTTGCGTTCTCGCCACCGTCCTCGTCCTCGCCGCAGTTCATTCTCAACTTTGACGTCAACTTTGATTCTCTCCCAGCGCGCGAAAGCCAATCAGCAATCAAAGCAGCATCTGAGCAATTTATTTACCTCTGTTATTTGCAGTTCTACTAAAAGAATAGCAAATTCAACATTCTTTCAAAAAAGCTCTTTAAAGCTCACTTTCATCATCGTATCCTTCACATTTCTAACTTGCCGCATCTCACCTCGCTTTAGAGGCAGCCCCTTCTCTGTTTGCCCACTGAGAACACATTTTCAACCAAATCAAGCCACAATGCGTACAACATGTGAGTACCTTTTTTTGTTTTTTTTTGCTTTTTTCCGTTTTCACTTTCCCACCACCTCACGACAACCCTTGGGAAATAGGGTTCAAGGCTTTTAATTAGGCTCCTGCTCTACTTTTTGTTCACCACATTGTCAGGCTGCTGAACCATTTCCGCCTTTTGCTTTACTTCATGTTTGTATTCCTCGTCTTATCTTTTTCTTCCGCCTTCCTTTTCTTTTTCCCTATCTTTTTCTCCTCTTTCTCAACGAGGAGCTTCTGGCGACTGCTCTAGTAGTACCACTCTACTCGCCGTGCTGAGCTAATTATAGCAACACTGTGCCTGTGTGTGTGGTAATACGGGTAGACCTAAGCACTGTCAGCTTGATTGACTTCCCTCGTTAAGACACTGTGGACCCACTGTGGACAGCAGCAGCAGGGCAAGAACAGGAACAGGCAACAGTGTTGAGAGCAGTCTTGGCGACAGTTGACAGTGTGTTGCCTTGCTAACTTGAGATTCTGCTCAATCCGCTGCACCTGTGAAACTTTGCTCTGCTCTGCTCTGCTTTTTTACTGCCCGATTGCATGATCATGACCAGCATGTGCCCCCTAGGGTAGGGGCTGCTACCTCTTTGGCTGGTCATTACAGAGCAGAGCATTTTTTTGTGTTGACAGCTGTAAAACTAAAGTAAAATACAAGATTAGATCGCTTTTTACAACTCAGCACCTTCTTCATTCTTTCAGCTGTTCTCTGTTGTTAAAGAATGTTCTATTTTAAGTAAAATGAAGAGTACGAAAACTAAAAAATACTAAAAAACAAACATTGACCATGACAAGTGGACTGGCACATCAGTTCAGCAGTGGTTGAAGTCTTTGAAGTTGTAACTCTGGCGAGTGTGTGTGAGTTAAATCGTTGAAAAAGAAGCAAATGAAGAAAGGAAGAAGAGGGTCAGGAGGAACAAGTTTTGTAAGTGTGAGTGTGGGTAAGCATGCCTGGTGCATACGTGCGCCCGAGTGAAGTGAGTTTTCCATGCTTGGAGTCGAAGTGTACATCGCCACCATCATCATCATCATCATCAGGCAGACGGACAGCAGGTAACACTGCAGTTGCCTGCAGTTGTGCCATTGTCTGCATTATCGGTTCACTGTCTGTCGGTCGGTCGGTCGGTCTGAACGGCCTGTGCCCGGTGCAGTGAGGCAGTTCTTCCTCCTCCGACCTTCGGAAGTGGTTGTTACAAGTTGGAAGTAAGGTAGTAGTGAGATGATGCTCAGCCTGGAGGTGACAGCAGCTCCACGCCGATCATGACCACCTCAAGCCGGCTGCCATCCGGAGTGTTCCGGTGAGCGAGAGCTGCTTCTGCTGCTGAGCAGCCTTAGCCTTTCATTCATTTTCAGGCTGCTGCTTGCTGCTGCTGCTGTCTCGCCTTGAGCTTCGATTCTCCACCGAGACTGCAGCATGCCTGCAGACAGCCTCACCTCTCTCTCTCTCTTTCTCTCTCTCCTCCTCTGTGTATAACAGTCGACGATGTTGGGAAGAAGAAGAAGGATGAAGTAGTGAAAAGTGGAAAAAGTGTTGCAGTGTCGTCTGCCGTTGCCTGCCTGCTCTGCAGCTGCAGTGACGGCAGTCTTCTCGCCCTTGTCTTTTTTATCCGCCGCCGCCGCCGCCGCCGACCTTGTCATTGAGTCAGACGCTCATCTCCCACCACCACCACCACCACCACCGGCGCCAAGGTCTGGCGCCCTTGAATATTGCCAGCCAGAAGCGGTGGTGGTGGTGGTGGTGTGCTGCTGCTGCTGGCAACCACAGAAACACAGAAGTAGTCGCTGATTTACGATCTGTGGTAGAAGAGAGAAGAGAAGAGGATGAAGAAGAGGGAGAAGACAACAACAAGTGCTGCTGCTTGCATCCTCATGTTGCCGTGCTGTCTATCCCAATCTCTCTTTCTCTTTCTCTCTCATGATTTAGTGTGTTGTGGTTAGAGTGCAGGCCTGCTCGTGTGTTTGCCTGTGTTTGCTTGTCTGTCTGCCTGCCTGCTCCATAACGACGCCAAGGAGAGAGAGAGAGAGAGGAGGAGAAGAGAGAGAGAGAGAGAGATCATCATCAGAGAGAGTGAGGAGTGATCTGCTGAGGAGTGGTGGCGGCAGGCCGCATCATCAGCAGCAACATCAGCTACGAAGACGACCATACCGTCTGCAGCATTCGCCTCTCTCTCTTTCCTTTCCTTTCCTTTCCTCTTCTGTTCTGTTCAGAGTTTCACTTTTAGCGCCATTGTTTGCCTCTGCTGATGCTGTCTTGAAGGTAAGAGACACTGACTGACTGACTGACTGACTGCCTCACTCACTCTCGCTTGTTCGCTGGCTGGCTGAATGAGATGTGCGATGAGATGAGATGTGTGCACTGAACAGACAGACAGACAGACGGACACCGACGACTCAGCCTGAACTGAGTCGCAGCAGATTTCAGACTGTTCAGTTCAGTTCTGCCGCTCTGAGCATCGTCTGCATCGTCCGCATCTTCCTCCTCCTCCTCCTTCTTCTTCTAAGCATCCTGAGCCAGTCTTCTTCTTCTTCTTCTTCTTCTTCTGTGCCGTCGTATTTAACTGACTACTCAGCAAAAAACGAGCGTTTTTGTTTGTTTCAGTGTTACCAGAGATCCTCAGATCAGGCAGAAATCACTGATCATATGATTCCTTTTTCTCCTCCAAGTCAAACTCAACCCTAGCAAACTTGTAAAACAGTGCCAACAAAGCAGAGATACATTCTTTACTAAACCTGCATGGTTTCATTTACCATCTTCTATGAGTGATTGGCATTTTTCTTGGTAAAGACGCCAAGTAGAAGAGAAGGAACAGCACTTTCCTTCAGTCGATCTTGACACTGAAAATCCTCCGCCGCTGCAGCAGCCGTGTCTACACAACACAAAGAGAGCGCCTGCCCTTTTCTTTCTTCCTCTTTCTATCCCAGTTACGCAACTTGGCCAAGGAAGTGGCCACTTTTTGTTCTCTCACATAGTCTATCCCTTCTTTGGCCACTCTACAATTACCACCACCACCACCATTATCTCTATTTTCTCTTCTCTTCTTCTTCCACATCTCTTCCAGTCCAGTCCAATCCAATCCAATCCAATCCACACAGTCTGTCAGTCATGAAGCTGAAACAACAAAGTATGATCACCATCGGCAGCAGCAGCAGCGGCCGTGCTTTATTATTGCCTGAGTGTGTGTGTGTGTGTGTCGGCGTGTGCCCTCGTGCATCATCAGCCATCAGTCAGTCAGCAGCCATTCTTTCCCTCTCTTTCCCTGTCTTCTTATCCGCCGCCTGTATCTCTCGCCCTATCTGCCATTGTGTACTGCCATTTTGTAGCAGCAGCTAGTGCCATTGCCGTTGGCACCGAGAGCAATGCTGGCAGTGCACAGCCTCAGCCCTGAGTGATAATATGCGGCGGTGGCAAGGCGGCAATGGCAGTGTCGAAGGCCAAGCACTCTCACTCGCTGATGGTGGTGATGATGGTGATGATGATGACGGCAGTGGTGGTAACACTGATGCTAACACTGAAACACTATTGATGAGGCACTGATAGAGCACACACAGACACACTTGTTGCACACACACACTCACTCACTCCCTGTGTTCCTCTTCCTTCTTTGCCTCTGTTGCACTAATGAACATGAAGTAGTACTACCTGCAATCTCACCCTTTCATCTTCCTCTCTCTCTCTCCCTCTATAGACGAAATCGACTGTTTGAAGTCCTTCAGCAAGCTGTCGATCAGCTCACCCTCCAGCCACCACCACCACCATCACCACCACCTCAGCAGCCACCACCACGCCCATCACCACCACCCGAGCGCCAAGGACTACCACACCAGTGTCCACAGCAGCAGCCACCACCACAACAAATCATCAGCAAACGGAAGCCATGGACTGGGCAACGGAAACGGCGTAGGCGGAAATGGTCATCAGGCGAGCTACAAGCCACTGCTGCCCCGGCTGGAGTTTCCCAGCAACCAGTTCGACCGGCTGCTGCACATGGACCAGAAGGAGTTCAACAGCAGCAGCGGCGGCAAGAGCAGCAGCTGGCAGAGGGCAGGCGCCACTGAGAATGAGAAGAAGAAAAAGTAGAAGAGAATAGAGAATAAGAATAGAGAATGAAGGAGACTGCCCTGTTCAAAGTGGCAGCAGTAGCATTCCTGTCACACTGCTGAGAATCTCTCTCTTTCTCTCTGCCTTCTCCTCTGCTCATTACTCATTCTTCCACCCCTCCCATCCTGTGTACATATCTCCCCCCCCAAAGCTCATATTTATTCAACACATTCAAGCACACACTCACACACACATCTTAAACAAACATCATCAGATCCCCTGCTAATTTGCCTGCATTATTTATTGCCTTGCCTTATCTATTGCCTCATTGCCTCATTGCCTCATTGTCCCCTCCTCCCTTCTCTCTCTCTCTCTTTCTCTCTTACACTACTTCAATCATCATCATCCTCGCCGCATCACTCGCCGCATCACATGAGCGAGGTCAACACTGACAACACTGTATCACTGTCAACCTCTCTCTCTATCTCTTCACTTCTTCTCTCATGATCACCCTCTGAATCACAGATTGCTGCCGCAGCACTCCAATCACACACCACATCATACTCCAGTTGCTTACCCAGTTACGCCCATTCACCTACTGATGATCACCTAACCCACAAACATATCACACCCCTCCATTCCCTCCCTCAAAACTCAGGAACGACCAAGTTCAGTTCAAACACTCCCCTTCTCTCTTCAAAAAATGTGTCCAGGACCAACCAACTCTCTGCAAGAGGATAAAGCATAAAAGGAGAGAGATCAATGGACGAAAAATGGAGCACAGTGGTGTGTGTGCTGATGGTTGTGGGCTGAACAACAACCGACTGACTGACTGACTGACTCACTATTTGACAACAGGAATTCAACCACCACCACCACCACGACCACCACTTCAAAGTATGCCAGCGGGGGACAGTGCCGAACAGAACAGGACAAGTCAGGCGATAGGACAGCACAGAACAGAACAGAACAGGAAAGGACGGTGGCAATGGAGGTCGACGAGGCAAACGGGTGCTCCTCTGTCACCCCCTCCTCTGTCACCCCTACCACCACCACCACCTGTTGATTCACATGCCAAGTTCAGCACAACACCTTCCCCTTTTTCTCATTTTTTCAGCTCTAAGCTGCTTTTCTTTCATTTTTTTCCCTTTACCCCCTCTTCTCTTGCCAAGCATTGCATAACATGCAAGAGATGCTCACAACTTCACAACTCTTCAAGTGTTTTCCACCCCCTCTGTCTCACTTACTCACTTATTTATTTCTTTGTTCTTCTTCTTCCTTTCTGCTGACACGATGACAGCTGCTGACACAAACAATCTTTGCAGCAACAGCAGCAGAAGCAGCAGGCAAAACAACCGAGTATTATTATTTCTATGGTTTCCACAATGTATAAACATTATAACTTTTTTTTTATAAACAGCACACTACTATTCACACAACCTATCTATTCAGTACAAATATCCTTACGACTACTCAAAACTGTGCTACGGATTCAAATAAATAAAATGGTTAAATGGATTTTAATTTCAACTTGTTTCAACTTTTTCTTCCTCCTTCTTTTTGCAAAGTCAGGCAGGCAGGCAGGCATCTCTTCAACCTGTCTCCTCATCAGGTAGCCTGTCTGGTGGTGATAGTGTGGTGATGGTGATGGCGGCGGTAGCATCATCGTTAAAGTGTTACAATGTTGCAGCTCGGGAAGAGAGAGAGCTCACTGACTGACTAACTGACAGACGGGAAGGATGAGCAAATTCTCCAATCTGGCTTAAGCAGGAGCTCTACTCTGGAAAGGAGGAAGAGAGAGAGAGAGACAATCATAAATAACAGAGAGCTAGCTAGCAACATAGTTGGCAAAGGCGGTAGTGAAAAAGAAGCAAAGCAAAGCTTGGCTTTCCAAGTGCTAGATACCTCCACTTCAGCCGATTAGCCGCATGGAATGGGCATCAGCGGCATCAGCGGCAAGCAACTGACCGACACTTGGCGGCATTTCGCATGTTCCCCTTTGTCGGCTTGTTCTCAGCCTTTTCTCTTTAGTTGCTGTGCTGGTGTCATGTGAGAAAGGGCACGGGGAAGCGGCGGCGGCGGCGGCATCGGCAACTTCGAAAGCTTCCAATCAAGTCGAGTCAAGTTGAGGCAAGTCAAGTCCGGCACAGGCGAGCGAGCACATGAAGAAGAAGAAGAAGAAGAATGGTTGGGGGCAGGCATCATCCCTTTTCCTCCTCACCCGCCACCAACTGACCTCGAAAACTTTGTGAAGCGAGCTGAACGCTGTCTCTCTCTCCTTTCTCGCCGATAATGGATTGGTGAGCATCTCTTTCTCTCTTTCTTTCCTTCTTGTTGGCCCTTTGTGACACTGACCGACCGAGCCACTCTGCCTGCCTTTCCTGACAAGACTTCTCTCTCTCTCTCTCTCTCTCTCTCTCTCTCTCTCTCTCTCTCCTCTCTCTCTCTCTCTCTTCTCTTCTCTCTCTCTCTCTCTCTCTTTCTCCATTTCTTAGTTGGCCACCACGCGATAAGAATTACCGTCCAATTACCGCCGCACAGCACACTAGCTCATCTCATGGTCATGCTCGAAACAAATCTGTTCTTCTCTTTCTACCTTCTACCACCGCTAGCTGATTGATCACACACAGAGTAACTCTTGGTACAAATTCAACAACAAAATTCAAAAACAAACGACAACACACACTGGTGGTGGTGGTGAAACAGGCACAAAAGGTAAGCAGCATGGCGTTGTCATATCCCCTCCGCAGAGGAATTAAACGCCACGACAGTTTTTTTGTTGCAGTTAAAGTGTTCAAAAAACAGAAGAAATAGTAGTATATACAGAGTGGAAAGCGATGACACGCGGATGACCCACACACACACACGCGAGATGAAACACATACCATGCAGGAGATAATAATTGAAAGAGGAGGGGGTGGTGGTGGTGAAAAGATACTATGTACAGGTTTGTGTGGTGCTCCTCTGTCGGTCAGGACGGTGGTGTGTCGTTGTGGCCATCCTAATCACCCCATCGCCAGTTATCATCTCAGTTGATGAAGAGAGAGTTGCACTTGAGAGAGAGTATATTTGTGGCGATCATCTAATTGGCGGTAATTTCCGGCTTGGTCGCCGCCGCCGCCGCCGCCGTAGTTGTTGCCGCCGAAGTCGGCGTCTCAGGCGCTGGCGCCGGTGACGGCGTCGGCGGGGGCGCCATAATCAGCTCGTACACCGAGCCGGGTATGTGGGCGAGCTGCTGCTCGTTGAGCGCCTGGACGTAGGCCCTCATCGCCGGCCTGATGGGCGGACAGTCCTCGAAGACCGTCCTCAGGTGGGCCGGCGGCAGCTGGAGCAGCACCGGGAAGCTCTTGGGCATCGTCTGCTGGCAGCACTTGACGAAGCCCTCCCAGACCGCCTTCTGCGACCAGACCTGCTTGACGATGCACCTCTGCAGGATGTTGTTCAGCACAAAGTTCTCCAGACGGGGGTAGGCGCGCAGCGCCTTGATCACCGTCCGCATCAGCAGCGTCGGCAGGGGCTGCTGCTCCAGCAGCATCTGCATCACCACCGCCAGCACGTCGGAGGTGTAGATGGCCCGCTCGTCCAGGCACAGGTCAGTGGCTGGTGTCGTGGTAGTAGGGAAAGAATAAACGTTAGAGGCCTTTGCCGTGCTTAAATGAAAAAAAAACCCCCAAAAACCTACCCTTGACCACAAACTTGAGCTCGCACTTGGTGGAGTCAATGTTGTGCAGCGCCACGAGGAGATCAGTGGGCGAGATGGGACTGCTGAAGGAGGTGTGGTGGTGGTGCTGCTGATTTTCTGCAGAAAAATGACAGTCAAATTAGAACAAAAAACAGACATTACCTCCTCTTCTCTCTCCCCCCCCCCCCACTTACCATGCAGCCCCCGCGTGAGCAGTCGGTAGAAGAAGATCTCCTGGACGACGTGCGGACTAAATTTGATCAGCTGCGGCAGGTAGCCAATGATCTCCTTCTTGCTGAAGCGACTCAGCACCGGAATGAGAAAGCGAATGTTGCGCAGCACCCCGCGCTGGTAGAGGTCGCGGACGCGGGTGAAGAGCGCCAGACTGGGCGGCCGCCCCTCCGTCAGCTTGTGGAGGATGTTCAGCGGCAGCAGCTCGGTGGCCGCCGTGCAGGTCTCCAGGAGGCGGGCCAGCTCCGGCGAGTCCATCAGGTCCCCCTCCTCCCTCCATCATCATGTGCTCCACGGCGCCGTTCAGCAGCCGGAGGATGGTCCGCTTCGTCTCGTGGCTCGCCTCGGTGAAGAGCGGCGGCAGGTGGTGGATCAGCTTCTGGTTGAAGGGCAGCAGGAGGAAGTAGAGGGAAAGGGAGGAACGAACAATGGCCTCGCTGACCGGCTCCGGGGGCGGCGGCGGCTGCTGTTTGACCTCCTTCACCTCGTCCGACTTCTTCTTCTTCTTCTCCACTTCCTGCCCTTCCCCCTTCTCCTCCTCCTCCTCCTTGGGCCGCCGCTGCAGCCGCTCCTGCAGCCGCCCCAGCTCCCGCAGCGCAAACTCCTCAATCGCCCCGCCGACGGCGAGCGTCTTCCCCTCGAGGTAGAGGCCCTTGACGGCCTCCAGCGCCGCCGCCTGCGCCTCCTCCCTCGCCTCCGGGTCGGCGGCCACCTGCAGTAGCACGCGCAGCAGCTGCCCGCGGTGGCGGGGCTTCACGCGGACGAGCAGCTTCGCCAGGGCGACGCCCGAGGCGGCGCACTCCGGGTACTGCGCCGGACTACCGAGGATGAAGGACTTGAGGAGGGCGGCCGCGTCCTCCGTCAGGCAGGGCGCCTCCACGAAGAACTTGGCGAGGTAGTGGTCGCGCTCCTTGACGTCCGCCGCGCAGCCGCTGTGGTGGTGGTTCACCACGCACTCCAGCACCCAGTGGAGACAGGCGGCGTAGTGGTCGAGCGAGCCGCCGCCCTCGCCCCCGCCGCCCCCGGCCTCCTCCTTCCCCGCCACGTACACGCTGAAGAGCATGTTGAGGAGGATGTCGCTGCGCGAGCGGATGTCCCGGAAGACGTACTCCTTGATCATCGTCTTCAGGCCCTCGAAGGGGAAAAGTCCGACAGCAGCTTGCCCAGCAGCTGGTGCTGCGCCTCCTGCTCGCTCGGAGAGAGGCGCCAGGTGCTCTGCTCCGCCGCCCCCGGCTCCGAGATCATCCGGCTGACGGCGCTCTCGATGGTCTTGTACTTCGCCAGCGCCTCCTGCTGCTGCCGGGCCGCCTCCTCCGCCGCCGCCGCCTGTTGCTGCTGTCGCAGTAGCTGCGCCTGCTGCTGCTGATTTCCTTTGGCACTTCCTTTTCCGGCTGCAGAAGCGGAGCTCTTCGAAGCGACCAGCTTAGCAGAGCCTGCCGCCGTGGCAGCCTTTCCCTTCGCTCCTCCTTTGCCTCCCGTCGACGCTGCTGCTGCTGCCTCGAGCCGCTTCGCATCGCGGCTGACAAACCGCTTCACCAGACTGTGAATCTTCTTGGCCGTCTCCGTGTTCACCTGCAGCTTGTTGCTGAGGACGAAGTACTTCGTGTACTTGACGGTCATCTCCTCCACGCCGGGCCCTGGCGAAGGAAAAGAGGGGGGGGGACAAGGGTCAATGTGAGCAAATAAAGCTGACGCCCAAATCGACTTACCCAGCCCTGCGGCGGTGAGCTGCGCCGCCAGCCGCTTGGCAATCTCCGGCACTGCCTGGCTCTGCGGGGTCTTCTTCGCCGTCTCCGCCAGCAGCGTCGACCGCTGGCCCTCGCTGAGCGTCTCGGGAAAGAGGTGCAGCGAGGAGAGGACCAGGTCGGCGAGGGCGTCCGCGTTGCCGCCCGGTGTCAGCCGCCCCACCAGGTCCTTCGCGGTGGTCTCCGTCGCGCGGGCCACGTCGTGGCGGGAGAACTTTCGCGCCAGGTCTTGCAGCGCCGCGTCCACGTTGAAGGCAGTGGAGGCTGATGATGATGGGGCGCCATTAGTGCCACTACTGCCACTGTCGTCCGTCTCGCCTGCGCCCACAACCTTGGAGCGCTTCTTTGCGGGCTCCTCCGCCGAAGTCGCGCCGCCGCCGCCGCCGCCTCAACCTTGATGCCCCGCTTGCGGACCTCATTCAGAGAGCGCGTCACCTCGGAGCTGGTGGCGCCCACCTTGAGGAGGAGCTGCTGCAGCTTGTGGTGCTGCTTGGCGGCGTAGAGGAAGGGGTGCTTGAAGAGCATCAGCAGCAGCAGCTTCATCTGCTTGTTCACCGAGTTCACCTGAATCTTCGCCAGCGTCGGCGGCAGGTTGGTGCTCAGCGTCTCAAAGGCGGCCACCACCTTGAGGAAGAAGTGGGCGGGCCGCTGGCGGGCAATGAGCGCCAGACTCTGCATGGTGGCCATCAGGTTGACGCTGGAGATGTGCAGCTTCGCCTGAAAGGCCACCAGCTGACTGAAGAACTTGGCCGCCTCCGCCTCGAACGTCTCCGCCTCGATGAGCTTATTGTTGGTGATCTGATCTAGTGAAAAGTCACCGGCCACGGCGGTGGTGGTGAAGGCGTCTCGCTTCGTCTGACAGAGAATGACGTTCTCGAGGAACTTGACGCACTGCGTGCGGATGCCGTCATTCTCCGTAGAGTCGAGCAGCGTCGAGATGTAGCTCTTCATCTGCGTCCAGAGCATCAGCGTGGCGGCGGCCGCGTCGGGCGACGGCCTGTCGCCATCACCTTCGGTGCCTGTCAGCCAGGCGAGGAAGACCTTGTAGAGACCGGTGGACACCTGGATTGCCTTCTTCAGCACGTTGGCCACCTCGTCGGCGAGCAGGAGGCGCAGGCTGCCGGTGACGCGCGGAAAGTAGGCCGGCGCCTTCCGGCAGGTCGCCTCGATGAAGCCGGCCACCAGCTTGCGCACCTCGGCGATGCGGTCGCTCTGAAAGGCCAACATGTGATCGAGGAAGGGCTCGAGGAGGTCGCGGTGGATGATGAACTCCTGCGCCTGGGCCAGCAGCGAGACCTTCTCCGGCTCGCCGGTGGCCTCCTGGGCGCTGTTCAGCAGCTGGATCACCTGGAGGGAGAAGCCAAGTTTGTTAGTTAGTTAGTCAGCCCCTTTCAAACCCTGTCAATGTCATTGCCGGCAGCAGCATCATCACTTACCCTTTCCTGAGGCGAGCCTGAAAGCTCCGTCGTGCCGCCGTCCTCTTCCTTGCACGACATGACGTGACTTCTGCTTGGTGGGGAAAGAAGAAGAAGAAGAAGAAGCTCGTGAATGGTAGGTAAGAAGTGACTGAAGAAGAATCTAGTAGACACAAAAGAAATCAACTTCGACGGCCCGGTCGCTCTGTTATCCTCGACACATTTTTTTGTCACTCTCTGTCTGCTGTTTTTCTTTTCTCTCCTTCCCCTCATCACATGCGCCTCTGCTGGCCCCCGCTGTCGGCGAGGGTGTAAATAGCCTCCCGCCAGCTGCTGGAGGGGAGGAGGAGGAGGAGCACAGGAAGAAGTGGGCTTGGGTGCGGTAAAGTGGTGCCGGCAAAAAAACATCGCCGCTGACAGCAGCTGTGCAGCTGCAAAGGTGTAGTGCAGAACCCAAATCAACCCGAAACATCGCCATCGCCATCATCGTCATCATCGTTATCTTCTTCAGCATTGGCAGCGCCAGCCAGTGTGTCGTACAGTCGACAGACAGACAAAATGTGGTGGCCACCACTTCTGCCACCAGTTCTGCTGCTAGCCGGCTTCGCCAGATGAATGAGAGAGGGAGAGAGAGAGAGAGAGCGTTACATAACTTCAAGTCATCTTCGTCATCATCACCGACATCATCATCGACAGCAACGAAGTTGTTCTAGGCGACGATCATTTCAGTTGGTAGTCGGCTGTGGAAGTGCCAGTGCCAGTCATGAGCAGCCATGCACCTCGGCCCTGTCACTTCGGTTGCCACTGTCTTCTGTGCTACTGCGGCACTCCTTGCCATCTTCGGCGTTCACTTTGGTAAGTTCTGCTGCTTTCTACTTTGTGGCCTTCAGATGATAACATCGTCTTCTTTCCTCCACCACCTCACAGCCTACGCCTCTCTCGGTGACCGGCTGATCATCTTCGACAATCACCTGAAGCAGTGCCTCCGCCTGAACTGCTCCAGCGGGACGGCGCTGGCCCGCTTCGAGGCCCGCCAGCCGCTCACCCTCCGCCTCTTCGGCTGGGACTGCACCGCCGAGTGTCGCCTGCAGGCGCAGTGGGCGACGCTGGAGCAGCTCCAGCAGAAGAAGATCATCGCCCACGTTCCGCAGTTCTACGGAAAGGTGAGGCTCTTCTTCTTCAGGCGATGAGCAGTAGTAATATCTCTAATATCTCTCCTCAACCAGTGGACCTTCTACCGACTGGCGGGCATCCAGGAGCCGGCCTCCTTCCTCTTCTCCATCCTCAACTTCGCCTCCAATCTGGTCGGCTGGCTGCAGTACCGACGGGTGGCAACGAAAGACGGCCACGGCGACCCACTGTACGGCGTCTGGCGCCTGCAGACCTTCATCAGCCTGAACGCCTGGGCCTGGTCCACCGTCTACCACGGCCGTGACACGCCGCTCAGCGAGAAACTGGACTACTACTCGGCCTTCTCCGTCGTCCTCTTCTCCCTCCTGGCCGTCATCCTCAAGCTGCTCTCCTCTGCTAATGGCGACCGCGTTCTAGAGCCTTCCGTGGTGCTCACCACCGGCGTGCCCTTTGTTGCCTTCTTCGCCTACCACATCTACTACCTGCATGCGGTTCACTTTGACTACGGCTACAATATGAAGGTGAACGTGGCCACGGGTAAGTGCTCGGGAGGTTCTACTTTGGGGGAGCTGAACTAACTTTTTTTGTCTCCTCCGGGCCAGGCCTGCTCGCCACCGCCTGCTGGCTCTTCTGGTGCTTCCAGCACCGAGGAAGAGGCAGGGAGCAGCACCTCTGGATGGCAGTGCTCACCCTGCTCTGCGTCAACCTCTGTCTGCTCTTCGAGCTGATCGACTTTCCCCCGCTTCTCTTCACCTTTGACGCGCACTCGCTCTGGCACCTCTGCACCTTCCCACTGCCGCTTCTCTGGTTCAGGTGAGTGTTAGCAGTGTCAGTCAGTCAGTTGGTGTCATTGGCCTTTGTTCGTGTTGTCGTCGTGTTAACTAACTAAAGCTCTCTGCCGTTTCCCAGGTTCCTCAGCAGAGAGGCCGTCTACCTGGCCAACAGCAATGCCAACAAGGAAAAGCAGAGCGAGCCGTTGCTTCGGAAGGAGAAAAAGAACTCATAGTCATCATCCAGTCCAGTGTGCAGTGCAATCCTCCACCCTCCAGTCCACTTAGTCCCGCACCACCACCACTTTTGTCTTTCCACTTTTTTACCTGTGTTGTCAATGTTTATATTGTTGTCCACCTAGCCATAATTATTATTCTCTCTGTTTACACTTCCTTCCACTTGCCATAATAAACACCTTCAAGTCATTCTGAAGTTGCATTTGTTTCAAAACGCATTGCAGCTCACCTCGTGGCGCAGATGGCGCTGCAGTAGCCAAAAAAGCACTGCTGCCTTTCTTCTTCTTCTTCTTCTTCTTCTGTTGTCTTGAGCAAACCAGGGCTGCTGCTGCTGCCTTTTGCTGCTCTGTGTGTTAGGTAAGAAGACCGTCTCGGTATAAATCACTGCTCCTCGATTGCCATTTCCAGAGACTAGAAATCAGTTCGGTGGATGTTTGGTTGGATACAGCCTAGCACCACCACCACCCAGTAGCAGCAGCCAATTACCACCGCCGGTGTGTGCCTTTCTCAACATCTCTTCATCACCATCTCCATTGCTACATCTGTGCCATCCAGTGTGTTCTAAATGCCGATGCATTGATGTTCTCTCTAGGTTCGAAAGTCTTTTTGTTGTCTTATCTTTCGGTGATCATCTCATTAATTCCAAACTTTTTGCCCCTTAGCAGTCCACCGCGAGACTTCTCTCTCTTCCGCCAACATCCTCTTCATCTCCCCACTCTCCTCGAGCGCCCACCACCTGATCAATGGCCTCCAACGATAAGGATGACGAAGAGCTGACCATCCCCCGAGCCGCCATCAACAAGCTAATCAAGGAGGTGGTGCCTGATGTGCGCGTGGCGAACGACTCGCGCGAGCTAATTCTCCAGTGCTGCAGCGAGTTCATCCACCGCATCACCACCGAGGCGAACACCATCTGCGAGGGCCAGCAGAAGAAGACTATGTCCGCGGAGCACGTCCTGGCGGCACTGGACAAACTGGGCTTCTCCCACTACAAGACCGAGGCGGAGTCGGTGGTGAACGACTGCCGGCGGAAGCGCCGCCGCCAGAGCACCCGCCTGGAGCACCTGGGCATTCCCGAGGAGGAGCTGTTGCGCCAGCAGCAGGAGCTCTTCGCCAAGGCCCGCCAGGAGCAGGCCCTCATCGAGCAGCAGGAGTGGCTGCAGCTGCAGAACGCCACTAGTCGCGCCCAGGAGGAGCAGAACAGCCTGAACAACAGCACCGCCGCCAATGACGACGAGGAGTACTGAAGAGCCGCATTCTTCACCCATCAGCACTCATCCTCCGTCCTCACTCATCTTCTTACTCAGCATCTTCCTCTTTTACTCGCCCTCATCATCACCCTCCTCCTTATCTTCGTCTTCGTAATTCACAGCTAAACTACCACAAGCACTCACAATTCTCACTCACAAAGTGAAACACAACTCCTTCTTCCTCTTCCTCTTCTTCTTCAACACAATCCACACCCACCACTATATAATTTCCACAACCTTCTTGTCTTCTCCTTCTTCTTCTTCTTCTTCTTACTTGAATTAAAACGCGCACAACAGCACTACAACACCTTCACACTACAACTCACCCCAACTCAACTGCAACGATGACAACCGACGATCAAAGCAACATCATCCGAGCCAGTACCTCGTCCTACGCCATGGGCAGCGACGACGCCGAGCTGGAGGCCAACTGGCGGCTGATTTGCGCCGCCAGAAACGACGGGATGATAACAACGAGAACGACGGCGGCAGCAGCAGCAGCAACAGCGAGATCATCTGGCGGGAGTGGTTCTTCAGCAAGATGGAGAAGATCGTCGACATGAACTCCACCACCACCACCACCGCAACCACAACCACCGACTCCACAAATAACAACAATCTAACAGCAGCAGCAGCAGCCAACAACAACAACAACCCGACGCTAAAAAACGTGACCGTGGTCTTTGGACAGGCAGGCAGCGGCAAGACCTTCCTCATGCAGCTGCTCTGCAGCAGCGCCCGCTTCGAGGGCCGCATTCTGCTGCCCTTCTTCTGCAAGGCCGCCGCCGCCGCCGCCGCCGCCGGCACGCCCACCGACTTTCTGGGCGACCTCGAGGCGGCCATCGGCGCCACCTTCCCCGCCCTCCGCCAGCAGATTGCCAGCAGCGCCAACGCCAGCGCCAAGGTGGCCAACTTTAATGTCCACTTTCGCGAGCACACCCTCCGCCTGCTGGCGGCCATGGGCCGGGAGGAGCCGGCTCACCAGCTCACCACCTCCCGGCGGTACCTCCTCCTGATCGACTCCATCGACCTGCGGCCGGACATCTGCGAGCTGATCAGCAGCAACCTGCACGCCTTCCCGCCCTGGCTGCACGTGGTGATCACGGCGCGGCAGAAGCGCTACCGCGGCATCACCAAGATGTTCAGCGGCGCGCGGAAGATCGTCCTCGACGACACCAAGAAGGGCAACGTCTACGGGCGACCTGATGGGCTACCTGGTGGCCAACAAGGACCGTATGGTGGGAGAAAAGGCGGCGGCGGAGAAGGCTGAAGATCAGTCAGCACCGACCTCGATCAGCAACGCCGTCTTCAGCAAGATGATCGCGAAGAGCAACGGCGCCGTCCTCTACCTGCGCCTGCTGCGGGACGGCCTGCAGCGGGGCGTGCTCAGCCTGTCGCAGCTCGACTTTATCGGCGGCACGCTGAACGGCCTCTACCTCGCCCTCTTCACCGCCCTCTTCAACGGTGGTGGTGGTGAGGGCTCAGCAGAGCGCGAGGCCGACTACAAGACCGTCCTCTCGCTGCTCGACCGCGGCAACGCCTTCCAGGTGACGGTGGACGAGGTGCGGCGGAAGCTGGGCCTCGGCGAGGAGACTGAGGGTGGTGACGACGCCTACCTGGCAGAGCTCCTCGACCAGCTCCTTCTGCACGGTCTGGTGGTCTTCACCAGCAGCAGCGAGCAGGCCGCCGCCACCGCCATTCGCCTGGTGCACGGCAGCCTCTTTGAGTGGCTGAGCGACGTGAAGCACTGCTCGGCGAGGTTCGTCTGCCACGCCCAGGTCCTGCCGGCTGAGGTGCTGCTGCCGGCTGGGGCTGGTTCTTCAAAGCAGCAGCCGCAGCAGCCATCTCGAAACCTAATCAGCACAAAGTACATCAACGACAACGCGGACGACTCGCTGAATGAGATCTCCGATGATATGCTCTACGACGAGAGGCGGTGGCAGCTCAGGGAGGAGGAGGGGCTGGGAGCTTTGAGCAGGCGCCCAATGCCGCCTCCTCCTTCCTGCTCAACTCTTCAACGCTGGATGACTTTGAGCGAGCACCTCAAGGACCAAAGCACCAAAGAGATGCCTTCCTGCCTTCTCATCATCATCATCATCAGCAGCAGCAGCACCACCACCACCGAAGCAGCAGCACTTTGGCCACGGAAAGATCGCCGACGCCTCGCTGCTGCGAAACGTCAACAACACCATCAACAACAACAGTTTCAACCACAACGGAAGGCTGATGAACACCGCCACCACCGCCGACGACGACTGCCTGGTGGACAGCGAGGACGACGGCGGCGGCGGACAGCTGCTGATGACCTTGGACCACCTTCCTGGAACTGTCACCGATGCTAACCAGGTGGACGGCGTCCTGAGCAAGACGGAGATCAGCAAGGAGTACCTGAGCAAGCTGTACAGCAAGTTCGAGTCGGCGCTTCATCTGAGCGACCTGAAGACGCTGGGCAGCATCCTTTCGCGCTATGGGAACCTCCTGGTGAACGCCGCCTTCCTCGAGGGCAAGACGCCGCTGTACTGGGCAATCAAGAAGAGCAACCTCCGCCTGGTGGAGCTGCTGCTGGAGGCAGGGGCGGCGGTGAACGCCATCTGCGACCAGCAGTGGGGCTACACGCCCCTCCTGGTCGCCCTCATGCAGCACTCCGTCGACCTGGTGGAGCTGCTGCTGGAGGCGGACGCCGACGTGGAGCAGCTGGACCGGTACTCGATGCCGCCCCTCCTCCACGCCCTCCTCGTCAACTGCTCGCCGGAGATTGTCCGCCTGCCTCCTCTACTGGGGCGCCGGGACGGACTTCATCGACGAGGCGGGCGGTCGCTGCTCCACTTTGCCGCCAACGAGCCGAAGACCTGGCCGGAGACGGTGACGCTGCTGCTGACGGTGGGCTGCGACGAGCTGGCGCGGGACAACACCGGCCAGACGGCGCTGCACATGGCGGCGGCCAACGGGTCGGCGGAGGTGGTCGAACTGCTGGTGGAGTTCGGCGGGGAGGCGCTGCTGACGACGGCGGACAAGGCGGGGCTGCTGCCGCTGCACGTCGCTCTGGGAAGGGGTGCAGAAGGTGGATCTAACTCAACACTCCCCTCCCACATCTTCGACCCTCGACGTGGGCGTCATCGAGCCGCTGATCAGCGCGCGGACGATCAACGTGGTGGCGCACAGCGGCGACTCGCCGCTCCGCCTCGCCGTCCTCGGCGGCCACCTGGAGCTGGCGCAGCTGCTGCTGCTGAGGGGCGCAGAGGTGAACTACCGCGACGGCGACGGCCGCTCCATTGTCTACTGCGTGGTGGCCTTTGCGCACAGCACGCTGGAGCAGAAGGGGGGCCCGCCCTTCTTCAACCTGCCGGCGCTGACGTACGGCGGGCCGGAGGCCTACCTGGAGGCGGCCGTCAAGACGGTGCACTTTCTGGTTCGCTACGGCGCCGACCTGGAGGCGAAGGACATGGAGGGACGGACGAGGTGAGTGGGGTGGGGAATGGGTTGGGAATGGATTATGTTTTAATTTTTTAAGAATGTTTCAAGAAAATGTGTAGGGTGGTAATGAGAAGGGGGAGAGGATTAGGAGTGGTGTAGAAATAATGCGGCTGGACTAGCCCTTTTAAGAAGTGCTCGCTGGGAGCTGCCGGCAGAATTTGCAGTCATTTTTTTTTCAGGGACTGTCGCCGCCGGTGCAGACCTGGCTGCTGGTGGTGGTGGCTGCCTCCTCCCACTTCTCGGCTCGCTTCACCAGGTGCTCCAACTTGCGGCGGGCGTCCTCCGCCTGGCGGGCGCAGATCTCCGCCAGGCCCTCCGCGAAGGCGACCTTGGCCTGGGCCAGCTCCGCCTCGGCCTGCGCCACGGCGGCCCGCTCCTGGGCGGCCTCGCTGTCCTTCACCGCGGCGGCGGCCTTCAGCTGGGCGGCGCCGGCGTCGTTGGCCGTCTTCTTCGCCAGCTTCGCCACCTTCTCCAGCACCTCCGTCCAGGGGTTCTCCTTGCTGGTGCTAGTGGGAGTGGTCATGGCGGGGGGGTGGTGGTGAAGTGGTGGTGAAATTGGTGGTCAGCAGCTGATCAGGTGAATCGGAGCAGGTGAACTCTCTCTCTCTCTGTGAACTCGTCGACTGGCTGGTAGAATGACGAGCACTTCGTCAAGTGTGCTGTAGTAGGTTGTTGTTGTTGCACTCGTCATCAGGCAAACGTGTAGTTCGAAACAAAACTTGGCCCTCTGGCGGGTGGTGTTTTTGCCCTGGTTAACTCACGCCAGAAATGATATAACTCCTCCAAGAGTTTATCTGCAGAAATAAAGAGTTTAAAACTGTGATTTTAAAATATTCAGCCAAACTAACCTCTTTCTCCTTCTCCTTCGCAGCATCCACGTGGCCGCCTGGAACGGCAGCCTGCAGCTGGTGGAGGCGCTGATCAGCCTGGGCTCCGACCTGAACGCCGTCGACAATGAGAACCGGACGCCGCTGCTGATGGCCAGCTGGAATGGCCACCTCGAGGTGGTCCGCCTCCTGGTCGAGTCGGGCGCCACGGTGAACCACGTCAGCTCGACGCAGGGCGCCACGGCGCTGCTGGTGGCCGCCCAGCAGGGCCACCTGCCCACCGCCGCCTACCTCCTCCAGGCGGGCTCCAACGTCGTCCACCGGGACCTGTACGGGCGGGACGCCCGCGACGTGGCGCTCAACTGCGGCCACCTGGACATTGTCGCCCTGCTCGAGGGCTACCTAGGCCTCAACCGGCTGGATCAGCCGACGGCGGCGACGACGACGATGGAGCAGCAGCAGCAGCAGCAGCAGAACGTTCCATCATCAGCCACTCTGGGCACCACTTCCTCTTCCTCGCTTCTCCTCAACGAGGGCTCAGGCGGCAACAGCGGCCACTTCAACTCGAACACCGCCACCGGCTCATCCTCTTCAGCTGCTGCGGCTGCTGCTGCCTCAGCCTCAGCCTCAGCCTCAGCTTCATCCTCTTCTGTGAAGCTCTCCAAGTACGACCCTCGCTTCTACAGCTCCAGCAACAGTGTGCCCGGGAAGAGTCACAACAGCGGTAATAGCAGTAACAGTAAGGCCAACAAGAAGAGCAAGTCCACTATTGGCACTAAGCTCACCAAGATTCTGCACTAGGAGCTAGAAGTATACTACTGTACACAAGTTTTTCACTCTTTTATTATTGTAAGTAGAAGTCCTCTTTCCAGTCGGACTTTTCTGAACTCCTAATACTTGAGCGACCGACCTCTTTTAGGCTCTCTTTCTATCCTGTTCTTATAATTGTTCTTCCTTTCTCTACTCTTTCTTTGCTTTCTTCTCTTTTTTCGCTGTACATAACTGCCATTTGCTGATTATATTTCGTTTGACGATAAAATGTTTCTTGATCTGTACACACTTTCACACATTTTCACTCTTTCTCTTTTATTCTCTCACTGCAACGCACTTTTTTGTGAATAAAATAAGCACACTTTTGAGCCAATTGCAACTTTGTTTTCTGGAGTTCAAAGTCCAACCAAAAAACATGATGATGGTGATGGACGATGACAGCGGATGGGAAGTGTTTCTAGAGAATATCAAATCAAACAGCAGAAGATTGTGGTGTTGTAATCACCATTACCATCAGCAGCAATGATGTGTGTTTATTTCACCAATCAAATGAAACCAGAAATCGGTGGAAATTACACAGTACAGAGGAAAGGTTGCCCAGACTCAACAAAGCAGGACACTTTTTGGTGGTGGTGAAGATAAGATAGGAAGGAAGGGACAGAGAAGAACACATACTGTGTGTGTGTGTGTGTGTTCGAGGCTTTAGCAGACCCATGTATTTTGCCCAGATGATTAGAGCCGACTGACTGGCTGGCTGGTTGGTGCAGTGCCAGCAAAGTGGCTGAATACAAAGAAGAAAGACGAAAAGATGAGCACCAATCTCGGGGACACGATGAGCTTGGACGTGAAACGAGGAACATCTTACAGTGACAGTATTAGAAAGTTAGTTTCTCTGGCCTGTCCACCTCCAGAGGAAGGAGGAGGAGGAGGAAGGCCCCATCTAAGGCTGTCCCGTAAGATGCTATTCGCTGTCCGATGTCCTATATATTCTGGTGCTTGAAAATATGAAACAGTACAGCAGAAGTTCACCTGCTGAAAAGGAAAAGGAAGTAGTGCTGGCGGTGGTGGTGGTGGTGGTGCGGTAAGTGACCACAGCAACGAACAGGCAGATATTTCACACTTGTTGAACACTACTCACCGGGAAGTGAAGGTGTGAATAGAAGGCGGTGTGAAAGGATTGAAGAGAAGACGGAAGACCTAGGGCGAATGCGGATCATCAGGAGCAGTTCAGCACACAGTCCACAGCTGCAAACTGTTGCCGATGCCTAGCAGGCACCGATGATCACCGAGAGGGCTGGCGGCTGGCTGGCAGAGAGTTATCATAGTATAAGACTTGTGCTGCTAGGACACACACACACACACACTTGACTTGAGACGATACTTGACGATCACTTACCACCACCATCATCATACTGGCAGAGTACTGAGAGTCGGCTCCTCGAGAAGTCTCTCGCGCTCCTAAGACGTTACGATTGACGATTGCTGCCGCTGTTGCTGCCGCTGTTGCTGATACAGAGTGGTGGTGGTGGTGGTCGTGGTAGCATACACTGCTGCTTAGGCTGCTGCTGCTGTGTCGACTCCAGTACAGATTGAGCGTGAGCTTGAGCTTGCCTGCCTGCCTAAGTCTGAGTGTGTGCCTGTGCAAAGGGGGAAACGAGATTAGCAGGAGATAGATATAACTGGAGTCAGGAGTGTGAAGAGACGCCGAGTATTGGAGACAGCAGCAGCAGAAAAGGGGGAAAGCAAGAAAGGAAGGAAGGAAAGAAAGGAGAAGAAAAAGAAAAGAAGAAGACTCTCGATCGGCGACGACGACTATGGCTGAGAGCAATACAGACAGACAGACAGACTGACGGACTAACCTGATGAGTGGTAGTGGCTCCTGCTCCTGCTGCTGCTGCTGTGGTAGTAGCGGTGGCAATGGTGACGATTACAGGGAGCTCACCGCAATGGCTGGCTGTCTGAACAGGCAGGCACAGTTTGTGCAGTTTGTGCAGTCTGTGACACCCTTTGGCGCCCTTCGGTTTTGGCGCTGCCGATGGATGGAATCGTCGTTTTTGCCGCCGCCGCCGCCGCCGATGCCGCCTGTGACCGCTGCTGATCCTCTCTCTGATGCGACCTCGTGTCCGCCACATGGCACTCTCTGCTGGACAGCTTCTGCTTTGGCTCTTCTTCTTCTTCGTCTGCAGGTCAACAAGTGAGCTGTGTGTCCTCTACTACTGCTGTAGTAGTAGTAGTAGATGATCAGTCTGTGCGGTGGTGGTGGCTTCGAAAAAGAGAGAGAGAAAGCAGTCGTCTGCAGACGCGCACTGTCTTGCGGTCGATCGAGACGACGTGAGAAGAGTGTGCAGTGCTGTGCTGCTGTAGTAGTGCTCTTGGTCGTCTGCTGAGAGGGCACTGAAGAGGGCACACGCAGAGTCGAGCAATTCAAGGAGAATTTCAGTAGTGGTGATGGTGGTGGTGGTAGTGTGTGGGCTTCAATTTGAGCTTCAGCTGTGGTCAATTGGTAGCGATTATTGGCAGCGAAACGGAAATCAGAGGAAGAAGAAGCCTGCTCAAAACACTTGTTGCTCTTCCTGTTGCTGCTGCTGCTGCTGCTGCTGAATACGGCGTTTCAAGGCAATACATTGAAGGTGTGCGTGCGCTCACTTTGCCGCAGTTTAGTGCCACTCTGCTGAGTCGTCTGCTCATCTCATTTGCGTCTTCTTTCCATCATCAGGCCAAATTAATTTTGTACTTTGTCAGCAGAAAGAGAAAGAACGCAGAGTGCAAGCACAGAGATCAAACAGGAAGCGGACATTGAAATGCGAGCTCATTGCATCGAAAAAAAGCTCAAACAGCAGAGAAACCGGCAAATTTGAATCAGTAGAGTCGGCGAGTGAAATTGAATGGCGGCGGAAAATGGTGGCCGTGGCCGCTCTGAAGTGAAGAGGCAAAATGAGGTAGTACACGATGATGGCCGCGGTGGTGGCGGTGGTGGTGAAGGAGGACGATGATGATGATGATGATGATGAAGTAGAAGAAGGAGGAAAAGGAGAAGGAAGAAGATGCAAACTAAGAGACAGAGAGTGCCAGAAAGTGCGGAAAGTGCGGTCACTTGCTGCTGCTGCTGCTGCCGCTGCTACTCACAGGCCAAATGAACATGGGTCCCTACTGAGGTGATCGCTTTAAAAGAGAGAGAGAGAGAGGGAGATTGAGAGCATTGAGCATCGAGAACAAGAGTAAACTCAATTCAACTGTTGAGCCAGTGCCTGCCTGACTTCTAGCCAGCCAGCCAGCCTGTCGTACTGTGCAGAAAACGAGGAGGAGGAGGAGGAGGAGGATAGTAGTGCAAGAAAGAACGACGACGACGACAACCACGACAGCTACGAGGACGTCGACAGCAATGGCGCCATTGCCGAAACAGAGAGAGGAGAGGAGAGAGAGAGAGGAGAGAGAGAGAGAGAGAGAGAGAGAGAGAGGAAAAGAGCAGGAGGAAAGTGTGCTCGATTGAGTGAGTGCCTGTTTGTGGTAGTCGTGGAGGATAGCGCCAGCGGAGATAGTCCCTCATCAGCCACTTTCTCTCTCTCTTTTCAGCATACTTTGGCAGTCGGCATATCGCGTCCGAGTCCTCAGCAGGCATTGCCCACAGCAACTCACAGAGAACAGAACAGAAAGGCAGAGAAATAGAAAGAGAAATAGAAAGAAAGAGAGGCAGACAGGCAGCACCGTTATATTTATACACTACCACGACGACGAGTGGCGATGATGGCGGCGGGCGGCGGCGAGGACAACCACAGGAGCTGAGGGAAGTTGAGGCAAGCATCGACAAGTGTGAGAGGGCAGGAGAAAGTGAACCACGGCAGCACTACCACAGCAGCACCGGCAGAAGTTTTTTTTTGAAACCATCTCCGGTGCTTCAGTTGCAGTTCTAGGTCCGTCGACTTTTTTCGAACTAGAAGTTCAAAAGATCAGCTCAACTAGTCGTTTTAGCCCGGGCCGCCATCAAGTGCTTGAACACACAGTGTCACTGGTGAGCTGAAGAAACAAAATGGAAACATAGATAGTGCTGCTGATGAAGTTGATGTGAGTTGGTGGTGGTGGTGATAAGGCCTTTTGAAGGAGAACAGAATGGTGGGGGCGAAACACGAGCATGCTGATAAGAAATGAAGAGAGCGAGAGGTAGGCGGATCGAAGCTGCTGCTGTGCTGATGGTGATAGCTGTGATGAGTCGCCTGGGTTTCCAGCACACACACAACACACAGTCTTCAGCGGCTCGACTCGACTTGATGTGGCACTATAACACACCGTTTTGGGTGCTGTCTTTTTGTCCTGGTTTGCTGCGTGCACAGTGTTCCAATCAATTAGCAATCACACACACTGGCACTGGCACTCGCACACCCAATCATCACCGACTGACGAGGGCACAGAGTGGCTGTGTTTGTGGTGTGGTGGTGGTGGTGCACTGTCTGCTCGTCGCTGTTCACTGCCGCTGCGGCTGCCGTCTTATCACCACCGACAAACAAGCAACAGTGCTCAGTGCTGGTGATCGATTTCACCCCGAACGAGGAGGCAGTGTCAGTGTGGCTGTCTGTGTGTCTGTGTATGTGTATGTGACATTGCTAGTGACTGAGCTGTCGCTGATTGTCTCCTTCTTCTTCTTCTTTCTTCTTCTACTTCTTCAAAGCCTGAGCACTAGCTGTCGATGTGCTGGAGTCCTTATCACTTCACCAGACGTCTTTGAAACTCTCTGCTTGGTCTCTGTTCGTTGTGTGCACTGGTTAGGGTGATGATGAGTGGCGAGGATGGTAATGATGAGCCTTCTCCTCTTCTCCTCACCCACTTGCATTTAGGATGCAATCAAAGAAAGAGAGAGAAAGAGAGAGAGAGAGAGAGAGAAAAGAGACAGGGCGATTGCTTGATGTGTCGGTGTCACTTTCTGCTGAGTCGACCATTTTTTCTCTACTGCACTTTATTCTTCTGTTGATGATAAGAGAGACTGTGAGACACTTTCACATGGAGAGCGGCTAATGATGATGAGGAGAAGGAAGATGAAGATGTCCAGACAAAAAGTGTGCACTCTGCTTTGTGATTGAACTGATGAGCTGTTGCTGTACACTGTTGCTTCGACCTTGCGTGGTGAGCGAAATGGCCAAAGATCTGCGAAAAGAGGAAACAGGCACACATGACTCACTGCTGGCAGCAGAGTAGATCATCTCAGATTGATTTGACTGAATCGTTTTGTACGGTTTTCAGAATGAATTTCGAACAACAGGTGTGCGGGTGGTGGTTTGGCTGATGGTTTGTTTGATGCTCTTGCCTTGTTTGGTCTTCACCGGCAGTGTGCTCAGAGAACTTACATTGGTAGTGATAATGATGCAATGTGGTAGTATCGATATCTGGTGGTGGCGGTGGCTGCTGCTGATGTGGTGGTGGTCACCAGGCAACGGTCATGCTGCTGCTGGTTTTTTCATTCCCGCGCGCCCATTACGTCTTCACGCTTCTAGGCAGTGAATGAACAGTTTTGCGTATCCCATTGATGAAGGATTTTGCTGATCAATGGCAATGTTTGGTTACTACTGAGGAGGTTTGCTGGTATGGTAGTAAACAGTTAGAATCCCCCCCTTCACTTTCAATGTTTTCTCTCCGGCGTTTTTCTTTTGCCTAAAAATTAGTGTGCTATGTTCTACGGCAAATGTGTACAGCAAATTGGTGGTGAAGGATTCGTAAAAACCAACAAGTAAAAAATGTGCGCTACTTTCAGGATTACTCTCTTCTTTTCTCTCTTTCAGTAAGTAGTTAATAATAGAGTTTAAGTTTGTCTCCGTTTGTGCGTGTGTCATTTTAAAGCATTCGTCGAGTTGTTGTTTGCTACTACTTTTTGTCTTTTTTCCTCTCAAGTTCACTTTCACTCTTTCGCTAACTTTGCTGTTAGGGAGCTTGTTGAAGCCTCCTCTTCTCCAAATCCGTTCAAAGTTCAGCAAAGTGCACACACAGCAGAAGAGTGCACAGCGGTAACGGAAGCTGGGCACGAACTTCGGTGGAAGTGGTGAGGGTAAAGTGGTAAAAAAGAGGGCGCAAACCAAACCAAACAGCGGAGGGCAACAACAACCGGTGAAATGTGGATCTATAAAGGGCAGATGATCGCACTGCATCAATTGTAGCAGTCTGTCTATTTGTGCTGGTGCTGGTGCTGGTGTGTGTGTGTGTATTGCACTTGTCTCGCACTCTAATCACTCTGCTCTTCCCCACTTTTGTCAATTGGCGCAACAGCAGACATGGAAAAAAGGGAGCAGAAAGCAGAGACCAGAGACTACTGCAGAAAACAGAACAGAGGATGACAGTCAGGCAGGGAAAGGGAGAGAGAGAGAGAGAGCGAGCATCCTTCGACGAGGAGCACACATCAGCCGCCAGTATCAGCAGAGCAGAGTTCAGAGCTGATAAAGTCGCTGGTGCTGGTGCCAATTTGATGATTGGAAATGCTGCTGTTGCTGCTGCTGCTGCTGCCGATGGCCAATGATGGTGATGATGGTGATGATGGTGGTTATGAGGATGGTGGTGGCAATATGGATGGCAAGTCAACAGTCGAGGTTGAGCTCCCAAGAGGAGTCAGTGCGCAGTCAGTCAGTAAAGAGGAAGCATTTGAGGACAGAAAATGTAGCTGCTGCTGCTGGCAAGCAGTGCACATGGTGCCCACAACTGCCGCAACGACGACGATTAGCTTTACTTTGGTGAAAGAGCAGCAGCAGCAGCAGACTTCTTCTGCTGACTAGGCACTTTTATTAGTTGACTGAACAGCAGCAGCAGTCAACTAAAAGTGCCACTGAATGTGAATGAAGGAAGGAAAGAAGGAGAAAAAGAATGAGCACCACAAAACTCAGAAACTGCGCACTGGTGCCGCCAAAACAAAAACTTGGAATCATCGAGTGAATCCAAAAAGAGGAAATGATGGTGCTGATGATCACTAGTGGTCAAATGAGCTCAGGAGGGCAAAACAATAGACCGGCGGTGCAGTGCACCCAAAGTTCCGTCAACGAAGCATTCTCTTCAACTCTGCAAAACAGCAACTTGGCAACATCGCCTTGTTGTGGCCTTCTCTTCGCTTAGATGGCAAAGGAGCTTCTGTGCAGGACTGAAATGTCAGTTATTCGCCTAGTTGACTGCTAATTTTAGATGGGCAATGAGAAGAAGAAGTAGAAGTAGAGGAAGAAGATGTTGAAGAAGGCGACAAAAACGAAGCTTGCGACAGCAGACAAAAAGAAGAAAGAGAGTGAGAAACTACAAACATTACAGAGAAGAGTGTAGATGATGAAGATGATCATCAGGGAGGCAGATTCATTCACTAATAAACAAGAGTAAAAAGTGATAGGAAAACCCAACACTTTTTGCTTTTGCCTCTCTTTGATTGAGTTTGAAAAGCCAGCCGTGTGTTTGTTTGCTCTTTATCGAACTGGTTGGTGGATTTCAAAAAGGGAAAGGAAAAGGTAAGGAGAAGAAGGAAAGGATGGTAAGTAAAAGGTACAACAAAATCACAAATCAATGAAAACAACTAAAACGAGGAGGAGGTGGAGGAGGAGGAGGATGTTTGGACTGTCCGCCATCAAACAGCTTTGATGTGTTTTGAGGTGGGTCAGGGCGTCCAGTGTGTTTTGAGAAAACCGAAAAAAAGAAGGAGGAAAGAAGTAAGGAAGGAAGGAAGGAAGGATCATCAGTAGTCGTCAACGGTAGTAGTTGTGGTGGAGGAGGAGGAGGTTTTGTACAAAAGTGATGAGGAAAATGATGAAGTGATGTGTGGTGGTGTAATTAAATGTACAAAGATAGAGAGGGAATTCGGGGTAATCGAGTGTTGTCGGTGTGTGTCATAGTAGTGGTAGTAATAAAATTGGAAAATGCCTATGATTGTATTTACAAAGACAACAACAACCACAACAAAAGAAGGAGCAATCAGTCGTCGGAGAGCAGTCGAAGATGGTGTCAACTGAGAGAGGAGGCTGCTGATTCGGTATGTCTCTCTGTCTCTTTACCTCCTGCTGGTATTCTTGGTCACTGTGCTGCTGCTGCTGCTTCTGCTGCAATTTTTTTTAAAGGCGTCCAATCGTAAACGCTCACGCACATCTGCTGTGTTGCAGGTGGTAGGTAGTACAAAAAAAAGTGGCCAGGTGTGTGGCCGAAGGTGTGTGTTTGTGAATGATAAGACAGAGAGAGAGAGAGAGATAGTGGTGAAGAAACGAAGCGAAGAAAGATCACCCCAAAATGGATCAACAGTGGGCGTGTGAGGAGTAGGAGGCAGGCAAACACAGCCCGGGCTGAGCACCACCACTGTGTGGGCGTGTGTGCGACGACGCTGAGTGAGTGTGTAGACCATTGGTCCTCCCCCGCCTACCACATTTTGTGCAAGTGCAGGTTTCTACTGAGCACCGAGCGGACGTCACTGGTGAAGCGAAGGGCGTCCAGGACCGGGAGCAGGTTCAGCAGGGCCGTATCGCTGGGATCACAAAACCAGGATTTGATTGGAATTGCATTATCTACAAAGGGGGGTGATAAAGAGATACAAATTAGCAAGTGTCTCGCAAATAGTGCAAACAGCAACTGATGATGATGACCGCCTCTCACCGGGGAATGCTCTGTAGGCGCCGGGGCTGTTGTCCAGTATGAAGACGCTGGAGAGGTCGTCGACGATCGTCGAGAGGTCCTTGGTGTAGCTGCCGTAGTCGAGGGTGCAGTGCTGCCGAAAGTAGCGCCGCTTGAGGATGTCCCGATTGTCGTCCAGCTTGTCGGCCACCGCCTGCCCGTAGATCTCCATGCTGGCGGTGAAGACCACCAGGTCGTACCAGGTGCTCACCTGCAGATAGGGGGAAGAAAGAGGTGTTGATAACATTAGAGCCGCCATTGACCAGAAGCTGTGAAGTGCACTCTGTAAAGTGCACCGCAGTAGTAGGCGCGCGTTTTTCTCTTTCTCTCTTGCTTTTGGCGACACACACATGGTACGGGTACACAGGTGATGTACACCAGCACAAGAGCGAAAGAGAGTTGGCACCTTGAGCTGGCTGGCTGGCTGCCAGTCGTCGTCGTCAGCCGCTGCCAGAGGTTTTGCATTCATTATTATAAGGCTGCCAGCAGCAGCAGCAAGGCACTTACCACACTGAGAAAGTAGTCGACATGAGGTCTCTTGTGGACGTAGAAGCGCACTGGATGTCTATCAATGGTGACCCTGAGCACAAAGTCGGGCGGCGTGCCCGGCTTCACCGTCTGCCGGAGGATGCCGTCGTGCTGCGAGTGTATCAAGGTCTCATCCAGGTCGAGCACCAGTGTTTTCCGCTTCACTAGGCCTGAGCAGAAGAAGGTAAAAAGATGCAGGTGGTTAGGTTAGAGCTAGGTGGTAGTGGCAACCGGCAAACAAAATGCAAACACGACAAAGTACGTACTTAGGCGGTGCGCTGATATGGGCGACAGTGGCAGAATGTCGTACTTAACCGTCTGATGTTGTCTTATCTAGGAGGAGAGAAAAGGGAAAATGTCAGTGAGCTTGGTGAGTAAGCAAAGGGTGAGGGAGAAGGACAAGGTCGGCGAGACTGGCACCTACCGCTCTGACTTGCTTCTTCAGCACGTAGCACATGCAGGACCATATTTTGGACATGAAGAGAAGAAACGCTCCCAGGCCCATTTGCAGCTGCTTATACATTTGTTTGGCGGGCTGTCGACGAGGAGGCAAATTGTCAACTGGCATCTGCAGATGGTGGCTGTGGTGGTGGTGGTGATGAAACGAGAGAGAAATAAAAAGCAGCGATTCCAGCGATACGGAGGAGAGAGAGAGCGAGATTTTAACAGACGGATAGTACAGCCACTAAGCCACTTCTCGTGGTGCCAAAGAAGAAGAAGAAGCCAACGACTGCCTCAAGTGAGAATGCGAATGAAGTGAGGAGTAGACGGTTGTGGCGGTGATGTTGGTAGCGAGGAGTACAGTGTAGTGTAGTGTGTGCTTAAAGTAGAAGTGAATCACAGTTTGGTGGTGAGGCGAGAGTTGATGAGCTGAATGGCGCGAGTGAGAAGAAGAAGATGCTACCGCTGCCGCTGGTGACAAGTGCCGACTGTTGCTACGGCTGCCGCTGCTATTGTTCTACTCCACAATCCACCACTCTACTCAAGCCAGTGCTAATGAGTCGATTCCTGTAGTACGACTATGGAAGAGATTGAGATTGAGTGAGAGAAATAGAAAGCGACTGGTTGAGAAGGACAGTGCTGGTACCGTTGATGATGGTGGCGATTAGCTACTTCTGGTGCTGACGACGTTGTTATTGTTTATGTTGTTGATTTGTTGATGGTCTTGCTTCCGCAGTTACTGGTCAGCAGTGGAGTGATCAAAAGCTCGTGAGGCGAAATACGCTTATCAAAAAAGGTTGCTCAAAAAATATGGAACCAAAAAAGTTGGATAGAACTGTAGAACTTGTTTTTTCACCACCTCTCAGTAAGCTTTTGACGAGTTTCGCCGCCTTCCAAGCATCATCATCATCATCATCATCATCGGTCGCTGACAACTCGCTTTCAAGTTGGTCGTACACAGCGGCGGCGACGGCTGGTTCTGCTGCTGGTGGTGGTGGCAGTGTCTGTTGATGTTGCAGACGATGGTTGTTGATGCTGCTGGTGGAGCTTGTGGCGGAGATTACCAGTGACGATGTTGGGCTGCTGGCTGCAGTTTGATACTCTTCAGCTCTGGGCACCCTTTCCAACCAGGCCAGAGGAAAACTTGAGGATTGGCCGGAGCTGGTGGTGGCTTCGGTGGTGACAGTGGTGGTGGTGGTGGTAGGGTGACGATAACCGGCCGTAAGAGCAAATGAGCGCCAGTGCTTTGGATCATCAGCATCAGCAGCAGCAGCCAACAGCAATCCTCATTGGCAGCAGCAGCAGTGTGCAGTAGGCAAAAGTTGCTGCTCATACAATCGTTGCAGGCATCGTACGGCAGCATCGATACTATCAAAGCTGGTAGTTCCGCTTGGCTCCTCTAGAGGGCGACGTTGAGGAGATTAAAAAACTTTTTTTTAAATTCGAAAAGTAAGAATTTCCAACTTCTGCTCGAAATTGTGAACGGAAGTAGTATTTTACAAATTAAATGTTGATGTTCATTACTTTCAGATGTTATCCGTTTGTTTAGGCTCACATCAGGGTTTTTTTCTGATTTTGGCTCTGATTTGACTGCTGCTGCTTCTGCTAGCGTTTCCGTTGCTGCCATGTCATCGGTTGGCTACTCAAAATGAACTTTTGATGGTGCACCACACACACAGACACATACTGTGGATCGATGGACATTAGCGTGACAGAGAGCGTGCTTGGACTGCTCACGTTCATCATCAGTACTTGCTAGGGCAGCAGCAGCAGCACAGCAGCAGCAGCAGCCGCTAAGGACCAAGCAAAAGCTGGTTTTTTTGCCAAAAAGCTAATGCTGTTCCGCCGCACACTATGTAATAGAATGTCATCATCAGAGAAAAATCCCCTCCTCCTTCATTTCTTCTTCTCCCCAAAAAGCAGCAGGGCACTCCTAATCGTCTCTAATCGTCTCTCTCTCTCTCATAATGTGAACAACCACCCTCGCCCTCAGCCCAGTGCAGTGTCTCCCACTAAGTGCGCTTTAATTGAATTATCCAGCTAGTTGGAGAATATTTTTCCATTTTTCTAATGCTTAATTAGGGCTGTGCCGAGAGTTGGAGCTGGCTTCTTCTTTTTTATTCTCCTCCTGTTTCGTTAATGTTGTCGCCGGCTAGTGCTGATGGTTAGTGTCCCCTTTTTCCCCTTTTCATTCCCTTTTGCTTCATCGGCTTCATGGCAAGCTTTTCGAGCCCAGTAAGTATTCCTCTTTTGGTTTCCTTCATCTCATCCTCTTACTCCTTCTGCTGCCGTTTTTCAGTCAACGAAGCAGTGATAACTCTGTGCCGCGCTTTATCCCCGACGCGTCTAACACTTTCCTTTTCCTTTCTTTCCACTTTTCCACTTCTTCACAATCAGCAGCAGCACAACAGCAGCAGCTTCTTGGCGATTTGGTTTTTTCAGCTCCGGCTTCAACTTCTTTTCTTCGTCTTCTTCTTCAGTTCATCTGTTTCCCTGTTTCCCTGAACCGTCGGACCCGGTCTGATTGTCGGCAGCTCTATGCAGCAGAACGAAAACGGACTAAAAGGAAGCAAAGAAGTGGTGGTGGGAGAAAGGCCGGGGAGGAAATTAAGCAAGCAGGGCAGGCAAGGGACATTTGGCACATTGCACACATTGCACGCTGATCAGGCGGCGCTGACAATGAGAGTGCCGTCCACTGTTTGTGCCCACTTCCACTTCCCCACTGCACACACTCACACTCTCTCACCCAGTCCCTGGCACTGATATATATCTTTATTAAGCTGTCTCTGTCTTCTTTTCTCGTTCCCTTATTCCGTTTGGCTTTAGCTGCTGGTCTCGGCTTTGGTGCTGCTGCTGCTGCTGCTGATGCTGCTGTCGTCGACAAAGCAAATGACTTTGACGCTGGAGCGAGGAAATGGCACTGGCGAAATGCTGCTGCTGCTGCTGCTGTTTCGGATGCTGGTCCTCTATTTTGGCCTTCTTTCTTCTCGTTTTCATCAGTAGTTTGCTCCATGCCTCCTTCTTCTTGTCGAGAAAACGGGAGAAAACGAGAGAACATTAATGGCAGATCAAATTTCAGCAGGCGATGCAGGCTTTCAGAGCACCAGCAACAGCAGATACTCGCAGCTTCTTTTTCCTGAGAAAGCAATGCAATGTTTTAGGAGGATGCTGGTAGTTCTTCAGCGCTAACTGGGCCTCCTTTTCCTGCCTTTTCAACTCTCTTATTTAGCTTCTTTTATCTTCTTCTTGTTCTTCGTCACCCTGACGACTGCTAAGCAGCAGCAGCAGCAGCATCAACAACAACAGCGTCACCAAAGCTGCAAAGACAAAGCTCGGCCTCATGTACGATGAATTAAATTGAGTATATTTTACAAATAATGATAATAAAAAAAGATGAGCAAAAAGTGGAGCAGTTGAAGAGGCAAAGAGTAAAGAAGAAGGAGCTAAAGTGCGGGTACTTTTTCATGCTCTCTCTCTCTTTCACTATTCTCATTGCCATGCTGTACCCATTGCGGTCAGACCCGGGCGCGCCTCGCCTTTCCTCGCGCAGTAAATGCAATTACGATTATGCTTTCCTACTACTAGAGCATGTCACATCATAAAGCATCATAAGAATGAGGAGGAGGACAATTTGACGAACATTTTCAGCGGTGCCAAATAAAATACCAGATCTCAGGCTGAAAAAAGGAGGAAAACTGGATGAAAACTGGATGATCACGTAGGAAGCAGTTGCGGGTGTTGTTGTTGTTGCTGCTGTGCCAGTGTAGTGCTCTAAATTGGAGGCGCAAAAGTGCATCGGCGGTGTAAAGCAGCAGCAGCAGCAGGCAGAACGATTCAGTGTTCAATAGCTGGCTGGCTGGCAAAAAAACAGATCTTTTCTTCTTTCTCTTTTCCCCACTCATCTCATCTCATCCTTCCTGCACAGACACACACACACACAAATCTTTAACAATATGGTGAAAGAGAGGGGGGATGCTGCCAATTCATTTCTCTCATCTCTCTCCTCCTTTCCTTCACCGATTTTTCTTCAGCTTCGAAATGCAGATTGCTACACCGCTTTGCTTCAGCGCACAGTACGGGTACAGATGAAGTACAACGGCGGAAAATTCAGTGTGCACCGCAGCGGTGACAGCGACAGTTTGGCTTCAGCTTTGGATTCGGCTTCGCCGAAGCCGCCGCCGACAACGACGACGGCGGCGGCAAAGTGGCAGGCATTTGTCATGTCAGTGTCGGTGCTCAGCTCCCCTTCAGTCTCTTCCAGTGCTTCTGGGCGACAATTTCAATTCAAGGGAAGCGCTTTCTTCACTTTCCTCTTTTTCGTCTTCTTTCCTTCTTTCTTTCTTGTTGCCTTTTTTGTTCTTTCAGCCTTCCTGTCCTTTTTAGCTAAATTTCTTCTTCTTCAACTTAACTTGCCGAAAGTGGTCGTGGTGGTGCTGGAAAATAGAGTGTTGCCGTTGCTGCTGATGTGGCGACCGAGCACAGTTGTCGACGCTGCAACGACAATTGCTGGCTTCAATTTGGTGCTCGCACTTTTCTTTTTGCCTTGGCAGAAACAACAAAAAGAACACTGCAAAAAATGGCTGAAACAAAAAACTTTAAACAATTTGCTGACAAAATGACTGACTGACCGCCCTCTCCACTCCGCGATTCTCCGACTTCTTCTCAATTCAACTCAATTGGCCCCTTCAATGCGTGCACTTTGCAAGCATTCTGAGGAAAAAAGGAAAAAAGATGCAGAAGAAGTTTCGATTAATAAATTGGCCCTAGTATCATTTGGTCCCGTTCTTCTTTCTTCCTTTTCTTCGGCATCAGCAGCAGTGACACTGTTATTTTTGTCAGCATTTGTCTGTCTGTCTGTCTGTCAATGTGTATTATTTACCGAGCCGTTCCTGCAAGGCGAGCAACTTTTTTTCCCTTTCTAATGTTGATTGCTGGTGCTGCTGCTGATGGCGGTGGTGGCCGCAGTGCAATCAGCACTATCAGCAGCACCATCAGCAACAGCATCAGCCACACACCATCATCAGAGAAAGAAAGAAGAATACATGGGGTAATAATAATTGAATGATGCCGCTTGGGCTGCAGAAACAACAATACCATAGAAGAGAGACACACACACATACACATTGGTCACGGTGCACAAATATAGATTTGCAAATGCAAAGGAAGTGAACACACAGGCAGTGTGGTAGCAATGTCAGGCAGACACACACACCGAAACCGAAACCGAGACAGACAAGAGAACGCACACAGGCCTGACTGCTCTTGGCAAACAAAATCATTACATCTCTATCTCTGTTCGTCTATCTCTTCTTCGGCGATGATATCTCTCCTCTCTCTCTCTCTCTCTCTCTCTCATTCCTTTCCCAGTGGCAGTGGTAGGGTAGTTATTCGGCATCCAAATTGGATGCAGTCGTACTGCTGATGCTGATGCTGTTTTCGGGTGCTCTGTTATTACGGTGCAGAATTCAATTGATCCCCACAACAACGAAAGGAGAGCACGTTGCGCCGATGTGCTTGCTGCTGCTGCCTGTTCTGCTGATGGTCCGTTGATGCCATGTCTACTCTTCATTGATAAAGTCTCGTCGTTGTCGTCGCTGTCGCCGTTGTCCTAGGCCAGTGTCCTAGCGCCACTGTGTCGTACATTAATGGCATTAGAGCGGCATTGTTGTACCCGCCAAAAGAGGGCAGAAAAGAGAGAGAGAGTGAGTGAAAGTGAATTGGGCCCCCACCGTCGCCAGCAAATTGGGTGAGGACAGGGAGAAGGAATAGTTCTGCTGCTGCTGCTGCTGCTGCCTATCCAATCCACATTGCTGCTCCTTGCTGAAGAATTTGTCCATTGTACGCCCAGTGCACTGGTGTGATCGCCTGCCGATCTATTTGCAGCCCAGTCAGTAGTTCTGCTGCTGCTGCTGCTTCTGTTGCTACTGCGGCAATATCATCATTTGGAAGAAAGCAGGCAATGAAGAGAAGAGAGAAAGAGAGAATAAAAGAAGAAAGGAAGAAAGGAAAGATATGCAAACTGTGTGTGTGTGAGTGAGTGTGTGGGTCTGTGAATGAGTTTGTCTGCAAAGAAAGAAAGAGAAAGAGCGGGAGAGAATGAGATATACAAACGCGCGTATATTAGAGTGCCAGGAGATAATAGAATGATAGCATAGTTGACTACTATTAGTGGAAAAGAAGAAGGATGACTTGCCGGCACTGCCATTACTGCACCACTACTCAATGCATCAGCAGCAGCACCAGCAGCAGCACCAGCTCAGCCCAAGCAGTCAGTCGGCTAAGCAGCTTGATTATCGCTTCCGAAAGAAGGAAGGAAGGAATGAAAAAGAAGAGGAGCACCCCAATTCATTCAATAGCAGTGAAAGGGCTGCTGCTGCAGTAGCTGAAGCTGCACTTTAGGGTGCGACACTGAATCCGAAGAGTGCTGAAGCTGAAGCAGATCCACCCCCTCCCTCCCTCACTGCACTGCACTGCACTGCCAAACATTGCACTCAGTGGCTCAGTTGGGCCAATGCAAATTGGCCCGCAGTTCTTTGCGCAGTCTTCTCAGTGTTCTCCCTCTCTCACGTCCATGCAAAGTCTTTGCTCAAGTACAAAGAGCGCAGAAAGGCTGCTGCTGCTGCTGCTGCCCCTCAGTTCCAAAGCTCGAGACGACAAAAAGCTGAAAAGCTGAGCAAGAGCGGGACATGTTGGCTTCTTCTTCTTCTTCTTCTTCTTCTTCTTGTGTCGCCCGCGCACTTCTCTTTCGTCTTTGCTGCCTCTTTGAGTCTTTGTGGATTCTCTCGCTCTCTCTCATTCGCATTCTCTTTCCTTCTTCTCATCGAATTCATTGTCACTCACAAACTTGCTCCTTCTTTTCCTTCTTCTTCTTCATTCTCGGGCGCCCGCTCATTGTCGGTGTCGTTCGGTGTATTATTTACTCTCCTTTCTCCCGATTCTGCTGCTCTACTTTTCTCCCACTCTCACATTCATCTCCCGTGAAATGGCCGTAGAGAGACTTTTTCTCTCTCTTTCTCTGTGCGAACGATTCTCCCTGTGTGTGTGTGCGTGGAATCGATTCGTTTTTCGCCTTAATTTGACAGAAACATTTAGCTGCTGCTGCCGCTGCTAATGCACAGCAAGGCTGCCGACAGGCTCGTTGTGTGTATATTCTGCTGCAGTTCTCCCTCCACTGACTAATGCAATTCATTCGCGCTCTTGTTTCCCGTTGTTTCCCGTTGTTTCCCTTGTTCAGTGTTCAGCAGCAGGCCTTCTCCCTCCCTGCCTGACTACTGAACTACTAAAGTGAACTCCCCCTCTCTCTCTTTCTCTCATTCTTTGTCAGGGTTGCAAGAGGAGGAAAGGGAAGATGCATTACCAGAGGAGAATCAGCAGTAGCAGCAGCAGTCTGCTGCCATCGCCGCCAGTAGTTTAGCAGCCAGTGTTCCGTAGTGGTGCCACTCTCACTCTCTGCTGCTGCTGTGCTACTTCAGCAAATAATTATGGCAATTAAGAATAGAAGTGTAGAGTGGAGAATGGCGGCAGTGTGAGAGGGAGGGAGTGGAAGAGTGAGGGAGACAAACAGACAGACAGACAGACAATTGAGTGGTCGTAGTAGTAGCTGGTGCAATTGATTGTACCGCCGCCGCCGCCGTTGTGTCGTCGACGAGGACGACAACAGCAGCAACAACATAACGGAAAGGAGCTGAAGTGAAGTGAAGTGGAGAAAGCAGATGAGAGAGAGAGCAGGAGGAAAAGTGTGACTGCTTGTTAGTCGGGCTGCTCTGGTGGTGGTGGAACTATTACTCCGACTGTTTAGTTTTCCCCTTGTTTGTTTGTTTGTTTGCCCACTGATTAATGGGTCTTCAGCGCAACGACTAAGGCAACAGTAGTGGCAGCAGCAGCAGCAGCAGCAGCAGTACCAGTAAAAGACCGTGAATGGGAAAAGTAGTAGTGAATGGTTAGTGTTAGTGAATGGGAAAAGAAAGAAAACAGAGCCTTAGAATTCAATCAAAATAAAAGTTTATTACATTTGGCAAAGACATGACATGGGAGAGAGAGTGAGAGAAGGAAATATGAGAGAGGTATTTGAGAGTTAGATAAAGAGAGGGAAAAAAGTGTTTAGATGTGAGAGAGTGAGTCAAACACATGAAGGAAAACAAAATATAACAGGTAACAGCAGAAAGAAAAAAATAGTGTGAACAAGAGGAGGAGAAGGAGGAGGAATGGACAAGAGGCAAAAAAGATGGAAGTGCCGACAACAGATGCTGCGACAAGACTTTACTTTTTCTTTTTTTTGCTGCCTTTTCCCAAGCACAGCAAAATCATGGCATCAGCCCCAGCTTCAACAACAGCTGAAAACAGGCAGGTTAAAGACAAAGAAAAGATTGAGGCAGATAGAGAGAGAGAGAGAAAGAGATTCCAAGAGCTTACAAATCCGCACAGAGGACTAGTGTGTGTGTGTGTGGATAGGATTCTTCCAAAACCGAAGGAGCACCGAACAATGAATAATAGAAGAGAGTGGAAAATCACAATGAAAGTTGGCCAAAGTTGGTGAAACAATTGGTATTGGTATTGGTGGCGGTGGTGGCGGCGGTTTTCCAATTCACTTAAAACTCTACAGCCTACTGTAGAATGTACAGTTGAGTACAGAGAGAAGGAGAAAGGCAAAGGCGGTGGTGGTGGTGGTCATGCTGATGCTTGCTCAGGGTGAAGGTGAAGGTGAAAGTAGTGCTGAAGAGGTAGAACCGGAAGTACTGAGGGGCCAAAAGTGAAAATGCAGAGGCAGCGCCCGCCCCCGCCGCCGAGTGGTGGCCCTCGTTGTTGGCCGCCAGCTGTTCCGACTGGCTCCAAATCGTCATCGTTTTGAATGTCATTCGAGAGTCGCTTTTCGCCTGGTTTAGAGGGAGGAAGGAAAAAATCAGAAAAAAAGAAAAAATGAGAAGAGGCAAAACAAAGAAACAAGATAAAACAATGAAATCCACTAGGCAGCAGTACTTCCAGCATTGATCGGCGGGCCGGCCTTCATTAAGTCACTGCCGTCTGTCCTCTCGCCTCTACAGCTACTTTTTATTTTATTCACCACAGTGCTAAGCTCTTCTGGTGCTGAAGCTACAAAAAAACAGCAGAAGGACCAAAGCGAAACGGGCAGTGTGTCAAGTGTGTGTGTGTGTGTGTGAGTTTGTGTCGCAGTTGTTGACACAACAGCAGTGCACAAATAATGACTACTCCAATGACTATTCCAAACAGAGTGGGAGAAGAAGGAGGAGGAAAAAGAACAGCATGGCTGATCTGATCTGATGCACTGCACTGAACTGAACAAAACAGAACTGCCTTTAGGCCCTCTCTCTCTCTCCATTCTTTTTCTCTCCCCTGTCATCTCCTTCTGCTTCCTCTGGCCATCATCACATTACTACTATTACTATTACTACTTTGCTGTATTCTTCTGCTGCTGCCATCACCCCCATGATTCCAATTCAGTGCCCCAATTCAGACTGTGTGTCTAGTCAGTCTAGTCACAGTCACAGTCAGTCATGCAGTGAGTGGCCGAGTGAGTGGATGGGTGAGTGCACTGCTGCTGTTGCTCGTAATAATAAAGGAGATACTAATTCTGTTTGACTAAACAATCAACTGGAAGGACATCAAACTGTCCACTGTCAACTGAGCTGAGAACTGAAAACTGGCCGACCGACCGACTGACTGACTGACTGTTGGTCACTGCAGCCAAAAATGGCAGCCAATACTGTTGCTTACAACTACAACTCTGTCAGCGGCGGCATCGGCTACCCTTCAACATCAACATCATCATCTTCATACTGCCGATGCTGAAAATGATGAAAATAAATAAAAATGGCCATTTGATTGCCCTGAGTGCAGTGCAGAGAGAGAGAGAGAGCCAAGAGTGCATTGCAGTGCAGTCGATATGTGGCCGGGCGAATTGAGATGTCAGCCGAGAGGAAAAAGAGAAGGAATGAGGAAGAATGAAAACGGGAAAACTGTGACTGAGGCAAGAAGGAAAGAAAGAAAGGAATGGTGGTTTAAAGAGAAAGAGAAAGAGAATGCAGTTAGTGAGCATCAGCATCAGCAGCAGCAACAGCAATCGATTGGCCGTTTCGATTGGCTGGCCTTTTCTTTCTTTCCACCATCACCACCATCACCACCACAGCCACCATCCTCGGTGGCTATCGAGCTAAGCCATTCAGTGGCCGCCGCCGCCGCCGCTGTCTCTTCCTGGCCCGAATATCTTTCTCCCTCTCCCGCTCTTTTTTCTTCCATTCTATTCCTTTGTACTGCGGCGTTAATGTTTTGATTCGGCACACACACACAAGCAGAGTCTTTTTTTGTTGCATGCAGCTTCTTTCTCTCAACTGTCCCCTTTCCTTCTCCTTCTCGCACCCTTCGCCAGCTCACAAGCTCGCAAGCGCAGGCTTTATTATTCGAGTGGAAAAGGCAATCATGCGATGTGATGAAAGAGCCCACTGAGCCCACTACGAGCCCAACACCAATACCAGCAGCAGCTACTACAGCCAACACACCGAGGGCACACAAACACAGAGCACTATTCATTGAGCAGCAGCAGCAGCTCTGGCAAAGCCAAAAGCAGATCGACTAGCTCGTTGAGAATGAGTATCTGAGAGAGGGTAAGTGAGGCCAAGTGGTGGTGACTCTTCTTCCTCTTCCTCTACTGGCCAGGCAATCCCCTGCCGAATCCTAAGTCTAGTCTGGTCGGATGCAGTCATTCAGTTTCAGCTTCAGCTTCTTCTTCGCCTGACTACTACTGTCTCTGCTGATAGCCTGCTGATATATTGCTATTTGTTGTGCCGCCGCCGCCGCCGCCGACGTTGCCGCCGCTGCTAGGCACTAACAATTTGCTACACTCGCTAGTAAACTGCTGCTCTCTCTCTCTGTCTGTGTCGGTCAGTGTTTTTACCACTCTGGCGTGTGTGGCTAGTGAAGATGTCCACTGGAATCAGCGGCGGCAACGAGGACGGCAGCGGAGAATATGAAGATGCTACTGCCGCTCTCCACAGACACACACACTGATTTATGCGTAATTGCCCACACTGACTAAACAGAAGGAAAGAAAAAAAGATGGGAATAATAAAAAGAAACGAAAGATAGAGAGAAGAGAGAGAGACTGAGTGGATCATGCTCCATCTGCTGCAATGGCCCAAAAGGGATGAGTGGGTAGAGAGAAAGAGCTGGAGAGGCTAAAGATGAGTCTCCAGTAGTGCATGCACCAGTGGACAGCAGCAGCAGCAGCAGCCGTGTGATCAGTCAGTGGTAATGCCAGTGCCAGTGATGCACTGCATCCCTTTTCCCTGTTGAGGAGCACCCACTCCTCACTGATGGCAGACACACACACACACACACACAGCTTTATCGATACTGTCTGCTGCTGCCGTTGCTGCTGGTCACTGCTGATGGAACTGAGCTGCAGTGCAGTGGCCAGCTCAATCTGCTCGCATGATAATGCATGATGATAATGGATGATCTGCACTCGGTGATGCTCAGGCTTCTTTTGGTGTGGTCTCAATTTGTTGTAGCCTAGTGGTCTCCAGTGCTCAGTGGCAGCGCAGTGAGCAGACTGCCAAGCAGCAGCATCGGCGACGGCAACGGCAGTAGCTTCACTGCAAGACTGTGCTGCTCGGCAGTGCATCTCATTTACTCAATTTCCTTTCCCTCCTTCCCCGCTTTCTCCTTGCTCCGTGGATTCCACTAAATCGTCCCATTTGGGTAATTCAATTAACGATTCTGCAGATCGGCGATCTTTCGTCTCAATTGAGAGGGATCGCACCAGAACTGGCGTTCTCCTCTCTTCTATTTCGCATTTACTAATGAGCACAGCAGCAACAGCAGCAACAGCAGCAACAGCAGACTGAATGCCATCAGGACTAATTGGCTAATGGTGCTGGAGAGCAAGAAACAAATTCTAAAGACCAATTGACCAGCACCAGCTGCAACTGCTTTCCTTTCCTTCTCTCGGTAGTTCACCCATTCAACTGCCAGTAGTAAAAAAGAATGTGCTGAAGCAGCAGTGAGCTGACTAATTATCGGTACCTTGGAGGACGTGCACGTAGGTGGAGGCGGGCTCTGCGTTGCTCGGCGAGCAGGTGTAGTTGCCGCTGTCGTCGAGCACCGCCGACCTGATCAGCAGTCGCGAGATGACCACGTCGGCTCGGTTCGGGTCCTTCGCCACCGAGATCTGCCCTCGACCGCCACTGCCACCGCTGGTACCACCCGATGCTCCCTCTTGGCCACCACTGCCGCCGCCGCTATTTCCACCGCCGTAGTCGTAGTTGATCATGCGGTTGTTGTGGTACCAGAAGACAAAGGCGGGCGGCGCCGGCGAGCTGGAGATCAGACAGGTGACGTTGATGGGCGCCCCGGAGCGCACGAAGATGTCAGGGTTGCCCACAATCTCGGAGACGGGCACTGAAGTGGGTGGTGGTGGTGGTGGTGGAAGATAAAAAAAAAAGAAAAAAAGAGATTAGTTTAGAGTACGTTGATGATGACGATGATGAATGGATGAAAAGTCGGAGAGGTGCCACTGATAAAGGAAGAGCATAATCACTCACCGACAATGCGCAAGTAGTAATACCTGTAGCAGGGGAGGAAAAAGAAGGAAAGAGGAAAAAAGTGCAATTAGTGATAAAAGTGGTGAAAGAAGAACAAGTGCTCGCAAGCAAGCAAGCAAGTGTGTACAAAGTAGACAATGCACACACACGCTCACTTTCTCGTTGACTCTGACTGACTGACGTAGGCGACGGCAACTGCGGCGTCAGACAATCTGACAATCTTTCATTCATTCTCTTAGTGTAGTGTACAATGTCGGCGAATGAAGTGCAGCAGCAGCAGCAGCGGCGGCAATCACTTAAGCAAATTGTAGCTCTGATTTGTTTGCCAATGCACTTCCCCTCAGTCTTCTTCTCAGGGTTCAGTAGACAGCAGCAGACATCTCACTTGTAGACAGACAGGGAAGACAGACATCTCCTCTGTGCTGTGTGTGTGTGTGTTGTCTTGTATTGTACTACTGGTGCAATATGTTAAACTGTCAAAGTGTCACTGTGTCCTGTCACCCAGTGTGCACTGGACTGCTGATGTTGCTGCTGCCGCCGCTGTTGCTGCTTCTGTTGTTGCTGACTTGGCGCTCCTTCTTGCGCCTCCTTTGCCGCAGTTTGGTTCCAGTTCGGGTAGTACTTTTTTCCTCTTTTTCTTTTTCCTTTTGTCACCCTAACATGTGTGCAATTGCTTCTAATGGAATGGAAACGAAGGGACGCCGAAAAAAAGGGCCGAATGCCCGCGCGCGCTGAATGAAAATGAAAATGAAGATGAAATCAAATCAAATGGATGAGATAGGCCTTGGCACTAGAAGGGGCCACTCTTGAAGACTCTGGACAGGACAGACTCTTCAAGGGACGACAGACGGGCAGACGGGCACATCTGCCTGAAGACCCTCACTGACTGACTGACTGACTGACTGACTTTGTCTCTGTCGCTGTGTCGCAAGACTGCCTCAAGACGCTAATTAGATTGAGTGCCATTTAAATTCATTTCAACGATGCAACAACGACGGCAACAGCGGCATTGGCAGCAGCAGAAGGCAGGCAGGCAAGCCTTCATCGCTAGTGGCTGAGGCACTGCAAACAAATTGCCATTTAATTGGCATTTTAAATTGGCTCCTTCCCCTCTCCTTCTTTCTCTTCTCCTCCATTAGGTCAGCTGTCATTTGCCCCATGTTCTCTGGCTTTTCGGTCCCCTTGTCCCTTCCTGCCTCGATTCTTTTATCTTTTCATTGTGCCATTTTTATCGCTGACACATCGCCCACAGCAAGTGCTGGCGAGCTGGCCTGCCTGCCTGCCTGCCTGCCTGCCTGAGCGCTGCTGTCAGTTTCACTGTACGGCAAGTGTACGACAGAGTGCTGTAACGATAGTGAAAGATAGCAAAAACTGGCTAGCTAGCTAGCTAGCTGGCGAGGACTTCGATGATGATAATGATGATGCCGATGCTGATGACAAAGAAGATAGAAAAGTGGCCGACAGGCTGAATGTGTGTGTGTGTGTGTGCTAGGAAAGAAGAAGCACTAAAAAGCAGCAGCAGCAGATGATGATGGTGATGGTGATGGTGATGCTGACACTTACTGACTGCGTGGAGGGTCCGAATTAATTTGACACTCGTAGAGGCCTGTGGGGGTGAAAGAAAGAAAAAGAAAAGAACAATTAGAAGAGTCATCATTTAAATTGCTAATGCAACATGGAAAGAGCAGAGCAGAGCAATGAAAGACAAAACACAGAGTGAAGCAGAAGTAGTACTCGGAGGCGCTGAGGGTCGGCGCGGAGAGGCAATCAAGCGACAGCAGCAGCTCTGTACACACAACTCAGCAGCCTTGTCAAGCATTGTGGACACTGCTGCCACTGCTTTTCCGCCGCCGTCTTCCTCTTCTTCCTCTTCCTCTTGGGCAATTAGCAACACCAAGCAAAAGCTAAGCAGCCAAAAGAAAGCGCAGTCCCAGGGCAGATTTTACCACCAAAGCAGTCTTAGTCTCTTCAGCTTCTTTGAGCTTGCCATGTCCTGCAGCTAACTCAGCACACCAAGAGGACATCAGCTAAGCTGTCTTTTTTTTGCTACACACTCTCTTGTTTTTAGTTATCCGCTTTCTCTTGTCCTCACTTTATCTTTCACTTAGACCCGTGTCTCGAATCTATCTTTTCCCGTTATCACGTTATCATCGGTGTACCTCGCACACATCCAACACATCTACACCACTGTCTGTGTCGTGTCGCGCCGCGATTGTCCGACAACTACTACTGAACTGCATCAGCTGCACTGCCTGACAACTTCTTTTCGCCCCGCTAACAGCGATCTCTCTCTCTCTCTCTCCTTCCTGTTACACCAGCTCTACTTACAAGCTACACGAAAAACGGGGGAACCACTGACTAGTGCAGCAATGACAGCTTACACTGCTTCTTACCCCTTGTACAACCACCGACCGACCGACTGCCTGAGTGAACGAGTTTGGAAGGAATTCGTTACTTTCATCCAACTAATGCGTGCGAGTGCAGCAGTTTCTTTCCCTGTAACCGAATCAGCATCAGCAGCAGCAGCAGCAGCAGCCTTGTATTGTTTGGCCATTAGTCGCACTGGCGATTATGTCCTATTATTAATTACGCCATTGGGTAATATAATAATAAGAAGAAGAAGAGGAAGCAGAACAGCAGCAGCATTACCACTGTCGGTCTTAGTCTTTTGGTATTATTAGTCGTGGTGGTGGTGGTGGTGGTAGTCGTAGTCGTAGTGGCGAACAAGTTACTAATAGAGCAAGAGCTCAGAAGTAAGGGAAGGAGAGGAAAGCTTACTACTCTTTCTTGCCATTTGCTTTTCTTGGCTTTACTCTTTACTTTCTCTCTCTCTCTCTCCTCTCTGAATCTCTCTCCCTTAACTTTGGTGATTAATTATGGATGAAATCCAATAAGCAAAGATAAATGATCGCGTTGGCTGCTGTTGATGCCAACGCTGGCTGTCTGGCTGGCTGGATCGTTGGCTGCTTGGCTGCATTTCAGTCAGCAGTAAGCATCTGCTGCTGTTGCTAAAACTAAGGCTGAAGAAGAAGAAGAAGAAGAGGGAGAAAAAGAAGACCAAGTCTTGACTTGACTTACCACAGCAGAGCCCAGCCAGCCATCCAGCCATTGCTTACTGTCGACTGATGCTGATCACTGCACACAGTCACACACAAGCACAAGCACATCCAAAGCAGCTTTAATTCCCCAGCAATGCTGTGTCCACACTATTGAGCACAGAGGCCATTTTAAAATGAAAGTGGAAAGCAATCCGAGGACCAGCATTGTAAGAAAATAGGGACACATCACACTGACTGGTTGGCTGGTTGGCTGACTGTGACCACTGAGTAATGACTTGCCCACTCACTCTCACTCGCTCACTCGCTCGCTCACTTTTCTCTCTGACCGACTTTAACTAATTCTTTTAGTGCTCCAATGGTAGAGAATGTGTTTGCTTTGTAGCACAGAACATGTCGCAACAACAACAGAATTCAGAACACAGTGAATCGATCAGACGCTGTGTCGTGACACTGTGCAGTTGTGGTGAGCTTCGAGGTGGTCTCCGAACAGGGGCGACTCTACTCGCTGGACACCGCCAGCACCACCACTTTTTTTATCGCTCTCTTCAAAGGTCACTCGAGCAAGTGAAAATGAGGTAGAGAGTGAAAGCGGAAGAGCCCTGCCGCAGCAGCAGCAGCCAAAAGTGTCCAGCAGGGTGAGTGAGTGCAGTGCTTCAACGGCAACTGCGCCCACCTTCCCACAGAGCAAAACAAAAAAAACAGTAAAAAATGAACACACAGCTCCAGTCATAGTAATAGAAGTGATGACGGATGGAGTCATCGAGAATTGGACAGCACAGTGGAGCAGTGTGTTTGGCAGTGCTTGGACGGGCAGCATGTGCTCGCGCACACACTGTTAAAGAGTGAGTGCACATTCACTTTCTCTCTCTGTCACAGACTCCAGAGACACTTCACACTTGCTGAAAAGGAAAGGGATAGCTGGGGAGGGCTAAGACATGGGTCCAGTAGTCACAAATCTGATTGTAGCACACACAGGCGAGGGGGTCAACGAGACGAGCGGCGGCAATTCATCACCGATAATAAGCAATTTTAAAAGTTGCCATTCTTTAGATTCTTCTCAGCACAAACCGTCTGCTTGCCTGTGTGTGGCTGTGATGGCGCCGCTGACCCTGCTGCTGCTGCTGCCGCCGCTGTCGTTGTCGCCCTGTGTGTCGTACTGCATACTCAAGTAGTTTTCACTCACTCTCTCACTGGTTTTCCCTCAAAGTTGCAGGAAAACAAGCTGCCCCAGCAGCAGCAGCAGCAGCAGGCCCATAAATATGTAATGTGCTGTGAGAAGGAGAAGGGAGAGGAGAATCGGGAGCTCTCACCATCCCGACAGTGTGTCGTCGACGAAGTAGGGATCCCGCTCGTCGCTGGTCGCAGAGCAAGAAAAAGAGCAAGTCGCCAAAAATAAAAAGGCAAGAGATAGACGGCGACGGCGGCGGCTGCTGCTGCTAACCTTAGCGTGCACCCTCCTGCACCAATCCATCAAAATAATTATAACACTGATTTGTTGTTCACCAGCACCTCTGTCGCTGCTACAACAACAGAACAACAGCAGCAACAACAGCAGCAGCTCTCGATTCTCCGTTCCCAGAACGATCGATAGAGTGCAAGATCTAGTGCATGGTGCCCGTTTCCCTCACAGTGTCTGTCTGTCGGTCTGCTCACTCAGTCATTCACTCTTCCGCCCTGGATCTCTTCTCCCCCCTTCCCCTGTATTCTCCCGACTAAACCGATAAGAGTAGATCAATTATTAATGCTAATATACAGTGCTATCGATTACCATCGTCTCATTGCCTCTGAACTTTGCTGCTGTTTCACTGCTCGGTGTTTGTTCAGTCCAGCAGCAGCAACAGCGGCAACAGCGGCACTTCTCTGCATCGTTTATTCCTCCATCAGGGGCCACTGCCTTTAATGAGTACAGAAAGAAGAGGAAGAAGACGAAGAAGAAGAAGTAGGGGATATGATATTCACTATCCGGAGTAGTCACTATTCCTGGAAGCAGTTCCACTAATGCTGATCAGTGCCACCGATACAGTGTCACCAAATAGCTGCAGCGGTGGTGGTGATCATGCAGTAGTGCTCCCAGTGCAGCGATATGTTCCCAGCACTGGCACCGCTGTGCACTTTGTCTGTGGGTGCAGGCAGGCAGGCGGGCAGTTTTTTTTGTACATGAATGTGTGTGTGTGTGTTTGCTTATACCAAAAGCACTGCTGTACAAAAGGAGCTGGTAGTGGTGGTGGTGGTGGTGGTGGTGGCTGCAACAATGGCTGCTCTTGTTGTAATTGCAAGTTGATTAACTGTCGCCGGTGCCGGTGTGCACACACTAAAACACACACATACACTCGCTGACGAACAAGACCACACAGCACACAGAAATGTGGGCGCGTAGGTGCCACACTGGTATTGCCTGTCAATAGAGTCATAGAGTTAGCACGCTGGCACACTAACTACCACCACTACTAGGACGACGACTATTTAGCTAATCCTTTGAATATTCGTTGGCCAAACCAGAAGAATTAATTACCAGCAGTTGCTCGACTTCGCCCTCGCTCAATAAAGCTCAAACTACCACTGCCTGTGCCCAGCAGGCAGGCAGGGGGTGAGGCCACACATCTATTAATACACACACACAGTATAAAAAAAGGCAACAAAAAACCCACACAAAAAACCGAAAACCGAAATCAGCAACACAGGCAAGACCTACCTTCATCGCGCACGGTGACGTGCTTGATCTGCAGCGACCAGTCATTGGAGGCACTGCCACTGCTGCCTTGGTGGCTGGTCGCCGGGCGGACGGCGAAGCGGTCATCCTGAATGTACGTCAGACTGCCAATCGTCAGCAGATGAAAGTCACGCAGGCGAATCCACGACACCTAAAGGGGTAGAAGGAAGGAAAAGAGAATGGAAAGGGAACGCAATGGACATTAGCTGTAGTTCAAGAAGTAGAGGTAGAAGTAGAGGTGGCAATGCACAATTGAATTACTGGTGTTAGTGGTAATAGTGGTTCTAGTGCCATTGCCACTGCGAAAGGGAACCGTGGTAATGGCCGCCGTTCACTGCTCTCTAATGATTGCCTAGTTTTTTGCTGCTGCTGTACTGAACACACACACAGAATTCACTTTACAATTCACTTTACATCGATTGCAGCCGTGCCTGAAAGACTGAACACTTCCCTATTGCCTTCTCCTGTGATCTCTCCTCAACAGCAGACATCGGCAGCATCGCCATCAGAATGGCTTTATGGCTCAAAAAGATGAACAGGGTAAAGAAGGGAAAGGAAGGGAAAGTAAGCGTATTTGCTGCTAAAAGTGCGCCAATATAGCCAGTGACATATTGCCCGACCAAAGGAGAGGGGGAACACCGCAGCAGCAGCAGCAATGGCTGACTAGATAAAAAGAGCAAAAGATCGGCAGATCGGCAAAGGAGAAAAAAGATAGCCGAGAAAGGAGAAAAGAAGTGAGCAAGGCCAGTGCAGTGCGCACTGAAAACTATCGCACTAAAAAATGGGAGAAAAAGAAGGAAAAATTGGCTCCCACTACCCAGAGCCAAAGAACACCAAAAGAGGAAAAACAGAAATAATAAAGAAATAAAAGCGTATTATTACCATTTTATCGCCCAGTGATTCGACAATGCAGTGCAGATAAACGGGGTGGCCCACTTGGGCGGTGATGTTCAGCGCCGGACTGCTCGTCGGTGTGCTGTTCTCCAGCTGCAGCAGCGGATCTTCCCCAGCCGCCGTCTGCTCCTTTTCCCGCTCCCGTTCTTCTTCCTCTTCATCAATTTCATTTAAGGATTCGCCCGGTTCAACCGAGGACAGCCGAGAAGACTGAGGAAAGTTTTGCTGCTGCTGCTGATGTTGATGTTGATGCTGATGTTGATGCTGAGATTTGTGATGGTGCACTGAGGCTGAGGAAGCTGCCGAACGGTAATGCTGGGGAATACTGCTCATTCTGCTGCTGCTGCTTCGGGACTGCTGCTGTTGTTGATGCCGTGGTAATGGAATTTCAGCAGCAGAAGAAGCAGCCTGTTGGTGTTGTTGTTCGTAGGGCGGCTTCATCGCCACCGCCATCATCATTGATCGGGAGGAGGATAACAACATGGACGAGGAGGAGGATGAGGGAGAAAAGGAGGAATGGGATGATGAAAAAGAAGATGACAGTGTCAAAGCTGCTGTCGCCGATGCTGTCGGTGAATAGTAGTAATCTGCTGGTGCTGGTATGTGGAGTAAATAGAAAAACAGAATATAAAAAGAGAACACAGAGAGATTAGTCAATGCTTGGGCGAATGCGATTACAGTCGTCATCCACCAGTCACCATTCACCACTGTCCCGGCTACTACTAGTCTGTCATCATCATCAACGTCATTGCCACCATGATCACCATCACATAAACACACTTTGTCACATCATTTCAGCAGAACTGTGTTTGTCTGAGCGGCAAATAATAATAACAGCATCAGCATCAGCATCAGCATCAACATCAGCATCAGTATCAGCAGTTGAGGCAGTTGTGTGATAGCAAATGGCAATAATAACAATAACACAATACATAATCACGATGCAAATGGTCATGCAGTGGTGGTAGTCGGAGCAGGAGAAAGAAAGACCAACAGACGACCGACATTGGCAGACATTTGCACCCAGCTTTGTGCATGGCTGCACAATTTTTTCCTTTCTTTTCTTTCTTTTTCTTCCTCTGTTTTTGCCCCAGTATTATCACATTATATGATCACATTATATTATGTGTAGCAGCAACACCGCAGACTACTGCTGCTCCACTTTAGCCTGGCGATTGCGGAAAGCACTGCCTTCGCCATCTCCGTCGGCGCATTGTGTATTCACTGAGGAATATGGCATATTGCCTAACATTACCAGCATTGCCAGCACCGCCGCCGCCGCCGCGCCGTCACTTCACTTCACTTCTTGACTACTAGCCGATTATTGGCCTTATTGGCCTACTGTTTGAGCAGCAGCAGCAGCAGCAGCAGCTAGTCCAACAATCCCTGCCGCATCAAAATGCTCTCAAATGCACGTCAATTCCAGCATCCGCTACTACTGCTCAATTGAGGAGGAGTGGAAAGGAAGGGGAAGGGGAGAGAGAGAGAGAGGGAAAAAGAGCAAATCAATTCACAAAACGAAATAATAATAATAATATTTCGCCGAAAGGATACAAGGCTGCAATTTGTACTCTATGCTCGGAGTGGAGAAGACTTTGCCAGCTCTACATACTAACTCTCAATTCATTCCGTTCACATACTAACGCTCTCTCTCTCTCTCACTCCTTCCCTTTCACACATACAAAGATGGTGGTGATTGAAGAGTGAAAAAGAAGGAGAAGGAGGCAGTTGAAGTAGATTCAATGCGACTCGATTCAGCGTAAGCCGTTTAAACGGCAACAACGGCAACAACGGCAACAGCAGCAGCAGCAGTAGCACTCGATTTAAAGGCAATTCTCAATTGCCCAGCGGAAGCTCCTAATGATTAGCTGAACAGCAGCAGCAGCAGCAGTGCAAATCACAGCTTTGCAGGCACCAACCGAGCAGCGGCGGTGGTGGTGGTGGCAATCAGTGCCTAGGCAGAATGCTTGTACACATCTCCATCAGTGACTGAATGAATGAGACTGAATGAGACTGAATGAGAAGGAAGAGAGCATTCTTCACTATTCTTTTCACTATTTGAGCCCAGTGGCGATAGTCGGCGGTCCGCTGTGCTGTACTCATTGCTGGTACAGCTGAAGACGAAGAAGACGGCGTCAAGAACACGGAAACACCAAAGCAGTGGGAGCAAAAGGCAACAGTAAAGTAAAGTACTGCGTAGAGAGCACAGCGTAACGTAAAGTGGCAGCAATTTTCGTTTGTTTCAAATTGGCAGTACCAGAAAGAAACAACAAACAACAGTTCTCTCTCACTACTACTTCTGCCATCAACCAAACTAGGCGAAAATAAAAGCTACTAAACTAAACTGAACGCAAGTTGAGATGAACGGTGTGCACTGCTTCTTCTGTGCCAATCTTGAGCAGTGCTCAGAAGTGCTACTCTTCTCCTCTCTTTCCTCTCGCATCATCAGTGAGTTAGTCAGATAGTCAGAGAGAGAGAGAGAGAGAGAAAGAGAGACTTCAGCAAGTGTGACTTCCTCACAACAGCAGAGGAAGTGCGCCTATGTGTATTTCTCTGTCTGTTATATTATTATTATTGACTATCCGTGTGTTCAAGTGAGCTAAGTCGGCTTTGATTAGAAAGCAAGTGAGTGAGAAGAAGAAGGAGAGAGGAGAGAGAACTCTCCTGAAGGCCTTGAAGGAAAAGACTACTGGCCCACTGCTGCTGCTGCTGCTGCTCTAGCAGACGCTCTAGCTTAACTTTGCCTGTCACTGTCAAATCTTTGAGATCAAGAGATTCAGCGAGAAAAAAAGTACTTCCAACAACAGCAGCAGCTTGTGCAACGGCCGCGGCGGCGGCGGCGACGTCGGTCCCATCGCTCAGAGCAGAGTTCTCCGCTTTTTTCTCCTTCCGTCTTCAGCGTATCTCTTCGACCCCTCCGTCGACCCCCTTCCCTAATGTAACATTTCCTAATTTCATGGCAGGCAAAAAAGCGTTTACTTTTTTACTCGCCGAAAACTGCGAGACGGCGATGATCAGCTTCTGCACTGAACTGCACTGCACACACACTGTGGGTGCAATAAAAAAGCAGTGCAGTGAAAATGCTGCTGCTCAGCTAGCCACCACCACCGCCGCCGCCGACTTCTTCTGGACAGCGGCTTCTGAGCTTCTTCTCTTTTCGCTTTCATCATTCGTCTTTCCTCTTTTCTTCTTCATTATTAAATTTCCGGATAGATAGTGAGCGAGTGGTGTGTGTTTGTGTGTGTTGCCGACGGATCAATAGGCAATAGAGTGTAAATTAAAAAGTGACCCATTCAGAGATGACTGCTGCTGCTGGTGCTGATGATGGCGCTGAGCATTGGCCTGCAGATCACACACACAGGAGCAAGAAAGCAGGAAAGACAGCTAGGCAGTCAGCCAATTCCTCCCTCCTGCCTGCCTCCTTCCCATTTAGTCCTGGTCATGTCCCTAATTGCGTTAACATTTAAGACTCAACTAGCGACTCAACGGCGTCGCTTTCTTCTTCTTCTTCTTCGTCGTTTTAGCCACACTGTAGTTGTGTTCCTTCTTTTTAGCTTTTTTTCTCCCAGTGTTTTGCAGTTGATGCCTCCGTCGAACATCCTCTGCGCGCTAATCAGCCAGTGGGAAGCGAAAAAAGCGAGGGCACAAGAAGAAGGAGCAGCCATTGTTTTGTTGCTGTAGTCTTTAGAGTGTGCAAGAAAAGGGAGACAAGGGGAGGAAATACACACACACACACACCATTCTCACCCTGGCCGTTGTTTGGGCCGATAATAAAGAAGGGAAAAAGAAGAAGAAAAAGAGGAAAAGAAGGCCCTCAGTGCAGGCAGCCAAAGAACGAACGAATGAACGAATGAACACACTGGTAATCTTGGCCGTTGCCGCCGACGCCACCGTGCTCGCCTGGCCAACTGGAAGGCCAATGTGGGAGAGGAAGAAGAAGAAGAAGGAGAAGAAGAGGAATTGTAGTGCCAGTTTGAATTGGTATTCAAATCATGTGCCCATCGTCCGCTCTCTCTCTCTCCATCGGTGGTTGTGTTAAATAAAAGAGCAAGCGAGCACACACCGAGGAAGGAAGTGTTAGTGATGGCTCGCTTCCGAGCTTCCACCATGGCTGGAAAATATGCTAGCAGCTAGGGAGCAAAAGGCAAAAGTGGTCGGTCGGTCGGTTAGACAATGGCCAGCTGACTGGTTGGCTGGCTGGCGCCTAGCCTAGCCAAAAAATACGATAGGATAGAATGAGGATAGATGTCTAATGGTAATGGTATGTATGTGGGCTTCTCTTTCTCTCGAGTTGCCAGCACTTCTGATTCCCTCCCCTCTTATTCTTCTTCTTCTTTCCGATTGCCCTATTCTTTTTTGCTGCTTCCTCTTCCTATCCTATCCTATCCTTTCCTATTTTTCAGCTGCCGTACACGCCTGCCGCCACCGCTGCTACTATGTATAAATCATCGGCTGGTCCTCTCCTCTTTTTCTATCTCTGGAACCACCGCTGTTTTCGGTGGTTCCAGGCAGCACCAGCAGGAGGAATCAGCCACCACCACCACCACCACCACCAGACCACAGAAAGAATGGCCTGGTGAAAAAAAAGTGGTGAATGAGATGGTGGCAGGAAAGCCATACCCATCGTCGAACCCGGACTGGAAGAACAGGAGTCACACAACCCCACCACCAACAGCAGCACTCTTTTCTTTCTCTTTTCCTTTTCTTTCTTCCTTCGTGTTCACTTAGCTGGGCAAATTAACTAAAACAAATTTATTCCACTTTGTTAGGCGCTCAGAGAGGAGGGAGAGAGAGAAGTGTGGGGAAAGGCAAGGGAGCCAAGGCAAATTAAATGGCCGATTTCTCGGTGCGTCTGTTGGCTGCATATGTTGCTGCTGGTGCTGCTGATTCTGCTGCTGCCTTCCTCGACGACGTCGTCGTCGTCGTCCTCATCGTCAATGTATGCGGCTCTAGTATTCGGTGATTGCATTAAGTAACACATCGGTGCAATTCACATTACAAGATGCTCGGAGCCTCTGAGACGAAGACGGAGACGAAGATGGAGATGGAGACGTCGGCGACGACCAAGACGACACATCACAGTTGCCATGGCGGCTCATCGTAATTATCAAATACTCAATTCAATACATAATCGAGGCGAGATTACTTTGGCGGGCCAGGAAAGTAAGAAGGAAAGAATAAGAAGAAGAAGAAGTAGTAAAAGCAAAGTATGTGAAAGGAAATTTGCTGCTGAGAGAGAGAGAGAATGAGAGTAAGAAGAGTGGGCTGCCAAACTGATTCTGCCGTTGCCGTACACTGCTGTTGTACAGCTAAGCACACACACAGTTCTGTCTGCAAACACAGACCCAAAAAGAGAGAATGAAAGAGAGGGAGTCATCGGTGAGGGAAACAGAATCAGCAGCAGCAGCAGCAGCAACGCTGAACACTGAACACAGTGTCGCTGTGTTTGCCTCATTAAACCCTCAAATAGCGTAGTAGATAGGCGAGATTGGGTCTCTGCTGCTGCTGCTGCTGCTTTTCTCAGAATACACACAGACGTAGAGGAGAGGTTCGGGCAGGCAGGCAGACCGACCGAAAGAGAGAAAGACTGCCATTCTCACATCACACAGAAGACAGTACAGAAGACAGAGTACGCGGGGCGCTTTGCCATCTCATTTAGGTTTCTTGCTTGGGAGAAGAAGAAGAAGAAGACGAAGAGATGCTTAGCCGAGGGAAGAAAAAGGCAAAGCAGTGAGCATCATTGCAGTGCCACCACCGCCGCCGTCGTGCACACCGTCGTGCCCATTCGCTGGGCAACAGCAGCAAACAGTTCTAGCTGGTGGCTAAGTAGCTTCTCAGAAACAAGGCTACAAGGGCACTGACTTGATGGTCGACGAGAAAGAAGAGAGAGAGGATTCAGATTCAGGCTCACTCCTTCTCGTCGTTCTCAGTTTCTGACTGTCAATCAGGGGAAAGTACACACCGAAGAAACAGAAAAAGAAAAACAAGAAAAGAAGATGATGATGAAGCCCACGAGCACACACACAGACAAACCGAGAAAGAGATCTCAGTGCAAGCATTAGGAATAAGGAGAAAAGCGAGAGAAGATGATGAGCAGAGACTGTAGCAGTCAGCTCATCAGCTTTAGCCCGAGCAATCAGTCAATTAATCAGTTTGCAGTGAATTTCCAGAGAACGGCTGCTGCTGCTGCTGCTGTACGGCAAGGAATAGGAATAGGAATAATAGGAGCTAGAAATAGTCAGAGTAATGAGCAGCAGCAGCAAGTCGGTAGCTTATTAAGTCAGTGCCTTCTTTCTCTGGATCTCCTCTGTATTTGACTGTGCTTGTATGTGTGCTCAGTGGCTAATCAGGTCTGCTCGCTGTTCGGTGGGTGAAAAAGGCAGCCAGCCATCCATTCGCTGCTGTTGGCTTGTCTTAATTTGCCTCCCTTCACGGCTTTCCCATTCACGGCAATTGATGGCTACGGCTACGAGTGTTCAACTCATTGCCTGCTGCTGGCAATGAGGCACAGCCAATGAGGAACGGAGGGCACTTGGCTTCATTCAGTTCAGCCAGTTCAGTTCCAGGACAGCAGAGGACAGTTTAGTATTAGTACTAGTTTAGTACTAGTTAGCAGCAGCAATGTTCATTGTCTGTCAGTTGCCCTTTTTCTCCTTTTTTCTTTCTCTCCTCTTCCCTCTCACCCATTCCGTCCTGTCGCACACTAAGCGTTCCAATCACGCATTCTAATGGCAATTAATTCCAAATTGAGCATGCTTTCGATTAGAACACTACAGCAGGGGCAACAGCAGCTACTAACCAGGGGCTTCCAACTGCTTCGGCTACAAACACGACCACCACCAGCAGCAGCAGGCAGACAAGCAAGTGAGTTAGAGCCTCTGCAGAATCAGCAACAGCAGCAACTTTGTGCCGCCGCCGTACTGTCAGTCAGTCAGTCAGCTTAGTCTGCAGCAGCAGCAGCAGGACCACTGAGCTCACCATTTAGACATTTGGGATCTGTATGTAGAGCAAGCAACACACAGAGAGAGGGATAGACAGTCTTTCTGTGTTCTGCCAATAATGCGTCATTTACTACTACTACTGAATCGGATAAAGCGGACTAGAGCACCCAGCAGTGGGACAACTGGAAGGGCACAGTCACGTTTGTCGATACCGAAAGAGAGAGAGAGAGAGAGAGAGAGAGAGAGACAGAAGAGAAGAGAGGAGAGAGAGAGGAGAGAGAGGAGAGAGGAGAGCGATAGACAAGAGACTCGAAGGACGGAAGGAATGAGCTCAGCACACGCCAATTTACTGTCTATTGTTTAGCGGGAGGAATATTGTCCAAGGAAGGTCGCTAACGAGAAGGGGAAGGCTGCATAGACTCACGCTCACACATAGATTAAGGACATTGGCGGTGGTGGTGGTGGACATAGGGTCAATGAGGATGGGGAAACATGAAGGAGCAATGATGGGGAAGGGAGAACAAGGCAAGAGGGTAGCCAACAAAGTTTCATCAGGCGAAACGAATCAGCCGCTGATGATCGAGAGTGCAAGAGGGGGAGGGGAGGGAGGCAGGGAAAATACATAATAAATCTGCCGTAAAAAGAAATGGACCTACAGTTGCAACAACAGTAACAACAACAACAGTAACAACAACAACAGTACAAAACAACAACAACAACAACGCCGACATCATCAACATCAACATCAACAGCAGAAGGGAGACGGGAAAAAATGAGAAAATGATGCCTTTAAAATGAGGGTAAAAGCAAAGTTTTCCCTGGCTTGCCCTGCCCGTCTGGCTGGCCACTGGCGGCGGCAACAGTGTCAGTACAGTACCAGGCCCAATCGCCCAATCGACCAACGGCAATTCGGAGCAGCAGCAGCAGATTCGGTCAGTTTGTGAAAAGTGGCCACATCGACTGAACACCACTGTGCTCAGTTGTCTGGAAAAAGAAGAAGCAGTAGTAGGCGGCACACTTGTAAACAAGGACACATTGAAGGACATTAGACAACTGGGAGAGTGAAAAGTGATTTATGGAGGGCAAATTAATTACACATCAGACCGAGAGAGAAGAGAGAAGAGAGAGAGAGAGAGAGAGAGAGAGAGAGAGAGAGAGAGAGAGAGAGAGAGAGAGAGAGAGAGTTCACAATTCTATTATTTCACTTTATGCTCGGCTTTTTTCACTTCACAACAACCATTTTTCTCAGTCTTTTTACCCACACACACACAGCACAGAGTGCAACATGACCAGGCGCACTCACTCTCACTCAGTTCAGTGCTGTGCTCTTTCCCAAGACAAAGATCTCGAGGCAGGAAAAAGACTGGTCCAGGAATGAGCTTCTCTGGCTCCTCTGGCGATCGAAACAATCAGCACCGACTACTACTACTACTGCACAGAATGTGCGCCCTGTCCCCGCTTCTTTGACGTCGTCATTTGCCATCTCCTTTTCTGCCTTCGCCTTCTCCCATCAGGCCATTAGGCCGATTCTGGCCATCTCTCTCCCTGTCCCTCTCTTCCAAGTAAGTCGTCTTTTCTCAAGAAAAAAATTTTTAGTTCTCCAAACTTCTGAGAGCCTGCCTGCCTGCCTGGTTCGCACGGGTCACCATTAGGCGGAAGCGGTGGCAGCGACAGCAGCAGTCCAGAGTGCCCTTTTAAAATCGGTCTTTTCTGTATTAAAAGTATTGCCATTATTATTATTAGTGTAGTGTAGTGTTCTGCAGGGCTGACTAAGAAAGCAAAGGCCGAAAGCAAAGAGAGGTTTGCTTCATAGATCGCCAGACAGGCTGCTGCTGCTTCTGTGCCCTGAAAACACCAGTAGCACAGTCATATACAGTCATACAGACACACTGTTTCACACTAACACTCGACACAGAGAGGCAAAAAGTAGGCGAGATGGAAATGGATCGACTGCTGCCGCTGCTGTTGCCGCTGTTGCTGCTGTCCTGGCTGTAATGGATTCGCCCCTGGTAATTGCCACCATAAAAAATGAACGAGAAAATGAAAGAGGCAGGAGAAGCTAGGAGGAGGAAGAAGAAGAAGAAAATCAGAGCCAAAGAGTGAAGAAGGCAAAAGAAAGGGATAGAGGGTGAAAGACAGAAAAAGAAAACTACTTGCTAGTAGTAGCGGCAGCAGCAGCAGCTACAAAAACAGTCCTGAGCCCAAAATTTTGGTAGGCGACTAATTAAATGCTTCTGGCTCGATAATAACACGATTAGCAGCTCGGCAGCAGTAGCAGAATGTGTATGAGAGTGTGTGCCACCGTACACCCGATGAACACACACTCACATTCAATTTGGCGCCCTGACCGAGAAACGAACGCAGGCACGAACGAAAGGAAGAGAGGAAGAAGAAGAAGAAGCGAATGAACTAACCAATGCGACGACCAATTCGATTGTCGATTGGCGCCGATTAATGGGCGCACCAATATAATGGCCAAATGAAAGAGAGAGAGAAAGGGGAGAAAGGAAGGCAATCGCACAGTTAGCAGGCATGAGAAAAGAAGAAGTGGGAATCAATTCAATGGACAGTATCAGCGGGAACGGCAGCGACAATTTCGAGGAAAGGGATGAAGTGGGAAAGTGGAGGGAGGGAGGGAGTGGGGGAGGAAGATGGCACAATGCAAATGACAGCAAATGAGAGCAAATGAATCGGCGGCGACGGCGGCGGTAGCGGTAGCACTTTTGGCCTCTCTCATTTTTTGCTCTTTCACCGCACTTGGTAGCATTGTTTATTGCACTTGCACCGAAACTATGTGAAAGGGAAATGAGAGAGGAAAACGTCAGGCGGAGTGCTGGTTGCTGGTGAATGAATGAAAGGGCAGTAGTAGTAGTAGGCGACTAATTAATTTAAAATGCATTCACTGTCGCCTCTTGCTCTCTCTCTCTCTCATTCTCTCAATGGGAATGCTGTAATTATTGGTAATGCTGCTAATGCCTGGTAATGTGCATGCAAGCCGACACCGAAACGTACACACACAGCAGACAGACCGAAGACAGATAGAGAGCACAGACTGTCGGCAGGCTAATTCGCCGCCCGCCACCGCCACCGCCGATTTCAGTGCCCATTAATTAGTAATGGCTTCAAATGGATTCAACCGTCGCCGACGTCTGCACTGCCTGTGCTGTGCTGTGCTGTGCCGTTGTTGTTGTCGTTAGTGGCCATGTCAAACACACTCACAAGCATATAAACACAAACACGGGAGAAAGATTAAATGATCGCTAAATGGGTTCGGGGCTCATAAACAAACGATTAGCTGCAGCTGCAGAATGTGGCGCCCGAGAAAAGGGAAGGGAAGAGAAGAGAAGAGGGAGAAAGGGGGAGGTGAAGAGGGGAGCAAAAAAATACAGTGGCTGAAAAGAGGAGATGATCGTGAATTGCAATCCGGAGCTTTGCAGGAAAAAAGTACCAAAATAAAAACCACCACCACCACTACCAAGAATTTCACATTGACAATGAGCACTTCTTTCAACACTTTGATGTGTGTGTGTGCTAAAGGTTAACCATTAAAAAAACTTCAGCTAAACTATAAGTTTACTTTGATTTTTATGTAGACTAATAAAACGGGGAGCAGAGTTCAAAACACTAAATGGATGGAGTAAATAAGGGCAATAAGAGAGAGAAAGAGGGAGGCAAACTGAAATACAAAGTAGTGAACTGCTGGTGCTGCTGGTGCTGATGATGATGATGATGATGATAATGTCGCTGTCGTCACTGTCTCCTCTTTGCTGCTGAGTTCCTAAGAATCATTCCACTACCACCACCACCCTCACGGCCTGTCTAACTAAACTCTCACTGACACACACACTTGAACTGGCAAACTACCGTGAAAATGCTGGCGACGGCAGCAGCCGAAGCAGCATTGGGCAATTAGCTAATTGACAGCTGTGATCGGTGGCAGCGACGGAAGAGAGAGTCTAAAAGGAAAGAGAAAAGGAAAAGAGGAGCTAGCTGGCAGCCGGTTTTTCACTGGCACTGTCGCTTCTGTTGCCTGCCTCACTGGGCAATCAATCACTGATCAGCGAGGCAGCAGCAGCATCAACAGCACTGACTCGGGCGATGTGCACATGCAATTGCACATGCCGCAGTTTCATGCAAAAGTGCAATCAATGATCACACGATCACACACAACACTGCTGGGTCGGTGCAGTTTGGATGCTGATGTTGCTGCTGATGCTGCTTCATGTCCGCTCGCATGCATGCAAACCACCGTGCAAGACACATTCTCTCGGTTTCATTCTCTCGGTTTGGCACACTGCTGCCACATCGCCGTTAAGTGGTCCGAGCGAATAAGGGGAACGAACAATCTGACATAGAAAGAATGGCCCAGACACAAACACACACACACTAAGCAGTGAATGGCGACAATGAGGCAGTAGAAGAATAGAAGGAGAAGAGAGAGAGAGAGAGAGAGAGAGAATTCAGTGCTTCGACGGCAATGAAAACACAACACAACACTGCAAGAGAAAGAAAGAAAGAATGGCACCTTCACTTCAGCAGCAGCAGGCACCTCGCACCGTTTAGCAGCAGCAACAGCAACATAAGCCTCACACACACACACATATTCTCTCACACATACATTCACTCGGTGGTTTGTTTGCTTAAAAAGAGAGAACCGAGAACCCCAGCAATGTGAAGGAGTGCAGTGCAGTAAAAAATTGAAATATAACGTGTCATAAAACTAAAGGGGGGAAGGGAAAATACTTTACGTATATATTAAATTATTTTCCATTCTAGAGACGTCGGGGAGTGGGTGAGTGGGTGAGTGGGAGAAAGACATCCTGGGAGCAGTTCAGTGCAGCACATATAGTCCTAGTCAGTCTAAAGGCTAAAGACTACTACAGCCCGGACTGACACAACAGGGCACTGCACGGCAATTGAAAACTTGCGGAATGAGGGTGAATTGAGCAGTGGCAGGGTCGTCGCAGGAGGCAACAGCAGCAGCAGCAGCAGCTCACCCGTTATTATGACTACTCTCCTTATTCCTATTATTCATTGCAGAAGGCAGTGGCAGTGATATATGGCGGTGGTGGTAGCAGCAGCAGCAGTAGCGCTGGGCTCGAATCGACTGTTGCCGACAAACAGTTTCGAGACAGACTGACTGAGTGGGGACAGAGAAAGAGGAAAAACTTCATACACTAGTGTGTGTTCTGGATGATGTTGATGATGATGCACTGGTGTGCGGTCGTGCTGCTGCTGGCACTTGTTTTATTGCAGCGTTAATATTTTAAACTTTTCACATCCACAAATGCAAAACGCGATTGCAGTGCGAGTGCTAGTGCTAGTGCTAGTGCAGTGGCAATTTGCCTGGCCCTGTGTATTCATTCCAGCGAGCAGCAAAACTTTACCCATTTTTCTGCAGAGGCAGAAGTCGCAGTGGCAATCGCAGCCAGCCAGCCTGCTGTTCAAACGGCTGCTGCTGCTGCTGTCGACTTTTCATTTGACTGCCTCATTTGAATGCTAATGAAATGGTAGGGTGCAACGGAGGAAAACGGCTGCTGCTGCTGATGATGCTGCCTCTGAACTACCCAACAAACCGCAGACAGACACTGGTGTTCTCCCTTGAAGGCCGTCTTCAGGCACACTGACCACCACTTTGTGTTCAGAACTGACTCAAAACTGATGAGACATCAGCAGAGGCAAAAGTTAGCAAAGCTGCGACTGCTGTTGCCAAGTGCCACTGGCCAAATGGTGACCAAATGACGATCGAGGAGATTCTCGCTGTTTAATTAGGTCGACACTTTATGAGCACTGCTCGTGCGGTGCTGGCGGCGGCGGCGGCGGCGGCGGTGTGAGCAGGGACACTTACACAAAGGCAGCAAGGGACTTTGCAATTGGATTTGCCTGCTAGCAGTGCTGGTCAGTAGTGGTTGAATGCTTGGCCGCCGCCGAACTAGAATGCCCCAAAAGCTCATGTTCCGAGTTACCAAATGTTTCCATTCGGCGAATTGAACAGGGGAAAAATAAAATAAAGAGAGAGAATTGTCCACTGAACTGATGTTGGTGGTGGTGGTGGTGGCCAGACAAGGGAACCACCACCACCAGTGGACGCTTCCACCAAACCGAGATCCCGGGAAAAACTGAGAGGAGAATACGGAGAGGAATATACTGCCTCGTCAATCGCTTTCAGCTGATAGCTGCCCCAGCTTGGTAGTGCACACGTACGAACGACCGAGGGGACAGTGCTGGCAAGAGAGAGAGAGAGAGAAAGAGAAAGAGAGGAACGTAAGAGAGAGAGGAAGAGAGAGAGAGAGAGATAGGAGAGAGAGAGAGAAGAAGAGAGAGAGAGAGAAAGAAGAGCTCACACAGATCAAAGGGTCTTTACGCACTGCAGTGCAAATGCCGAGTAATTGCCAATAAATCCATTAACAAAATGGCACCATCGTCAAAGCAGCAGCAACTACCACCGCCAAACACCGAACGTGTACGTCCGGTACAGCAGCAGCAGCAGCAGCAGCAGCAGCAGAAGCCTTTGGTGAGCCTGCGACAAAGACTAACGGACTAACACACACAGGGAGAGACAGCGACACTCTGACACAATAGGGCTGCAATTAAAGGAAACCAAAGAAGAAGAAGAAGAGGAATCATTATCAGGGCCTGGTGAAGCACAGAGGCAGCAGCGGCAGTGCTTGATGACGGCAAAGCATTTGCATGGTGGTGGTGTGTGGTGATCGAGGCTTCACACCATCACCATCACCATCATGGCCATCACCGCCAAGACAATCATGGTCTTCTTCTTCTTCTTCTTTGTTTTCCTTGCCTCCATCCCTGTCGACTGCCACTTAACTTGAGCCCACTGGCGACGATCTGGTCTTTACGCTCTTTGCGCTCTTCAGCGTTGCCAATGGCTTTCGCTGGAAGCTGCTGCTGCTGCTGCTGCTTTCCCATTCTCCCATTCCCTCCTCTCCTATTCAGGGACAGTGCCTTGTCCAATTCACTGGTGTCGTCTTTTAGTTCTTCTTTTTCTTCTTCTTCCTCCTTTTCTTCTGCCCTCCATTCTCTCAGTTGTTTGGTCACACAAACACACACACACCATCAACAGCGGCACTTGTTATGGTCTTTCTGGTGGTGGTGTTATAGCTGCCCCCACCGCAACATCAGCAGCAGTAGTAGTAGCTGAGCAGTAATTGCCACTTTATCGGCAGCCAGAGTCTCTGCTCTGGGTCTTTGGCAGCTTCGACGACAACGACAGCAGTCGAAGCAAGAGGCCAAAGACAACAATGGCCAAGCAGGCACACAGTAAACACAGCCAACAGCTAAGAAGAAGAAGAAGAAGAAGAAGAAGACGACACTGGGACAACCATCATGCTCACACATCGAGGGATGCCTAGTGCGACAGGGCAGGACAGTGCTGGTAAGCAACAGCAGCAACAGCAGCAGCACTGCCACCATCAAGAGCACCAAAGAGACATTTCCAAGTTGACGCAAAGCGGCCGTTTTCTAAAGAAAGAAGAAGAGCAAAACGAAACGTTCTCTCTTTCTCTCTTGGCTGCTCGCTCCTTCCTCTTTGCTCTTGGCCCTCTTCTTCTTTTCTTTTGGTTGCCCATCTAAATGCGAACTGCTCTCTTCTTCAGCTGCTGCTGCCGCCGCCGCCGCCGCGCGCGGCAAATAATCAAGATTTATGTGCTCGGCTAAAAATGTACCCATCCTAACTACGATCCTACGGGCGGTTAGGGCTAAACTGTGAGAGTGAGAGTGCATGAGAGAGAGACAGCTATTATTAATAATATTATTATGTGAGAGAGATGAACGAGTGAACCAGCAGCAACATCAGCAACAGCAGCATCATCTCTGCTGAATGTGCGAGTAACTGCAAAAGAGCGAGCAGTTAATTTCGCTGTTTAGAAGAAAAAGAAGAAGAAGAAGGACTGGGAAAAAGGGATGATTCGGCAGCAAGTGACTCGGCAAGCAGTGCAGAGATAGCGGCGGGGCAGACCTAGAAAAAACACACACACACTAGAATTTGCAGAGACACACAAGAGAGGGAGAAAAAGGAGATTGAGCGGCAGATAGTCGCGACGACCAAGAGAGAAAGAGAGCGAGATAATGCCCCGTTCTTTTCGGCTGAAGCAGTGAGACAATGAAGAAAATGGCAAAAGAAGAATGGGGTAGCAAGAAGCCGACAGAGTTAGCTAACTGCCTGCTGCCTAACCGAATGAATAAATGACTGAATGACTGACTTAGGCAGTGAAAAATAGAGAGAGAATAGATGGGAACTCCTTTAGCAGCTCTCCATCTTCAGAGCACTTACCACTACTGGCAGAGCGAGAATGCTGATGTTGTTGATGCGGGCGGCTTTCGACGACGGCGGTTGCTTCGGAAGTCTTTGGCACGATGACGAGGAAACGGCCGCTAAGCAGAGGACGACAGTAATGAGCATCACTTTGGTTTGCCACCACCGCCAATGCGACACTGCTGCTGCTCTTGCTGTTGTGTCGCCGCATGCCTGCCTGTGTGGCATGTCGCCAGAATCGGCGGCTGAAGAATGAGCTGAAGAATGAGACTGTGCTGATGGTGATGGTGGTGATGGTGGCGAGGATAAGCTAGGTTGAGGAAAATACTGCTGCTGTTTTTGCAGTTTATGTCGTCTTCTCCGTCGTTTTCTCTGAAAATGCTGCTCCAGCTCGGAGCAAGTAGTGGTGCTAGTTGCTGGAATTGCTGGAGTTGCTGACTCTTTCAAGTAGAGGTATTCTCGGTAATTCTCGGTCTCTTGCTTCCGGTGCTTGAGTTGAAACGCTGAAGCGCTGAACCTAAGGATGTGGGCGAGTGATGTGGAAAAAGAAGAAGATGCTGATAAGCTGTTTTTGTGTGGCTGGAAATGCTGGCTGTGTGATGATGATGATGATGGTGGTGATGTGCTTTGGCCTTTGGTTGAGGTTGACAGAAAGTGGACACAGGAGGTGAGGTAAAGTGTTTAGGTGACGTGGTTGTTGTTTTGGTGGTGGTGATGGTGGTGATAATATCGACAAGAGAAGACCATTGTCTACCACTGATCGATGTTGTGGAGGTCGGGTGCAGTGCCGAACGGGCGTGCCACCATCACTGGCCCTCAGCTGCCTTGATGGTGAGCCGGACTTTGGAGCCATCGGTTTGGAAGACGCTTCACTTGAAACTGCGCTCACGCAGCATTCAGCAGGCACATGAAGAGCAACAAAATATGAGAAAGAAAAACAAAGTGATTTTTTCTCATTTGTTCACCATTTGCTAATGCACTGTGAAAGTGTGCGAGTGTGTGTGTGTTGACTTGGCACTTGACTTGACAGAGAGAAAAAACGAAAAAATTGCCCTGCGAGACGAATCGCTGCCAGCAGGCGATGAAAGCAGACTGAGGATGAGGATGAGCTCTTGCGCACAGTTGAAGTGGAACACAAAAAAGAAAGCAAGAGATGATCATCGGTGGTAGTGGAGCCAGCAGAACCAGCTAAGTGATTCAGAGTTCATTAGTGTTCTTAGGGTGGTAGTGGTGGTGGCCTCAGCTCTTCCCAACTCACTGCCACTCACTGTCAGTGCTGATGATGATGCTGATGCTGATGCGCCACTCTTCTTGGTGCCTGTTGGTGAGAAAGAGCAGCGAAAGACGCAGTAAATGATGCTGGTGGTGGTGGTTTTAAAAAGAGGAACGTCAAAGTTGAGAGAGACAGCAAGCCACAGAAAGTTGAAATGAGCAAAGAATGAAGAAGAGGAAGAAGAAGAATGCCCGATCAACTCTCGGCGATTAGCAGCCAAAAGCCGACAAGTCAGCAGAATGAGATGAAGGAAAGAAGGAAGGGGCGCGCGCGGATTCGCGCTCGCGTGCGACACAGACTAAATGAACGGCGGCGGCAGCACCACCAGAACGGGCACACGCTTCACGGCCGACTGAGGCTGCAGACGACTTCAGCAGCAGCGGCAGCAACGGGATTTCGGATTCTTACTCACTGCTCAGCTCAGCAGCACTGTCACACTGCAGCAGTCAATGCTCGTTCACTCGGTCGGTAGGTTGGCGGACAAATGAGAGAGAAGAAGGAAAGAGAGAGAGAGGCCCGAACAGACGGATAATGATGCCTGTGGTGGTGGCAGTTGTAGTAGTAGTAGTAGCAGCAGTGGTTACAGAATGGCAGATGTGTGTGTTTGCTATTCTGTTTCAGTGCATGCATGCATTCATGTATTGTGCGTAGAACCGGCGATATGGTGTTCTCTTTTTTAGCGAGACTTTTTCTTTTCCCACCACCATTCTTCTCCTCCGGTTTTGTTTTGTAGTGTAGTGGCAACACCTCGCGGTTCAAGTTGATCAGAAGAGGCAGAAGAGGCAATTAGAAAGAAACTTTTGGCTGTGTTTGATTGCACAATTTCCTTTCTTGATGCTGGAAAAAAATGTAGATTCAGCTAAGCGTCAAAGTGCATCAGCTGACAAGTTGATGAGTGCCTTGTGCTTCATCATCAGGTGCCAAGGTGCCAGTAAGCGATTGCAAGGTAGATGACTACTGGCACCTGATGTCTTCTCAATTTTAATTTTGTTTTATTATTAGCAAAAACAACCAACCACTGGGTAACCACCGAAATCTGGCCCCCACCCACCTTCAGGCAGGCTTGGCCTTGTTGGCCGCATCCTGCGCTTTCTTAAAGGCCTCGTCGACCCACTTGTGCGCCAGCATCTCCGGCATTTTGATGCGCTTCTCCGGCACCGGCTCCAGCATCAGCGGCAGCAGCTCCTTCACCTCGGCACTCGGTTTCTCCTTCATCTTGTCCTCCGGCCAGGACCACTTCTTGTCGAGCATGGCCTGCTTCGCGGCGGCCATGTTCTTGAAGTCGAAGGGCACCTCCGTCGTCATCATGATGTAGATGGTGATGCCCAGCGCCCAGACGTCTGCCTCGAAGCCGTTGTAGGGCTGCAGGGAATAGTAGTGTTTAGTTTACCAAGTAATCAGTTCATCTCTGTCAGTTAGTTACCTTTTTTTGTTGAAGCTCGGGACTCATAAAGAGGGGCGTTCCGCAGACTGTCTTCTGCAGCGCTACCGCCGCCCCTTCGTGGTGCAGCAGTCGGCTGAGGCCAAAGTCGGCGAGGAGACAGGTGAAGTCGCCGCTGATTGAGGTGGTGCACTTCGCCAGCAGGACGTTTTGGCTGCAGTAAACTGTCAGTGCCATATCTTTACAATAATTTAAAACAAGTGCTCACTCACAGTTTGATGTCCCGGTGGGCGATGCCCAGCGAGTGCATGTGATTGACGCCGCAGGCAATCTGTGCGTAGTAGAGCTTCGCCTCCTTCTCCGGAATCATGCCCTTCTTGGCGCAGAACTTGCTGAAGTCGCCGCCGTCGGCCAGCTCCATGAAGAGGTAGAGGCGGTTGCCGTTGCTTGACTGCGTCAGAAAGTGCAGGTACAGCTTCACCACGTACAGGTGCTTGATCTTCTCGTGGATGAACAGCTCCTGTGCAGCGTGAAAGGAAAAAGCACTTTTTTAGCACTCAAATGATCACTTCGGTCTTCACTTTACATTTTTCATGTCCTTCACCCGAGCGTCGCTCCACTCCTTGCCCAGCTCGCAGAGCTTACAGGCGACCTTCATGTTCTTCTTCTTGTCTCGTGCCATGAAGACGGTGCCAAAGCCGCCTTGGCCGAGCTGCAAAAAAGTAAATTTGGTCAGTTTGGTAAATTCTGTTTCATCTGTTGCCAAATGCCATTTCGCCCACCTTCTGCTCGAGGGCGTAGCCTTGCTTGGTGATGACGTCCTCCTCCGTCTTCATGTCGCCGTCAGGCAGCTTGTACAGCCGAGTAATGTCCGTCGGTTCCATCTTGCTGGGCGTGGGACCCTTCTCCAGCGGAAAGGCCTTCCCAGGGTCGGCCTTGCCGGCTGCAGGTGCTGCCGCCGCTTTTGCGCCTCCCTTTGCGTCCTTTGCCTTGGGGTCCTTGGCGGCATCCTTTGCTTTGGGGTCTTTTGCCGCCGCCGCCGCCTTGGGATCCGCTTTTGCTTTTGCATCTTTCGCTGGAGCCGCCTTGGCCGCTGGGGCCGCCGCCTTTGCTGGAGCTGCCTTTGCCGGTGCCTTTGCCTTGTCAGCAGCTTTCGGTGCTGCCTTTGGTGGCATCAGTAGTAGTGGTGGTGGTGGTAGTAGTGGTGACGGTGATACTGCTCCTAAATATAAAAACTCGATAAATCACAGGTGAAAAGAGAGAGAGGAAGAGAAGAGAGTGTGTGTGTGCACTTGTTTGTTCGAACTGCAACAACATTTTCATCGCCACCTGCACCACTGCTTTTGAGCACCACAACATAGTTCGAACTGGTGCACAACAACAACAATCGAAACAGGGGGGGGGAACAATTTATTCTGCTACACTACACAACAATATTATGTACAATTACAGCTTGTTTGTTTGTTTGTTCGAAACAAGAAGAACAGGAAGAAGAACAAGTGTAAACAGGATTATTATTAGTATGTTGCTGTTGTAATGATCTGGAAAAAAAGTACGGTTGAGTGAAGTTGGGTAGGGTGATGGTAAGTAGTGTTGGTGGTGGAGGTGAGGTGTATCACAGTATGATTGTGAAAGAAGGAGAAAGAAAAAATGTCTTCTCGTTCTTCCTGCTGTCAGTTGTGCGCCGCCCGGTGTCCGCGCATGTAGGCGATCCAGCGGTCGGCGGTCGCCTGGAAGACGTCCCGCCGGACGACGGTCTGCAGCGCCAGCAGCTGGTTGATGTGCGTCGAGTGGTAGTCCCAGCGGGCGACGTTCGGCGCCACCGTCGCCAGCGCCTGGTGGCGCAGGTCGTAGAAGGAGCCGGAGCCGGAGTCGAAGAGCGGCAGCATCGCCTCCAGCGAGCGGACGCCCTCCTCGAAGAGGCTGGCCGCCTTCAGGCAGGCGGGGTCGTCTTCGGTTTTACCCACCGCCGCCGCCTGATCTCCACCACCTCCTCCTCCGCAAATCTGCCCCAGATCGTAGAGGCCAAAGAGGGAGTAGATGAAGCCGTTGAGAACGAAGATGCTGGGCACGGTGGGGTACTCCTCGTACCAGACGTGCCGGTCGAGGAAGCGGGCGCGCACGCCGCCGCGGAAGGCCTCCACCTCGAAGAGGGCGAGGGCCCGCTTGGCCGCCGCCAGGTAGGCGGGCCGCCCAGTGTGGGCGTAGAGGCGGGCGAGGAGGCTCATCGCCTGGCCTTGCGCCATCGCCGAGTGCCAGCCCTCGGCGAGGACAAGCGGTGGCGGTGGAGGGGCGTTTCCAGTACCAGCACTCTTGCTCTGCAGCCGCCGCTTGACCTTGATGTCCCAGCCGCCGTGGGCGTTCTGCCGCCTGACCAGCCAGTCGCCGGCGGCCAGCGCAAAGTGGCCGTGGGCAGAGGTGAGCAGGGCCGCCCCGCGGCCAATGGCCATCCGCCCCGCCAGCTCGATGCGCACCACGCGCAGGCTGCGGTTGGGTCGGCTGCGGCGGCCGCTGCTGATCAGGTTGCCCTTGTAGAGGTCGACGAGGAGGTCTCGGGTGAAGGGTCGCCACTCGGCGGAGACATTTTTGGTGGAATCAGATTTTTCCTCGCTGCCGCCCAGTCCGTAGACGGCCATTCGGTACTGCGGACTACCGCGCCGAAGGTGGGCGGTCACTGCGGTGGAGTACTGCAGCACCAGCAGGGACTCCTCCTCGCCGTCCTTTCCATCTCCGCTTGAGTCGGCGATGACCACTGAAATGCTGCAGTGGCTGTCCTGCGGCAGCTGAAGGGTGAGATCGAGCACCAGAAAGGAGGTCATGTCCTGGCCGTGGTCACTTTCCGGAAGGTAGAGCGTCGTGTTCTCGCTGATCACCAGGTGGTCGGCACCTCCTTCAGCTGGAGCAGGCAACGGTGGCCGACTGGTGACATTGCCCGCCAGCCGTCCGCCGGGCCACTCGATCAGCGAGAAGACCTGCGGCGCCGCCTCCGCCGTCAGGTTCTTGCTGAAGTGACTCAGGCCGTACTGGGCAATCTGCGTCGGGTAGAAGTGGCCCTTGGCGTACCACTGCGTACTGACCGGAACGGCCTCCGCCGCGGAGACGCACTTGACGCGCTCGCGCACCTCCACGTTGTAGTTGGCGAACCAGAGGAAGCGGCCCCGGCTGCTGTACGGCTCGTCGGGGTAGAAGATTTTGCTGTAGCTGTGGCTCCACTCGAAGTACTCCGAGGTAGTGCCGCCACTTTTGGCCGGGCCTGTGACCACCTTGCCGTTGATTTCAAAGTACTTGTGAATGAGGCTGAAGGGAACGTACACTGAGCTCTCCGGTTTGGTGGCGCTCACGCTGTTGGCGGCCACCATCAACTTCAGGCAGTTGACCTTGTACTCGCCGTTGATGTTGCAGACGATATTTCGAACCTTCTGCAGCTGTTGTTGCTGATGATGATGAGCGTGATCATCTTTGGCTGCTACAATCGCTGCTGCTGTCACCGCTGCCGATGCTGGTGCCTGATGGAAGTTGCTGCTGCTGCTGCTGCTGCCATTGGGACTAGGACTAGCGTACTTGAGCCCCTCCGAGACGTTCCTCGAGAAGATGGTCCACGCGCAGATGGTGAAGAAGGCAAGGGCGACGATGAGCAGGAATCGCTTTCGGTAGAGCTTCATGATTCAGCCATTGAGTTAAAGAGAAGGGTGGTCGTCGCTTGGAGAAGAAGAATCTGAAGACTGAAGACGCAAGCGTTGCGAGCCATTTACCGTTGATGAGCCTGAATCACTCAATTACTGAATCCGGGAATGGCACTGAATCCAAGAATCAAAACAAATCAAACCGAGTGCACCATCGATTGTGCTCAGCGGAGTCTATGCAGTGTGATTGGGAATGAAAGGAAAAGCGCCGTCCCTTTTAGTTCTTTCACAGTGCAAAGAGACGGCGCTTTTCCTTTCGCAATTCTCCAATTCCTGCCGCAATGTGCGTGCCAAGGTGCGGTGCACTGTTGTTGTTTCTCTGTGTTTTTCTCTCGTGCAACCACCAACAAACAAAAAGGTGGAAGATCCTCGATCCAACACCCACCAAATGACATCCCTCCTGACAACCTTCTCACCTCACTTCACCGCCGCCCTTCTCTCCAGGAAGAATGACGCCCAACGCTGATGACCTCATCGAGATACTCAAGAAGCTAGTCACCCAAATTGAATCACTCGACGGCAATGTCAAGGGCCTGGTTCAGCAGTCACATGAGCTTAACAAGGGCGTTCAGTTGATGGAAGAGGTAAGCAGGAGAGTAATGGCGCTGTGTGGAATATTAAACTAATCTTCACCTTTTCTTCAACTTGACTATCACCAGTACCACGGCGAGCTGGGCGTGCTGAACAACATCAGCGAGCTACAGCCACGGACCTCGCTGATCACCGCCCTGCAGGACGAAGAGCGGCAAATAGAACAGCTGGAGGGGGAGAACCGCGAGCTTCGTCTGGCCATCGAGCAGCACCAGCAGGTACTGCAGCTGATCATGGCGAAGTACCGGGAGCAGGGGGCGAAGCTGCGTCGGGTGAACCAGCTCGAGGCGAGGTACCGCTTGCCGGCTGACCACCTCGACGCCCAGCGGCACCGCTACATGGCCGAGACGGTCCACCAGACGGTCCAAGTCATGGACCGGGCCTGTGAGGTGGACGAGGCGAAGATTCGCCAGCAGCAGCTGCTGATTGAGAAGATACGCGAGGAGAATGGCCGCATCAAGAGGCTCCTTCTGCAGAAGAAGGTGAATGAGGAGAAGAGGAAAACAGAGGAGTTTCCAAAAAAGGAGGTTACATTGAACCAGACTGAGCTGTAGAGCAATAAGCCCCCTTTCCCTCTTCCCACTACCGAAGCCAACGGAGTGATAAGCAATAACTAACCAGCCGAAGAAGCCAACTTGCTTGTATACTTTTTTTTACAGATGACAACTTTTTATTTTTAATAAACTCCTTTTCCATTTTTGTACCTTAGTGGTGGTACTTAGTGTTGCTGCTTTTTGCTACCACACCAGTCAGACCACCTGAATGGTGACACCGGTCTGCTCGGCAAAGGCCTGATAGGCAGCCCTCAGCACCGTCTGCAGACTCTGCCCACTGGCCATGCTGTTGGCCGCCTCGTAGTCGAGCACCACCGCCAGGTGGGCGATGTCTCGGTCCAGCTGCAGGGTGGACAGCAGATTCGCCTCCAGCTGCTCCTCCCAGTTCTAGAGAGAAAAATGAAATGAGATGAAACTTCAAACTCACTTCAAACCAAAAAGGCCAACCTTGGTAAAGTCGGTCATCTGCTGGACGGCGAGCAGCTTGAGGATCGTCTGCAGGCGGCGATTGCCTGCGGTGGCGGTGGCGGCCGCCCTCGCCGAGCCGAGCTGCAGCTTCAGCAGCACCTTCAGCAGCTTCAGGTGGGCCCAGATTTGGTAGTTGAGGGCGGCGAGGGCCGCCTGGCCGCGGCCGATCTGCTCGATGAGGTCGTTGATCTAGGGGGGTTTTGAAGGGATGTTAGGAAATGTGACTGGTTAAACAAAAAAAATCTCCTCTTTGTCTCACCTTAGCATGGACCGTCTTGAGGAGCTTCTCAAAGTGCGCCAGCGAGCTGGGCTGCCGGTCCTTCAGCTTCACCAGAATGCGCTTCTGCAGCACGCGGTAGTGCGTGCTGAAGCGGTCCAGCGCCGACTGACAGGCGGCCAGCGCCTTGCGCAGCACCAGCCGCTGCTCGATCTTCGCCGCCAGCGCGTCCACGGGCTGAAGCGTCGCGAGGAGGCTGTGCACGGTGACGGCCGAAGAGGAGGAGAAGAAGAAGAAGGAGGCGCCATTGTGGTGGAGGAGGAGGAGGGGGTGACCCCACTGGGGTGGGCGACTGCGTGGGCGTGGAAGTAGAGGAGGAGGAGGAGGAGGTCAGAGGAGGCGCAGCTGCTGGCGAGGACCTCAGCACCCGTCGTCGAAGTTCCCGCAACGTCCGGTACAGAGCGGCCACCTGGTTACCTTCTACCTGAAGTGCCACTCCTCCTCCTCCTCCTCTTCCCTCATCTCCTCCTGCAGCAGCAGCCACCCTAATGGTGGCCTCCATTGAGGGGTTGGAGCGGTAGTGCAGCGAAACTTCCGACTGAGGAGGAGCCGATGAAGAGCCACCACCAACCAGTAAAGCTTCAGAGCTTTCATTTCCAGCGAGCAGACCTCCTCCTCCCCCGGCAGGGCCAAAGACGGCACTTCTCACCTCTTCCAGCGACCGCCCCTCGAAGATGACCTTGACGGAGAAGCGCCGGCTCGGAGCACCACCACTTCCTTTACCATGTCCTCCTTTGCCTCCTTTGCCTCCTCCGTGCACCTGAACCAGTCCTTCCAGCGGAAGGCGAACCGTCTTCCGGAGCACCCGCACGGCGCCCTCCTCGTTGTGCAGCAGCACGGCGGCTTTCAGCTTCGGACTGAGCGGGAGGGGCACCGGGACTTGAGCAGCAGGCGAATCGGCTCTGGTTTGCCCTTCTCCAACGAGGCGACGGTGATCGGCTCCGCCGGGCTGATCTCGTAGAAGTCGCCCGGGAGGAAGTGCACCGTCAGCGGACCGGTGGCCAGCGGGGCCATGCTGCTCAGCTCGAGGTTGACTGCTAAGAACAGTGATGATGAGTATCTGCAGGTGGCTGCTCCAGACCGGTGAGCAGCAGGTCGAGGTAGAGGGAGATTCGGTTGTTCGCCTCGGACTCAGCTGATTTCCCTCCATTGCTGCCGTTTCCCTCGAGGTGGTACGCGGCGACAATCTTCTTCAGCTCCTTCAGGTCTTCGGCCATCTTCTCGCTGCTGCTGCTAGCGGCTTGCAGAGCTTTCCTCTCCTGTTCCATTTCCGAAAGCACCTGAGGAGCTGGGCATGGGAATGACCTTCAGCGAGGGATTCGTGCCCAGGTAGCCTACCGCCAGTGAGCCCTCGTCCGAAAGGAGCACCAGCGCCCCGGAGATGGCGGCGAAGTGGGCGCGGCTGATCGCCACCGGAACGAAGGCCACCTTGGAGGCCCAGCGGAGGGCGTCATTCTGGTAGATGAGCAGGTTGCACATGTGCGTGCCGACGATGCTCACCAGAGAGCTCTGCTCACCACCGCCACCAGAAATTGAGGAGGAGAGGCGGCGTTGGCGGCGTAGGCGCACAGGGCGCTCGGGCTGACGTCGAACTTCTTGACGAACCAGAGGGAGCCGTTTTCGCGGAGGACGGCCAGGTTGCGCTCGCCCAGCAGGACGATGTACCAGCTTTGGGAGCTGCCTGAACCACCTCCTGGTCCTCCTGAATTTCCAGCGCCCGTCTCCAGGCAGACCGTTTGCATCGCCAGGACGGTCTCTCCGAAGGCGTACACCCACTCGGGAATGACGCCAGAGCTGCCGCGAGAGCCCTCCGAAGAGGAGGAGGAGGAGGAGTAGTTGGTGGGCGGGCGGGTGTTGATGGTGATGGCCGTTGCTGCATTGGAAGTCGATTGGAGTTGGAGCGGCTGATCAGTTGAAGGTGGGAATCCTCGAAATGAGAGTCTCTGGAAGTGGTCGAGGTAAATCCTCCCATCTTTGCAAAGGAGGCGGCAGAGTGCCCAGAAGAAGAAGCTACTCCGCCGCTGATGGCCAGATTGGCCATGGCCAGCTCCTGGTAGCGGTAGCACTCGACGCTGTAGAAGCCGTCGTCGCCGGTCATCACGATCAGGTCGCCCGGCTGGCCTCGGTGGGCGGCAATGTGGGCGAGTTCGCCGGGAAAGGCGGTTCGGTTTTTCGAAGAAGAAGAGGAGGAGGTGGAGGAAGCAGAAGAGCCAGTCTGTTGATCACCACCACCACCTCGTTGGAATGCAAACGAGAAAGCCTCGTTTTCGTAGAAGTGCAAACTGCCCGAGTGCTGAATGCAAACGGCCTCTCGCTGGAGCGTGCCTGCGCCTCCTGAGCTGTTTGACGACTGTTGTTGTTGTCCAAATGTTCCTAGAAGGCAGCTGACTGCTGAAGAAGAAGAGAAAGAGGAGGACGAGGAAGAGGAAGTCTGTTTCAGCTGCTCCTTCTCAAAGACGTGCTCGTAGATGAGCAGAACGTTGTAGGCGGTGCCCTGGTCGACGGCGCCCGAGGTGGAGCTGATGGAGTAGACGGCGAAGCGGCGCGGGTGGAGGACGGCCAGCTGAATCTTGGCCGAGTTGGCGAGCACGTCCCGGCGGCGATCTGCAGAATGGGCTCCTTGAAGTCCACCTCCAGGAGAAGGTCCGCCGCCTGGTACTGGTTGAACTGCTGCTGCTGTTGTTGTTGTTGTTGTTGATTTGATGACGCCGAAGTTGCTCCGCCGCCGGCGGCATTGAGCGGGTCCTGATCCAGCTCCAGGTTGATGGCGTACACGCGGAGGACGCCGTTGAAGCTGGCGGTGACGATTTTGTCTGTGTGTTGTGGGGAAAAAAAGAGGAATGAAAAAACGTATGGAAAATACAAAAGAAAGAGTTTCTACTGACCATAACCGGACGGGCAGTTGTCGACGTTGCAAATGCACAGTGAGGTCTTGTCGAACTCCTCATTGATGCCGCACTGGGTCGACCAGAGCTCGCGAAGGTGAAAGAGCGTCATAAAGAAGCTTGGCTTGTAGAAGTAACTGTTGTGGAGATTCTCTTGAAAATGAGTTCAAAGATATAAAAGACGTGTTTTGTAAGAGAAAACAAAACTTTAACTTTAGCTGGTTGGCATAGAGACACATTTTCAAGCAAATGCATAAAAGCTTTTGTTGGTTTCAAGACCGTTGCTACAACAAACGGCACACTAAAGTAATCTGACTCTTTCAATTTTTGGCAAGTTTTTATTTCTTTTACAGCCAATGACCACTAGTATTTGTGTAAACCGTTGCATCATTTACCACTTCTATGTTTTAAGTAAATTTTAAAAGTAAAAATCATATTTATTTAAAAGAAGTTTTATTTACAAAACAAAATAAAAGTTGATCAAAAGTAAATCAAGAATTATGTAAAATACGAGATAATTATAGTTTATAAAAAAACTGCTACAGTTATAATGTATCCAGTTACAGATAAAAAGAAGGTTGCTGTTGGTTTGCTTTCCTTGCAGGTAGTAACCGAAACATGTTTCAATGGCACTCAAATTTGGAGAAAGGGAGTAGCACTTGGGAGGGAATGATTCTGGCCATAAATGCTCTGACATGTGAAAAGAGCCAATGAGAAGATCGATCTTTGATACATCAAGTGAACTTTGAAGAGGAGTTTGTAAAATACGACTTAAGCGTTTGATAAAGACTGACGACATTCTGGGTGCTTGAGCATTTGGAAGTGATCGACAATAAACATTCATAAAAATGGGTTCGCAACTATGACCAGGATCACTAACTTGAATTTCAAACGATTTAGAAGAGGTCGTTTCATCTTTTTTTTCATCATCTGAGATCATTTTCAATTCCTTCGCCAATTGAGGACTTATGTAGGAAAATGAAGAGCCTGAGTCTAACAATGCATGTACCGTTTTGATATGCGAACCAAAACTGACTGTCAAATATAAAAAAGGCCGTAAGTGAATATTCATCGAATCAAGATCAATGCTGCAGCCAAAAAATAAAGTGCAAAAGTAAACTAAATTAAAATGATAAATCCACTTGATTTTCTCAGCAAAGTTGAGGAGAAGTCGTAAGTAGGCAGTGTAGCTGTTTTGAATGGGCTTGAAGTGTCTGCCCAATGAAACGATGATAAGCAATTGGAAAAGTAAGGAAAACAGAATGGCAATGAAAAAGAAGACAATGTGATGAATGTAGAGGAAAAGAGAACAACAAAAGTCTAGAAATAAAATGTTAAAACTTGTTTTAATTAATACATATTTTTACTTACTGAAATAGTGTATGTATTTTAAATTATAGTTGTTAATATTTAGACGTAAATTTTTAGATACTTGAATTTTGTCCAAAAACAAAAAAGTTTTTTTCTTTAAGGACTCTGCCTTAGAGCACAAAACTTTTTTCATTTTTTTCTCTTTTTTAAAACTTAACTTCAACTTCCTAAACGTGTCAACATCAAAATATCCAGAGAAAGTAAGTCCCATTTTAGTGCGAATGATGGACAAATTATGTGTGATGTGGTAGGTTGGTTGATAAGGGTGCATTAGGATAAACTCATTCATCAAATCTTGACCAATCAACATGTCAATACGAAATTGTGAACTTGTGGAAAAACATCAAAAAATGAATACAATTATTTATTTAAAAATCAATTGGTTTTACATACTTTGGATCCTCTCTAGACCACATTGTGTTCAGCAGTGGTTTTTCAATCATCGGCAATCCAAATGAAGCCATCTTTTCAATAACTAAATCAACAGGTGTGTATTCTACAAAGTACGGATTTACTTCGTCAATTACAATTGATGTGGGAGAGACAATGACGGTTTCATTTTCCAATGACTGAAGTTGTATTCCACCAAGACTACGGTGAAGTTGTTGAAAGCCGGAAAACATTTGGATTGTTCGGGGCCAAAAATACTTTGTTTTTGCTCCATTGGAAAGCAATAAAGTTGCCAGTTCATTTGCAATAAATGTGTCTGAGCAACCACTATCAACAAGAGCTCGAACTGTCACTGAAAATCCCGTCGGTGTGATCACTCGAATTAGAAGGGTGGGTCGAACACAAAACCCTGAATGGGGTTTTTTTAGCTGAGTTTCACACAACTTTGCCTCTTTTTCCTTGGTCGTAGTAGACTGTAAGTTCAAAACACCAGAGAACTGTGAAGCAGTTAAGGTGAGAAGATGCAACAGACTGAAGAATCGGTGCGCCCAAATTTGATCAACGTTCACTGAAGAGGAGAGGATGAAGATTTGTAGAAAACCGTTCCAAAAGTGTGTTGAGTTGAAGGGAAAGAACTGGAGAAGAGGTTTGGTGATTGAGTGAAGTGCAAATCGCAGCAACAGTTGCAAACCGCTGTGTCCAGACATTGCTGAGGACCGCATTGCGAGGAGAGCGCTGGGCAAATGAACACTTCTGCTGCTGCTGCTGTTGCTGTTGCTCCACAGAATCGTGTAAAGCCGCGCATGTGTCAGCAGGCAATGCTGGCCCTAGGGAATAGACGAGAATTTGCGCGCCACTTTTGTAGGTCAACAGAAGGCACACACTAGCACTACACCTGTGCAACCGCCTTGCTCGGGAACACCGAATCCCTCAACCTTTTCAGCAAAGTGTCGTCCACGGTAACATATGCGTCAATCTGCTTTCAAAATTCTTTATTTTTACAGTTTTTTCAATCGTAAATCGAAGGGGTGTAAAGGGGAGGATGAATAAATAACAATAATGGTAGCTTATTTGAAACAAGGGAGGAGAAAAGAGAGAGGTGGTGTTAAGTAAAAGAAAGATTGTAGTTTGTGTCAATGTTCGAGAATGAGAGAGTTTGTGAGTGGCTGAAAATCACATCAATCTCTACCAGGTACCGGGATCAAACTAGGACACACTTCGTCTGTTCACATTCTCTTCAGCTCCAAAAACTTTTTTCTCTTCTCTAGTTACCATTTTTTATACATTAACCGCTCTAAAAACAGCTTTAAGCGGTAGAAAAAGGCACGCAAACGACGACGCTGATGAGGGCGAGAGAGAGAGAGAGAGAGAGAGAGATGTTGTGGGCGGTGTTCAATGTCCAAATTGAACAGAACAGAAATTCAGTCTTCTTTTCACCTTTTTCTCTCTTGATCTCCCTAGTAATCATTCGCCCACTCATTCTCGAGGAGAAAGTTGTCGATCACCTCCTTCATCGCCAGATTCGGTATCAGCTGGTCGGAGGTGAGGCTGGTTCGCGTCACCGGGTCAAAGTGGCCCACTCGCTGCAGGTGCTCCTCGATGTCCTTGCGGTCGTAGGTGATGCCGCTGGGGGTGATCACCGGGTCGGCCATGATCTCGAAGCTGATCTTCCCGCAGAGGTAGTCGGGCACTTCGCGTTTCTGCAAAGGAAGGGTTTTAGAACAAAAATCGAACTCCTCACTCCATCAGTGCAGCCTACCTTTCGCCGGTCGTCGACCTGCATGAAGAGATCATTACACGACTGAAGTCGCTCCTCGAAGGTCGTGTTGATCAGCTGCTCCATCGAGCGGACCTCTGCTTCATCCGAGTCATTCGGTATCACCTTGTTCTTGACGTCCTCGCGCAGGTTCGCCAGCTGCTGCTCCTTGTCGGCGAGAATGAGGCCGTTCAGGTAGGCCTGCAGCTCGATCTCCTCCTTGATGCGCTTCTCCTCGAGCACGTTCCAGCGCTTCTTGCGCGCCATTCGCATTTGATAGGCTGGTCGGGGTGAGGAGAACTGCTTATTAAGTCCTGAACTCCTGTGGGCTACCCACTACACCCTGGTCTTACCAATCTCGTCGCCGTAGTTTCGCTTGCTGTCCTTGGAGAGGTCCATCGCCCGCTGGAGGTGCATGATCGACTCGTCGTAGTGGTCCATCTCCAGCAGCGCCTGGCCGAGGAAGAAGTGGCCCTTGATGAGGTTGGCGTCCACCGCCAGCGCCCGGCGGCAGTCCTCCGCCGCGGACTCCCACTTCTTCTGCTTCAGATAGCAGAGGGCTCGATTCGTGTAGAAGGTCGCCACGGTGGAGTTCTTTTTCTGTTGTTTTGAGAGGAGGAGGAGTTGTGGTTGTTGATCATGCAAGTCAAAGAAAAGAGCGACTAGTTTCTACTTACGATCGCCTGCGAGTAGAAGGTCACCGCCTCGTCGTACTTGTGCAACGTAAAGTACTTGTTGCCCTCGTCCTTCAGCTCGGCGGCGCTCATGTTGTGCTTCATATTGTCCGCAGACTGCTGCTTCCTGAGCTGCTTCTTGGAGCTGGTGCTCTTCGATCCAGTGCCAGCAGAGGCGGCGGAGGAGTTCGAAGAGCGCTGCCCAAAAAAGTCGAGGTGCTGCAGGCAATTCAGCTTGCCAGAGAGGAAGTAGTGGTGGTGGTGATGATGGTGATGAGAGTTTGAAAGATGAGAGCAAAAAGGTAAGATGATGAGGAAGAAGGGTGAGAAAAAGGTTGTCGATGTTTGGAGATGCTTTGAGAAAGAGTGAGAAGTTCGAGCACTTTTTAAACTTCTTCCACTTCAGCCTTTCTGACAGATCGTAGCGTGTCTGAGTGAGCGTTGATGCTAGAAACAAATCACCATCATCATCATCATCATCATCACCACCAGCAACAGCAAAGACAACAAAACAAGCAAATCACAGCTCGGCCAAAGACGATTGTGCTAGATTTGAGCTGCTGCAGATGATGATTGTTTGTGTTTGTTTGCAGCGACAGCGACAGTGGCGCTCGGTGCACAGACTGCGCAAGTGCAAGTGTATCCAGTTCAGTCAGTCAGCCACAGTTCACCCCCGCTACTTGGGTGAATCCAAAGAGTGAGAGAGAGCAGAGGTCACACCCTCCTCCACTAAATCCTCCTTTTGTTCTTTGACGAAACCTTTTATTACGTAATGAGCTGATGGTTGCAGGTGGCAGAATTAATAGTTAATGAAGAAAATTGGAAAATAAATAGGATTTTAAAAGATTGCGCTAGGGGATAAAAGTGAAGAAGAAGAGGAGGAAATGATGGTGGTGGTGGTGGTAGTTGTGGGCGTGGTAATCATCGTGGAGGAAGAAGAAGAAGTAATAATAATGGTAAATGCATACAGAGCGTGGTGTGAGGTCAGGTTAGAGAGCAGATAAAAACGAAGGTGAGAAACAAGGGGATGAAACTTGAAAGATGTTCTTCTTCTTCTTATTCTTCTTCTTTTACCTCTTCTTTTGCAGGGTGCCACAATTTGAATGAGTTTATGCAATTGCTGTACTTTGTTGCAGACGGGTTCCACACTGGCCTAAGGGGGGAAAGTAACTCAGCAGCCTATAACCTTTTCAGGGCGCGCTTCTTCTTGCAGTCGACAGTGGCAGTGGTCGGCTTGCCGCCGTTGCTCACTGCCAGCTTCGAGGATCGAAGGTTGTTGCTATTGCTGGCGAGCTTCTTCAGCAGCGGACCACGCCGCCGTTGCCGCCTCCGCCGATTGCGTCCTCGCCGAGGTGCTTTCTATTGCTGCCGCCGCCTTTTTGTGGGCTCTGCTGCTGCTGCTGCTGGCCATTGGCGGAACGGTTCTCCAGACCGCCGTTCTCCACGTTCTTGTTCTGATTGCTCGCCAGCACGGGCTTGGCGTGAATCTCCGTGATCATCTTCGCCCGCTTGCAGTAGTCGTCGTAGTGCTCCAGCAGCATCTTCGCCGCCTCCTCGTTCAGCGCCGACTCGGCATTTGGAACGATGAGCAGGCATTTGATGACCTGGGGTTTGAAGTAGAAGAGATTAGTAAGAGGGCGGAGTTCAAAGCAAGCAGCTCTGCTTTTTTGTATTTACCAGTAGAATGTGCTTCAGGCCGAGGTCCTCCTTCCAGTCCTTCTTCAGCGTGTTGACGCAAATCTCCCCACTGCGTGAGACGTTGGGGTGGAAGATTTTGGTGAGAAAGAAGCCCTTGGGCGGCGCCGAGGGGAAGGACTTCCCGAGGACGAGCTTCACTCGAAACTGGCCATTGTGATAGGGGGTACCCGCTGGAGAAAGGAAAGAGAACAGCTCAGGTTAGCTCAAGAGCAGAAAATCACCAGGAAATCCCCAACGCCCTAAACAACAGCAACACAAACAAGGAAAGGATGGATCTACGGATTTCCCCTTCCCCTTACCTGGCCCTTCGACGACCGCCTGAATGTCGGAGACGTCCTCCTCATTCGGTATCACCTTGATGCCTTCGGGTGGCTGGCTGACCAGCTCCGCCAGCTCCTTGGCCACCCTCCGAATAACATGTGGGGCAAGGTTCTCCACGTTGGATGTCTGTGTTGGTGGTGGTGGTGATTTGAGGTGGTTGTGGTAAACATTGTAAAACTGAAACCAAATTATCTGCAAAACTGGAACTTACCGAGGACATCGTGCTTTTGGGGTCGGATGAGAGAAATGGGGGAGAGGTATTCTTTTGGTTGTGATCCTCTTCAGTTCTGCTTCGTTTGGGTGGCGCGATTGGGTGAGTTGCAAAGTGTGAGGCTGCTGCACTTTGGAGGCTGCAGCTGCTGCTTTGCTTTGGCAACGGTTTTAGCGCACTATTTCCACCGACACTGACGGAGGGAACGTCACGTCAGCTGTAAAAATTGTGCCAAATCTCTGTTTTGATTTTTCCTCTGCCTCCAAATGTGACTTCTTTTTTGCCGGCACTCTCTTTTCTCTCAACTCTCTCACTACTTTGTTCTATTTTCCAAAAATCAAAAACCTTCTTTGGAACAACAACAAAATGAACTGAAGAACATGGTCTGCATACGGAGCAAAAATCACACCAATGTCGTCAATCTGATTGACAAGTACGAGGCGCGCTTTCAGACGGTCCAAGCGAGTGGCGTCGACTGGCGTCTGGAGCAGGTAGGTTCTACTTGGGAGTTTGTTCTTGTAGTTTGTAAAAACGATTTCTTGATTTATCAGTACCTCAAGACGATATATAAGCTGCTCGATGATGAGGAGAAGGCTACGGGTAAATTGTAAGTTGTGGGGAGTTTAAACTAAAAAATCCAACTGTGACTTTTTTTCTCTTTCTTAGAAACGACGAGCTTATTACCGCGAAGAAGAAGGCCGACTTCTTTAAGGGCCTCCTGGAGGCGCAGTCAAAGAGTGCCGTTCTCGAGAAGTACCAGGCAATCAACGCTGTTCCGGCGCTGGTGCCGCAAATTGGCAGCAGCAGCATCAACGGCACTAGAAACCAGAGCACCGAGAGCAGCATTCGTCAGCGAAATCTCACCAAGGCGATTCACCTGAACAAGGCCGAGCAGGAGATTCGAAGGGAGCTGCTGCAGCAGCCTCAGAAGGGGCTGGATTCGGAGGGCAGCAAACAACAGCTGTCGGCGGTTAAGCTGCACTCGGGGAAGAACTTTGACGACATCGTCAAGTACCACAAGCTGCTCCAGGAGAACGTCACCAATGAGATGATTGAGCTGACGCGCAACCTCAAGCACAACATTACCGTGAGCAATGAGATAGTGCGCAAGGACACTGAGGTGGGTAGTATTTTGGGTTTTTTGGTAACCGCCGATTTACCTAACTGACTTTTTTCCATAAACCTGCGCAGCTTCTCGAGAAGACGAACGTCACCGCGGACACGCAGTACAGCAAGCTGCGCCAGAACACCAACAAGATCAGCGAGTTTGCGAACAAGGCCTGCGAGTACTGGCTGTGGATCTCCATCGCCATCGTCGTCGTCACCTTCCTCACCATGGTCATCTTCATTCGACTCTTCTAAGGCCGTCGCCATTGTTGTTGGCTGGACCGACTGTGTTTGTTTGTGTGCAATACAAGTGGTGCCAGCTTCCACTGGTGGTGATTTCCACTCCAGCTCCAAGTGAGATAATAAACAGTGTGTTCAGCGGCAAATCGAAAGAGAACGGGAAAAAGACAATCCGACCCCCTGACAGGTCTGAGGCTGGATTTTAGCTTTGATTGAATAACTCTGCGTATGATTTGCACACGATCAAACGGTGGGGAAATTATCTGCCTGTTAGCCTGCCTCTCCTGTTTGCAATCCCTCGCCAGTATGTCAGTCAAAAACAAGCGAGCGAAGGCGACTACAAGTGCGATTACACGAGTGCCATCATCGTCACCACCACCACCACCCACCATCATCAAGTGATGCTCCAGCTAATGTTTAACAAATACTCAATCACACACACATTTGCGCAGTAAGAAAGTGCAAATGTGTTTTTGTGTGTGTGCATGCAGCCTCTCTCACACTGTGTGAGTGCAACGCCTCCAGCGAGGGACACGATTATGCGTGTAAGAGTGGCCGCCGACGTCGCACTGGCTGCTGCCACTGGCAATGCTGCCACTGCTGCTGCTGCTACTGCCAAAACAGCAGACGGCTTCGGGTAATAACACACACAGACAGAAAGTGCAGTAGCAGCAGCTGTTGTTGGTGTTGTTGTTTCGGCTCAGTGTCCCAGCAACACAACATCAACTCATCATCACACACCGGGACAGGATGATCAGCTCCAGGAGGAACCTTGAAGAGGAAGGAGGGGCAGCAGCTGCCCAGGCCAGCAAGACGCAGCTTCTAGGTCAGCTCGAGGCTCTGGTCCAACAAGTAAGAAGTTGCATTTTGGGGTTGATCCACTTTTGCTTCTGGTTTCTAATTTTATTTCTAATTTCCTTTCCTTTCCTTTCCTCTGAGCACAGTGTGAAAGTCGGTACAGCAACCGCTACGAGCTGGCCACCGAGTACGAGAGCACCGTCGCCAGTCTGTGCAGCTGTCTGGAGGTGGTCTTCAGCCATGGCTTCAGGCGGCAGCCGCCGCCGAGACAGTCCAAGCACTCGGGTAGTAAATTGTAAGTTTGGGAGTTTTCTGTCTTTGATTGCTTTTTTCTTATCAGCATTCTTTGATCTTTAGAAAAATTCTCAACGGCTTCAGCGGCAGCAGCTCTGCTAAAAACTCCTCCTCCACCTCCTCCTCCTCAGCGGACACCTCAGAGAACTCCTCTGCTCAGCTGTGGCACTTTATCAGCCAGTACCTGACGGAGCACGAGGTGCAGCGCTTTGTGTCGCTGAGAAATGTAAATACCGGTGAGTGTTTTTTTCAGAGATGTGATGATTACTTTCGATTGAATCTGACCTTCAATGTTTTTAAATCCTTCGGCAGACTTTGGTCGCGGTCGGAGCTGGCTCCGCAACGCCCTCAACGAGCACTCGCTGGAGAAGTACCTGTCGGTGATTCTCGCGGACGACGATGGACTTCAGTCTACCTCCTCTTCCTCCTCCACCTCAGCTCGACGAAAGTTCTACCACGACTGGGCGCTGCTGCTCGACCCGCAGCAGGCGCCGCTGCTGATCAGCACCACCAGGCCACTTAGCGGTGTCCTCTTTGCCCTCTCCATCGACCGGGCCGATTTGGACGTCGAAGAGGGTGAGGGGGGAACTTTAGTAGCAAGGGACTCCTCACTGAAGAGCGGCACCACCGAGGAGGCTCGCCTGAAGCCGGTGAAGAAGCAGAGCATCGGCACCTCTTCATGTGGTAACTCGGGCGGCGGCGTCCAAGCGGCGCTGGTGAAGAGTCGCAAGAAGAAGATCACCACCACCGTGGTGACCATCAACGACGAGGAGGAGGAGGACCTGGAGAGCAGTGACCTGGAGACGCTGAATGGCGACGCTGATCTGTACGCGAGGAGCGCCCCGGTGCCCTCCTTTATGAAGCTGGCGGCCGCCGCAAGTTCTTCAAACTTCGAAAACGGTCGAACACCGCCGCCGCCGCCGAGCAAGCTAATTTCTTCCTCCTCCGAGGCTGGTGCACTGAAAACCTCCACCATGGTTCTCTATCCACTGTACGACAACGATCACGAAGGTGGCGGAAGCTCGCTTTCTGCCGCAGACTTCTGCGACTCGCCGACGCCCACCAACAACACCACCAGCGAATCAATTACCACCGGTAATCAACAGCAGCAGTCGAAAACCAGTGGTGGCGGTGATTTGGCGGCCACCAACCGGCGCCTCCAGGAGCGGCTCGACTTTCTGCAGCTGGAGAAGGAGAAGATCCTGCGCGACAACAGCCTGCTGAAGATTCAGCTGAACAAGTACCTGGCGGCGCTGGAGCTGCTCAAGTACAATCACAGTCGCGGAGGAGAGGCCGGGGGTGAAACTTCTTCTTCTTCCAACAGTAACAACAGAAGAGAGACGGGGGCACCAGTAGTGGTGATAACGAGGTGGAGGTGTACGAGCGAAAGCTCGTCCAGGTGTCGGAGATGCACGGCGAGCTGGTGGAGTTCAATGAGCACCTCTACCGGGTGATCCAGCAGAAGGACTCCATCATCGGCCGACTGAGGGACGAGCTGGTGGAGCTGAGGGGCCGGTAAGGAAGTCTTTCTTTTTTGTTATCAAATGCTTTCTAACTTATCACACTTATCAACAGCTTCCCGACAACGACGACCTCCTGAGCATCTCCTCGGAGGCGGCGACCACCGCCGTGGCGGCGGCCTCCATCGCCGACCAGTCGCTCTCCTCCCTGCCGCTCATTCACGTGTGGATTCCCACCGCCTTCCTCTCCGGCGGCTTCAAGGGCAAATCGCACCACATCTACCAGATCTACCTGCGCATCCGCGACGAGGAGTGGAACGTCTACCGGCGGTACTCGCAGTTCTACGCACTGCACAAGAGCCTCAAGGCGCGCCACCCCACGGTGGTGGGCGGCTTTGAGTTTCCGCCGAAGAAGGCCCTCGGCAACAAGGACTCCAAGGTGGTGCAGGAGCGGCGGAAGAAGCTGGAGACCTATCTGCGGAATGTGCTCAACTACCTCCAGACGAACAGCGGCAGCGGGGGCGGTGGCGACCACCTGTCCAGCAAGGAGAAGCTGGTCGCTGCGGTGCCCTTTCTCAGGTTTGTTTACATTTTTCGTTTTTCGGTTCTAAAACTCATCTTTTCTCGTTCTCCTTTTTTTTCAGCGACAAGTTCTTCCTTCAAGACCGGTCGCACAGCGTCTCTGACACCAATTTGAATGCGAGCAGCAGTGGCGCCGGTCGAGGTTCCAGTCGAAGCCATACTCAGTCCTCGGCAGTTCAACAGCAGCAGCAGCAGCAGCCTCAGCCGGCTCAGCACTACATGGGCTTCTGATGTGACCGGTGGTGGTGGTGGTAATGAAGATAATCTCCCTTTGTTTGTATCCTCCTCCTCCTCCTCCTCCTCTTCAATCTTTTGTACTTGAAATTCCCTCTTCCTCTCTCCATGTTCATCCATATCAAATGCTCTCTTTCTCTCCTTAATAATTTATGGTTATATTTACAGTTTAGTTTGTGTACAGTCGAGTTTCGTTTTCAGAAGTTGGAACGGGGGAATGTTGTTGGATGTGAAGAAAGGAAAATGGAAAGGAAGGAGGTAAGTTCTTTCTCTAGGTAAAGATTGGCAATGAGTAGAGAGGTAAACAATGCAAGATAAAAACAGAAGCAGATAACAACCCTGTATGTGCGTGCGAGCTTGAGAAAATAACAAAAATAATGGAATTTGTTGTTCTTGTTCTTCAGGAGGAGGTGTTCTGGTTTTCAGTTTCAGAAGTGGACGACTGCTTCTGCATCCAACTGCCGTCCTGGGCGACGTCCTTGCTGACGATGACAAAGACCTCGACGTTGTTCTCCGCCGTCAGACTGCGTCGGAGGTAGGTGACTAGGTGGTGGGCGGTGCCGATCAACGCCGGCTCCTTCAGCTTCGAGTCGAGGTTGTAGAAGAGCGAGTTGACGGCCTTCAGGGTGATCCAGTGCCGCTTGGAGGCGGTGAAGAGCGTGGCGATGCTCTTCCACAGGTCATTCTCATTGGGAATGTTCAGTATGAAGCCGAAGATGGCCTCCAGATTGAGGATGCTCGGGTCTCTGAGACAGATAGGAATTAGTTTGGATATTGAAAAAACCGTGGTAAACACAACTCACTTTGACTTGTTGAACCAGATCGCCTCAAAGTTCTTCTCCTGCAGGGCCATCTGCACCACATTGATGTCGTAGTTGCCGAAGCCAAAGGGGCTCATGTGCGGGTTGAAGAGTGAAGAGTTTGGTGCCAGGCTGAAAAGAAATACAAAAACAGGGAATTAGAAACATGATCAGACAATCTAAACCTCCAAACAGCTTCTTACGAGCTAGCTATGCGATCCAGCTCCTGCTTGCTGAAAGCGTCCGCCTGCTGGAACAGGTTGTTCAGACTGTGCAGAGCGCACATCTGGCGAAGTTGCTTCTCGTGGAAGATCTTCTCGATAGGAGGTGATGGCTTCGGAGGTCCAGAAGAAGGAGGAGGGGGAGGAGGACGGTCCCTATCACCCTCGACCTTCTCCTCCGAGCCGTTGGCTGTGATGGAGGGCGACATGGAAGTTCACTACTACTTCTTCTTGGAAGTCTAGAGTTAGAGTTACAGCTGAAAACAAACGACGATGCTGCTGCTGCTGCTGCTGCTGCCAAAGCTGCCAAAACACTGTCACATTCTGCTTCCTCGTCTTCTTCTAAGTACTTTCTCGACGACGACGATCACTACTACCACCAACGTCGAAGTTTTCTCCTGCTCTTCTAGCTGCTGCTGCTGATGCGGATGGCATCGTTTGTACACTCACTACCGAACAAACACACAGCAGCTCAGCTGACAGTAGCTCGGTGACTGTTTGCATCAGCGCAACTTCCATCCACCGGTGCATCAAGCGCCATCTGGCAACTTGGCACGCATATCTTTGCTGCTGCTGCTGCAGCCTGCAGCACATCCTCTCCAGGTAAAAACTAGCTCAGCGTTTGCTGTCTTACACGTGTAAACATTTTGTGTGTGTGTGTGTTGTTGCTGCTGAAGTTCCACGACAGATTAGATCTTTGAAGATACATCCGATGGCCGACCCAGCGGCTGCCCTGTCCGGCCTCTTTGCCGAGCTGAAGAAGCTGGAGCACAATGGCGACTTTGAGAAGGCGCTGAAGACGGCAAACAAAAGTACGTCTGCTCTTGTGTGTTTTGATGATTTCCAAACTTATAACTTTTTTCCTCCTCCCTTTTCCCCACAGTTCTCGACCTGAACAAGGAGAACCAGAAGGCCTTCCACTGCAAGGTGGTCTGCCTGATTCAGCTGAACAAGTTTGAAGAGGCGCTGAGCTTGCTGAATGGCTCCAGCGAGGAAGTGCAGTAAGTTGATTTTTCTATCTTGTTTTGATATTTTACCTTGAAAACTCCGGTTTTTTTAGATTGGCGTTGAACTTTGAAAAAGCGTACTGCGAGTATCGCCTGAATCAGGTCAACGAGGCGCTGGAGACTTTGAAGCTCTCGGATGCAAACGCTGATTTTGCCAGAGACGAGCTAAAAATTCAAGCGGTAAGTAAAAGTGCTTGACTTTTCTAATGACTTGATGTGTAATGACTTTCTTTTCTCTTTTGATCAGCTGTATCGCATCGAGGACTACGAGCAGTCCTACGCCAGCTACATCGAGCTGATCAAAAACTCCGGTGACGACTACGAGGATGAGCGGTACGTCAACCTGACGGCGGTCCTCGCCGGCCTGTCGCTGGAGAAGGCTGGCGACGTCGACGACGCGGACTTTCTCGACCTGAGCGAGAACACCTACGAAATTGTCTACAACAAGGCGTGCATCCTCATCGGCAAGGGCCAGTACGAGGCGGCGGTGAAGAAGTTGGAGCAGGCGGAAGGTAAGTTTACCGTTCAGCAAAGATTACCACAAAACAACAACAACAACTTTTTCTTTTAGAGTCCTGCCGAAAGTTCCTCGAAGAGGACGGCGCCAATGAGGAGGAGATCGAGGCGGAGTTGGCCATCATCAAGGCGCAGATCGTCTTCTGCCAGCAGAAGCTCGGAAAGAGCGAACTCTCGCTGAAGAACTACAATCAGATTCTTCGACAAAAGTATCTGTTGTTTACATCGTGATTTAGAATTTCTATTAACCTTCGTTTACCACCACCACCACCACCCCAGACTGGACGACCCTGCCCTGCTGGCCGTCTGCTCGAACAACGTCGTCGTCATCCACAAGGACCAGAACCTCTTTGACCTGAAGAAGAAGGTCAAGGTGGCGATGAACGAGGCGGCGGAGAGCAAGCTGAGCAGCCAACCAACGGCGTTGCATCTACTTCAACTACTGCCTCTTTCTCGCCAACACGGCCAGACGGACGCCTGCCGAAGGGAGCTGGAGATTTTTAAAAAGAAGGACTTTGCCGCGGGCACCACCGACGCCGCCGTCCTCGAGAGCTACCTCGCGCTGAAGGAGAAGAACGTGCCGAGGGCGATTGAGGTGCTCACCGAGCAGACAGCTTCAGCAGGCTCAAGTAGTTCAGGCCAGCTGGAGCTGGTGCTGCTGCTCGCTCAGCTGCAGATCAAAGCGGAGAACTTCGGCGAGGCGGCAAAAACGCTGACTGAAAAGCTGGCCCCCGAGGCGCTGTACCTGCCGGCGGTGCTCTCCACGCTGTACCTCCTGCACCAAAAGGAGGGCAACCAGAAGGCCATTGAGGAGCTGCTGCTGAAGGCCGCCAAGTGGCACGAGGCAAAGAAGGTAAGCGTTTAAAAAGAACTTCCATTTACTAATTCGATTCTGCCTCTACACCAGAGCCCTCCGGCCACGCTGGCGAGCCTGTACCGCGAGACGGCGAAGTATACCTGAACCAGAGCCTGCCGCAGCAGGCGGCCAAGGTCCTGGAGAAGATTGTCGCCGCCCAGAAGGGCGGCGGCGGGATCCGAAGGTCACCTCGATGCTGATCAACGCCTACTCGCAGTTTGACGCCGCCAAGGCGCAGAGGTATCTCTTTGATCTGTTGATCTGAACTTTTTGCTTTGCATAAAACTAACATTTTACCTTCTACTTTTGTCAGCCTGCAACAGGAGCTGCCCTCCATCGAGGAGATTCTCTCCAGCGTGGACATTGACCACCTGGAGACGAAGAACTGGCGCTGGGCATGAAGTACGTCAAAAAGTCCACCAAGCTGGACACTCCGAAGGAGGGCGCCAGCGGTGCCACAACTTCAAAGACAAAAAGGCGACTGCCAACAGAAGGAGAAGGAGAAGGAGAAAAAGAAGAAGAAGAAGAAGCGGATCCTCCCGAAGAACTACAATCCAAATGAGGCGCCCGACCCGGAGCGGTGCTGCCCTCGCTACGAGCGCTCCAACTACCGCAAGAGAAGGACAAGAAGGGCGTCGGCAAGGGCACCCAGGGGGCGATTGGCGAGGCGTAAGTGTTGTTGTGCGTTGGTGGACTACCATTTGACTGACTCCTATTTTTCTTCTTTCTTTTCCCCAGTCCCGAGATGAAGCCATCTCCAAAACAGGTGATCGCCTCGCCTCAGCCTGGACCACGTCAGCAGCGACCTACGGCGCAGAAGAAGAAGAAGAAGACGGGCGGACGCAAGTAATAACAACAACGCCCCCACATCACATGTTCCATTCAGTTCCGAAGGTCTCTCTTTTCCAGTTTTTGTTTTCATTAATATTATAAAGTTTTGCGCTTTGTACAAAGGAAAATAGGAGTTGTAGAAAGAAGGAGCTGTGAAAATGTGCAGAGCTAAACAAGGAGGAGAAGAGATAGGGAGGAACAGTTTCAAGAGTTGTATAAAGTTTGTGTGTTTTGTGTTAGTAAGAATATTGCATCACAAGGTTAGGCGGTGGTGGTGGGCACTGGTCAGTGAATCTGCTCACCTCTGCGAAGCACAGGTGGCCCTCGGTGTTGAAAACGTAGTTGGCGAGCAGCGAGCGACGATGGCCCCGGTCGTCCAGAAAGAGCAGGTAGAGGTACTTTTAGCGTCTCGGCGATCCAGAAAGGGCTCCATCATGTCCTTGGGGCGGACGTTCTTCGGATTGCGGACGTCGTTGACGGTGGTGTAGCCGCCGTTGAGGCCGCCACCTTGGAGTACCGCTCAAAGGCCTCAAAGACCTGGCGGCCCCACTCGCGGTAGAGCGGCTTGCCGGTGATGTGGTAGAGGAAGAAGAGCGACTCGACGAACTCCGGCCGGAGGAGGTTGTGCGTGTCCGCCGGCCGAACGGTTTAACTCCTTCTCGTCGGGCAACGTGCCGTAGTAGGCGATCTCCGGGAGAGGCCGTCTCCGTCAGGTTGTACATGTAGTGGCAGGTGCGGCGAGGTCCTCCGCCATCCCAGGTGGTCGGCGAAGACGGCCGAGGAGATGTTGGCACTGGCTAGCTGGTCAGCTGCCACCAACGGGTGGGGCCCCGAAACATGCCGGCATCTTCTGCTTCGCCCCCTTGTGACTTTCGAAAGGGCCCAAACCGGCCTTCTGGTGGTGTAGTAGCCGAGGGCGAGGGTGCCCGAGAAGAAACACACCAGGTGTGTCCATCTTCGGGCTGACCACGTCCTTTGGCGGCTGGGAAAGAGCTCGCCGATGTAGGCGAGCCCCAGGTGGCCCTTGGTGCGGCGCATCAGCCGCCCCTTGATGGCGGCCACGGCGGCGAGGTAGTCGTCGAGGAGAAAGGGAGGCGTCCTCCCCTTCACCGGTGTCCTGCTTTCCTGGTTCAGCTGCAGGTACTGCTTTAAGAGGTACTCGTAGTAGGAGTCCGCCCGGGCGCCCATCGCACCACGGCGTTCGTCAGCTGACTGTAAAGATGAAAACAATGTTAGTTTTAGAATGTAAACAAAGCACACTTTCGCACACTTCACCTGTTATGGGACTGATTACATCGGCAGAGCGGGTCGGCCCCGTGACTGCACCAGCTCGTGAATGTGCTTCGTCGTGGCGAAGGACTTCCTCGAAGAGCTTCGTGCCGGTCTCCCGACTGAGGTCGCAGTCATCTCCAGCTGCATGCTGGCCACTCGGAGAGCGAGGGTCGGTGGACCAGCGCGGCGGCCTTCGGGGCACGCGTCTTCAGGTTGACGTCACTGAAGGGCACCGTCCGGCTGGCGAGTCGAAGCAGTGCACCAGACGGCCGCCCAGGTCGGTGGCCTTCTCCAGCAGCACCGCGAGCTGCGCTTTGGTCAGCCCTCATCATCACCCCTGGCCAGGTGGTAGGCGCGAGAGGAGGCCGCCCAGGGCGCGGATGGTGTCTCGAAGCAGTTCACCTCTGGTAGATCTCAAAGGAGAGGTCGTTCTTCACCCAGTCGAGACCTTCTTGTACTCTGGTGAAAGAGTAAATATTGATTGGGTTTTAACGAAACCAGTTAGTAAGCAAAAAATAATCCCTACTTACCCTTCTCCAGCCGGCCATCTGCAGCGTGTCCGCGAGTCGAGGATGGTGAGGCCAATGGTGAACCAGTTGTGGCGGTCCGCGAGATGGGCTTCAGGTGGTCGTTAAGCCCCAGGCGCTGCGCCGTAGGCGCCCAGGAGTTGGCGATGGCCGCCTGAATGCGCTCTGCATGGCCGACTGTCCGGCTGGCGGCCGCCTTGAAGTCCGCCGAAGTCAGCAGGGGACAGGGCCCGAGGGAGGCAGAAGTGAGCAGCGGTCAGGGTCGACGGCTTTCTTTTCTTTTCTTTCCTCACGTCGTTCGTTGTCTTGTTTCTTCGTTGTCGCTTCTATCGTCATCGCGATTTCATTGTCAGCTGATGGCGGATGCTTTTGTGGCAGATTTGGCTTGGCCAAGGGCGGTTTTTCTGATTGTTGTTGTTGTGTGTGTGGTGAATCTTTTCTCCCACAAGACGGTCTTCAAAGCCTTCTCATCCTCAAGCTTGGGCGTGGTTGGCGGCGAGGTAGGAGTAGGCGAAGATGAAGGCCACCAGAAGATGGAGCCCAGGAGAAGGTAGAAGCGCAGAATGCGCGGAATGGTGTTCCATTTCTAGAAACGAATTTTTTTAAAGCAATTAGAAATAGAAAACATATCAACAACTCGAACCCTTACCCGACGAAGATTGGTTTTCAGGCCACTGGCGACCACAGGACTACCTCGACCTCCTCCTCCCTCAAGATCCCGAAGCTCAGAGTACTCCGCTGCATAGCTGCTGACTGCCACTTCGGTGGGCGGCAGATGAGGTGGGAGTCACTGAAGCTCAGCTGGGGAAACATTCAAAAGAGAAGAGAAGTGAAGCCAGCCAGTCAGTCAGTCAACCAGAAAGCCAAAAACCCGATCAGAGAAAGTACAGCACAGCATAAGCGGCGACGGCGGCTGCAAAGTGTGTTTTGTAAACACACATCTCACACCCAACCAAACAGTGTGGACATCTCGCGAAACGAGGACAAGTGACCGAACTGAAAGCAGCTGCTGGTCACCACAGCTTTTAAACTGCCAAGTCACGAGCTTTCAGGTCGTTTTGCCGATTGATCCGTTTTAACTTTTTTTTGTTCTTTACATAGCATAGTACTGGTGCTTTTATTTGCTCTTTCTCTGATTACCATCTCTTTCGCTTTGTTGCATAATCTGGTAAATGAAACGGAACCAAAAAAAAGAGTGGTACGGTTGACTAGAAACAAAAAGCATGATGATGATGATGATGTGCTGATGACAGGGGAGAAAAAAGAGACGTAATGACAAAGATCACAGGTGTAGTGCTCCACACTGCTGCCTTTTTCGGGTAATTAGCCGTAAAGAGGCCGTAAAGAGGCCGTAGTAGTCTGATTATTATCAGTTGGTGGTGGTCGTCGATGACATCGTCGCCAGACTAATGTAATCAGCGAGCAGCATGGTCACCTCGACGATGGCCCGCTTCGACATCGAGAAGAGCATCCGCTGCGGCTGCTGGGCTGCTGAAGAGGAGGTCTTTGGCATTTTGGTCGCCTCGGTAAAGGGCACCGCCTTCAACGGTTGCAAACTTCCTCCATCACCTTCTCCATTACTTCCTCCTGCTCCTCCCACCTCGACAAACTTCTCCATCAAGCAGCCGTTGACGAGGAGCATAAAGTACTGCTGCTGCTGCCCACCACCACCACCACCACCTCCCGAGCCGACCCGATGGCCGCCAAAGGTAATCAGCGCCCGGTGGGGAATGCGCAGCAGCGGCCGCATCGACCCGAGCTCCAGCAGCTCCGTCGCCTCCTCCGCCACGGCCGCACCAGCCGTCCTGGTGCTGGCCAGCAGCTTGCACAGCTGCAGACTGGCCAGGTCGTCGTACCTGAAGGCGCTGGCCACCTTCCGCCGGACCGGAAGAGGCGGCCGGCCAGCGGCCACCGCCGCGTGCAGTTGAGGTAGATGCGCACGCAGTCGAGCGCCGACCGGCCGCGCAGCTCCGCCCACCGCCGAAAGAGCACCTCCCGGAGGAGGTGGGGCAGTCCGTGGCCACCTCCACCATCATCATCTTCTTCCTCAGCTTCAGGTTTGGGTAAAAGAAACCGTCGTGGAAGAAACTGCTCCACGGCTCGCTGGTAAATGGCGTCCAAAGTGGAGGTGGGAGTGGCAGTGTGAAGCTAGGCGGACAGTCGCCCAGCTCAATCTGCAGCAGCAACGTGGCCAGCTGCAAGGCCAGGTCGACGGTGACGGGAAAACGGCCCGCGACCACCTCCTCATTGAGCTCCCACACCCAGAGCAGGCGCTCCCGGTCGGTCTCGTTCTTGTAGGCGCGGCGGAGGCAGAGGCGGTGCCGGTAGACGAGCTTGATGGCGCGGGTGCTGATTGGGTAAAAAAAGTTATTCAAACTTTATAAAAAACTAAAATCTTGACCTCCTCCTCTTACTCTCAAACTTGCCCAGGTGTACTTCCGTAGGGTGCACTCCCAGTGCGCAATGACGTCCGCCAGCTTCGCCTGCGGATTGAGCAGGTACAGGGCGCCGGTAGTTCCCTTCTCTTCCGGCCCGCTCCTCCGCCAGCGGATCGTCCCCGTAGAGGGCAAAGCCCGACTGGGCGCCTCGCGAATGCCGACTCGGCGTCAGTAGCTGCACGAACTCGGCGACGGTGCTGCTCCCGTCGAAGCCCACCACCTGGTAGGCGCCGTTGGCGAAGTGCACTGGAATGCTAAAGGGGGAGAAGGGATGAGATAAAGAGAGTTAAAAATACTACAAAAAAAACAAAATGTAACACGGGGGTACCTGTGCGGCATCGAGTGCTTGTTCGGATTGCGCTGCAGTATGGAGAGCACCTCCATGCGGGAGGCAATCTGCCGGCGGCCGCCCCGCTGAAGTACCCGGCCAGCGCCCGCTCGCAGTAGGCCGCCAGCTGGCCCACCTCGGAGCCACTTCCGAGGTTTTCACCGTTTTGCTGCCTGCACCTCCTCAGGTGGTGGCGCAGCAGCCAGAGCGCCGAGCGCGCGGCTGAAAGATGGAGATGGCGAGGGCGAGCAGCTGGAAGGCCTGCACGAAGATGGCGGAATATTTGCGGCGGTCAGAGGGTGAAAGGATCCACGTGGAAGTGGACTGAACTCGTGGAAGAGTAGGGCGGAGACTTTTCCGAAGAGGAGGAGTGCAGGGTGTCCCGCCGCAGTGGCCGAGGCGCAGCTGAGCAGCTGGCGAAGGTGAAACGGACTGCTGGTGCTGTTTGAGGAGGAGGAGGTCGTAGTCACTGAACTTCCAGCCCCAGAGCTCTGCAGCAGCAGCACCTGCCGGCGAAGCCGCCCCTCCGGACTGCTCTGCTTGATCAGCTGCAGCAGCAGCTCCGTCTGCAGCGCCGCCCCGCCCTCCAGGCCCATCTTGAGGACGTTCTGCGCCAGGGCGACGTGGTAGTCAATGGCGGGCGAGTTTAGCGTCGCATTGCCCCCGCCTCCTAAACTAACCTCCACCAGCGGCACCGAGATAAAGAGCTGCAGCGCCTTGAAGAGCTTCAGCGCCTGAGAGGCGTCGACGCTGCTAGTGAGCGCCTCCACCAGGCTCGCCTCCTCGCTGTAGCAGAGGGCGGGGGCGTTCCAGGCGGCGCTGGAGTAGAACTCCTCTGTTGGGCACTGAGCCTGCTCGAGGCTGCGAAGCACGCCCAATGCTTCTTCAAAAGCGGTCATCTTTTTCGAAGCAGAGGGCGCTCTTTTTGCCGGAGTAAAGGAGGGCGAGGCGGCGTGCTTCAGCTGACACGCCCACTGCTCGCACTGCTGCTTCGTGGCCGACGGAGGTACACCGGTTCGCAGCTATTATCAACGGCATGGATTGAAATGGTCAGCGTGGGAGTGGCCAGAGAAGGCGGTGGAGTGGTGCCGGTCGATTTCAAGGCCGAGGTGGTCCTTCTTCATCCTCAGAGTGGCATGCTCAGAGTGGTCGTGAACTGGGCGGGCCCATCTCCTCCCCCTCAAAGGACTCAATCTGCTGCACTTTGGCGCCCTTGAGGGCTGTATAGCCGATGGGAGTTTTTGAAGAGGAGCTGTTGTTGTCAGCTGAAGATGAGGAGGAGGAGGAGCTTAGGTAGTAGACGAGGTGCTGGCCATAGAGCGCCGCCCACAGCCGAGTGGACACGCCCAGGCGGACGCGCACTAGCGGGCCCTCAATCGAGGGCGGCGCCCCCTCGTTGGCCTGCAGCAGGCGGCTGATGCCATTGGCCGTCAGCGTCTGGTTGAGCAGGCGGAGCAGTCGGCCAGCGTCTGGCGACTGTCGGCAGACAGTGTCAGCACCTTCTTCTTTCTCTTCTTCTTTTTCTTTTCGTCCTTTTTCGAACTCTTTTGTCCTCCTTCTTCCTCAGTGACGCTGTAGTGCAGCTGAAAGGTGTTCGCCAAGGTGGACTTTAAATCGCTCTCTTTAGTCTCAGGTCGGTGCACCGAACGGAGCTCGGCTCGAGGAATGGGCGTGGCCGTTTTGGCTGAGGGCGCCTCCCCCTTCTGGTAGGCCTCCTCGGAGCGGTAGTAGGAGAGGTGCCGCCGTCCTTCAGCACGAACCAGCGGCGCTTCCAGGTGCGCACAAAGCGGCCCTTCCCGGACAGCTTCAGCAGGTAGCCGCACTTTTCGCCTACCGGAGAAGGCTTCACGATGCTGTTCGTTTCGCTGACCGGAAATGCGTTCTGGAGGAGGAGCCCTCGTGGAGGCGGTTCGCTGCGGCGTTTTGGGGCGCTCTTCTTCCTCCTCCCTCAAGAGACCACTGCCATTGACCATCACCATCGCGTCCGGCGGCAGTGCGTAGTCGTCCTGGTCATCACTATCCTCCTCCAGCGAGATGGCATCGTCCACTGCTCCAGGTCCAGCGGCCGAAAGTCGCTCTCATTGCCGCTGGAGGTGTTGCTGTTGTGGCAGTTCAGGTAGTGGTTTGAAGTTGCAGTTAAAGTCTGCTGTAGGCAGCTGGTGGTGAAGAGGGCTTCGCTTTGTTGCTCAGTACCTCCACCTCCTCCTCCTCCTCCTCCTTCGAACAGCAGATCAGCCTCTGAGGACATGCTGCAGTTCTCGTCAAAGGAGGCGGTCATGCGAGAGTGTGTTGCTGTGTGTGTTGTGGTTGTGGTGGTAGTGAAAGCGTTTGGAATTTTCGCCAAACGGCCGTTGATATTCTTGAAAAGGGGAAGATGGTGCGAGCTGCTCCCTTCTCCGTCTCCAAAGAAGGCATTCGTTGCTGAAGTGTGCTGCTGCTGGTGGTGGTGATTATGATTGCCATTGCTGTCTGCAGTGGTTGTGGTTGTGGTCGTGTTGGTGCCAACCGCAAAGTGCTTCACCGCGGCGACAGGCGTCGAAATGGCGCTGCGAATGCCCTGATTGGCCAGCTCGTAGATGCGCGACTCCCAAGATGGACATCGGTGCAGTGGCGGCGTGGGCGGCTTCGACGAGATGCTCACCTCATGGTCGACGGCTTTTGTTGTCTTTGGCGATGCTGCTGCTGCTGCTGTGGTCTCAAGTTCAGTGGTAGTCATCTGTTGTTGTTTCCTTTGTTGTTGCTGTTGCTGCTGCTGCTGCTTTGTTTCACCTCGATGCGGGCGATGCTGTGGCGGCTGCTGTTGCTGATACTTCTGCTGCTGCTGCTGCTGCTGCTGCCTCTTCATCTCCGTAAAGTTCAGCCGCCTCATTCGCGTCAGCTTGCGATCCAGGCTGCCGGTTCGATTGGCGGCGCAGTTGGCGCTACCGATCAGCTGTCGTGAGTGCCCTGAAAGTAGCGTCATATGGGCGCCCTCGATTCGGCTGGGCTGGCTGGCCTGAGCATTTCGAAGAGCTCTGCTTCTCGTCGGCGACTGGTGCTGGTAGCGGAGTGATGGCTCGCCGAGGCCACCGCCGCCGCTTTGAGGTGACGGGCGTAGCGGGACTTGGTCACAAAGAACTCCTCATCATCATCATCATCGTCTGAAGAGGCGGATGAGGAGGCGGAGGAGGAAGTTGAAGAGCTGTTTGAGGAGTTTGAACGTCGGCCGTCGACGACGTTCTCCACTGAGATGTAGCGCCGCCGCCTCTGCCGCTGCTGTGGACGCCGTTGGCTGCTGGCCGACTCGAAGCCCTGGCGGAAGTTGCTAGGCTGCTGTGTGCTGTGCTGGCTGCTGAATTTCGAAACTGTTCTGGTAGTGATGCTGATCATGGGGGTTGTTCGGCTGGAGGGAAACCGCCGTCGACTGACCTCAGGTGTGAAGGCCTTCTTATTCTTCTTCGTCGGCGTCGCCTTGATGCTGTTCTTCTCGTTTGAAGTACTTGTGGCAGGAGTGGAGGTGGTGGTCGTGTTGGTAGTGATGAGGCAGGACTGCTTCAGCTTCGCCAGCTCCTCATTGAACTTCGGTTCTCCTCCTTCAGGTGCTGGTTCTGGTCTTCCAGCTCCTTCAGCTTCAGACTGACCCACTCCTTCATCTTGGAACGTCCTCCATGGTGCGCTTCTCCGCCTCCTCGGCGGCCTCGATCTCGTCATAGGAGGCGGTCATGATCGTTTGATGGTGGTGTGATGACCGGCAGAGGCGGTCGGGGTGGCAATGTCCGCTGAAGATCATCGTAGTCGTCGTCATCGACATCGTCACCATCATCAACGTGAAACGGATTGCTTCGAGCTAGCTGGTCCATTGGCGAGCTGGTCCAGGAACAGAAAAATCTGCTAATAATCAGACCCAGGAATGGTCGCTAGGCCAGAGAAGAAAAGTGAGCACCACAATGGAAACTGCTGAATAGAGGCACACCAGTGAAAGAGGCGATCCTGAATCACCCGATTGCACTGGTAGGCTTTGGGACGATCCAACAGCAGCTGATGGCAGTGCTGCTGCTGCGCGGCTGTTGGAACGATCCATCCACGCGTATTATTCCCGTCGCAACGCGTTCAAGGCGGCAAGCGCCTGCTACGCGCATGCTTCCAACTGCTGCTGCTTCTGTTCCAGGAACAGCCGAGTTTGCAAGTCACGCAGAATGCCTCTTTTTGCCTGATCCGATGGTAATGCATCTTTTTTCATCGTATCCCCAGCTCTAGAGGAAAATGTAAAGAAATAGATGTTAGATGATTGAGTTTTAAGATCGAGTAAAAAGGAGGAAAAGATTTTTTATTTGATAGCTTTTGAAATCAAAACAAACGCCGCGGTTATTTTGACAGTGATTGCGCAGTCGCCGCCGCCGCGCCGTGGCCAGCGTTGATGACATTTCTCGGCAGAAGCAGAAGCAAAGCTTTGGAGAGCTGCTGATTATTGGTGGTAACTTTGACGACCAAAGCTGCTGATGAAGATGATGATGATAATCTAATCTGGGTCATCAGTGATGCACTGCAACCAGGGTGACCAGCCGCCGTCTCAGTGGCAACATGCTGCGCGTCTGTTGCCACTGATGTGATCATCACACACTGTCGCCACCGTCATCAACATTCATCATCAATTCATCGCCAATCAGTGATCACTGATGAGGAATGGTGAAAGAAACGTGATGTTGTGATGAAGTGAAGGCCACCACCATCACAGTCAGCACAGCAGCAACAACAACAACTCTAAAGTGACATCAAGGCCCAAGAATGGCCACCACATTTCATCACCACTTCCACGAAAACATTCTCTCGACGATTCACCACCACCACCTCTCTAGTCTGTGTTCAAGAACATCCGTTCTCTTGGTCTTCACCAGTCTGCTAGTATTACTACTATCTTCCTCACCCCCAAGGCCAGTGAACGCCAGTGATGCGTCTGTATTCAGCCAAAGTAATGATGGTAAGATTCCTTTTGAATCTGCTGAATGTTCTCGAAATCCAAGGAGTACAATCTTTCTTTCATTTCTCTACCCCTCAGGCCAAACACCTCAACTGGTGCCAGTGTCCTACTGTGAACAGCTTTGCCAAGTCCACAAGTGCAATAGAAGTAATAACTCCTCAAGTGATAACTACAAAAGCTCAAAGGTCACTTCGAAATGGTCACACTTTTCTAGAAGCAAGGTAAGGGCAATGAAAAGTCTGTCTCATGTCTCACATTGTTTATACCACACGATGTTCTCTTTAGCGTCAAACCGCAAACGCCGAAGCTCCGGCGGATAAAGTCAAACTCACCGTTTCAGCGGGGCCCAGTCAGGTAGGAGTTCTTTGTTTTGTTTCCTTTGCTTGATGATAACTTCCTCAACTTCTTTGCAGACGATCCAGCTGCCCGTGGACCAGGCAGTTCTGACCAGCTTCGTCCTGCCCGACTCTAAAAACTACAAGTACAGCTGGGAGCTGGTCTACCCGCTGAACCAGGTGGACATTGGCAACATCGAGGGCCTCAACAAGGACCAGGTCAAGTGAGTATAGAGTAGTGTGTTTGCTAAAATAGAACTCTCAAGCTTACTAAGGCTAAACTTTTCCTTCACCAGGGTCTCCACCTGAAGCCGGGCAACTACACCTTCCGCGTGACGGTCACCGGCGGCGACAAGCCCAACGACGGCGGCAGCGCCACTGTCGGCCTGACCGTCCTCCCGCCGGCCACCGCCCACCACCGCCCGCCCATCGTCGTCATCGAGCCGAACGCGCAGACGGTGCAGCTGCCGAACAAGGATGCGGTCCTCGACGGCTCCGCCTCGCGCTCGCCCGACGCCGCCGACGGCACCACCACCATCGTCCGCTACGACTGGGCGGCCATCAAGGTTCCCATCGGCTACAAGAACCTCCTCCCCTCAACTCCAGCATCCTCCGCCTGAAGGACCTGACGCCCGGGCTGTACGTCTTCAACCTGACGGTGACCGACTCGCGGAACGCCACCAACTCCACCACTGCCTCGGTGACGGTGCTCAAGGAGGCCGATTACCCGCCGGTGGCCAACGCCGGCCCCGACATTGTCGTCTACCTGCCGCAGAACTCGGTGACACTGAATGGAAGCGCCTCCACCGACGACAAGGGCATCGAGAGCTGGCAGTGGTCACGGGCGGACGATGGGGGCGGCGGCTCGGGAGGTTCCGGCGGCTCTGGCTCAGGTGGCCCTGGAGGCGGCGGCGGCGGCGGAGGTGGCTCCGGCTCGACCGCCGCCGTGGACATGGACGGCACCTCCACCGCCTACCTCCACCTGTCCAACCTGCAGGTGGGCGTGTACAAGTTTGTCCTCCAGGTGACCGATACCAGCGGGCAGTCGTCGCGGGCGGAGACGCACGTCTTTGTGAAGCCCGAGTCGAATGAGGCGCCGAGGGCGGACGCCGGCGGCGACCTGGAGCTGCGCCTGCCGCTGACGCCGAAGAGCGCGGTGCTGGATGGGAGCAAGTCGGCGGACGATATTGCCATTGTTCGTTGGGAGTGGCTGCAGATTGACGGTAAGTGGGGAGGAAAGGTTTTTTAGGGTAAAATTTCTGACTTTAACTTTCTTTCCCCCTTCCCCCCAGGACCGAAGAGCCTTACACTGCTGGACCAGAACACCTCCGTGGCGCGCATCGCCCCGAACAGCCTGGTCGGCCCCGGGCGCTACAACTTCTCCCTCACGGTGTGGGACGTGAAGAACCTCACCTCGACGGCCTTCAAGCTGCTCACGCTCATTCAGGACCGGAACATTCCGCCGAAGGCGGTGGGCGGCGGCGACCGCACGGTGACGCTGCCCACCAGCGAGGTGGTCCTGGACGGCTCCGCCTCCTACGACGACGCGGAGATTGTCGCCTTTCGGTGGGAGCGGATGCCTCGGTCGTTGGCCTACGGCGAGGTCCTGGGCAACAGCTCCCTGACACCGGTGCTTCGACTGGGCGGCCTGGCCGTGCCGGGCCGGTACCTCTTTCAGCTGACGGTCACTGACGCCCACGGGGCCTCCGCCTCTGACCTCGTTTCACTGATCGTCCGCCCGCCAGCCGACGTGCTGGCGGTGGTGGAGCTGGTGCTCAACTACGATGTGGCCTCCTTCACCGCGGAGCAGCAGGCGACGGTGCTGCGGCGGGTGGAGGCGATTCTGGGCGAGCGCTTTGGGGCGTCGGTTCGGGTGAGGGCGGCGGCGCCGGTGGAGCGGACGGGCAGCGGCGGACGGTGCTGCTGGCGGTGGCCGCCGACAGTAATGGCAACACGCTGGCCAGTGGCGAGGTGGTGCGCGCGGTGAGGGGGGCGCTGAAGGTCGATCCGGGGCGGCTGTCGCTGCAGGTGATCACCGTCGAGTCCTATGGTAAGTGTGCTGAAGAAGTTTTAGTGATAGTTTTGTGTTTTCTAACACCTCTTTTCACCCTTTTAGTTTGCCAGAACGACTGCTCCGGCCATGGGAGCTGCGACCCCTACAGCCGGCGGTGCATGTGCGAGGCCTTCTGGATGGAGAACTGGCTGCGCGTCTACTTTGGAGATAATCAGAGTAATTGTGGTGAGTGGGGGAATGAATGGAAGAGAAGGAGGTTTGGGAGTTTTTTTTCTAATTTATCTTTTTTTCAACTTCTAGAGTGGAGCATCCTCTACGTGATCATCATCTGCTCGGCCTGTGTCCTCAGCGCCACCGTCGTCCTCTGGCTGTGCATCTGTCTGCTCTCCAGGCGGCACCTCCTCCTCCAGACGGGTCGCAGTCACCACCATAATCATCATCGCCATTATCACCAAAAACCAACTTATCACAATGGCAGAAGTGGTGGTGGTGGTGGTGGTGGCATCTTTAATCACAGCGTGTCCAGTGGAGGTGAAAGTGGAGGTGGAGGAGGAGGTCGAAAGCGATCGAAGATCACCAAGCGGACCAATCGCTTTCGCTACATGCTCATCGACTCGTGTGATAACGTGGAGATGGTCGCCACGACACAGGTGGCTGCTGCTGCTGCTGTTTGAACGCCCAACTCTTCAACCGATGATGAGCAGCAGCAGCAGCAAAGACGGCAGCAGGTCGACAGTGACGCCTCCTCCTCGGAGATGCTCTTTGATAGCAGCAAGGCAAAAAGACTCAATCGAAATCGTACTTCTAATGGAGTAGTGGGTAGTGGAGGAGGAGGAGGAGGAGGAGGTAGCTCTCAGGCTGCTGCTAATAAACTGAATGCCATTACCTAGGCAGCTAAAAAATCAAAGTAACAAAAGCGACTCGAAGGTGTTCGGTTAATTGACTCAAAGTTCAGTGTGAAAAGCAACAACGAACTGCCGGTAAAACCTGAAGACATGGGCAGTATCGGATTAGTGACATTTGAGTTTGTGTCTTTCTTCACCTCTCTCCTTCTCTCAAACGAAGCAGTTGGTCAGCGGACTAACTAAGGCGATGGAAACAGCAGCAGCATCAGCATCAGCATCATTATTGGCAATAATCTTTGCACTGGCCAACCGCAACTCGTCTACGACAGCTCTGAACTGCTGAACTGCCGTTCGACCCGTGTATTCCTCTCCTCACCCTCTGAAGGTCAAGTTCACTGCTGCTGCTGCTGCTGATGCTGTGGTGATGAAAGACCCGTCTGTCCAGTGTGTGTGTGTGCCCACTCTGTGTGACTGACTGACTGACAGGTATTGCTGGCCACTTCTGTTGGCCAGCTCTCTCAGCTATCATCTCGGTTCTTCTCACGGTGAATAGATGTGTGTGTGTGTGTGTGTTCGTTTGTGCCCCTCACTCTATTCATTCTAACGGTGCAGCACTTTTTCCGTTCATTTCCTGTTTTGTCTTGTCTTGTCTTTCTCCCTCTCTTTTCTCTGCCTGCTGTTCTTCGTCTTTTGCCTGTCATCACCACTGACAGAGGGTTGCCCTGTGAACTGCTGCTGCTTCTTCTGCATTTGAGGAAGTGCTACGGCTGCTGCTGCCTTTCTTTCTTTCAGTCATTTGAGAATCAACACTGATTGCCTTCTCAGCCGTTCAGTGTTCAGCGACTGTTCTTCTTTTTTTTCTTCTTTCTTCTCCTTGATCAGCCGCCGTCATCACCAGCTCTAAAAGAAGTCCTCTACCTAACAAGCCTACTTTCTGACTAATTTCCCAAAATCGGTTTTACATTACCTTCTGATTGGTCTCATCATCATCACTTGCTCAATTTTAGTGTGTGTAATGAAATCAATCGCTTTCTGCTGCTCGGCGGCTGCTGCAGTAGCTCTGCTGATCAGTTTAGCAGCAATTCCATCTGGCTGCTATGCTGGTGAACCACAGTCACCGAACAGCTTTCCAACGGCGGCCCAAGACCCACTGCCCAATGGCTACTCGACCTTTGCCCTGGCGCCCGCCGGAATGAAGCCGCCCAAGGTGCGCAAGCCACCTTATCTTCCACTCAGTCTAGAATGTCCAGGTAAGCAAACTATCCCCAATGTAGACATTCTTTTTAGCTAATCTTTTAATTTTCCATTTACCAGGACTGCACGACGGCACTGGCCTGATCGCGCGGAACAACCTCTGCGGCGACCTCAACCAGGGGCTCATTCCCCGTAACCCGATGGGCCAGTCGGCGTTCGGACAGCCCTATCCCTTGTAATTGCACTTTCCAGGTTTTCGATTTTTCCCAATAACTTTTCTAATCTTGTTTCAACTTTTGCAGCGAGCTGCTGAAAAATAAGACGCTGCAGTTTCTCTCGCGGACGCTGCCCTACCTCAAGGAGGAGATCGAGTCCATACCGAAGGTGGCCCGCTTCGTCAAGCCGTCGGAGTTTTTTGAGAAAAAGTAATCATCTAGCCAATGTTTCACCTTTTTTAGCCCCTAATCTAATCACTCTTTTTTCCATTTCAGTCAATCCTCCCGTCGGTACGCTCGTTCGATAGCCTCCTCATCAATCGCAGGTGATCCTTCCGGCCAGGACCTGTCCTCTGAGCGAAGCTCAGCACTTCTGAACGGAACTTTGGCCAAAACTGCTGTGGGCACTGCTGCAAAGTCGTCCCCGATTTCAGTCGGCGGCGGCGGCGGCGGCGGCGAGGTGAAGGGCATCCCCGAGGTGAAGGAGGTGAACATCACCAAGCTCTCCCGTCAGCAGCTGTGCGAGGGCAATGTGCTCTGCCAGGCGCTTGAATCGCTCAGAGAGGACGGCCTCCTCTCCAAGTCCTTCCTCTCCAATGTCGTCTCGGCGGTGGGCAATGTCGCCAGTGGTGGAGGTGGCACCGGAAGCAGCGGAAGCAGCGCTGGAGCACTTTCCTCTCTCCTCGAGCAGCTCACCTTTCCTTCAGCAGCGGCAGACAACAGCAGCAAAAGCGGCGCTGGCAGCTCTCTGGCGGCAAATCGAAACAAGCTGGCCACGCTGATGACCCTCTCGCAGCTGTTGCCCTCGCTCACCTCTTCCTCTTCCTCTTCCTCTGCAAGTGACTCAAACGGCGGAACTCCCACTTCAGGAGATGGAAGTTCCTCCTCTTCTTCCAGCAACGCCTACAGTCCTCTGCTTCCATCATCGACTACCTGCAAAGTCTGCAGTCGCCCAAAACGAGCAGCTCTTACTACTCAGGCGGAGCGACCAAGCGAAAGTCCACCGTCGACCAGCAGCCTACCGAGCCGGAGTTTAACCTGCAAAGTGGTGGAACCGGGCCCGACCCGAGCGCCCAGACGCCCTGCGCCTCCAAGGAGGAGTACATCTCGCCGACGTACGCCCGTAACTACCAGGGCGTCTGGAAGTACGTGGTGCAGATTCCCAACGAGGGCTACTTCACGCAGACCGTCCAGCAGACCACCTGTCTGAAGACGAGGTGTGACCTGGTGGAGGGAGGGACCTGTCGAGAGTCGCCCAGGTACGTCCAGTTCACCAGAACCTTCAAGAAAAGTCCTAATTTCTAATCTAATCCTATTCATTCCCCCAGATGGGTGTCCCTCCTCGTCGCCGAGATCTTCTACCCGAACGTTTACTTTCCGGTGAACCAGCTGATGCCGATGCTCTACCAGAAACAGCAGCAGCAGCAACAACAACAACAAAACCAGCACCAGCAGCTTCCCAACCGGCCCCCACCAGTTATCACCCTCATCATCACCCTCAGCAGCTTTCTCAGTCCTCGGCAGCTTCCCAAAGCAGTCTCCACCACCAGTACCAGGTTCTAAATAGCAATCACCACTCGTCGCAGCAGATCAAACGCCAGCAGACTGGTGGTGGTGGTGGTCATTCCTATCGACCTGGAGCTCAACAAATCCCACAGCTGAACCAGCTGACCAAGGCCGAGCTGGCAGCCCTCGTGAACATGCTCAAGCGCAGTGATAATGGACAGCAGGTGCAGCACAGCAGCAGCATCACATCCCGGACTGGCAAATGTGGAGCTGCTCGCCAGACGAGCCAGGGTGGCAAAGTTGGCAGAGGCGGAAACTAAGGCTGTTCCATCTTCTGAAGAAATTCTCGGAGATTCGCTCTCCAGTTCAGGGGATTCGAGTACTTTGAGCACAAAGGAGGAGGGGGCGAGGCTGCTGGTGGTGGACAGCAGCAGCAGCACTGCGACGGCTACGACAAGATTGGCTGCTACGTGGTGCGCGTCTACTACGACTGGTTCCTGGTGAACGGCAGCTGCAAGTGCTGGAAGGCCACCAGTGGTCATGGCAACGGTGGTCTGAACATCAACGAGACCATCAAGCGCATCTTCATCGGCAAGTGGAAGAAGAAGTGAAGATCTAGTACGTCGATTCATTCACCATCAGCATATACTCATCAGTTTACTCATCAGGGAACATTTTACTGATAGTAGGTTTTAGTACATGTTAGGAGATGTTAGCTATTTTCTTCTTCTTCCTCCTCCTCTTCTTGATCTGACACTTTTTTTCAGAACACTTTTGTAAATAATGACTCAACTGGCAGCGTACAGAGTAGCATTTCAAGTATGGGCAAACGAGTGTTTACCGAACTGTCACCTGCTTCGGTGCTGTAACAAGCCGAAGTTCTCGCTCTCTTTTTGTGTGGAATAAAAAAATTTGCTTTTTCTTTATCAGTGTGGTCAGCTCAGTAAGTCAAAGTTTTGTCTTCAAGTGCTTTCACACTAATTGTACGATTACCACGATTGGCACACGTGCATCGAAACGAGTTCATCACCGATGACTGACGTGGCGAGTGCCACTGGTCAGGGTGATCAGGAATGAGCTGGCGGTGGTGGCAGGGGGTGATGTACACTGTGTTTGTACAGTGCTGCTGCTGCTGCTGGTGGCAATGACTTGCCGCCCAGACTCAGTTGTCCTGCAGACACCGAGGAGAGCAGACATGCCTGCTCTCTGCCCCCTGCTGCTGCTCTTAACTGACGGCATGGCCTGCGCCCGCCGCCGCCGAAGACATCGGCTGGCTCTGCCACGTCCAGGACTGGCCATCCTTCTCTCTTGGATCACCCTCATCACCATCACCATTTCCATCCTCTTCTCTCACTCTCGCTCTCGCTCCCACCGGCTCCCCAGCAGCCAGAACTCTTCCCCTTCAGATAAGTACTCTGGGCGTTTGTTGTGCTTCAGTTCTTGATACTTTGTGTAACCGTTTGCTTTCTCCCTTTTTTTGCAGGATCGTCACCTTTCTGGTCTGCTCTGGTCTTCATCACCTTCTCGCCCTCACTTCTCCTCTCTTCCTGCACCAGCCGAGCTGAAGGACGAGCTGATCATCACCACCACCACCATCATCATCACCACCACCACCATCATCACCACCACCACCATCATCATCATCATCGTTACCTGCAGTCAACTTCACTCGAGGACGACGACTGAAGAGGACGGTGGTCTGGCGGCCAGCAGCAACATTAGCCCACTTCGAAGATGGGTGGATGGATGGATGGAACCGAGGATGGACGGGACAGCCCAAGTCGAGGATGGCATCGCCGCCGAAGGATCATCATCATCATCATCAGCATCATCATCATCAACAGTCTTTGGCTTGGACAGCCGAGGACTTAGTTTTCTTTTGTAAAACTTTGTAATGTTTGGATGATTTAGAATGAATAAAGACAAGTTGAAATACATGTTTGAAGAGTGTTTTATTTGTTTATTATAAAATACAAAAAGGAAAGGAAAGAAAGGAAAGAAGAGGCAGCAACCCATGGCCTCCTCCCTTCCCTCTACTTACCCATCCTCGTCGCCGTCTTCAGACAGTCGACCGTCCTTGTCGACTGTCCTCTTCGGTCCCCCCACGTCCGAGGGAGGACAGTAATATCTTGACGGACCTGATCTTTTGATTACCCAGCAAATGTGCAAGGAGGAAAGAGCGGTCGAGACGCTCCAAGCACTAGCTGCGCACCATTTATGGCTGGTGTTCCCCACCATCTTCAGCAGATCGACCGCCAGTGTCGACTGCCTCTTCAGCAAGGCAACCGTCCTGTTGCCTGCCTCTTCGCCCCGTCGTCGTCGGTCTTCAGTCTTCGTCTTCGTCTTCGGTTTTCGTCGTCGTCGTTGGTCCTCGTTGCATCCATCCTGGTCGTCCATCCCGGTCGTCCTCGGTCCTCGTAGCCGTCGGTCTTCATCGATGTCCATCCTGGTCGCCATCCATCCTGGTCGTCGTCGGTCCTGGGGCTCGCTGGAAAAGGTTTAAGGTTAGAATGGCCAGGTGCTAATCACACTGGCCATGGGTTGCTGCCGGTGAAAGAAAAGAAAGAAGGAAGGAAAGAAAGATTAAGAGCACCAGCATAGACACTGGCGCTCTTGTGGTGATGATGATGATGATGATGGTGATGATCTTCAGGCCGAAGCGGGCGCGGGTGCCATCCGAAAGGCGCGCAAGCGAGAGAGACCAGAGAGACTGCAAGGTATAAAAGGAAGTTAGATTCAAAGTAAAACAAACATGGACAATGGACTTACCTCGTCGGCGAGACTTGAGATGATCTTCACCACCAAAACAAAAAGCGCGCACGGGCGCTATCAGCAACAGCAGCGGTGGCGGCGGCATGACCGTCCTCGTCGGTGTATGTACGGCAAATGAGGCGACTGTAGCGCCAGCGACAACGGCGGCCGAGGCAGACAGTCTGCTATCAGGGGTGCCCGTCGTAGATGCAATGCAAGATACCGAAATGGGAACTTCAAATGCGGATATCTCGGGAAGTACTTGAGCTATCAAGGTTTTGTTTGCGCAGGGACACTCCACTATGCGTTTTGCGTCGAATGGGACCATAAAACGGGCAGGTTAGATTTTTGATCAAATCGGCCAAATCTGTAAGGCTATAGCCTTCAAGATTTTGAAAATCTGATCAAAAATTTTTATTGCAGATTCTGACAGTACTCGACGAGAGGACTCCAAATCTAAAAAAACTTTTGCTCCAGAACCACAGGAACATGGTCAATTTTAACTTTTAAAGTTAATTAAAAAATAATTCATAGTTCCAGTGTTGGCCGCTGCGAAAATGTGAGGCGCTACTAGCGCAGACGATTTTTTACGCATTTTTCCGAAAAAACGCGGTTTTTCAGGTTGCGCTGGTAGCGCCTCACATTTTCGCAGCGGCCAACACTGGAACTATGAATTATTTTTTAATTAACTTTAAAGTTAAAATTGACCATGTTCCCGTGGTTCTGGAGCAAAAACTCTTTTGGATTTGCAGTCCTCTCGTCGAGTACTGTCAGAATCTGCAATAAAAATTTTTGATCAGATTTTCAAAATCTTGAAGGCTATAGCCTTACAGATTTGGCCGATTTAGTCAAAAATTTGAACCTCCTCATTTTATAACAGATTCTTAAATTACTCGACAAGAGGACTCCAAATCTGAAAGAATTTTTTACCTAAGGCCACGGAAACATGGCCAATTTTAATTTTAAAGTTAATTAAAAATTAATAAAGTTTTCGGTGTTGTCCGCTAGGAACGCCACCGTCGTCGCCATCTTGAAAGTGGCGTTAAAAAATCGTCCACGAATTTTATTTTTCTCGTGTTCAGAAAACCAGGAAAATAAACTTTGTGGAGCCCCTGCTGCCATCTGGTGTCTGTCGGATGAACATGGCGCAAGAATCCGACTTGCACCAAAGTACGGTAATTCAACCCGACTTTAAAACTCCAATTACCATGTATAACAAATGTCTATATTTATTTTGTAAATTCATTAAAATTGGAATGCATAGAAATAGGTGTGTGTTGAAGAAAAGCAGTTTTGCTAAAATCAGTAAAAGTAAAAGACACATAGTATTGAAGTATAAACAAATTACAATGCTCTGGTGGTAAAAATCACTCAAGATTAAAAATAAGAATAAAACACATTTCTTTGAAGAATAAATACTTTTGCCTGTCCGGTGATGCTCATCATCGGCTGAATTGGTAGTAATTGCTCAAGCACATACTTTCTGGAGGGAAGTTAAGTTCGCGGACTAGAAGAGAGCCTTCTGCTGTTGCTGCTGATGAATGAATGGGCAAGCTCCAATCTGTAGTCCAAGTCAAAGAAGAGGAGGAGAAGAAGAAGATAGGAGAACTCCGAGAAAGTTGAGGAGTGTTGGAATGCTGTGTGTTAGTGGTAGTAGAATCAGGCACCGAAGTTGGCATCATCATCATCATCATCACTGGAGGCGATTATTATTGCTAGCGATTGAGGAGGAGTTGACTCCTAGTACCGATTACTGTACTCGTGGTTCCACCGGTTGAAGTCAATGTTGTACACGAGAAAGCGGCCATTCTCCAGGCCGACGAGCAGGTACTTCAGGTCCACCAGCTGAAGGGAGCGAATGCGGTCCACGGGCTGAAGCCTTGAGCTGCTGCCCCTCCGGCCAAAGAGCCACCGCCTGACGGCGCATCGGCGGTGTTGAAGCTGTACAGCGGCGTCAGGTCAAAGGCGCGGAGAATCTTGATGGTCGTTCCGCCCTCTGTCAGGAGAATGTACTCTCCGTCGCGACTGGTCTGGAGGATGACGCTGCCGTCCTTGTTGCCGCCGCCGGCAATCTCCACGCACTTGATCAGATTGCCCTTCAGGTTGTAGGTGAAGAGGTAGCAGCCACCGCCGGAGGTGCCGTTTGCACCGGAGCTAGAGGAGGAGGAGGCTGAGCTGGAGTTTCGCTTCAGCGGCCTTCGACCGGCTGCACTTCCTCTTGAAGAGGAGGATCCATCCGCCTCGGGAACGGCGATGCCAATGATGAAGCCCAGCTCACGAGAATGGTCAGACTGCTGATGGTGTATCGGTGTCGTCAAAGTTTGGTGGAAAAGCTGAAGAGGAAGAAGTTCCAGTGGACAGTGGCTGCCTGTTGTTCAAGCTCTGCTTCTCCGCCGCTGAAACTTCAGTCGCTCCAGCAGCAGTACAGCGGTGTGTGGTGGCTGTGGTGGACGAAGACGATGAAGAGGGCGAAGAGGAGGGCGAGGCAGCACCACCGCCGGCGGCAGCGGCGCTCTTGGCCGCCTTGCTCTGCTTCGTCTGCTCAAAGCCCTCCTTGCCGAGCATGCTCGCCTCAATGTTGGCATCTGTTGAAAAGGGAGGTAAACAAAACGAATCATAATCAGTTTCAAAGTTCAAAACACAACTAAAAAATATTTTACTTACCAACAACTCGCTGCGTCGAAGAACCATTGCCCGAGCGGAAGACACTCATCCCCGGCGAGCTGGTTCCACCGATAAAGCCACTCCTCCCAAAGCTGCCGCCGCCGCCACAAAGCCTAAATCGAAAGTCCACCTCGGTGATGCACTCCCCCTGACTGGTGGTGTGAATGAGCACTCGACTGGCGCTGCTGCTGACGATGATGCCCAGCTCGGCGCTGATCAGCACCGAGCTGACCGGCGCCTGGTGGCCGACCAGCGTCAGCTTGGGCAGCGGATTGCCCCCCGCAGAGGACTGAAAGTAGTTGGCCGAACTTCCGCCAACACTTCCGCCTCCACTGCCGCCGCCCTCCACCACCGAGTACTTGGCGTTCCACGTCCAGAGGAGGACGCTGCAGTCCTGGCTGCCGCTGACCAGGTAAAAGTCGGCGGCAATGTTGCACTCGCTGCGCGCCAGACAGGTCACCAGGCCCTTGTGCCCGTAGACGACCTGCACCAGGCGGCCGCTGTCCGTCGCGTAGACGCGAAAGGAGGCGTCGTAGAAGGGCGCCAGGAGGATGTACTTCGCGTCCATCGTCACCACGTAGGCGGCCGGCAGGCTGCTGCACAGCCCGTTCGTGTCCAGCAGCTGGCGGCTCTTGCTGGCGAGGGCGGCGGCGGTGGCCGCCGCAGAGGGCGTCGCCCCCGCCTGCTGACCACTGCCACCACCGCTGCCTATCAGCGAGGCGAGCGCCGGGTCCATGACCAGCGGCGCACTGGCGTTCTCCTTCACCGCCCACCGATGGAGTGAGTACTGCTGGTGGGCGTTGATGGTGACAATGGTAGAGGTGGCTGCCGCCCCCGCCCCCGAGGAGGAGGACCCAGAGGAGGAGGAGGAGGAGCCGCCGCCAGAGGAGCCAGAGACGAGGTGACTGCCTCCTGAACCGCCACCGCCACCACCACCTCCGGTGCAGGCGGAAATGTGCACCACCGGGGCGTTGAAGGGAAACTTCAGCGCCATGGAGAGCTCGTCCAGCGCCCCGCTGAACATCAGCGGCGACACGTGGAGGGCGCTGCTGCGCGGCGGGTGCGGGTCGGCGGTCAGCTGCGAGGGCGTCTGACCGAAGTGGCGAATCTGCGTCTCGATGGCCTCGCGCAGCGACGGCTCGCCAATCGCCGCCAGGTCGATGTTCCCCTCGTAGGTGAGGTAGTAGAAGACGTTCACCGCGCGGACCGCCTCCGGGCCGCGCTGCTTGTAGCCGAAGATGAGGTCGATCCACTGGTGCAGCTGACAGCTGACCAGGTCCGACTCGAGGGCGGTTCGGTGGATGCGCACAAAGTGCTCCGGGCTTTCCGCCCAGGCGGGCAGCTCAATGTCGGGCAGGAGGCTACCTCCTCCATCCCCTCCGCCGCCACCTCCGCCGCCATTGCAGCGGTAAAAGATCTCCGGGAGGTAGAAAAACTCCGGAATGAGCTCCTTCACGTTCTGCTGGCCGCCCATCAGCGAGGCGACCCAGGCGTCGCGAATTGACTTGAAGAGGCGGACTCTCATCCTCGATGCCGCCGTCCTGCAGCGAGAGGTAGATGGAGAGGAAGGGCTGAATGCGAATCAGCCAGCTGAGGGTGAAGGCGCCGTCGAGTAGTGCGTTCCGTAGTGGAAGGCCGGCACGAGGGCGTTGTCCCAGCTGCTGTACCGCTCGATGAACTCCTCCCGCCGCTCGGAGTTGAGCGCGCCGATCGGCTTGCTGAGGTCGCGAAAGTTGGTCGGCTGGGCGAGGTCCAGCTCGGCGCCCTCGTAGTTGGTGAGGATCCAGGGGAAGACGGGGTACTGGTTCAGGTCCTGGTAGGTGCGGCCGGCGATGGTGTTCAGGAACATCAGGTACTCAAAGTTGGACACCTCCCGTTTCTGCCAGCGGGCGGTCATGTTGGAGGAGGAGAAGAGCTGGCGGGGCGTCATGAGGCTGGCGCGCCGAGACTGCGAGATGCCGTACTTGACGCCGACGCCCACCGGCGGCAGGTAGCGCACCACCTTCTTGACGGTGTCAAAGTCGGCAAAGGCGAACATCACCGAGGTCCGTTGCGAGAGGAAGATCTCCAGGGCATTTTGCTGCAGCAGGTAGCGGCGCGTGAAGATGGCGCGAATGTCGGCGAAGCTAATCTTGCCGTTGTAGGTCAGAAGGTCGCAGTACTGCAGCGCCACCAGGTCCCAGTCCTTGAACTCCTTCAGCGAGCCGCCCTTGGGGCCGATGCCGGAGAGGCCGCGGAAACCGGAGGCGGTGGCAGAGTCGGCGGCGGTGTTGGTGCTGCGCTGGTGCTGAAGAGTGGGCGGGTTTCCGGAAGAAGAGGTCCGGTTGCCACCACGCTGCTACTGACCGGCACCTGCTGCTCCACGTCGCTGCTGTTGTGCGCCTCAAAGAAGATCTCACTGGAGGTAATCTGGAGGATGCCCTCGATGGTGTAGATCGCCCAGATCAGCGCACACTCCACCGAGTAGAGCACCGAAGAGCTGAACTCCACTGAGGAGCTGCCGGCGGCAGCAGGCAGCGGCCGCCGCTTCCGCTTCTGCACCGGCCGAGTCCTCGCCGTCCCAGATGCCAAAGGAGGAGTCGGCGCTGTCGTCATCCTCCAGCAGCAGACTTCCATTGGGATTGTTGTGGCTGTTGCCGTTGCTGTTGCTTGCAGACACTCCACCGCCACCGCCTCCACCACCGCTGTTGCCTCGATTCGGCGGCACAATCGGCGAGGAGAGGTGGTCAGCGTTATTTTCAGCGTTGCTTTCAGTGCAGCTGTTTGAAGCAGCAACTTCAGAGAGGCCAGCCCCGCCGGCCAGCGCCTTCAGCCGCCCACTGAGCGACTCCCCCAGCGATCGTAGACAAATCGCCGCCGTCGCCGCGAGTCATCCTCCCAGCTGTCCAGCTTAAAGTACCGCCGTCGCTCGCTCTCATTCATCTGCTGGCGCAGTGACTCCTTGAAGCGGCTGAAGATCATCCAGTCGCGGCGCTTGGCGCTCAGAATCAGCGAGTTGATGATGCTCTCCTCCTGCAGGCGGGCCGCGTTCGTCTCGATGATGGTCTGCGTGAAGGCGTCGTGTTTGGTCACATCGTCCGCCCGCAGCCGGTTGAGAATGAACTCCGCCTCCATGGCCACCCGAACGATGTGGTCCTTCATCGCGTGGGACAGCAGCCGGCCCTCGTTGATCAGCTCGATGAAGGCGAGGCCGGCGTTCTTCTGCAGCGTGTTCTGCCACTCCTGCGAGCAGAGCAGCATCACCAGCTCCACCGGACTGGCGTCCGCCCGCTTGAAGGTCCGTATCGCCTCGCGGGTGATCAGCTCCTGGCCGTGCGAGCCGAGCAGCGTCTTCGAGAGGAAGGCGGCAAAGTCGACGATGATCTCCTTGAGGAGAGGGCAGATGCTGCTCAGCGTCGCCTCCAGCTTGCTGGTCAGCTTCTCGCTGATGTTCGAAGAGGAGGAGGAGGAGGAGTTGTTTTTTGTGGAAGAGGACAGCTCCACAGAGTCCATGGCGTTCCCCTCTTCAGCGGTGGAGTTCACCTTCAGCTGTGCTTCGCCGCCATTCATCGGCGGCGGCGGCGGCGGCACAGCCTGCTTCGGCTCAATAATGTCCCGGTACTTGCTGACCATCAGCACGGAGATAAAGTACAGCGTGGCCAGGGCGAGAAACTGCGACTGCCTCGTGTCCGAGTCGGCGTCCCGGTAGATGCACGCCCGCAGCCGGTTAATGTCCATCTCCTGCAGCAGCGAGGCGGAGTCCTTGATGGGCGTTATCAGGCCGTAGTGCAGACTGTCCATGTCCAGGGCCACCGTCTTGTAGGCGATCAGGTCGCTCAGCTCGGGGTTGAAGTCGACGGCAAAGAGCTCCGCCGAGCTGACGATGCTGACGCCCTTGTAGAGGTACTCGTTCTCGCTGATCAGCTCAAACTCGTACGGAGCAGAGGAGGAGGATGACCCGGGCTGAGTGGATCGCTGCAGCAGCAGACAGTTCTTCACGGCAATGGTGCAGACGATGCGCAGGCACTGGCGGAGAATGCCCCCGCTGGACATGTTCTTCTCCGCCTCCAGCTCGGTGAAGTTGACGTGCGTCGCTGCAAAGCACAGCAGGTCAATCAGATTGGCGAGGCGGTAGATGAGAAAGTTGGCCTGCGAGCTGCTGAAGCCCTCGCCGCCGATGGTGACGCAGGCGGCGGCAGAAGCGGAAGTTGAAGAAGCCGCATTGGAAGAGGAAGAGGAGGAAGAGGCCGAGGTGCCGCCCGTGGCCGAGGCGAGCAGCGGCAGCAGCCCACCGGAGCTGATGATGACATTGTCGCAGAGCTGGCTGATCAGGTGAATGGCGTTGATGATGTAGATCTGGTTGTCGGCATTCGCCAGCACCGCCTCCATCGCCGAGGCGGCCGCCGCAGAGGAAGAGGCGTTGGAGGCGTTGGACTTGTTGGAGCCCACCGAAGAGCTGGAGCCGGCTGCAGCAGCACGGCGAGCTAGCTCCCCCGGCGTCCAGCTTAAAGTCGCCGCTGCTCTGGCTGCGCCACACCTGCAGATCGGCCTCGATGGAGTAGAGCAGGTCGTTGAGCAGTTTGAGGTGAAGGGCACTCCAGCGAAACTCAGGTATGCGAAAGGCGGGCGTCGCGGAGACGGAGATGGACGGCTTGCTGGACGGTTTTGCTGATGCCGCCGCTGTAGACTTGGAAGTCTCAGTGGCTTTAGTGTCGTCGTCGCAGATTGCTGCTGCTGATCATCGTAGCGACCCTTCCGACTGGGCGCCGCGTCTGTGGCTGTGGGGAAGAGGAGGAGTTTGCCTCCGCTGAAGCCGTGGCAGCTGTTTCCGAAGACTCAGAGGCGGTCTTTACTCGTTTGCTGCTGTTGTTGTCCTCTGCGGCCGATTCCTTTGCCGCCCCCAGGGCCGATTCATTCTGAATGGAGCTAATGGTGCAGATGGCGGCAGGCTGCTGCTGCTGCTCGGCAGCCCCTTCATCATCGTCCTCATCATCGCCCTCTTCATCATCTGCAACATCTTCTTCATCATCCTCTTTATCCACTTCATCACCTCCGCCGCCATCAGCTTCCTTTCTCGAGACTTTTTTGCTGCTTTTCTTCTTCTCCTGCCGCTGCTCTCCTCGCTCATCCTCGGGTCGCGGATCGTCTGCCGATTCGGCCTGCTTGGTCGCCGCCTTGTCACCACCACCTTCAAGTGATTCGAGGCCACTGACTTGACCTTGGCGCCACCAGCACCGCCGCTTCCACCAATGCCACTGGCGGCCAAGTTAGACCGCAGATTCTCCATCGACTTTTTCCTCGACTCCAGCAGATAGGCGTCCATGTAGCTCTGAGTTGAGGCGGCGGCGGCGGCGGAAGCACTTCCCTTTCCGCCAAACTGCTCATTAAAGTCGTCAAAGGAGATCTTGGCGTGGATGATGGCCAGCGTGTCGATCCAGACGCGCCAGCCGCCGTACTCGTACTTGATGGCGTGGTAGAGGAGGATGCGGAAGATGGCCAGTATCTGGTTGGTCACCAGGTCGTTCTTCGCCTCCACCAGGTTGATCAGCCAGTGCTGCCAGACGGACATTTGGAGACTAGGCGGCGGTTCTCGCGGTTGTTGATCAGCAGCGACCAGAGGTCGTTGATGAAGAGCTCCTTGATCTGCTGCGCACTGCTGCTCTTCTCCTCTGCTGTAGTCGAAGCTGTGGTCGAGGTGGAGTTCAAGGAGAGGCACCTGCCGTCTCCGCTTGCCCTCAATCAGCAGCGTGGCAATGACCTTCAGCACCATGGCATTCTCAATCTTCAGCACCGAATTGCAGGGACTGGTGATGCGAATCGACTCGATACTGGTCTCCGTCAGAATCTCAAACAGCGCACTGTAGGTGGCCATGGAGAGCGGCGTGAAGCGCATCAGGTGCTCGCACAGCAGCATGTACAGGTTGTGCGGCCCCATGACGTCCGACTTGCGCTTCGCCGTGCTGCGACTGAGAAAGTACCCCAGCAGCTTCAGCGCCTGAATGCGAATCTCCTCGTTGGCGGAGTTCAGTAGCTTGAAGACCGTCTGCACGCCCTGCTTCCCGTCAAAGGCAGGTATCAGAGAGGCGGGGTGCTCGCACATCAGCGACTGCAGCATCTGCAGGACATCGAGCACGTTGGCGTCCTCGTGCACCGTCGTCAGGTAGTTGAGCACCGCCTGGAGCTCGTCGAGGTGAATGCCGCCGCCCTTGATGATGAGCTGCTTGATGAAGAGGAGGATGTAGGAGCGAATCGTCTCCAGCTCGTCGTAGGAGGGCCGGAGGGAGTAGTCCGTCGCCCGCACCGAGTAGCCCTTCTCCTCCGCCAGCCAGTAGTAGTACTTGAGCGAGTGGAAGCAGCTGGAGGACGGTGCTGATGCGCCGCACCTCGTTGAAGATGATGCCGTTGAGGACGGCCGCAGAAGAGCTGCTAGAACTTCCACCACCACCACTTCCGCCATTGCTGATGCTGGCCAGCGTGGCGGCGGCCACCGGCGCATTCGCCCCGCTGAGGAACTCATTGCTGAGGTAGCAGTACAGCTTCAGCTGAATCTTCGCCTCGACGTACACCCACAGCGAGGGGTTGAAGAGGACATTGTCGAGCATCTGCTTGAGGATGAGAGGCGCGTCGGGCCGCCGCCACTGCCACCACCTCCGCCGGAAACTCCCGCCGTGCTAATCAGCGTCTTCGTCAGGCCCAGCAGCACCTCCAAGGTGTCGGCGGTGAGGAGGAGGCGGGCGTTCCGGCCGAGAATGGCCGCAATCGTCACAAACCGGCCGCCTGCAGCATCTCATTGCCGAACCACTGGGGACTGTACTCCAGCAGGTCGCAGATGAAGCCAATCAGCGTGCCGACGGCTCCGCATCGGCCCTCCCCGCAAACTTGTAGAGCAGTGGGAGGAGGGCGCGGATGCCGCCCACCGACTGCAGCGTCGCCGCGATGCTGTAGGTGCGCACGGCGGTGGCCGAGCCGAGGAGGGCGGCGTGCGGACTGGAGGTGAAGTAGCTGGTGTTGCCCTTGGGCAGGCCCTGCAGACACAGGCGCTCGCTCTCCACCGCCACCGGCGTGTACAGGCAGAAGATGGCGGCGGCGAGCTTCTCCTCGTAGAGGACGCGGCGGATGCCCACCGGCAGCTCCAGCTGGCTCTCATTCGGGTGGCGGTACTCGCCGACGTAGCTGGCGCCCAGCCGGTGGATGGAGCAGATCTGCGAGGGGCTGAGGGCCTCGTGGAAGAGGTACAGGGAGGCGATCTGCCCGCTGAAGAGGTAGGTGTCGTGGAGGTCGGGCGTGCCGCCGATGAAGCACTTGTCGAAGTGGTCGCCGGTGGCCACCTGCCAGGCCATCTCGGTGTTGGCGTCAGCTGCCCGTTGACGTAGACCTTCACCTCGGCGGTGCGCCACCGGGCGACGTAGGTGATGGCGCAGTGGAACCACCGGTGGGGCGTGAACTCGTAGGGAATGCAGTGCTGGAAGCCCTTGCCCTTGATCTTCATCGAGGTGAGGACGAGGCAGTTGCCGGTGAAGTGGGCGGAGTAGCCGACGCCCGACTTGGCCGTGCGGAAGTAGTAGAGGTAGGGCTGCGAGTTGGTGGCGTTCGACTCCAGGCGGAACCAGGTGACGAAGGTCCAGCCATTTTGGATGGGCCACTTGGTAAAAGGGGGCAGGGCCATCACCGAGCCGTTGATGCCGGGAAAGGCGAAGAAGGCGGTGGGGCGGTTGCGCTGGTAGAGGTTGGCGTTGCGCAGGTAGTGCAGCAGCCGGGGGTCCTCCTCGCTCAGGCGGAGATGGCCAGCAGCTCCTTGACGTTGCAGCTGTAGGTCGTCTGGAGGTTGATGATCTCGCGGATGAAGTGCTTGATGAGGTGGTCGAGGTGGGCGGTCTGCGTGATGGCCACCAGGAGGAGGTCCTTGCTGAACTCGAGGTTGAGCAGCGACTTCTTGAGGACGGCGATGAGGACGCTGAGAATCTCCGCCACCACCTTTGAGGGGAGCATCTTCAGGTAGTCGCAGAAGAAGAGGCGCAGCGTCTGCGGCCGCTTGATGCGCTGCATGTCGTCGGTGATCAGCAGCTTGAGGATGTTGTCGGTGATGAGGTTGATCTCATTGACGTGGATCGAGTGGTTCGCCGACATGGCGGCGAGGATTTTCGTGCACAGCAGGCCGAACTTGACCTCGTCGAGGTGGAGCTATCGGCCAGCACCTCGTTGATGTCCTCGTAGAAGGAGGTGATAGTGGTGGGCGGAGGAGGAGGAGGTTGTGGAGCTGATGGAGGAGAAGGGTTTATCATGGCGGTCATCGTGGTCGGCGTGATGATATTTGTGACAGTGGCCACTGCTGGTGCTGCTGCGGCTGCAGCAGCTGTTTCTACCGGCACTTTAGTATTGCTAGGCGTCGAGGCTGAAGTTGGTGGTGATACTGTAGCGGGACTTTCCACTTCACTCGCCTTCTTTTCGTTATCAACAATTGTGGTGGTGGCTGTTGTTGTGTTGCTTTTGCTGGGGTTATTGCTGGTGCTGCAGCAGGTCTCCAGTGCCGTTTTGCTAGGGCTCTTATCAGCCGGAACTGCTGCTGCTGCTGTTGTTGTTGTTGACTCGGTCGACTTGGGCTCATCAGCGCTGACTGTGACGGGCGGCTGCTGCAGCGGTTGGTCACCGGATTCCACAGTCGCTTTTGGTGAGTCAGTAGCATCGTTCAGCTCCGAGTTGACAGCGCCGACCACGCCGCTATCGACTGCCTTAGCTGAAGCAGCGGCAGCAGCAGCGGCAGCTTTAGCATCCTCTGATTCAGGAGTAGAACTTTCCTCTGTGCTCTTTTTCTCAGCTTCCTCGGTGCCATTCACCACTACCAGTGGCTGTGGCTCTGGTTGTTGTTGCTCTTCCTTCTGCTTTTGCTTTTCAGGTGCTGGCGGAGGTGATGAAGATGTTGATGGAGAGGCAGCAGCATCTTTGCTGTTTAATTGCTGGGAAGGCACTTCTACGGTGGTTGACGTGTCCAGGAGGACGACCGGCGGAACACCATCAGCATCAGTTACAACTGGGGACGATTGTTGTTGTTCAGGTTGTTCAGGCTGCTGTTGTGGTTGTGGTTGCTGCTGCTCAACTTTCGCCGCTGCTGGACTTTCCACCACTGGTTCATCCGATTCTACCCTGATGAGCTCTGGTTGCTGCTGGTCAGCCGAGGTGAAAGTGATCACAGAATCAGAATCAATCGCTTCTAGCACCGGTGCTGAAGAAGTTTCCTGAATTGCACCTTCCACTCCTCCTCCGCTGCTCTCAGCACCACCAGGCGTCGTCTGCAGAAGTTTTTTGCCATCATCAGCGACGACGACATCGGCTGATGGAGAGGCGGCAACGATAACAGCTTCAGTAGCTTCAGTAGCTTCGGCTGCTTCAGTAGCTTCAATGGCTTCCGTTGCTTCAACAGCTTCCGAAAGAGGAGGAGGAGGTGAAGAGGATGGCGGAATATCGCCGCCTCCACCGCCGTCTTCACTCATTGCACTTTTGACTTGTAGTACTTTTTGTTGATGCACAGTTCAAAGAGATGGCAAACTTCAGAAGAAAAGAAGAAGAAAAGGGTGAAAGTAGACTCCTTGGCGACAAGCCAACCAATTAAGAGAAACCAGAAAATGGCTGTTGACGCCGCTGTAGTTGATGATAGTTCTCTCTTCTGCCTGCTTTGACAAGGAAGATGACGCGAAAGACTGTGCAATGAAATGATTTGCCGATTCTACAACACTGCCAGCAGCAGCAGCACAAGGCAGCCAATGTTGATGATGAGCGATAGTGGTTCGGCAGCAGCAGCAGCAGCAGCAGCAGAGTGGGTTCTGCCCCGTAATGGATCCCCCGATGAGTCATTCATCGAGTACACTCTCCCGGACACTGGCCGCCTGCCGGTGTGGGCGTGGGCAGTACCGACCACTGCTGGCACTGCTCTCGCTTCTGCGGCGGCTGCTGCGGGCGCCGCCTTGTCAGTCAGGCAGCCAGGCAGACAGCAGCAGACAGTAGAAATCTGCCTCAGTAGAAGTACTTTTTGCGCTGTCGTGGCCAAATGACGGAGCAGATTATTACCACCGCCACCACCACCATCATCATTACAACAGCATGTTGCTACACATCAAAGCAGCAGCATTACATGCACATCGAGAAGAGCAGACAGAGCGAGAGGAGACACTGACACACATGACGACGGCAGGCGAGCTTCGAAAACTTCCGCCCACACCAGTCGCCGCCGATTGCCAGGTGTACACTTTTGCTGTCTGTTGCTGTTGCCACCGGCATAAACGGTGTGGCGCCATCGTGAATGTAGGAAAGCAAGGAGTCTTTACTTTTTCCAGCCTAATCATCATCATCATCATCAATAAGGGTCCTCTCCCTTAGCCGGTGAAATGGCGGTACCCTCGGTAGAGGAGCGCAGCGGCGAGGAGAACCGCCGAGGTGGTGAAGAGTAAGTTTTGTGGCTGGTGATGCTCCACTTTGGCCATCAGCTTTGAGATAATACTGGGCGAAATGGGCCGGCCGATCATGTAGTACTTCCCAGTGGAGACGATCTCCACCTCGTCGATGAGGGCGCCCATGGCCACCGCCCCATTGCCGGCGCCCTTCTCCAGCAGTATCTGCTCGTAGCACTTGTTGTGGCCGACCAGGTGACGGCCGTCGGCGGCCTCCTCGGTGATCAGCACGCCCCGGTAGCGGGCCCCCACACGGCCCTCGTACGGCAGAATGGCCTGGAAGAGCTCGCTGGCGGCCTTGCTCCGGCGCTTCACCTCCGCGGTGGGCACGCGGCGCATCTTGGCCGCCGGCGTGCCCGGCCGCGGGTAGAACTGGTTGATGAAAAGGACCGGAAAGCGGTAGCGCTCAATCAGTCGCAGCGACTCCTCAAAGTTCGCCGCCGTCTCGGTGGGGAAGCCGCAGATGATGTCAGTGGCGATGGTGATGCCTTCCACTCTGCAAAAAAATCGAGGATTTAGGAGTTTAGAAAAATATAGTATAAGAAAAAGAAAGTCAAAGATGACTGATTGACTGACTGACCTCTGCTTGAGAAAGTCGACAATGGTGCAGAAGTCGTCGATGCAGTACTGGCGCTTCATGTCGGCGAGCACCTCGTCGGCGCCCGCCTGCACCGGAATGTGCAGAAAGGCGTAGACGCGCGGGTGCCGCAGAATGGCCGCCATCGCCTCGAGGTGCTCCAAAATGTAGGGCGGGTTGGTCATCCCTGCAATGAAAAGGAGGAAAGTGAACTCATTAAAATCATAGCCAAATAGAAATCACCACCACCACCACTACCACTCACCAATCCTCAGCCGACATCCACTCGGTATGACCTTCACCAGCTCGCTTAGAAGCGCCGGCAGGTTGGTGCCAATGTCCCGCCCGTAGGCGCCCGTGTCCTCGCTGGTGATCCACAGCTCGCGGACGCCCTCGGCGAAGGCGGCCACCGCCCTGCTGACAATCTCCTCCGGTCGGTAGCTGCCCAGCTTGCCGCGGGCGTGCTTCGTCTTGCAGTACGTGCACTCATTCAGGCAGCCGGTGTTGATGGACAGTATCTCCACGAGCGGGTTGCGGCGCACCTTGGGCATCGCCAGCGAGGCGCCGCCCGTCTTCCGCCCGCTCCCGTCCCGGTCCTTGGCCATGCTCAGGTAGCGGACGGTGTTGCCCTGCAGCGTCTGCTCCACCACCTCCACCACCTTGTCGATCTGCTGGACGCCGATGATGCTCAGGCGGCGAAGGTAGGCGGGCTCCTTGCGGTAGTCAGACTGGGGCACGCAGCCGGCCACCACCAGTCGCTTGCCGGCGGCCGTCGCCGCGGTGATCTCATTTCGAAAGTGGTCCTCCGCGGGGTTCTTCACCGTACAGCTGTTGAGCAGCCACAGGTCGGCGGCGGCACGGTCCTCGACGATGCGATAGCCCGCCTGCGAGAGCAGTCCGGCCATGTACTCGCTGTCCGAGCTGTTGTGCGTGCAGCCCCAGGTTTTGAGGTAGATGGAATATTTTCCCGGAAGAAAGCTTCGGTATTCAGTGGTGGTGCTGGGGTTTGAGGTGTCCTCATCTTTAGTTTCTGCTTCATCCTCCAGATCCTCCTTTCGGTAGCGAGGATGGACGCGGACTTTGAAGTTGATTGCGGCTTCATCATCGGTTGCGGCTGTCGTCAGCTCCTTTGTGAGATCCTCAATGTCGCCTAACGTCATCGTCACGGCAAGGGCGTTGGTACCATTCAACAACAATCACAGACTAGTAGAACCTTCTTTTTATTATTGCAACTTGGTTCAGAAGGGGAAAAAATTCGGGTATAATCCGGTAGAATCATCAATGTGTGTGTGTGCAAAACAGAAAGTGAACAACGCCGTGCCGCGGCGCGGAGCAAACTCCGAGATTCTCGGACTTTTTTTTTCGGGCCCCTCCCATCGAGCGCCGAAAGTAATTAAATGGGAAATTTTGAATAAATATTGCTTTTTAAAAACAAGTTGTTTCACCTAGGCAGGCTAGAAGAACAAAAATCATACTGAAATACTGACACTGGTCGTGTAAAAGTGAAAGTGGCGAATTTTTAGATCAAATTTTAGTTCAGCCGTATTAGGCAAATAACACAATTTAAATCCCGATTTCTCGATCGGCGGGCCGAGCCATTAGGAACAAACCCAACAATATAACCCTAACCTAAAATATAACCGATAGTAACTACCCCTAACTCCCCAACATAAACCCTAAAACCTATTAACAGCGAGCCGCCGAAGGCGGCCGAGCCAAACGGGAAAACACCCCATTAATAACCCTACCAATATAACAGCGAGTACTCCCCATCCAATATAACCCTAAACCTAATATAACACGAGGCCGCCGATGTCGGCCGAGGCTAAAGTGGACCACTCCAACAGATAGTGAAAGAGCCAACACCTCAAACAATACTTCCTTAACAGTATTGCAAAACAATACCCTTGATCTCATTAAACCTGATTCTCGATTGCGAGACGGCTGAAATCTAGCCTAGCGAACGATTTAAATTTTGTCTATGAAATTTCTTTGAAATTCCTTCCCCTTCATATAACTTCAATGCAAAGTTCCACTCGTAAGCGCCCAATAGCTTTTTATTTGCCAAAACAATTGATTTAGGTTTTTAGTGCCAAAAAATTGCCCTTGGTTCAACTTCTTTTGCAAGTTTTGAATGTATGTTGGAATTTTAGGGTATTGTTAAAGTGTGCTCGGGCCGTCCCTCGCCTTTTTAAATTCAGGTTATTCGATGTTAAGTTTTGGTTGGGGTACTTTCGTTTATGTAAGGATATTGCTTAGAGTTTGGCTTCCTATCTGTTTTGTGTGTTCTCCTGAGCTCGACCTTCGGCGGCTTTTTTCGCTGTTTATATTTTAGGTTTAAGGTTATTTGTGTTGGGGTGTTTTTCCCGTTGCTCGGCCCGCCTCGGCGGCCTCGCTTGTTAATTTAGGTTAGTTTATTGTTTGGGGGAGTAACTCTCTCGGTTAATATAGGTTTAGGGTTATTGATGGGGTGGTTCCCTGTTGGCTCGGCCCCCGCCGTCGGGGCCCCTCGCTGTTATATTATTTTGGTTATTGGTTGGGGTGTTCCCGTTTGGCTCGGCCCGTGCCTATTTCTGCGGCCTCGTGTTATATTATAGTTAGGGTTATGTTTAATTAACAAAATCCGCTAGATTGGGCGGCCGTCCCCACTAAAGTTTTGTGTTTTTGTTCTCAGTTCCCCTCCCGCCTCACGGTAAACGGCCTGGTGAACAACATGTGCCAAAACAATCCGCCGAGAGAAGCCTGCTGTACACGCTGCAAGTTACAGCCACGACAGCGCACCCGATCTAAGCTGACGCTCGTTCATACGGTGCAGGAGGAGTACATCATTCAAATGTGGTTGTGTGGGAAAGAATACATTTTTGAAAGAAAAAGAAAAGAGGGGGAAAGGTAAAAGGGAAGGGGCAAAAGGCTTTCAAATGGTGATAGGTTTATCATTGATAGATATCATTATCGTCATCGTCATCGTCGACATCATCAGAAGATGTTCAGCAGCCGAAGGATGGACGGGTCAGTGCGAGCGCCGTCGATGAACTCCTCCAGCGACAGTGTGTTATCGTGGTCCGAGTCCATCTGTCGAAAGATCTTCTCGGTGCGCTTTTCCGGCGTGGAGACGTCCTCCTCAAGTTTCATCATTTTGCCGATCATTTTGTACATCGCCTGGAAGATCAGTGGGTGATCAGTGGGTTAGATATTGTTCTCTCTGTGTTTCAGGACTTGCAAGAATGACTTACATCAAAGATGGCCAGCATCTCATCACGGCTGATCTTTCCATCCCCGTCTAGATTTGCATATCAAACGATGTTTAGAAAAGAGTCAACAACAACAACAAAACTAAAGAAAACACTCACCAATGTCGTAGATGGAAAAGGCCAACCTCAGCTTCTGCTCAATTCGTCCCCTCGAGGTAATCGACAGCGCACAGAGGAACTCTCTGCAAACAAAAAATGAATAAAAGTTTTTAAAACCTTTCTCCCCTTTACCTGAAGTCAATCTGCCGGTCCTGGTTAAGGTCAAATGTGCGAAAGACGTGCTCGGCGAAGAGGGCGGGGTCGCCGTCGGGGAAGAAGCGCTCGTAGACCTTCTTGAACTCCTTCATCGTCAGGTAGTTGTTGGGGCACTCCTTGACGAAGCCGCGGTACCACTCGTAGATCTCCTCCTCGGTGAACTCGGTCACCTCCAGCAGCTCCTCCAGCACCTCGGGCTTCAGCTTGCTCTGGCTGCGACCCATTTTGTTGATGGTTGGTTGAACTCCTATTTTTGTTTGGCTAATGACTTTGGGTGAAAAGGAAAGTTTGGTCAAGTTTAGAAAGGAAAATGATAAGCTTCCGAGTTTTATTATGAGTGAATGAGTGAAAAGAGGGGGTAAAGAAGGGATGGCAGAAGAAGCAGATTGGAAAAGAGGGTGATCAGCAGTGTGCAAGCTCTAGTGCCTAGAGGTGTGTAAGTTCTAAGAGGTGAACAGTGATGAGCCTCATTTTGATTCGGTTAGTAGGGAAAGGAAAAAGAATGACCATAGAGAGACAGAGTATACAGGATCAGAAGATAGGAAAGAGGATGAAGATAATGAAGATGATAATGATGGTGATGAAAGTGATGGTGATAATGATGGTGATAAAAACAACATCTTTCGTGGACCTGTCTACAGTAGGATATTCACACACGGGCACACACGTATCGAACAACAACAACAACAATCGTAAACAATCTAATCTTCTTCTTCCTTTCTACATCTCCCCCGAGAGTGAGAGCAACTTGGCGAGGCCGTCGTCGATGTTGCACACCTCGAGGAACTCCTCCAGGCTGATCTTGCCGTCATTGTTGGCGTCCATCTTCTCAAAGATGTCCTTTATCCGTTCGGCCGCCTCCTCGCCCTCAAAGGCGCTCACCGCCTCGTCGCCCAGCATTTCGTGGAGCGCCTTGATGATCCGCGTCATCTCGTCCTTGAGGTTAAGAAGTTTTAGAAGTTTAGTTTTGAAGTTTACGAAGGGTAACAGTGGTAATACTCAACTAGTTCAATGACACCGTTAGAGTCGACGTCGTACATCTGTGCGAGATGATTAAGGTATTTGATGAAGTGAAGTGATGATGATAAATTGAAAGAACATTTTTGTCTTGAAGCAACCTACCTTGAAGGCCCACTTGAGCTTCTCGCGAGCATTGGTGCTGGTGGTGATGCCTATGGCAAGAAGGAACTCCTTGAAATCTGCCATTTGTGGTAATCGTCAGCTCTTGTTAGCACAAAAGATAAATAGAACAAAATGAAAACACATTACCAATGGACCCGTTGCCGTCCTCGTCAAAGGTGCGGTAGACGTGCTCGCAGAACTTCTCCGGATTGCCGCCCTTGAAGAAGTTCTTGTAGATGTCGATGAACTTGTCCCGGGACAGCTTCCCATCGGGGCAGTCCACCTGAAGCCCTTGTACCAGTCGCGAATCTCCTTCTCCGTGTAGCTGGTGTTCTTCATCAGAAACTGCACGTCCTCGTCCGTCAGCTTCACGGCGGAACGGGAGTTGGAGCAGCCCATACTCTTCTTCTTTTTATTTCCGAAGAGAAAACTTTCAGAAAACACCTCCTGATCAGCACTGCCACCACTACCACCACTGAATTGCCAACTCCCGGTTCTTCGTTTGAGTATTTCACAAGAGCACGAGCTGAACTTGAATCGTCAGTTAAAGAAGTAGAGCAGCAACTTGTGAATTCAGGTTGAGAGAGCAGAATGGAATGACTGCACACAACGGTCGATAAACAGACTGTCACTTTTTACTGGGTGAGATGAGATGAGAAACAGTTGAAAATCGACAAACATTACCACCACCACAAACACACACAACTGTCGTTGTCGTCGTCGCCGAAAATCGAAAGTCCAAGTCGCCTCACAGTAGCAAACAAAGAAGAGCACTAAAGAGTTGAGCCGAAGCACAAATTGTTTAGCTGTTAAAGTTCCATTCAGGTGCAAGACTGACTGCCACTGGCACTGCCACCGCCGCTGAAATTACCCTACACAGACCAGGACACGGAGAAGAAGTGTCTACCCGGCGGTGAAGTGGAGCACCAGCTCACTCACTCACTCACTCAAACAAAAAGCAGAGCCGACCAGGAAAATGTCATCGAGTTCGGCTACCGTTGCCGCACTTCTAGTCATTCGAAAATGCCATCGCGCACAATGAAGTCTCTCTCTCTCCTCTCTCTGACTTTCACCCCTTCCTGGCGATATAGTGTGTGGTGTGAATCCAGAACCAGAACCAGAACCAGGAGAACCAGAAGCCCCCTACGGTGGGTCTGATCTGACGATAATGGTGTTGGTGTTGGTTGCGTGTGTACAGCAGCAACAGCAGCAGCAGCAGCACTTGGTGCAATTGCTGGTGGCGATGAGCAGCAGTGGCACGCACCGACACTGATGATAGCTACCAGAGACGAAAAAGTACGGCTCCTGCTTCTTCTTCAGCTGCTGTTGCTGCTGACCCCCTTCTCCTCCTTTGTTGTACCAATTAGCAGCAGCCACGGCGGCAGTGACCAGTGGCAATTAGTGAAGGAGTACGCAAGAAGCGAGAGCAAATGTCAGCGAACATGCCTGCCAGTGACTGAATGAATGAATGCAAGTGCCAGTGGCAGCACCAGCAGAAGTAGCACTAGTTCTTTCATTCGATTTGCCTTATTAATTGCCTACCTGCCTGCCTCCCTGTTCTGTTCTGCCGTTCTGAAGTAGGCAGACAAAAAAATGGAAAGCATAATCCCGACAGGTAATGCCATTAGCGACATTAACCCGATTACCAGCAAAAGAGGTAAAGTGAAAAGACTGCACAGTGGTGCACTCTGCACTTTCACTGGTGGTTTGCACCTTGCATACGTTATGTAGCAAAATGGTGTGTGTGAGCTCTACTCTGATCGATTGCAGCACGCTGGGAAAGGGAAAAAATAAAAAGAAAGAAAATGAGAGAAAGTGAAAGACCGAGGCGATGACTCGCTGGTCACGAAGTGGCGGCTAACCAAAATGGTCTTTTGCAGTTCAGTTGGTGGCTAAGTGGGAAGAGGGTGGGGGGGGGGTGCTACCTGGGCTACTGAAAGTATATAAAAAAGACAAAAAGTATACTCGATCGAAAGAAAGTCGCTCGACTCGGGCTAACGGGTCGCTGCTGCTGAGTGGGTTGAATGAGTGAGAGAGAAGTGAACGACACAATCAACCGAGAGACTTCTTTCTCTTTCTCTCTTTTTATGTTCAATTGCTAGTGCTACTGTCGCTGCTGATGATCGTAATCGGGATAATGGCCCCAATTGCTACCTCTGCTGCTCAGGATTTCACCATGACAACGGCTTGGTGATGGCAGTGCTCCAGCAAAAGGTGAACAAAAAAGATTACCGATGATGAAAAAGGGGCTAGGGAGTTGGGGCACTTTGCACATGCAGTCCACGCAGTGACCAGTGACCACCACCAGCCAGCACAGGACGGCTGATCGGCGGTGATGATCAGCCAGCGGGCAGACATGATCCGGACTTGCTCTAATTAATTTGCCCCACCAATCAGCTGTGTGCAGCACCGCTTTCTCTCTTTCCCAGCCAAACGTGGTGTTGGGCGCGCTCGCGCGGGTAAATGACACTAGTGGCGACAGAGACGACGACAACGACCACGACGATGAGGACGACGACAGCTGCGCCAGAAAACATATTGCACAGCTGCTTGACAGCCAGCCACAGTTGAAGGATAGTTACCCAAAGTATGATGACGGATGATGAACCCTGCGAGACATTCAAGGTGCTGAAAAGCAGTGCCGCGGAAGTTCACTGTTGGGCTGCTAGTTCATTGGCCTTCTCTTTTCCGACCTTTGGCACTTGGTTGTCCAGGTTGGTTGCGAATATGAGAAAGATGATGATGAAGATGTCGATGCGTATCAGCGGATGGTGTGTGATTTCCTCCTCTTCTTCAGCAGCAGGTGTGTGTGCGCTTGTGAACGATGATGGATGGAAGGAAGCAATTGGACAGTTGCGCTCAGGTGATGGCAACAACAGAGACGGTAGCAAGCCTGTTGTTGTGGTAGTTGCTGCGCTGCTGCTGCCGCTGTCGATGGTTGCAGGCAGACACCACCGTACATTGAGAGCGCCAGGAGATTTGCCATGTTTTTCTGCTGCTGCTGTTGATGCTACTCACTGGTCGTCTGTGACTGTTGCTCAGTGTCGCTTTTCCCTTCTCTCCTCCTTGCTTACTCATTTGCAAATGTCTTGTGCCACTGCTGCTCCTACTGCTGCACTTTCCACAATATCTTCTTCTTCTTCTTCCCCTCCAATCACCATAAGCCATCAATTGCTTGAGGCTATGTGTTGATGGTGGTGGTGGTGGTGGTAGCAGCATTAATCGTACTACCCCAACGTTTAGTGCACACTGAAAGTGCAGAGTGTGCTTAATGTGCACTGTGAGTAAGTGAATGTATCACTGAACACACGGTGTTCAATCGGAACTGTCAATCAGGGAGCAGTAGTAGTAGTAGGCCTTCACTGCTAATTAATTAATATAGCTGCCTCCTGGCAACTACCTACCGCAAATGAACGCAACGAATGTTCCACCTGACAGGATGACACAGTGGGACAGATTTACGATTGCGGTGGGCAGGCTGTACAGACTGTCTCGAATGCGATCGGCACTAAATGTTGCCGTCGAAGCACTACTCGCATGCAAATGAGTGTGATTGTGCAAATGGAAATGGAAATGGAAAAGAAATGGACGACGGGGATGATGATCAGCAGAAAAGAAAGCTCAAAAAAGAAAAAAAGGGTGGGCGGTGTTTTGTGAGTGAGAAAGAAGTAAGTGTTTTTCAGTCACTTACCTTTACTGACAGCTCAGCGCTGGTGACGCACTGCCAAATAAAATTAGTGCTGAAGTGAAGTGCCGCTGAAGAAATGTAGGAAGAAAAGGAGGAAGAAGAAGAAGAATGTCGCTGTTGTCGAAAGTGTTGAACAGATAAATTTTACAACCACCTTATCAGTCAGTCAGTCAGACAGACAGACAGACAGACAGAAAGAAAGGAAGAAACCTTTCCAACACCAACTTAGGCACCATCACTGCAATAAAAAGATTTAAATGCGCAACAAAATAAAGCAAAAAACAGAGTGAAATTTCGGCTGAAGACTTTTAATCAGAAATCGAAGAACAGTTTTAAGTCTTTTTCGGTGGTGGTGGTGGTGGTTCGGCAGCTGAGCAGTGTCAATTGATTCAATGTCGACCACCGGCACTGGTGTTAGTGTGTGTGTGTGTTTTTCTGCCCGCAAACCCAAAACACACACACACACCACCTGAAAAGTAGAAGACACAGTGCACGATTCTGGTGTTGCAGACAACAGCAGCGCTGCAGCATGTGCAAGCTCTGTGTGCGTTGTTGGAACAACCACCGCCCGAAAGAAAATGAGAAAGAAAAGGAAGGGAAAGGAGGAAAACGAAAATGAAGGAGAGAATGAGTGAATGAAGTGAAGTGAGCTTACCAGCCAGCAGCCAGCAAAGTGTGGTCTCTGAGTCACTGCCAAGGCCTCAACAACTCGTAATACACTCGGGTGGTGGCGACGACGGTGGTGGTAGTAATTTGCACAGGGGAGAATGAGAGAGAGAGAGAAACCGCAAGAAAGCTCTCAATCGAAGGAAGGAAGGAAGAAGAATTGGAAGGCCAGCTGCTGCTGCTGCTGTTGCTGTTGCTGTCTCTTCAATGCCAATGTCAGCCGTCGTAGTTGTCGTCGGTTGAAGAGGAAAGGAAAGGCGAGCAAACAGTAATTAGCTGGTGGCACACACACACATAGTCCTCCGTGCTGGTCGTGGCAATCGTCCTGCTGGTCGCCTCCGCACTCTTCGTCGTCGTCCTCGCCTGCCATCAACTCGTGGCCATGGGGTCCTCGAAAGAAGGCAGTGTAGAGACAGATGAGAGAGAGAGAGAGAGAGAGAGAGAGAGAGAGAGAGAGAGAGAGAGAGAGAGAGAGAGAGAGAGAGAGAGCAAAAAGGCGTCGAATGAATGGCACTAAACACACAACCCAACACAGCGGTACGGAATATAATACAGAATAGAATAGTACAGTACAGTACTGCTCCTGAATAGCCATTAGGGGGATTCTTGTTCTCTCTCTCTCTCTCTCGATTCCCTTTCCCATGCCCTTTTCTTGGAATTGTTTGCTCTCGAGAGACCACTGCTCTCTCTCCTCACTTTCTCATTTTCATTCTCATTCTCCGCTTGGCACACACACACACACAGTCAAACCGAACGACTGGTGTACACCTGCAGAATCAGCCTGCCAATTCCAAAGCGAGCGCCCGAACCGAGTGAACCCTATTGGGGAAGAAAAGAAGAAAAAGAAGGAGGCGGAGTAGTTGTGGAAGGAAATAGCCAACAAGCAAACAAGCAAACAAACAAACACAGGCGGGCGAGCACCAGAAGTTCCAGGTGGTGGTGGTGGTGGTACGCAGAACGTACAACGTATTTTTATTTCGGTGTCCGTCTGTCAGCTCTACTACTGAGTGCAGCCAGACTAATCAACTACCAAAATATGACCACAGTTTCAGAGTGGAAAAATAACAACTGTCTCTGGACAGGACAGGACAGCACAGAGGCGGTCGTTTGCTTTGATTTGATTTTTTGTAGTGCTGCAGTAAAAGATCGCTCCCCGTCAGTCAGTCAGTCAGTACAGTGCGGAGTCTAGTGCTCCCCTCCGATCCTAACTGCTGATTGGATTTGTCGGAAGCCTATCAAAAAGGTACTACGAAGGATCAGCAGCAGCAGCAGCAGCAGCAGGAGGATCAAAGTGGCAGCAACCACCGCCGAAAAAGGCTTGTCAGTCACGGGCACACGTGCGTGTCCGACAGACCAGACAGTGTTTGACAGTCGGCGGAATGAAAGCGATAGACAGGCGCGCAGGTACGTCATCCTCATCAAAGCAGTGATGACTACACTGAGACATCAACACTACAGCTAACTTTAGGCTGTGAACACCTGAGCACCTGAGCAGCCTGCTCATCAGCCATAAAATTAGCAACCAAAACAAAAGCCCAAACCTCGGCCAACAGCGAGCGGCAAAGATTATTCACACGCTTGAGTTTGACTTGAGTTTGATAGAGAAGAGAAGCAGGAAAAAAGAGCAAAAAGAAGCAAATTAATGCAGTACACACTGATTTAGTAGGCAGACACACAGTAGGTCAATCACTGCTTGCTTTTTCTTTTTTCCCACTAGAACTACCACTACTTAATAATTCCAAGTAACTGGCTGATTGCTAAACAGCAGTGGCAACACACCTCAACGTTTTGACGTCACGCTGGCAACCAGGACGGCATCTGAGATCGGCTCAGTCTGCTGCTGCTGTTGTCAGTGGGCAATGTCAAGATTGCAGACACTTCAGACGTTGGCTCCAGCAGTGAGTGAGTAGCTGTACAGCAACCACAAGAACGGTGCATATACTCACAAACAGCCCTCCTCGACCACTTCAGACTGTGTCTCCGTCTGCTGACTCACCCTCCGCCTAGTTCTCCGAAGCTGATTTTTGTACGGCAGAATCCTGTACGACAGGAGGCAGGCAGGCAGGCAGGCAGCATACCATCATCATCATCATCATCATCATAATCAATCTCAACCACAACAGCAGCAGTAGTAGTACAGTGAAATCAAAAGAAACAAAAAGAGAAAAACTCTTTTTCGCGAGACGACGCTCTTCTTTAGCGCCGCTCTTCTTTAGCGCCGCTCTTCTGCCGTTGCTGCATCGGCGGCGGCAAACCAGCCGAAGTCAGCTTTTGCCAACTTGATGATGCATCGCAGAGTAACACGAAGCACACAAGCACACTTCTCAATTTCTCAACCTTCTCAAACTCTCGCTCTCTCGTTTTCCCTCGCCAACAATCCTCTGGTTGCCTGTGTGTGTGTGTGTGTGCCTGTCAAATCGTCAGAGTGGTGTGTGCATGTCTTCTCGGGGTGTCGGTGTCGCAGTGGTGTGGGCACACTGCAAACACTGCTCCTGCTGCTGCTGCACAGTTAGAGCATAGAACAGTGAAGTGAAAGAGAAAGTCAGCGAGGAGAGAACTCATAGAGAAGACTACGGTGCCCCTGCCCCTGCTGCTGCTGTGGCATCCACCACATCCCACTCCTCCTCCTCCACCACCACCACCACCACTGCAATCTCCACCGACGCCCAACCATTTCGACTACTACTCCTCCCGCTACGTCCCCTCCACTCCTCCAAACACATCTCGCGCACATCAGGACATTCATCACATCAACGGAGGCAGGCAGCCTCTCGAGTGCGCGCCCGCGGACACCAGAAGAGCACTCTCTCACTCACTGACTCACTCACTCTGACTTCACCTGCAACATCATCATCACCGTCTTCCACTAGCTTCACTTTGTACTTATCTTCTTCCTCCTTTTTTCTTCTTCAGCTGCTCTCCTCTTCAGCTGCCTCACTTCCGCCGGCTTTTCTTTTGATCTTTTCTGTTCAGTTGTTCTACTTTCTACTTTAAACTGTGCTAGTATTCTTCGATTTTGAAACGATTACATTCGATTGAGCATTGTGAATCACAAACATCGCATTTCAACTTTGGTGATGATGATGATCAGCAGCCTCAGTGTCCTCTAATTCTTCTTCACTTTTGCTGTCATTTATACCTCATTCATTACCATTCACCTTTGATCATCAACTGCGCAACACTGCTGCACTAGTCAGTAACCGAGTAAAGTAAGGTAAGCTAATGAACACCCTTCTTCCAATCCTCAATTATATGAAACACACCCCCACTTTGACCACATTGAAAGTTCTAAAACAAAATCTCCACAAACTGCAAAGTCAAAAGACAGTTTTCATTAGTGTCTTCTGTGGTAGCCTGTCCTCCTCCTTCTCCTGCACACTGTGTATTATGATCAGAGCTCATCATCTTAGCAGCACAGCACACCGACTCGCCCTCTTATCTCCCGCTAGCCAGTCTCAGTCTCAGCCAGCCAATGCAGTACAACACCAGTCATTTGTTTGTTTACTACACAGCCCAGTCAGCACAAAGAAAAGAAAAGAAGAGGCGCACCACACCGTACATTGAAGGCTAATCGATAGTGGGCGCTGGAGCAATCCTCCCCGATCATCTCCTGCGAGCACTTTTCGCAATCAACTCGGATCAATCGGATATACTCTGCTGCTGCTGCTGTAAAGGATCTGCTGCTGGTGGTGGTGGGTGGTGGTGGAAGTAGTGTGCGTGAGCTTCGAAACTGTTTTCTGCTTCTTGCACAGGACACACAGCACAAACACACCTAAACTTAATGAGGCGTCGATGCTTGAAGGCAAACGACTACAGCCAGCAGCAGCACCTCTACCAATGCAACCAGCTCCTTTCGATCAGCACACACACACACCGACGACCGAAACCAGCACCATAAAGTTGCCTGGTGAGAGAGCAGCAGCAGCGGTGATCATTGAGCTACTGAACAGTACACTGCTCCTGCTCCTCCTGCCTTCGATCTTCTCCCTACACACACACCAATTCGACCTAATTGCACTTACGGCTAATGTGTGTGTGTGCACAGATGCGACGACAGACAGGCACTAATTTGCCAGTGAGACAGCTTGCTGATGGACAAGTTGCCGTGCTGTGCTGCTGCTGCTGCTGTAAATGCCATGAATGAGTCACAATCATGACCACACACACACACCGGAAGGTGCTGTGTGCAGGGTTTCATTTGTGGCGGCACATTTATGGCACCACATCAGCACCAAAGGGCAAACAAATTTTCGGAGTGACAGTCAGGAAGAGGAGGAGGAGGAGGAGGAGGGGAAAACCAGTCTTTCCTTTGCTTCATTTCATCACCACCAGAACCACCACCACCACCACCACCATCGTCCCTGTCAGCAAACAAACAAACAACAGCAAGCAGACGACAAGTGCAGGAGAGTGCACAATTAACCGGGCGACACCGAGACGACGGACAGGCACTGTGCTCAGGACACGCAACTCACCAGCAAACTGAGGAGCTGGGAGAGAACTGAGAGAGGGAAGAAGACAAATCCGACTAATAATAAAATAATGAAAAGAAGAAAAGAGTGCACACTGCTTGATACCTTCTTCAGCTGCTGCTGCTGCTGCTGTCCATTGTCTTCCCCCACCCTGATGATTGCTGCTGACAGGGCAGACTACCTCTCTCTTCTACCACCACCACCACCGCCTAAATCAGCTCACTGAACGGGGCGAAAGAGAAAAGTCAGAGTCAGACTGCGACAAAGCTAGATAGACAGATAGACAGATAGGATAGACAGTGCAGAGCAGTAAAAGGGGGCACACGACCATCATCATCCTCCTCCAAAAAAGCTTATCAGGGTGGCCATCATCGTCGTCGTCGTCGTCGGACAGCACCGGTCACCACTTTGAGCTTCGCCCAAACTGCTGCCTGAGTCAACGAAGGAGAACTCTCTTTCGTCGCTGCAACAGTAAAGCTCCGGTGCTTTGGAAGCACTGGCCAAAAGTTTAAAACGGTTGCAGCCTAAAGTAGACGCAGAAAGGGAAAAAGGAAAAAGGGCAACATTTGCAAAACAAAAGAGCAACAGCAGAGAGTAAAAGAAAGATAGTTCAGGCTGCTGCTGCTGAAAATCACCACCACCACCACCACCCGACATTTGCTTCTTCAGCCAGCCAGCCAGCTAGTTTGCAAGTTAAACAGTAGCAGCAGCAGCAGCAGCGGCAGTTGCGGTAGCTTTTTATAGCCAGCGGCTTCGGTCGTAACCCGGCGAGTTCCTGCCAGAGCAACAGAATCAGCAGCAGCAGCAGCAGCAGCAGCAGTTTGGCCAGTCGCCGAGAGAGCAGAACAGAACCGAGCCGACCCGAACGGAACGGAAGACACCGAAGACGACCGAAAAGCTGAGAAAACAACGACCAACTAACCAGCCAACCAACCAACCAACGACAACTGCAGAACACACTGCGGCAGAATTCTCTGCAGAAGCAGCAGCAGCAGCCGAATCCGAAACCCAAAGAAAAGCCTGCAGCCCCCTCCTCCTCCTCCTCCTCCTCCTCACTCTCTTCACTTCACAGCAGGCGCTCATGCTCATTACGCGCGGAATATTCCTCTCTCTCGCTGCCCGAATAGAGCTGACACTGCTGCTAGAGCTGCCGCTACTTTTTGCCCCCTTTTTCGGTGTTGGTGTATACAGATCTGGGGGCTCTTCTCTTCAGTGTCTTTAGAAGCTTCAGAAGAGAGAGAGAGAAGAGAGAGAGAAAGAGGAGAGAAATGAGATCGTGCGAGACGGTCGATTCCTCGACGGCGGCTGCAGCGGCCGGTCGACACACTGACTGAACACTGAAGAGAGGGGAGAGAGAGAAAGAGACGAAAAGAAAACAAGCTCCCGAGCTGGAGCAAAACAGCGAAACAGCAGAGACCACCACGACCACGACCAAAACTGCGAGGATCGACTCGAGGACGCGACCAGCAGCAGCTCAGCTACTCTACTGCCATACACAGCACAGCTCTCTGCCACTGACACACAATACAACGACTGTACAAACACACACACACAAACGAGACCAATTTTCGGAGCCGTGATTCGCGCAAAAGAGAAAAAGAGAAAGAGGAGAGAGAGAGAGCTTGACTTTGCACAGAAGAGCTACCACCACCAAAAGGGAACACAGGCTGCTGACTTCCGCCCTAGTGTCCACGACCACCACCACCACGACCAGTGCTTTGTGTCCGGCGGTGCCATGCAAACATCATCACCACCTTCACCACCCTCACCACCACCACTTTGTACGACAGCAGCCTTTGTGCGACAAGGAACGCATTCACCCACACACCACCACCACCACCCAACAACTTAATAATAGCGTCGTCGACGACGACGACGAAGACGTCAACGAGTACTTCTGACAGTGTGTCGCAGTAGTAATCGAATCAGTGTGCGAGAGCAGAGCACAGTGCACAGCTACTGTGCTCTGTCAAAATCTCTCTTTTTCTCTTGCGTCTCTTCAGCAGTGTTCTTCTATTCCCCTTTCTTCATTTTCATCCTCATCACCATCATCATCCCCTTATCACCCCTCTCCAATGTCAACCAAGATGGTGACCCTCACCTCGATGCCGCGCTCCACCTCGGCCATCGACACGCGGCCAAAGATGTACCTGGTGGAGGTGCCCCGCCGGGTGGCCTTCATTGACGTCGGCCGAGATGGAAGGGCAAGAGCGGGCGGCAGTAGTGGTCATGTGTAAGAGGAAGAAGAAGAAGTGGGCTAACACAACTTTGCATACACACAAAGAATCCCCTTTAAAATCCTCTAAAAATCCAAAACTAACCCTTTTAACCCTTTCAATTTTTTCCTTTCTTTTAAACAGCAACATGACCGACGACGGCGAGGACAACCCCTTCCGGCCGGGCTCCGAGCTGAGCCGCGAGGCGGACATCATCGTCAATCTGATCAAGGAGGGCAAGCCGATCACCCCCACCCGAGACATGGTCGACGCGGCAGAGCACTCCTCAAACGGACTCTCAGCCACGGCCACTAAATCCGCCGACCTTCACAGCAGTCCCAATCGTGGGGGCCACAACTCCTCCTCCTCCCCGGCAAAACTCCAATGGCGCCGGGCGTCGTGGAGGTGCAGCACGGCATTATCGTCCCGCCGGGCGACAAAACCGGCGGCGGCGGCGGTGTCCAAGTGGAGCAGGTGACGCTGAAGAAGAAACGCAAGTGCTGCACCATCCAGTGACGCACTTGGTCCACAACACGCCCACTTGCCAATGCTCACCATTGCCATCATTTCTTCTCCCCTCCCCCTTTGCCATCAGTGTGTGGCTGTCGATAAAGCCCCGAATTTCATTCATTCTTTCGAATTATGTTCCTCCGATGATGATGATGATCAGAAGGAGTGTGACAAAGAGAGTAACAGTAGCACTTCATGTGATGTCAAAACAAGCAAACACTTCAGTACAAACAAACAAGCAAACGAGTAGATGACACTTTTAAGACAGACAGACAGACGCTTGGCCATCATCATCCCCATCCTCTCCCCAAACACACACACACACACACACATTTTGTACAAAGAAAACACAGCCGTGATGCAGTGTCACACAGGAAGACGACAGCTCGTCGTCCGTGTCTAGTCAGCCGCAGTTCCGAGGAGAAATGACAGCACCACCACATACTGTGACACTTCTTCATCTCCTTATTAGCAACAATGACATCGACCCCATCCCCATCTCCATCCCTGTTCATTATTTTCATCCTCATCACCACCACCACCACCATCAAAAAAACGGCCCACAGACAGACAGACAGACAGACAGAGCCAATCACAGCCACTGAACTGTCAATTGATTGGCAATGAGGAGGAGTAGTGCGACGAGGAGGACAGACGGAAATGAAAGCAACGAGAAAGAAAAAAAGAACTCTGCAGAAATGGACGGAAAAATGACAAACACTCGCCAAACACTCACTCACTCACTCATCAAGTCATACCACAACAACACCACAATATCTAATGATACAAAAAGTAAAAAACAATAAAAAAAGTGTCCAAGGGCAACCACCACCACAACAGTGACAAAAACAGTGATCGAAAGAAAGAAGAAATTAACTCTCCCTCACCGTTTCGCGCAATGTCATGCAGCAGTAGTCAGTCAGACAGTAGTCAGTCAGCAAGGATGCCACTGGCAGTGAAAGAAAAACTTTGTTTAGCACTAGAAAAAGGAGAAAAGGAAGAGAAAATGAAAACTGTTGTACAAGAGAGTGAGTATATCGCAGTGAGTGTTTGGTGTGTGTGTGTTTGTGTCTACACAACATTTTTCTCTTTTCCTCTCCCCTCACATCTAAATGGGATTACACAACACTAAACATTGTGCTGTTCAGCGAGGAGGAGAAAGAGAGGGGAGGGGCGGCAAAGATCCGCAGTAGTTAATCGACTGAGGCAGTCAGCAATTAGCCACTTCCCCTCTTCTTTTGTTGTTCGATTAGCTGCTGTTGCTGTTGCTAAAGCTAAAGCTAAGGCTAGCAATTGCTGGTTGGTGTAGTGTTGTTGTTGTGTGTAGAAGTAAAAGTGGTGGCAGACTCGATTAGCAGTTAATTAGTAAAAGGCTGCTGAGAAGCTGAGAAGGAAAGAAGGAAGGAAGGAAGGAAGGAAGGAAACGAAGAACACGACGAAAAGAGGAAGAAGAAGACGAGTTGAACATCACAAGAAATGCAAAAAGAAGAAGATGAGATGAGATTGCAGCAGCAGCAGCGGCGGCCAGGGCCCTAAAAGTGGTACGGCGGCGGTCGAGAGTAGTGGTGCTGGGGAAGGGCACTGGGCGACCAGGTCTCCTCCTCGGAGAAGTGGCCACCACCACCTGTGCCACTACCGCCGCCCATTCCACCACCTCCTTGGTCGGAGAAGTTGCCCACCGGGGCGCTGGGCACTATTCGCCGATGAGAGCTTCCTTGTCGATTCTAATGGAAGTAAGGAGTAAGGAAAAAGAGGAAAAGGAAAGCAACAGTTAAACGACCGCAAACACTGCAAACTGCAGACAGCAGCTGCATCAGCACACTTACTCCGCCAGCGGAATGTTGTCCTCATCGTAATTGTCGATAATTAATATTCTGCTGAGGAGGAGGAGGAGGAGGGGAGGGAAAGAAAAGGGGGAAGGCAAAAGTGTCAACGAACAGCTAAACAGCATCGACAGTCTAAAGCGACCGTGAAGGAGCAGTAGCAGTAGCAGCAGCACTTACGATTCTCTCCTAACTGAGGAGCGCTTGATGCGCCGAAAGAGCGAGTTGAGCGCACAGACGAGCACCGTCGCGGGCACAAAGAGCAACAGCGAGACGGCAATGCTGAACCAACAGGCGGTCTATAAATAGGGGCAATGGTGGTGGTAGTGGTGGTGGTGGTGGTGGTGATCAGGATGATCATGGAAACAGAGAGAGGGATAGAAACAGTCATTACAGTGTAAACACAGCGTGTCCGAGAGAGCAGGGCAGAAATCAAACGATAGCTCACACACACACACTCCCTCTCCCCACCCAACTAACTAAACCCAAGAACATGCAAGGCACACACAAAACGAGGAAAGAAAAGAAACAAAAAAGGGGCAGCACTTACAAAGGGGAGGACGATATCATCGCAGAGCGCCTCGACGGTGTGATTAAAGGCCCGGCTCACTGGCTCGCAGCGGCCAATTTCGTGCTTGATCTGTGTGTAAAGAGAAAGAATGTGATGAGAAGGAAGGAGGAAGAAAGGAATGTGAGATACTTTGGGCCTCTCAGCTGACTACCATGTCAGTAGGCCAGAAACTCACTTCGAGAGTTTCACCTCCCTCTCTTAAATAAACAAAGGAAATCCTCTCCTTCCCCACCGATCACTTACCCGGTACTCAACGTGGGCAATGTACTGGCTGATGAGGGCGCCAATGTCGGCGATGAAGCTGCGCAGGACCGCCTTAATTTCCGCCCGTCCGCGGACGTTGATGAAGCGCTGCGCGTCGGCGGCCTGCTTCAGCAGCAGCGCCAGCGTCTCGCGCATTCCCCGCCCGTTGTAGTGCGACTTGCGTTCAATCTTCTCGGCGTTTCGGGTTAGATTTTCCTAAACGTAGCAATCACAATCACAAAAAAAGTTAGCCATAAAAATCTTGAAACTAACCAGCAATAAAATAACTTACAATTTTGTTGGTGATGGAGTTGATCAGATCGCGGCTCGACTTGAGGTCCATGGCGATGTTCCGCAGCCGCGCCACATTGTCAATCTCCGCCTCGGGCAGCTTCAGCGACTCCTCCTCCAGGCGGCGGCTGATGAGCTCCAGGTCGACCGGGGTGATGCTGTGGCGGATGACGTGCGCAAAGGAGCTAAAGTTGAGCGTCTCCAGGGGCGTCTCCTGCAGCGCCCGCAGCAGCTCCTCGCCCTGGGCGGTGAGCAGGACCAGGCCGTTGCCGCCGCCGCCGCCGTCCGAGCCCACCGGACCGAGCTGGTCGGCGGCCGAGCAGTCCGCTGAGGTAGTCCTCGATGGTCTTCTTCTCCTTGAAGAGCACCACATCGGAGAGCTTGATGTAGGCCACTGCCTGGCCCTCCTCGCCCTCCAAAGTGTCGGTGGTGGAGCCATAGCCATCGTCGATGCTGTTGGTGAGGCTCTTGCCGCCGCCGCCGCGGTGAGCTGCCGCCGCGTCACCGGCACCCGAATCTTCTGCTCAAAGTCGAGCTGAAGGACGTCAAAGAGGCTGCCGTTGGCGTGGCACCGGGAGAGGAGCTGCGCCAGTTGAACGTGTCGGAGGTAGGCGAGCGCGGGCTTCAGCTCGTCAGCAGCAGCAGTATCTCCACCGCCACTATTTCCACCTTCTCCGCCCATGATCTTCTCAATCAGTCACACCACTCTTTCCATTATCCTCTCCACCGCCGCCGAGCAGCTCACTCTGCAGCAGCCTGATGACCCGCTCGCTCTGCGGCTCAGAGACGTTCTCCAGGTAGTAGCAGGCGGAGCGGTCGCTGACGCCGCCCGCCACCACCGACAGCGTGGCCAGCACCAGGAGGAGGGTGAAGGAGAGGAAGAAGAGGGCGAGGCCGAGGGTGAAGAAGAGCTCCGACTTCTTGGAACGGAGGCGGAAGTTGTAGCGCGTCGGCTGGTCGCTGCACACGCCGCAGAGCAGCCCCACCAGGTAGCAGAGGAGGATGGTGAAGAGGAGGAGGGTGGCGGTCAGGCCGAGGTATTGTCTGCAGAGAGAGATTAGGAGATTAAGACGCTTTCCAAAAAACTCCCCCACCCCTCCACTTACACGTAGTGCTCATGCTGGGCAATAAAGGCCCCGGAGCGGCCCATCGCCCGCTGCAACCGCCTGACCGTGGGCACCGGCTGCGCCAGTATGCCATTGATCGCCTCGACATTGTCGTTGAGCACCTGACTGGCGTGGCTGACGTGCCGCCCAATGCCGGGCAGCACCTCGTCCACCACTCGCTGAATGGCGCCCGCCAGCCGGTCCAGCCGCTCCTTGCCCTTGCTCACCTCCCGCACAATGTCCCGCCCGAGGAGGTACTCCAGCTTCTCGGTCACCGGCAGCAGGCGGGGCAGGCTGTCGATGCGCGAGCTGACGCTGAAGGTCTCCACGAGGGCGCGGTACTTGGTGGACAGCTCCAGGCAGACGGGATGGCGGCAGAGGGCGAAGAACTCCGCCAGGTCCGCCTTGCTGCGGGCAATCTTCCCCTTCAGCTGCGCGGTGAGAAACTTCAGCTCGCCGGTGTCGTTGATCAGCCGCTTCAGGTCGTGGAGGATGGGCTGCAGATCTGGGGGGGGGGGAGTGAATGCGTTTTTAGAAAAAGTAAACAAACAGAATAAGATCAATAAGTAAGTCCCCACTTACTGGCGACAATCTGCGTCAGGTTGTTGATGGCAATCGCCTCGGAGATGACCGCCAGTCGATTGCGGACAATGTCGCCGCTGCGGTTCAGGTTCGCCCGCAGCTGCGACTCCAGCTGGGCAAAGTTGGTTTTGAAGAGAATGTCCAGCTCGTACTGGGTGTTGTTTAGGTACAGCTCAAAGTCGGCGAGAGAGCTGTTGGCCGCCTGGGGCAGCGCCTTGACGCCGCCCGCCAGCGAGTCGTTGGTGACGAAGGCGCAGACGATGAAGAGAAAGGTGAGCACGAGAAGGCTGAGCAGGAGCAGGGAGAGGATGGGCCGGAAGCAGCAGTCGCAGGGACTCTCCACCTTGTGCCTTGAGGCTGAAGAGCTCCTGCTTGAGGTGTGCCTTGAGGAGGAGGAAGAGGAGGAGGTGGAGTGGATGTGATGTGAGGCACCGCCTCCCGAGATGAGGAGCTCCGGTGGCCACCACTGCTCGAAGGGTATTGATGGGACTGAGACTGGACTGGTGTTGGACGTAGTGGCGAGCCGAGCGCGGCTTCGGCGGCTTACGACCGACGCCGCTGTTGCCACTGTTGCTCCTGCAGCAGAAGCAGCAGCAGAGAAAGCACAGAATGGGAATGAAGAATGCAAGAAGAAAGAGCGAAAGGGCAGCGATGATGATGTACCAGTAGTGGTCGATGATCTGGTGCAAAAAGAGAAAAGTGGTTAATCAGAACCTGCCAAATCGAACTCGAAACTGAGCCTAGCCTAGCTTACCTCCAGTTTGTTCTCGTCGAGCACCTCGACGGGCTTGTGGAAGACGTCCCGCGAGATGACGGCGCTGGGGAAGCCCGGCTTGAAGAGCCGTCCGAGGGCGTAGTTGATGAGCAGGTAGAGGTGCTCCATGCTGAAGGTCAGCTCGGAGGCGGCGCCGTCGGCTCCCTCCGGCCGGGTGCTCCACTCGGTCAACGAGAGGATGGCATTTGGCAGGATGAACTCGATCGGCTGCAGGCCGCTGAGATTGGTGGTGCTCATGGTGGTGGTGGTGGTTTGAAGCTGTTGAGTTAGGTCCATGATCGGAGATTAGTTGCACTTGTGCGATTCGTAATCTTGAGTTGAGTTGAGTTGAGAAGTGGTGGAGGAGGAGGTCTCTGACTATTTGTTCCTTGTTTAGATAGATCTGTTGAGCATTGTGGTTTGTTTTTTGGTCGTTGTGGCGGCCGTTGACTGGCGTAATTGCTAAAGAGGAAGGAAGTGAAAGATGTGAGCTGAGTGGGCAATAAAGAGCAAAGTGAGAGAAAGATGGAGAAACCACCAACAAACCTCATCCACTGGGAGCCAACACCAACAGGCGACAGCGAAAGCACCACCAACGCTGATGTCGTTGAAGCCTCATCCGGTGCCACAGTACGTCAATTAGCGCTTGGACAGCTAGCCAACAGACGCAGCAGCAGTTGTAGCAGCATTTGGGTCAGTGTTGATGACCAGAAGGCTGCTGAGAGTGGAAAAGCAGAAGGAGAAGAAGAAATCAAAAGAGAAAGACTTGATGGTCAGCAAACAATAAAAAATAAAACAGTGCAGGGGTGATGGTGAGGATGATGATGCGACCACTTCTTCTTCAGCTGCTGCTGCTACTTCTTCAGCTCTTGAAGAGAGAGACTGATGACCCACACAGGCGTCCACCGCCACTGTGAGGTTCAATGTCTTCTCTTTTTCCTCGGAAGTGAAGAGCAGCAGCTGTAGTGTACAGTTCAGTTCTGCAACAGCAGCAGCAGAAAACCTGATTCAGGTTCTGCGCCCCCTTCAACAGCAGCAGCTTGAAAACGAGGGCACCACTACTGACGACAGCAGTAGTACTCCTGGCGACTGGGCGCCACAAACAGCAACAAAAAGAAGAAGAAGACTCCTGACTACTGCGACGGATTGGATTGTGTGTATCCAACTCGAGTGATGGTGAGGGAGGGAGCCTGCCCGACCACAACATTCACAATCACACAAAACACAGCAAAAGCTCGCCTGCTCTTCTGCTGCTTCTGCTGCTGCCTCTTCTTCTTCTTCTTCTTCGCTGGCAGATGCGCCCTGATCGACAGGCGACTGTCCAAATAGCCGCCGATTGTTGTTTTCACTCGAATCAGCTGCTGCCGCTGCTGCTGGATCGCTTCCAGTTTCTAAAACTGGTGCACGCAAGTAGAACTCTGCACCTGCACGGTAGAAGATTCTACGAGAACCTCTCTCTCTCTGACCACCAACGCCGCTGAGCCGGAACTTTCAGCGAGCCGATTCTCTTTCTACTTCTACTTCGTTTCTCCGCATTACCACCACCACCACCACCACCGGCAGAAGAGGAGTCCTCGGCTGAGCTGAATCCGGAGTAGGAGGATGACGACGATGGAGGTGCCGCGGCCGCTGAAGCACCTCGTGCAGAAGGTACTTCGCGGCTTCTACACCGTCGAGCAGGTGATCGTCGTCGACCTGCTCATCCGCCGGGTGGTGCTCAAGGAGGACGAGATGCTGGAGCTGCTGCGTTTCGAGAAGAAGCAGCTCCGTGGCATTCTGGCGCTGCTGAAGAACGACAAGCTGATCAAGTTCAAACTGAGGATGGAGACGGACACGGCGGGCAAGACCTTCCGCCAGAACTACTACTACATCAACTACCTCGTCTTCGTCAACGTGGTGAAGTACAAGCTGGACCACATTCGCAAGAAGTTCGAGCTGATTGACCGTGATAACACCTCTCGAGCTTCCTTCATCTGCTCCGAGTGTAACAAGTCCTTCACCGACCTGGAGGTGGACATGCTCCTCGACATCAACACCGGCGAGTTGAGGTAAGTGTGAAAGTTGTTGAGGGTAAATTAAAAAGACTGACGACTGACCTTTTCATCCTTGTTTAGGTGCACCTTTTGCGGCCACGACGTCCACGAGGACCCGAACCACCTGCCAAAGGCGGACTCGCGAAAGATGCTCGCCAAGTTCAACGAGACCATGGAGCCGCTGTACATGCTGCTCAAAGAACTGGACGACATTCGCTACCCGCCGGAGCTGCTCGACCCGGACATTCCCACGCCGCAGGACCAGCAGGCGAATCACGTCTACGACGGCAGCTTCGCCCAGGGCAAGTGGGCCGACAAGAGCAAGGGCCTCAGAGGGCCGTACGGGGCGATGATGGGCCTGCCCGACGGCCCCTTCAACGTGAAGATTGAGGACGCGGCGACGGCCGCGGCGGCCGCCTCTGCCGCCGCCAACCTGCCCAAGAAGGAGCAGCCCATTTGGATGGTGGAGAGCACCATCTCCGGGGCGAGCTCCTTTGAGGCAAAGAGTAACGGCGCTGGCGGCGGCAGTAAGCTAGTCAACGGAAATCACCACCCGGGCGCCAACATCATCGAGAACCTCGACCTGAACAGCCTGAACGGCATCGACCTGAACTCCGACGAGGCGAAGGAGGTCTTCCAGGCGATCCTCGACTGCGAGGGCAAGCAGTTCGACCGCTTCACCAATGAACGCTGGTCTCGCCTGGCGAAGATCTTCGGCATCAAGAGCGAGGAGGAGCCCTTTGACCCGCTGGCCAATCCGCCGCCGCCGCCGCCCACCATCGAACTGAAGGACGACCCGATGGACGACGGCTGGCCGTCGGGCAGCGCCGAGCACGTCGAGTTCCTCGAGACGCTGCCCAAGGTGACCGTCTGCGGCGGCCCGGTGAGCATCGGCGCCCTCACCGACGAGCACATCAGCCTGATGAGCGACCACGAGAAGCAGGACTACATTCGCGTGGCGCAGCAAATCTACTCCTCATTCTTCGACATTTGAGAGGGGCGCAGGAGGAGGATAGAATTGAGGGAGCTGAGGTTTCATCATTTTAACCCCACAACCATCACCATCCCCATCATCTGTACAAAGGCATCGTCTTCAAGCGGAGGAAGACAAGCAATCGGTCTCCCCATCTCCCTCATCATCACCACCTCTGCCTCTGTAAACAACAGCATCTTTTTAGGAATCTTCACCTTTTTTGGATCACCAAGCCGAACCCTGTATCAAATCTCCCCTTTAGGCGCGCAATCTTATCTGTTCAATTCATTCTGTTAATTAGAGAATAAAAGTAACTAATTAATCAATCAACAGTTAAACAACATATAGAGAAGAAAAAGGTATTTCTGATGTCTTTTACACAGCAGTGCGTGTGTTTGGGGAGGGAGGAAGAGAAGAGGAAGAATTGGAAAGAGAGGAAAGAGAAGCCAAGTTTTCAGCAAACTTGGTCACTGGTGTGTGGGTGTGTGGGTGGGTGTGATGGAATGTCACTGCTATTGATCAATCACACAGACCACTACCAACAGACCACACACTTCAACAGGAGCAGCAGCAAACACACTAGACTAGGCTTGGAATAAGAGCGAGGAGAGACTGGTCAGCTGAGGCGATAAAATGGCGGTAGTAATGGTGAGTGGGAGAAAAAAAGAAGAAGAAGATAAAATCTTGGCTCTGGATTAGAGATGAGGGAAGTTGAGGAGTTGTAGAAGAGTTGGTGGCGTTGATGAGTTTAAAGGAAAAGAGAAAAGGAAGAAATCTATTGCCGATTTAGTTTCTGGAGTAGCTGAAGAAGAAGAAGCAGACGAGGCAGCGAGCAGAGGAATAAATAGATAGACGCTGGAGAAAAAAGGTAAACAAACTCTTCCCTGCCGGCTCACTGGGTCTTCGCGCTGACAAAGTCAATGTTGATCTTGAAGGAGACGTAGGGGTAGTACTCCTGGGCGCCAATGTTGAAGCCGGGAATGTCCTCAATCGGCCCCTGGCTGATGGAGGTGTCCAGGTGGGCGTACAGCTGATTGAGCAGCTCCCGCAGCCGGCGCTGGTTCTTCTTCGGCGGAGGAGAACGGCCGCGACAAAGTTGACCGGCAGGCCGTACCGGAGGACGGACTCGACGAAGAGGCGCAGGACCTTGACGTGCACCCAGGCGATGACCGACTCGCTGAAGTGGACCTTCAGCCAGCGCATCAGCAGGTGGTACTGCTTCTTCAGGTCGCTCTCCAGGCGGGCCAGCTCGTTCTTCCCCGCGGCAATGTCCTCCTCGCTGTAGGTGAAGTCCCGCACGACGAACTTGTTCTCCCGTGCCTTCAGCTTAAACTCGTCCACGACCTTGTTGAAGACGGTCACGTTCCAGAGGCCGTGCTCCTGGTCCTCGAAGAGGAGGGCACTCGACCGGGGGACGATCATGTCGGTCAGCTTCTCGTACTTGAGCGACCAGTCCTTGTAGAGCGCCTTGGGGACGACCACCAGCAGCGTGGTGAGGTACTCGCTGCCCAGCACAAAGTGGTCCTTCTTCACCAGCTCGGTGAGGTTGCGCACCAGGAGGCTGCCGGTGGCCCGGCGCTCCAGCGACTGCAGACTGCCCTTCAGGTTGTTGAAGGTGGCCGTCTTCGTCTTCAGGTCCTGGTCGATCTGTCCGATCTGCTTGTTGATGATCTCCTGCAGCGACTTGAGGGACTGCTTCACCGGGAACTTGGCGCTGTCCCACTGGAACTTGGTGAGGTAGGCGGAGAGCTCCTGTCCGTTCGCCTGCAGCTGCTCCCCCAGCGGCTGGCCCTTCTCCAGGATGTCGCCGATGCTGGTGGCCAGCTTCCGACTGACCGACTCCACGTACGTGTCCAGCTTGTTCAGGTCGTCGCTCAGGCCGACCAGCTGGTCGAGGGTGCCCACCTTCAGGTCGGGAATGTTGAAGCGGTTGGCCTTGCAGAACTGGTCGGCGCCGTGCTTGGCCAGCATTCCATTCAGCGTGTCCCACGTCTGCTGGCAGGTCTTCTCCCCCGGCGCCGATATCAGCCAGTACTCGGCCATGGTGGTGGTGGTGGTGGTGATGGCTAGGAGCGGATGCTAAACACTGGTAATGGACTATGAAGCGGTGCTATTGCTGTTGTTGCGGCTGCTGCTGCTGCTGCTGATCGAGGAGGGTTGGTGGTGAAAAGAAGAAGAAGAAAGTGTTGTGGCAAATCGGTGAGGCTGGTGCTGCTGAGGCTGATGTTTCTGCTGCTGCACAGGCTGACAACGTCTGCTCTCTCTCTCTCTCAGCTGTCTGTTGTGGTTGCGTGCAGTACTGGTGGGCGTTACGTTTGCGGTGCTCCTCAGCTCTGCTGTGTGCACTGCTCAGTTGATCAGTGTACTGAGCAGGTGCGGCTGAAGATGATAAAGGGTGAAGAGATGATGGGATGATGACCAGTGGCTGGCTGTGTGTGTGACTTTGTCAACCTGACCAGACAGATTGTGTGTGAGATGGCAAAGAGAAGTCAGGTCCAAGAGAGAGAGAGAGAGTGTGTGTTTGTGCTGCCTTTTCTTCTTCTTCTTCTGCTGCTGCCAAGTCGCTCAAAGAGACGTGCCCGAGACACAGTGAGTAAGAGTGAGAGGGTGAGCGAAAGAAGAGAGAGAGAGAGAGAGAAAGGGAGCAAGCACAGTATCTGGCGACAGCAGACAGATACACTGAGGATAGACATTTGGTTGCGTTAGATGGCGCCTGATCTCGCTTGGAGATCGCGATTCAAGATAAAGCACCAGAAAAGATTTTAAAAAAAGCTCATCACCTTTTTACATCTCTCTTCAAAAGAACACATTTCAAAGACTACCTAGAGACGCTTCTTGATCAGCTTCTCTAGCTTCTTGATGCGACTCGACTCGAGCTCGGCTGCTGAAGCCGCTGCCGTTTCCTCCGACCCTTCCGCCGTCTCGTTTGCATTCACTCCAGCAGACACTCCTCCTGTCGAACGTTGATGATCACCACCTCCAGCACCACCTCCACCACCACTGCTCAAAGTGAGACACTTCTTGCGAAAGAGGTCGGAGAGGACGGCCGCCTCCGCCTTCTTGATGCCCTTCATGTCGAGGACCTTCTGAAATTCGCTGATGTCCTTCTCGTGAATCAGCTTAAAGTAGTTCTCGACGAACATCTCCGGCGGCGCGGCGCTCACCAGGACAATCTTCAGAATCATCTCCGCCTTCGTCATTCCATTCACCACCGTGGAGCTGTAGGCGGCGGTGTTGGGCACGTTTTTACCTCCACCTCCACCTCCTCCTCCACCTCCCACGCCCATGACCATGGCCACGGTGGCCGTCGCGCCGTACTCGGGCAGCTCCAGCAGCGTCCTCTTGAGGGTGTGCGAGTCGAGGAGCAGCTGCTCGGCGCCGCCGTGGCTGAGCGGCTTGCAGCGGTAGAGGTTGGCGATGAACTTGGCGATGAAGGCGGTGGCGAAGCGCAGACAGAAGGCGTAGTACTGCGCCGGCAGCTCGTGCAGGTTCTCCCGGATCACCGGAAAGAGCTGGTGAAAGGTGGCCGTCAGCGAGCTCACGTAGGCGCTCGGACCGATGGGCGTGTCGACGTTCGACCAGGCGGTCTGCAGAGAGGAGAGTAGGCAATTAGTTAGTTAGCTAATAAAAATAAAAACAGTCCTCCTCCTCCTCCTTACCTTGATCATCGTCAGCAGCGGCTGCTCGCAGCTGTACTCAATCGAGTGCGTCAGCAGCTGAATGCAGTTGACGATCGTTCTAGAATAGAGGGAAAAAACAGTTAAAATTCAACCAAAAACTCATCGCCTCACCCATTATCAACTTACGCATGAAAGATGTCACACTCGCCGCTGAAACTGATCCGCTCCACCAGCGACGAGTCCACCTTCTCGGTGATCTTCCGCTCCAGCTGCTGCGTCGTCTCCAGGCAGTAGTGCGCGGTGAGGATGATGGCGCACAGCTGGACGATCTCCGGCACCGAGTAGGCCCGGTTCTCCAGGTCCTTCATGAAGATCTGCAGGAGGCCGGCGGCCGCAGAGGAGGAGGCGGCGGACAGACCTCCTGCCGCCCCTGAAGCCGCAGAGGCGGCCGAGGCGGCCGAGGAGAGCGTGCTGGAGAGGCTGGCGCCCAGGGAGAGCACTCCACCTGAACTCCCGCCAGCAGCACCAGCACTGCCCACCCTGGGAATGGCCGCCTGCAGAATCTTGTGGGCGTACTCCCGCAGGTACTTCTGAAAGGTAGTGGAGAGGAGGACCAGCGGCATGCGATTGCTCAGTGAGATGCACTGAATGAGGCAGTTCTTGTACTGCGTGAAGAGCTTCCCGCTGGTGGGCAGAATTTCCGCCCTTGCCGTGGAAGTTTCAGAACTATTTGCTGATGATGAGGTCGCCGCCTTTCGCTGCTCCTCCACAAACTGGTCGATCATCTTGGCGAAGCTGCGGTCCTGCGCCTCCACGTAGATGTTCAGGTAGTTCTCGAAGCAGACGGTGATCAGGCCGCTGAAGGGATTGCCACCACTACCTCCACTTGATTTCTTTGCCAAATTCCCCGCCGAACCGCTGGCAAACTGTCCGCTGGTCAACGTCACCCCGGTGAACCGCTGCGAGAGCAGCTTCTCAAAGGCCGTCGCCTTGGAGATGGCCGGCAGGAGGACGGCCACATCGAGCTCCAGCGAGCGGTTGTTCATCACCTTCACCAGCTCGCGGCGCGTCAGGCGGCAGAACTCCACGGCGATGCACTCGCTCACCTCCCAGCTGGGCGGAAAGAGGAAGCCGATCTTCTCCTCGAAGACGATGAGGTGCTTCTTCAGCCAGGCGAAGCGCTTGTCCACCTTGTCCAGCCAGGCGATGTCCTGGTTCTCCGCGAAGAGCGTCCGGTACTCGCTCAGCTCGCTGTCGACGAACCAGGCCAGCAGCTCCCGTTTGTACTTCGGCTCGAGGATGGAGAGGACGAGGCAGGCCTCGGCGAGGAGGTGAATCTGCGCGGAGGTCAGGGGCGGCGTGGCGACGTTCTTCAGGTCGAAGGTGGCGTAGAAGTCGGCGAGTATCTGGGCGCCCAGGCGGGCGCAGACCTCCTCGATTTCGGTCACCAGGCGGAGAATGTGCGGAATGTGGCGGAAGCGGCTGAAGTGCTTGAGAACGTCGAGGATGCCCTGCAGCGTCTTGGCCGCGGCGCTGTACTGTCGCTTCTTGGTGGTGTCTCTACGGAGAAAGATATAAAGATTGAAACTTGAATGTTTAAGAAAACGTCAGGTTGTTGAAGAGCTCACTTGAGAATCTGCGTTCCCTGCACGAGAATGTGCAAATTGTTGAGCATGATAATGGAGGCGGTCAGATTGCGCTTTGCATTGTCCAGCTGCTTTATATTGCACGTTATTTCGTTTACCTGAAAAAGAGAGGAGGAAGTTTTATTAGAGCTTGATTATCCGTTTGAAATGAGCAATCAGCTTACAATCTTCTCCGATTGCTTCGCCTGTCCCTTGATCTCCTTGATGACGTTGGTCAGCGAGAGAATGAGCGTCTGGGCGTCCTCCAGCGTCCGCCGGCCGTTCTCCTCGACGCTCTTCTGCGAGCAGATGACGCTGCGAATTTCAGTGTCGAGGAAGGCGATCTTCTCCTTCAGTATCCGCAGCACCTCGTCAATGTTCGAGAGCGACTGCTCATTGGGGAAGATGCGGTTGATGTACTCGATGGAGTTGAAGTCACTCGGCGACACCTTTGCCGCGAGCATCTGATCGAGGATGTTGATTGACATGCTCGGAAATGTCCATGGCCTTGATTTGGATTGTAGAGAAAGAAAAAAGAAGACTGGATCTTTCCTAATCTTCAAGATCACCAAAAAGCAACTGACAGCACTGCCTGCAAAAACAAATCAAAACAAACACGTTTGCAGCAAAAAAATCGGCAAAAGCTGCCGAGAAACTCCGCAAGATGGAGCACACTGAAAGCCACTGAAATGGACTTCTAAGGAGGTTTGAAAAAGAGGTTTTTTTATTTATCAATCGACAATAAAAAGAGCGAAGGAGTGGTAGAAGATTGAAAAGACGAGTCTAGGAGAAGGTGGGACAAAATAAGAGGGAAAGTGTTGCCTTGTAACCATATTCTTCCTGGTGTCCCATTGCCCCAAAATTGGACGATAACAGTAAGTTGTGAGAGGGGAAACTGTTTCAAAAATTTAAATACTGCCGTTTGGGAGCTAGGGCCAGCCAAAGTCAAAAAAATTTTTCTCTATGGAAAAAAAGGGGAAATTGCGTCTCGCTGCGAGGAAGAGGGTGGTTGTAATGGCTTTTAAACGGGGACCCATCGCTCCCAAACTTAAGTAACGATAAGGGGTGTGGAGTTTGCAGTATTTGATTAAAAATCTACAAAGTACTTTTTGGGGCTAGGGCCCTCAAAGTTAAACCTAAGTTTTCCCTAGACAAAACATTGAGAGCGTGCGCGCACGTGCATGTACAGCCAAAGGCAGCCTACTGTGGCAGTGCTTAACAGACAAAGGCACGCATACAGGGGGGCGCTGGGCTGGGAGGAGCGGTACACGGCACAAAGGAGCGGTCTCGCGCGATGACAGTCACCGGCCGAAAGACGGGGTCTCGCGGGGGGCCCGAGTACTCGGGCGCTGGGGGTCGGGATCGCGTCGGGGAACCGCAGGCTAAGTAAATTACTATGCTACGGTCCGACAATAATGGATAGTAGTAGAAAGGTAGTGGTAGAAGAGAGAGAGAGAGAAGGGAGGGAAAGAGAGAAGGAGAGGAAAAACTAAAAGAAGGGATTGAGGGGCGCTGGATTTGTCCCAGTGTTACCATGTGTCCTGGTGGTGCAGAATGTGAAGAGGGAGGAAAGAAAGAAAAGAGGGAAAAGTTAAAGAGAAGAAAGGAAAGAAAAAGGGGGAAAAATATGGTCATTTTTAGAAAAAGAGGTGTGTGACTGGGTGTGTTCGTAGTGGAAGTATCCAAGGCATTTTGGATTAGCAGGACTGTGCTTGTTCAGGAATGCGTCGCCGAGGTCGCGGCGGAAAAGCTGCTCGTCCGCTCGAGCAGCAGCTGCTGCCGGTCGATGCTCTTGAACTTGGCGATGACCGCCGCCCAACTGTCACCGCCCCCACTGCCGCCTACTGAAACTTTGCGCTCAAAGAGGTCGGCCAGCGTCTGCTGCGTGTGGAGGACGCCAAAGAACTGCTCAAAGCTAATCTCCCAGTCAACGGCGGCACTGGCGTTGCAGTTGGTGTCTTCTGCAGTTGTGGACCACCGTGATGATCATCAGAGTTTGAGATGGAGGAGGACTTTCTACTGTTTTCCGATTTTTTGCCGCCTTTTTCTTCTTTAGTCGGCGGTGGGGGCTCCTCGCTGGAGCAGCAGCTGCTGAAGCTCTGAATGGAGTAGCTGTCCAGCTTGACGCAGTGCGGATCGTCCAGCTCGCTCAGCGTCTGACTGCTCTCATCAGATTTGGTGGTGGTGGATGTGGTGAGGCTGAGGATGCTGCTGTTGCCGTCACACTCTTCCTCCTCTTCCTTCATTGAAGCGGACAAACTCCTGTCTTCCTTCTTGTTGTTGGCCATCCCCGCCGAGGAGCTGAGGTAGCCCAGGCGGAGGAGGTCATTGCCGATGATGGCGATGGCGTCAAAGATCGCCTGCTCATTCGTCTGATTGGCGAAGATGTCGTAGAGGGTCTTCCAGAGGCCGATGAACTGCATCTCCTTCATGTTGGGCAGGCGTTTGGGAGGAGCCTGGAAGAGGAGGACGGGTCATCGTCATCAAAGTTGGCGATGCTGCTTGGTAGCTAAGGGACTGCAGGTAGCTAGCCCTCGCCTGATAACTTCCACCGCCACCGCTGATTGAGGGCGAAGTTGAGGTGGAAGAGGCGGCGGCGCGGCGGTCACCTGTGCATTGAGCAGGTAGAGCAGGTTGGAATGCGTGAAAGCTGAGGTGGAAGTAGAAGAAGAAGAGGTCTTTTTGCCAGCCTGATTCTGATTCTGCTGTTTGCTGCTATTCAGCGCTGTTGACTTCACCGGAGAGCCGGGCGCCGAGGAGGAAGCGGCGGAGGCGGAGGCCAGAGAGGAGGACTTCTCCTCACCCTCTTCATCGCCAAAGATGAACTCCGTCGCCTCGGAGGCGGCCTCCACAATCGTCTCCTCCTCCCCCCTCCTCCTCCTTGCTGCTGCTCCTCGAGGCTGAGGCGGAAGCAGCTGTCCTGGTGGTGGTAGAGGCGGTGGTCATCGAATCGGTCCTCGAGGCCATCGACGGCGAGCGACTGTTCATCAGCTGGTAGTGCTGATCGCCATTTGCAGCAGCACCAGCAGCATGTTGAACTTGAGGTGGCGGTGGAATAGTCGGCCAGGTGCACCGCATAGAGAAACTTCAGCCGCACCTCGACGTCCGCCTTGAGGAAGACGACCATCGCCGTCAGCAGCTGGTAGAGGTTGATGGCGCCGTCGCCGTTCTCGTCGAGAAAGGCAAAGACGCGCACGGCCACGGCGAAGGCGTTGTTGGCGCTCTCCTCGCTGTTGGGGCCACCGGCAGCCCCAGCCCCAGCCCCAGCCCCAGCGCCGGCCGGCCACCAGGGGAAAAAGTGCGCAAAGTACCAGCGAAACTGCTCAAAGTCGACGCGAAAGACGTCGTAGCAGGCGCTGTGCGAGTCCGTGGGCCGCTCCTGCTTCTCCTGCTGCTGCTGCTGCACGGCCGGCGAACTTCCGCCCCAGTACTGCTGCTTCAGCTGCTCCTCCTTGAGGACCATGTACAGGGCGGAGATCTCCTCGTAGCTGAGATGGCGCCCGATGAAGGGGCAGCCCTGCAGCGTGCGCACCACATTCTTGATCGAGTTCTCCTCCAGGTTCTGCACCACCTTCATGCGGTGCTTCAGCCGCAGCTTCTCAATCTGATTGGCGGTGATGAAGGAGTAGCGGCTGTAGCTCTCCTGAATCAGCTCCTTGATCTCGGTGGTCTGCACGGCGGCCCGCTTGCTCGCCGAGCCGTAGCTGAAGGAGTGCACCATGTGGGGGACCTTCGCCTCGGGGTTGACGATGTTCTCCAGGTAGCCGCTGAGGATGGTCATCGCCTCGCCGTCGTCCTTCGCCGCCATCAGCGCCTCCTGGTTGGCGCTCAGAATGCGCAGGGCAATCTGGAAGACCACCTTCGCGCCGTCGTAGAAGAAGTAGTCGGCGATGTTGATCGCCGACTCGAAGGGCATCACGCTGAGGAAGATGGTGAGGAACCAGCTGAGGCTGATCATGCTGAGGATGCCCATCGGCAGGAGGCGGCCGTACAGCTCCGGCAGCTGCTCCTTCACCAGCTCCTCGAGGACGCCCTGGTCGACCAGCGCCCCGATCACCTTCTTGTTGTAGTAGTCGGGGAGGAGGCGCTCGCAGAGGGCGACCAGCAGCCAGAAGGCGTCCTCCTCGTTGGCGTACAGCAGCAGCACCGAGGCGACGATGTTCATCGCCTGGCAGTAGCCGATGGAGGGGTTGCGGTGGGCGTAGGCGTTCAGCACCCGCCGGAGGGCGTTGATGCCGGTGGGCGACTGGAAGGCAGGGTGCTCCGGCAGCGACCGGTGCAGGTCCCGTTCAATCTCGTCGGTGGCCACGGAGTGGGCGGTGGAGAGGCGCGACTGCTCCACCAGGCGCTCGTAGTAGCCCGGGGCGGTGTCGCGCTCGTTGACCGCGCCGCTGTAGAGCATCCACAGCTCGCCGCGCAGCTCATCGGGAATGCCGGCGAGGATGAGCTCGCGCGTCTTCGCCACGCGGTAGCAGCTGATGCCGCGGCCGTACTCGATGAAGTGGAGGTTCCACAGATTGAGCTTGACGCGCTCCTTGGCGGCCACCTCGGGGAGAGGGTGGCGGCGGTGGTGGTGGTGGTGGTTGACGGTGTCCCCTCGGCATTTCCTCCTTCAGCATTTGCGCCGTTGCCGCCACCAAAGGCGCTGAAGCGCTCGTGGAGGGCGCCCTCGATCGCCCAGCTCGGGTGGTCGCCCGCCACCTGGGCGTTGTAGTTGCCCAGCTCGTCAAAGCCCTCTCTGGTAGGAAAAAAGATTAGTTAGTTAAAAAGTTTTAAAAAAGTTCTGTCTTACCTCGTCTGGTGCTCCAACCTCGCAGCATCTTGACGATCTTCGCCAGAAAGAACTCCCGATCCTCAATGTGCGCAAAGATGATGTTCATCTTCGGCAGCGTGAAGACGATGGCGCTCTTCCAGGCGTGGTGGTGGTGGTGGTGGTGGTGGTGGTGATGACCTGCATTCCCTCCCCACCACCTCCTCCTCCTCCATCGAGCTTCTCCACACTGCGCACATCCCGCAGCGGAATGATGAGGGTGATCTGCGCGAGGACGCGACTCTCAAAGCAGATGTAGTTATTGGAGAGGTACATCTTCCCCCAGACGTGCTGCTTGTTGAAGGGCGTCCAGAGGGTGCAGGGGAGGGAGCCGTCGAGGAGCTCGTTCAGCGGCAGGCGAAAGGAGATCTTGTAGTTCTCGGTCATGGCGCGGGCATCTAGGTCCCGTTTTAAAATGCCGCTCGACGAGGAGGTGGTGCGCGCCTTTGAGGCGAGTTTGAGGTGGTGCCAGCTGACAGTTGGTGGTGGTGGTAGTTGTGGCTCCTGATTCGAGTACCACCAGTTCCGCCATCAAGGCCGTCACCGGTGGCGGAGCCGGAGTTGGAGGAGGTGTTGGAGAGCTGCTGCTGCAGCGTCGTCCGCTCCTCGCTGATGAGGCTCTTCATGGCGAGGTTGGCCAGCTGCTCCATCAGCGCGTACACCTCGCTCACGCGCAGGCCGACGAACATCGTGAAGAGGTACTTCTTGGCGCGGGTGATCAGGTGGATGCTGTTGGGGAAGAAGCGCGGATTGTCCAGCTCGATTTCCTGGCGATGAGGGAAAATGGTCGAGGTTTTAGAACCAAGATTTTACCATTGAAAGCAAAAATCACTCACCCTAATGTCGACCCACTTCACCACCAGCTTCAGCTCATTGCCAAAGAGGTAGGAGTAGAAGCAGAGGTGGTTGACGCTCAGGTACAGCCAGCCCTGGCGGGGAAACTTGCCCTTCAGGTAGCTGCAGGAGTAGTCTAAAAAGCCAAACAAAAAAGATGAGTTTTAGAAATGGAAAGAAAAAGCCTTAAGTTTTTTAGCCTACAGTTGACCAGCTTCTCCTCGGCGGGCATGCCGAAGAGCTTGGTGAACTTGGAGGGCGTCGAGTTGGCGTCCAGCAGCTCCTGCGCCCGCCCCGATAAGCTCATGTTCTCGGTGATCTGGTCGGAGACCACCTGGACGAGACTTTCAATCTTGCAGCGAATGAAGCTGGTCACGTCCGCCTCGCTCTCAAAGTTGACCAGCGTCGGCATCAGGTTGCTCTCGATCCACTCCCAGTCCTTGAGGATGTCCTCGTACTTCGTCGAGACGGCGACCACTGGTGGTGGGTGATAAGAAGACAGTGATGACGATTAGAGGAAGAGAGAAAGAGATAGGAACACTTAAGTAAACTTATAGTATAGTATACGCACAGTAGCTCGCCTCGGTGCCGGTCGTCTGGTGAAGTATCCGATAGGGAAGTGGCTACAAAGAAAAAGAAGTGGAAAGATTTAGAAGGAGAAAAGCAAACACACTTTAGAAGCAAAGATAGAAAAAAGCAGTACCTTGCTGTCAAAGACAGTGTCGAGGGTGCCGACGAGCAGTGAGGAGAATCCCCGGGTGCCATGGCCAAGTCGTCGCTGGAGAACGAAGCACGGATTTGCCCGTTCAGTGACCCTAATGAGGAGATGATCATTAGTGTTGTGTTTGGCTGTGTTTACATCAATGTTTTCTCTGTTGGTTGTCGTAGCAGATCCTCGCTGGCAACACATCCCTGCCTCGTTGCTCTCCAGCCACTTACCAAAGGGCGTTAGGAATGAGAATTTGATCTAGCTTAACCCACATTGTTGGGCGTTGCAGCACCTGCTCGTTCTTCCTCGGTTTTCTTGAGACCAAAATTGATAAGTGAATGGATGTGCGCAAGAGTGGTGGTGGTCGTCGTCGTAGTTGTGGTAGAAGTGTTATCATCTACTGCCAGCAGCAGCAGCAATGATGACAGTGAACAACAAAAGAAGTGAACATCGAAGTAAGTGGGTGGTGGTGGTGGTGGTGGTCAGCAGCATTCAGCAACAGCAGCAGCCGAAGCATTTCGAAGTGGACAACAGCGAGAAGTGAAGAAAGTGAAGAACATCAACAACAAAAACAAGAAGAGTAAGAGCAAAAACAGTTCATAGAAGTAGAAGTGGAGGAATCAAGTGGTGATCAGAAGTACATTCGAATTTCGAAATGGAAAACAGTTTGTTGCTGGTGCTGTTGTTGATGTTGGTGGTGGTGGTGGTGGGAGGTGAGGTGATCACAGATAAATAGGGACAATAGGCCACAGTGAGTGGGTGAAGGAGTTGTAAGCTATCAAACAAAACTGGCAATAAACTGGGTTACCACAGGAGGTGTTATTGCTCTCTTTCTCTCACTACACCTTCATCTTGTTTTCTTCTTCTTCTTGTTGACATCTCTCTTTCTCTCTCTCGTTCGGAACACAGGCAACAGAGAGTAGCGGCACGCAGCAAAGCAAAGCGCAGCAGCAGCTGTTGTGGGGCTATTCTGACACCTGCCAAACTGCGACGGCGGCGGCGGATTTCGAAACAACAACAAAATCAGTGAACCAGAACTAGGACCAAGTGGAGGAAGAAGATGAAGAAGATTTGACGTGCAGTTGTTGACGATGAAACCTCAACAAAAGTGGACAAGTTGATGATCTGGTCCCGATGATGATGTGTGTGTGTCCTTCCACCGCTGTACAAACTCTTCGCTCTGCTCTCTGTCGTCGTCGCCGTACAGTGGTCGTCGCCGTTCCGCCGTTGACTGTACAACTGAGCAAATAGCAACAAGCTGCTGCTGCTGCTGCTGCTTTGGTGATCACTGTTTCTTATCAGGCGCCCACTGCCAATACTCTGCCGCCGTCATCGCCGCCAATAGACTCGATAGCACTCCTATTTTTTTTCACTACCACTGTACCAGTGCAGTGCAATGCTATAATTTCACCCCTTGTCTGCCTTCTTTTAGCATCCCATCACAAGATTCGATTCAAGTGAACATGCAGAGCACTCCAAAGTACAGTATGGCGCCAGTATCGTCTTTTACTGCCACTGCTGCTGCTTCATACAAATCATAAGTAATCAATAAAAATAAATAGTACACAAGTGATTGTTTCGGTTAGTGAAGAGAAAGAGAGAAAGGGGAGAGAGAGTGAGAAGATAAATAATAATAAGACTTAGAGAAGAAGAAGAAGAAAAGACCCAGCAAGAGGCAAACAAGAGGCGGCAGAGAGGAGAAGAAAGATAAGAAAGAAAAATAAAAATTAGAGGAAAGAAGTATAAAATAGTTAAATAGTTAAAAAGTTAAATAAACTTCCGAAGTATCCATTCTTCAAAAGGGGATTATGGTGGTGGTGGTGGTGGTGATGATCACGTGGTAGAGTTCGGTGTGAGAAGGTAATCAAGATCTTAAAGAGGAATAAAATTAAGGCATCGAGGAGAAGGGGAGGAGGGGAAAGAATTGTGGTCAAGAAAGAATTGTGTTGTTTTAACTTAAGCTTAGGTGCAGAGAGAGAGAGAGAGAGCCATTCTTTTTGGTGCGGGCGGTTGTGTGTGCTTGGTCTCAGTTGTTTTCCTCCTCAGCTGTTCTACTGCTCGGAGGAAATGCCGCCAGCGCGTCCTCCAGATTGCCCACAATGGTCTTGTAGAGGTTCAGCTGGCCGGTGAGGAATGTACGCATCACCCGCTGTAGTCGATGATTCGCTCCTCCTCGAAGTGGTTCATCTCCGCCAGCGTCGCGTAGGTGACCACGTCGGCGCGGTGGTTGATGCCCGCCATCGCCTTCTCCTCCAGCCGCCCCTCCGCGAAGGCCTTCTGGTGCTCCTTCTTCTTCGCAATCGCCCCCCGGTAGACGGCGCTGATCTCCGGCCAGGCGTCCAGCACGCCGCGGTACTCGTGCATCAGGTTGGCCAGCGGGCCAAAGTCGTGCCAGTGCTGCTCGTCAAACAGCTTCCCCACGGCCTCGTACTGGGCGCTGGTGCGCTTGATGGCCGCCACCAGCGACTGGTTGGCCTGGGAGCGCACCGGCGAGCTGAGGAAGGCCTCGCTGAGGCCGTTGAAGATGCCCGCCACCTTGCCGAACTCGCGCTTGTAGAAGGACTGGTAGCGCTTGGCGAACTCCTGCGACACCGCGTAGATGTTCTTGGTGGAGTCGTCCATCTTGGTGATGAAGCGCGCGAAGGTCTCCAGGCGGTTCTCCGTGTCCGGGCTGATGGTGGCGCCCTCGGGCACCTGCACCGAGAGGAAGAAGAAGCCGGAGACCTAGGAGAGAGAGAGAAAAGGTTTTAGAACTCCAGCTTAATTTTTATATCTCCTCTTTCACCACTTACCAGCTCGTCCTTCTCCGCCCGGCGCTTGCCCGTCTTCCACTGCTTCTCGTCCTTGCAGGTGATGAAGTGCTTCCACACCGTCGACTGACTCAGCACCGGGTGGCGGCAGATCCGATTGACCCAGGACTGCAGCTGAATCCGCCGCCCCTGGATGAAGTCCTCCTGGTAGCGGCCGCTGATCTGCTTGTCCGGCAGCGACGGTATCGGAATGGTGGTGAACTTCTCCTGGAGCCGCTCGTGCAGCCAGTCAAAGTGCTTGTAGCGGCGGCTGACCGGCTCGCGCGAGTCACTGGGCGTCAGCTGGTAGGCAATGTAGCTCTTCAGGCCCTTCATCTTGCTCTCCTTCTTCGGGTTCTCCACCACCACCTCGTAGGTGAAGTAGGAGGGCGACCACTTGAAGACGCCCCCCTCGTCGATGATGTGAATGAGGTCATTTTGGTTCACCTGCACCGTCTTCAGGCCGAGGATGTAGTCCTCGCCGCCCGACTTGACGAAGTGCGAGAACCTGTTGATGCTCTTCTTCACCGGCTGCGGACCTCCCTGTCCTTGTCCACCGGCGCCCTTGTTGCCGTTGTTCACTCCCTGCGAGCCGCCGACGTGAATGGGCGCCAGCTGGCCGTGGGGCGTCATCGAGGAGGAGAGCTCGCCGCCGACGGTGAACTCCGACGCCTGGCTGTCGTCATCGTCCCAGTCATCGTCGCCCCAGTCGCCGTCGTTTTGCTGATCAAAGGCGGCCTGCTGCTGAACGGCTGGAGCAGCTGCAGCAGCATTTGAAGAGGTAACAAAAGAGAGCAGTCCGGCGGCGTTCGGCGGCGAACTAGTGGCGGCATTTTGCTGTTGCTGAGGTGGATGAGCATCCCAGGATAAAGATGAAGAAGGGGGCGGTGGCGGCTGCGGCGGCTGCGGTGCATCGTTGGCCGCTGAGACGTACTCCGCCGGAAAGAGGCCCTTCTCGCCGCGGCTGTTGACGCCCTCCCACCAGCCGTCGCCGACGTCCTGGCGGGTGACTGAGAATTTCGAAATGGCAACAATTAGAACAACAACAAAGGAAAGAAGCAAAGCAAAGACACCCACCTGTCAACGTTTCATTGGGCTTGATCGACAGCTCGCCGCTGTTGGGCTGCGCCGAGAACTCGTAGAGGACGAGCACCTTCATGACCAACAGCAGCAGTGTAGAATATCAACAACAACCACTTCAGGAATCTTCAAGACAGGGATAAAGTGCTCTTTAGTAGATCTTGCTTGAAGTACCAAACACGCTGAAGCTTCAAGTGGCGTTGGTGGCGGTGGGGAGATGAAGAGGGCAGAGACCAACTAGAACTCCTGAAGTGGACACAGAGTTGAGTGAGTGCTGGGAGTTCGAAATGAGGGAATGGGAATGACAAAGAAGAAGGGTGGTGATGCAGTTAACGGTAGTAGTGCAAGAGGCAGACAGAGAGAGAACGCGGCGGTAGTGCACACACTCATACAAACACAGCTCTTCTCAGCACTGGTGTTGCGCTGCGGCCACCGCCACCACTACCATTACCATTACCATCACCACTTTATAATATCGTCAATCGAGTCGCCGACGACGTCTCTTCTCTTTGAAGCAACAACCGACGTAGTGCCACCACCACCACCACCAGTCCTACTGTCAACATAGAACGCTGCTGTGACGCTGCTGCTGCTGCTGCTGGGGCGTTTGGCTGAGAGACTGCCGACCAGTTGCAGGCTACTCGCTGGCTCACTCACTCACTCACTCGCTCACTCACTCTGGCCAGGCCAGTCACAGTCACTGCACTCGAAATAGCAGCGCTGAGCTCACTGCGGCGACAGCGGTGGTGGCACTGTCCTGAATTACCATTCAATGCAATTGAATGTCGTCGCAGGTGTGTCCTACCACTGAGGTTCAACACAGGATGCCAGCCAATCAGATCGAGAATCAGGGGAGGATGACTCATCAGTTAGACTGATGAAAACGGTGTCAAGGCTGGGAATGACCTTTCTCGCTTGGAACAGTTCTAAAAAGTGCGCCTCAGGAGTTGGAGCAATAGTAACTGACTGGCTGACTAATCGGCAGATTGTGATGGACTAGACTTTAGAGATAACGAGCTTAATGACGCTTTTATTTTTTACTGTACTGCCGCCAAATACAAAGGCTGGAATCAACGACAATAAACAGCAGAGGATAGAAGCGTCGCTAGCACTCGCTCTCTTTTTGAAAGGTAGATTTTGAACAGATGTTGTTATTGTGTTTGTTGTTTATTTTTTTCAACTCGGAAATTCTGACGATGGTAAAGAGACCTTGCCACACAGCAGCAGATGTTGTACAACAGTGCGCTCGCGCAATAGTACCGCTTACTTCAGCTTCTTCTTGGGGCGGATGTTGTTGGAGTGGCCACACTTGCGCTTGCGGCAGTTGGTCGCCTTCGGGTGCAGACGGGCGTAGCACCTGAAAAAGGAAAACGGTCAAAGTTAGTTTCTAAAACAAACAGCTTTTTGGGGCACTCACTTTCGGCAGATCATCTTGTCGCAGTTGTACTTCTGCGCGAGAATGCGGAGACTGGGTTCGATGACACCACCTCGCAGACGGAGCACCAGATGAAGGGTCGACTCTGAGTAGAGGAGGAGAGAATAAGCCAAATTAGTTTCAAACCATAGCAATCCTTCCCAGAAAAAGCACTCCTTACCCTTCTGGATGTTGTAGTCGCTCAGCGTTCGGCCGTCCTCGAGCTGCTTGCCGGCGAAGATCAGTCGCTGCTGGTCAGGCGGGATGCCCTCCTTGTCCTGGATCTTGGCCTTCACATTCTCGATGGTGTCGCTGGGCTCCACCTCGAGGGTGATGGTCTTGCCCGTGAGGGTCTTCACGAAGATCTGCATCTTGGATCGTGAGGCTGGAAACCGATGCAAGAGATGTGTTGTGTGTTTGGAAAAGATCGAGTCAGCGAGCGGAAGAGAACGATGAAGCGCGTGTAAGCGGCGAGATCCACCTGATAGGCGCGTACTATTTCCACTCTCCCGTCGAGTACGTCCTCTCTGAAGAGCGGGGCAGTCGGCGAAGCGCGCACGGCGCAGGTGAAGGGAATTTTTGAAAACAGACAAAATCTTGTCAACTTTCGGTTGTTTTTATTGTTTTTTTTCACACGCTTCGAAGACACCTTCACTTCAGGCCACCTCCTGCCCTGTACGACCATGGCGGACAGCCACTCCCTTCTGGTCACCATTCGCCAGGGGCTGAAGGAGATCCTGGCGGCGAGCAACGCCCGGGGCCTGCGCCAGAGCAGCAAGTGGGCCGCGGAGATGCTGCACTCGCTGAAGAGCCAAACCGAGGTGCGCTCCAAGTGTCTGCAGGTGCACGCCCACGAGTCCACATTTGAGGTGGTAGTCGACGGTGGTGGACATCAGACGAGAAAGACGCCTCGAGGAGCCTCCTCGATGAATCCACCACCACCACCACCACCACCACCACCACCTTCCTCTCTCCTCCTCCTCCCTCGACTACCTCTCCGACTGTGATTACCTGATGGCGAAGGCGGTCTTCGACCTGGGCGAGTACGAGCGGGCGGCCTTCTTCACCGCCGACTACCAGACGCCGGAGGCCCGTTTCCTCCACTTCTACTCGCGGTACCTCGCCATCGAGAAGGAGCGCATCGACCGCATGGTGGAGCCCGCCTCCGTCATCGTCTCCTCCTCCCTCAAGGTCTTCATCGAGCTGCGGAAGAGCCTCGAGGCGAAGCTGGCCGCCGACAAGGAGGGCAGTACCTCAACAGGGCTCTCGCCCGGGGACCAGGGCGCCTCCGGCGACGCCTACATGCACTACCTGCACGGCATCATCCTGCTGAAGCTGGGGCTGAACCGCGAGGCGATCGACGCCCTCCTCCGCAGCATCACCCTCGAGCCGCTGTGCTGGGCGAGCTGGCACCAGCTGTCGCAGGTGATCGAGGACGAGGCGGCCTTCAACGAGATGCTCCTCCCCGCCCACTGGCTCAAGGGCTTCTTCGTGGCGGCAGTGGGCGTGGAGCTGCAGTCAAGCGACGACGCCCTCCTCCTCCTGACGGACCTCCTGCTCACCTTCCCCGCGGCGGGCTACCTCCTCAGCCAGCTCGCCATCGTCCGCTACAACCTCCGCGAGGTGGACGAGGCGATTGCCCTCTTCACCGCCATCCGCACCGCCGACCCCTTCCGCCTGGACGCCATGGACATCTACAGCAACCTGCTCTACGTGAAGGAGATGCAGACGGAGCTCAGTACGCTGGCCCACCTCGCCAACAAGATCGACCCCTACCGCGTGGAGACCTGCTTCTGCGTGGCCAACTTCTACTCGCTGCGCGGCCAGCACGCCAAGTCGGTGGTCTACTTCAGCCGCGCCCTGCAACTGAATCCCCGCCACCTCTCCAGCTGGACGCTGATGGGCCACGAGTACGTGGAGCTGAAGAACACCAACGCCGCCATTCAGGCGTACCGCTCGGCGATCAAGTGCAACAAGCGCGACTACCGCGCCTGGTACGGCCTCGGCCAGACCTATGAGATCCTCAAGATGCCCGCCTACTGCCTCTACTACTACTCGGCGGCGCACTTCCTCAAGCCGAACGACACCCGCCTCATCACCGCCATCGGGCAGACGTATGAGAAGCTGGGGCGGCACGAGGACGCCGCCAACTGCTACGCCAAGGCGGGCTTCGGCTCGCTGATCAGGCTGGCCGCCCTCTACGAGCACAAGACCGGCGAGGAGCACAAGGCGGCGGCCGCCTACAACGAGTACGTGAACGGCTTCGAGGCGAAGCAGGCGGTGTACAACCTGCCGCCGGCGGACCTGACGACGGCGTACAAGTACCTGGCGCAGTACTTCTACCGCCACGGCAAGTTCCAGCAGTCGCAGGTGGCCGCCCAGATGTGCATGTACTTCGCGGAGACGCGGGACGAGGCGAAGGAGCTGCTGAACAAGCTCCAGGGCGTCCTTCAGGTCATGGACGAGGATAGTCAACAAGAGGGGCAGGAAGGCGAGAAGGTGACCTCGACGGCGGTGGCCGCCCTGGCGACGGCCGTCCTGCAGGAGGAGGATGAGAGAGGAGGAGGAGGAGGAGGAGGACGTTGAGATGGACACCTAGGACCGTCTCTTTTAACTTGTTGCCTGCTTTTACTGCTTCTTTTAACTGTACATATTCGTAGATGATGTGTTGCATTTGATGCTGATGATAAACTACTGATGATCTTTTTCTTCTTCCACCACTACCACCTCTTCTTCCCACCTGTTCTTCTTCTCAACTCTAGGCGGTGGCTTCTCCACCACCTCCACCGGAAGCTTGTCGCCCCAGCGCAGCGCCCGTCCGCTCTGGTACAGCGCCTGCTGGTGCTTCGCCTTGGAGAGGATCACCTCGGCCAGCTGCCCGTCGGCGGTGCACACCCGACAGATGGAGTGGCGTGCCCGCCTCACCACCGGCTGCACCACCCGGGGCCAGCTCTTCTGGGACTCGCTCCAGCGGTGCTGCTCCTGAAGTTGTTGATTGCTGCTGCCCGCATTTTCAAAGTGATGCCTCTTGAGGATGACGTAGGCGAACTTTTCCGTCTTGAAGTTTGGATTCTAAAAGTGGAAAGATTAGAGGGGGGGGGTCAAAGGGTTGAGAGGAATACATAAAATATTCTCACCTCCTGGCCCACGTCAAAGACCTTGTAGGTGGCGCTGAAGTTGCAGAAGGACTTGGCGAGCAGCTCGGACACTCGTGGGCAGATGAGGTCGTGGGGGCAGGGCGCCACGACGGAGCCCTCGGTGCGGGCGAGGCGTTCTGAGAGTTCACCGCCATCAGTAGATTCATCATCTTCTGTTGAATTTCTCCTCCTCTTCTGCTGCTCCACCTTGAGCAGCCTCTCCCGCTCCAGCGGATCGAGCTGTCGGCGGCTGACCTGGAGGACAAAGTTCCTTGCCTCCATGACGGCGGCAAAGCCCGCCTTGCTGCCGTGCTCGACAATGACCAGGGCGCCGCTGGTCTTCTTCCAGAGGTTCTCCACCACGTAGAGGCGGCTGCGCGTGTCGGGCAGCTCGAGGAGGGAGAAGGCGGAGACGACCAGGTCGTAGGTGGGCTGCAAAAGAGGAGGAAAATTGAGGAGGATTTAGAAAAACGGGAGAAATCGAACTCTAAACCAAAATAAAACAGATTACTTACGTAGTGCTTGACGGGCAGAAACTGCCGGTAGAAGACCTTATCGAGGACGGCCTCGTCGTGGGCGGTGCCCCGCTGCAGCAGCTCCCGCGAGAGCTCGTTCATGCGCTCATTGAGGTCGATGGCCATTACCTCAGTCAGCTGGCCCGGCCAGAGCTGGTCGGCGGCCCAGAGGGCGGTGCCGGGGCCGGAGCCAAAGTCGAAGAGCGTCCGCGGGCTGAAGGCGGGCTCCTCGGCTTGCAGCTCCTGGAGGACGGTGCTGAGGGCGGCGTAGTTGGCCGGAAGACGGGCGGCCAGGTAGGCGGCGCACTCGTAGGCGCTGTAGGGCTCGCGGATGAAGAACTGCCGGCGAAGGTGGTCGGCGGCCGCCGCCTCGGCCTCCTTCTTACGGTCGCTCTTGAGGCGGCTGGCGCTGCTGCTGCTGCCGCTGTTTTGCTGATCGTCGAAGCCGACTTTTCGAAACTTGGAACTTCGAAATGGTTGAGAAGTGGAGGAGGTGTCGCTGGTTTCCGAAGTCGCCGCCGTCTCCGGTCCTTGGGCGACGAGGATGTCGAGGAACTCGCGGCGGACGCGCTCCACGTCGGCGCGGAACCGTTTTCCGCGGTACTCTGCAAAAAGAAGTTGGTCAAATATGATCGGGTAAATATCTCTCTCTTTCCACTTACTATTGAGAATGTTCGTCGCCGCCAGCTGCAGCTTGATGGGCAGCTCGTCAGTGCGAACGGTACGTCGGCGGGCGCCAGGGTGACGCCGAGGCTTCAGCTGCCCATCAGTCGCCTCCAGAACCTCCTCAGGAAGGTCCTTCTTCACGCAAAGTGAACTTGTTCTTGATCAACGAAGAGAGCGTCCGGCTGTGCTGGTATAAAGGTTCTGAGGCTCTTTTTTCAACATCGAAAAAGTGTCTCTGGTACTTCGAACTAGCAGCAGCCATGGCGTGGTGCTCCAGGTGGCCTTCGAGGCGAACATCGCAATCTTCAGCTGATGATCATCAAGGAACAACAGTTTGTTCTGTTCCAGCAGCTTAAAAAAGCGAAACAAAAACAAACACACGTGCCCGCACCGTAAACGACTGCCGCTGCTCACCACATCTGCGAACGGCAGCTGTCAGTGCGAAAAAAATCCCTATTTTTCCCTGCCATTTCGAAACACAACATCAGAAACTGTACTGGGCGCCGTTAGCAACAGGCTTATCGCCTCACTGATAATGAGGATGGCCTCAAGTAGACCATCAAGTACTCCGTTCATCCATCCAAGACCACCTGTCATCATCCGCAGCAGCAGCTAACATGGCGCAGCAGATCACCTTCATCAGCAGCAGCAGCAGCAGGAGCAGTGTCGCATCAAACGACGGCTACTGCTGGCGCCCGCAGATGCTCGTTTAGAGCTGTCGCTGTCTTGGAGCGCGCCATGCGCAGTGTGCCAACTCCTTTCAGATTTGTGCTGAGTTGTGGTCTTGTCGTCTCCAAGTTTCTGTCTGACGCTGCTGCTGCTGCTGGAGCAGAAGTGAAGAGAGAGTACCTGATCAGTCTGTTTCTGTTTCTGTTCTCTGTGTTTTCCCCGATGATCTCCCCTTCTTCCTCCTCTTCTTGAATCCGTTCTACTTCATCCTCTTCTTCAACGGAGACGGCCAAAGCAGTTCGTGGTGCGGTGTGAGAGCGTGCGAGTGAGTGGAGTGAATGATTACCGGTGGTGGTGCTGGCAGTGTTGGCTGCGGTAATAGTGGTCGGTAAGTGGTCATCTCAGCTCTCTCTCTCACCTCACCTCACCTCACCTCACCTCACCTCATCCGCAGATGAGGGCAAATGAGTAGAGGGACGAAAACGAAAACAAAACAGAACAAGCAGCAACAAACTCACAGTGCAAAGAAGTCTTCAACTGCAGCACAGCACAGCACAGCACAACAGCCAACCAGTGATATTAAAATTATCGTCTCCAGCGAAGAGAAGAGGGACCATCGAGTAGAGGAGGATTGGTAGTGACCATCATCCTGAAATATCATCATCATGGAACAGTTCGAGGGCCTGAAGATCTTCACCCTCAACTGCTGGTAAGTAACCAGTAGTTTTGATCAAGTTCTGTTTTTCAACCTCATCCTTTCTTCTCTCAGGGGCCTGAGGTACTTCTCCAAACATCGTAAATTAAGGATCAAATTGATAGCTCAACACTTATCCGAAAACGACTATGATATTGTCTTTCTCCAAGAAGTAAGTGCACTGAACATTCTGAGGCACTGAACTTTACCATTCCCACCAATTCCCACCTCTTCCGTTCTATCCTTCTGCAGGTCTGGATTCAGTCCGACTTTGAGTACATTCGATCAAAAACACTACACCGATATACATTTGCTCACATGTTCAACAACGCCAGCATCCTGGGTACAAGTGGTACGTTTGAATCGGTTGTTGTTAAGCATTTCGAAATGAACATCATCATCCTTTGTTTACCTTTCCAACTCGACCATTTCACCATTTTAGGCCTCGTTATCATGGCAAAGTGGAACCCCAAGATGATCCACTTTCACCCGTACAGCATCAACGGGACGCCCTTTCGGCCGCATCACGGCGACTGGTTCTCCACCAAAGGTACGTGCTCCAAGTTCCAAAGACAACTTCAGTGTGTCAGTCAACATCAACTACAACACACTGCTCTTGATATTGTTCTCCAGGCGTCGCCTACGTGCGCATCGAAGTGAAGGGCTTCAATCTGCACCTCTTCTGCACTCACGTAAGTCTGCCATTTGCAGATTGGTTGGTAAGCCTTAATCACACCAGCTCCTCTTACTACCCAACACATTATCAGATGCACGCCCAGTACGACGAGGAGGAGGACATCACCGACCAGTACTCCATTCACCGCATCTGCCAGTCGTACGAGCTGGCGAAGTACATCAACCTGATGGCCTGCAACTGCTCCAATCCCTCCTCCAGGGACCTGATTGTCCTCGCCGGCGACATGAACACCTCCTCCAAGGAGCTGCCCTACCGACTGCTCGGTGAGAGAGATTCGAGGAACCACCGCTTTTTCATTCACTTTATAACCAAAATCCTTTCATCGTTTTATTTACAGTCGAGCTGACCGGCCTCAGTGATTGCTACAAGTACGAGCGGAAGAAGAAGCCCGAGAGCAGCCGCCTACGAGGTCGTCGAAACAGCAACACCCTCGAAACGTCCTCCACCTCAGCGAACAATGGGAACAACAGCAACAGCAACAACAGCAGCAAAAACAGCAGCAGCAGCAACAGCAAGATGCTAAAGCCGCACAAGAGCCACATCAGCCGCCTCAAGTACCACACCTGCTCGGACGAGTCCAGTGACGACGAGCTGATCACCTGCGGCCACAAGGAGAACACCTTCACGGGGGCGAATCCCAATCCAAAGTCCTCGAAGCGCATCGACTTCATCCTCTACAAGCTGCGCGACAAGCTGACGAATGACTTCTTCGGCGACTGCTCCGCCGCCTTCACCACCACCACCACCACCTCGGCCGACCTGTGCTCCACCTTCTCCTCCTCCTCCTCGACTTCGACTTCTGCACCATCTCGGCAACTCCGCCGCTCTGCCGGCCCTCCCTCGCTCTCCTTTGCCTGTCGCCCTGATCCGCTGAAGATCACGGCGAAGGACATCAGCGGCCTGTCGTACAGCGACCACCAGCCGGTGGCCGCCCACCTCAAGCTGGTGAAGGTGGTCGAGCTGGAGGTGAACAACTCCTCAAGCTCTTCCTCCTCTCTTAAGGAGGTCCTTGCTGCTGGCGGTGATGGGGGCAGCAGCAGCAGCAGCGGTAGTTCTCAGCTTAACCACAGCCACAGCCACGAAAGCGAACAAGTCGCCTCGAGTAAGCTCAACAAGTCCCACCACCACAACAATAACAACAACAGCCATCTTCACAATAAGAACAACAACAAGTCAAAGAGCAGTGGCCAGTGGACGTCGCTCGGTAAGCAGTCCTCTCCTACTTCCGCCTCCTCTTCAAGCAACCTCCACGGCCGGAAGCCCCTCAGCCCCCTGCTGCACGACATTGAGAAGCTCCTCTCTGACTTCATCAACGCCAGCAGCCTGGCGAAGCACGTGCTGCTGGTGGCGGTGGTGCTGGCGCTGGCGGCGGGCACCCTCTTCGCCGTCACCTTCGCCCTCTCGCTGACGGCCATCGAGGCGGTCCTCCTCGGCATCATCCTCCTCATCGTCTGTCTCTTTGCCTTCTTCCTCCGCTTTGTCACCCACCGCCACGAGGTGAACGCCGTGAAGGCGATTCTCAATGACATCACCAAGAAGAAGTCATTCGGCACGGAGTACGGCCTGCTGGGCAGCACCGCCGGTGACCACTGACTGGCGGCCGTTGAGCAGGTGTAGCTGTGTAGTGAGAGCTGAGTACAAAAAAAATTACTGATATGATATGACCCTCCAGAAGCCCCGATGAACAATCCTCCCCAATTAGTTTATTCTTCTACCCCTTATGTTCTACCCCAATTGATTATTTATTAGGTGCTTTTCACCTCTCTCTCACCTCTTCTATTTATTCTTGTTCTCGTTCGACGCTTTGCCTTCTTCTTCTTCTAATTGATTGTTGTTATGATTTGTGTTATCGCCTTCTTCCCCTTTTTCCCCAATCGTTCGAGAACTCTTCACGCTTTTAGTTTTTAATTTTATAATCACCACCACCCCTTTATTTATTACTGATTGATAAACTGATTATTTATTGCCAAGTGAGTCGGTCTGAAGGATAATAATTCTCTTGAATGAACACTTCCTCAAATCTATTTATTTTTCTCCTCCTCTTCCTCTTTTCACCAGTTTTTATTTATTACAACAAACAAACAAACAAATAATAAAGTTTGAAACCAGCACACCAATCAGTCAGTCAGTCAGCCTGTTATTCGGTAATAATAATGCCTTTATTGATGATGATGTGTGGAGGGTCTGAGAGTGGTTAGCTTTGCTGTGGTTGTTATTGTTATTGTTTAGAGTGGTAATACAAAAATAGAACAAACAAAATCTGGTAAGTGTGAAGTATCAGCAGCAGCAGTAATCCTGTGTGTGGTTGTGTGTGATAATCATGTTCAGTAATCAATGTCGGTAATCAGCAGTAGTAGTGGTAGTAGTACTGTGTGTGTAGCCCTGTGTTTCTGATGACGAGAGGTTGAGTAACTGGAAGAGAGGAGAGAGAGAGAAAAGGTGTAATAGAGCAGTAGAAAAGATAGAGAAATAGAAATCAGGAAAAAAGAGAGATTTGTGTTCTGTGTTCTGTGATTTGTGGGCTCCAGCAACAGCAACAGCTGCTCCAGATGATGATGATCAGGAGACAGCGGCCAAAGGGAGTTGCGGAGTTGTGGTGGGGAGTAATCGTCGTCGTCGTCTTCGACTTGTTCATCTCAGTCAAGGTAGTAATAGTAGGTAAAATAGGTAATGAGGATAAAGAGAATAAAATTGTAGTGGTACGGGTGATAATAGAAAAGCGCAAAGAGCAGAGAAAGAGTAATAATAGTCGAGTAGTGGCAAAAATCGGGTAGCAAAAATACAACTCCAAAGTCTTAAGAGTAGAAGAGGAAAAAAGTGTGGGCGTGGCTGGTTGGGTGGGTGGTGGATGGTATGGGTAGTAGTGGTGGTAGCAGTAGTAGTAGTACAAGACAGTAATAGGAATAGTGCTTCAAAAGAGTCAATCAATCAATAATCAAAATGATAGCCAAAAAGTAGGAGGGAAAATTCAATCAGCAAAACGGAAGATGAGGTGGAAGAGTACAAATGAAGGGGCGGAAAAGGGAAGTAATGATGAGCAGGTTGTACGATCGGTTTTTAAGTGTTAGTAGGTGTTGTTGTTCCAAAACTACTACTACGGAAATAAAAAGGTAGGGTTCTTGTGACCTTCAAGTGTTGGCGGCAACAGGTGGTCGCTGTTGTCGTTGATGATGATGATGATGCAAAGTGTGTGCAAGTGTGGTAGTGGTGAAAATACCAAAACTGATAAATATAACAAAGGGTAAAATGCAGCAAAAAGAGAAAGAGAAAGAGCAAAGTAGTAAAAATAATACGAAGTGAGTGAGTGTGTGTGTGTGTGTTTTGAGATAACAACGAACAGAGAGAAAAAGAGGATAAATAAAATTGCACAAACAAGAAAACAAAACAAGGGAAAACGTTTGTGGGTGCCGGTGTGGTGTGGTGAAACTTAAAAATCAGAGGGAAAAAGGGGAGGGGGTTGTACAATAAAGGTGGTACAAAAACGATGGAGAAGGAGAGATTACATAAAAAGTCAGTGTTTGGGTCAAGCTTTGTGTCGGTTGAAGAGAGAGAGAGAGAATCAAGATTTGGTTTGCTGGCGCGGTTCGGAGACTGCAGAAAAGAATGATTAGGATGATTAGGATGATTTTGGTGGTGATGATCTAGTTCGTCGGTAAGAGCACTAAGCAGAAGGCCTGGTCACACACACACACACTTGTCAGATCAGTCAGAATTGGTGATGGTGATGAGGTGATGTGATGAAGTGATTTGAGAGACGAGGGAGTAGCAAAAATAAAAAGTTAAAACAGACAGCGTTCAAGAGTTGGAGGGAGGGGAAAAACAACGGGAAAGAATTTAGAGGGAGGAGAAGATGTGTTCTGTCCCAAAACGAAACGGTGTTGCTTAGAACTGGTAAACTCAAAAGTGGTAAACGAGAAAAGCAAAAAGTAACGAAAGTTAATGGAGGAGGGTTGTACTGGAGGGTACTGGAGCAATGTGCAGCAGCAGCAGAAGTTGATTTTTGAGGATCATCATCAAGCTGAGTGTCTGCAGTTGTTTTCGGTCAGATTTCCGGTAGTGGTGGTGGAGGTGGTGAGATGCTCCAAAGGTTAGTCACAAACAACGGGTGGACGAGTGGCGTGGAAAATCATAATAGTAAATAATGTGGATAACCAATAATCAATAATAAATGTAATAATAACCAATAAGTCAATAATAAAAAAGAGATAGGAAAAAAGGTGAGAAAGATAAGAGAGAGAGAGAGAGAGAGTTATCACTAGGCGAAATGACAATGGTAAGTGGGTGCTGTTTGTTTGTAGGTTGGTTGGTTTTTAGTGCAATCGATGGAGAGAGAGAAATTCGTAGTTGATCTTGTTCGTCTTGTAGAAGAGGAGTAGGAGGGTAGGTTGAAGTAGTACTTGGGACAGAGAGTAAGAAGAATAGCAATAATAAATAGAGCAACAAAGGGGAGGAAAGGGAAGGGGGAAGGGAGGATAATAGGTAAATAAAAACGGGCTAACAGACGAGAGAATGAGAGGGAGAGTGAATGAATATGGGAAAAATATGACAAAGATCTGAGTAGAGAGGGCAAATACACACTCATCAAAACTAAAAGATAAAAAAGAATACAGCTTCGAAAGGGGGGGGAGGGAAACCGAACACTGTGCTTGAGAGAGAAAGACCAATCAGAGGGTAATAATAATAATAATAAAAAAAATAGAAACGAGAACGATGAGAAGGGGGGGGAGGGTGGGAAGTAGGAGGAGTTAGGGTCAAAAGTAAAAGGGCCGAAAGTGGTCGAGAAGGAAAAGTGGAAAATCAATGTAGCAAAGAATTGAGAGTTATAGTTAGTTAGAGGTAAAATTAAAAAAGAGGGAGGGTCTGGTGGTGAAGATAAAAACACACGCCCCCCCCCTCTCACCCTCTTCAGCAGATCCCGCTGGTGGCGACGGCGGTGGCGAGGGACTGCAGCTGCAGGTAGCGGTAGATGTAGATGCGGTAGTCCTTGCTGGCGAGCACCACCGAGTTGTCGTCCATGAGGGCGACGTCGAAGCACTGCGAGTGCTTCACCTTCGACTCCAGCGCATTCACCAGCGCCCCCTCCTGCGTGAAGATGGTAATGTTGAAGTTGTTGTGGTTGTCCGCCACCAGGATCTCCCCGTTGTCGTTGATGCACACGCCGATGGGGTAGTTGGTCAGGCCCTCGCCGCCGATGTTCCGCAGAAAGACGCCCCCGTAGCTGAAGACCTTGACGCAGTGGGCGCGATTGTCGCTGATGAAGATCTCCTGCTTGTCGTTGACCACCACGCCGTTGGGGAACTCCAGGTGCTTGCTGCAGCCGAACTTGTGGAAGACGTTGCCCGCCAGGTCGAAGATGATGACGCGCATCACCTTGCACTCGACGATGATGATGTTGCCCTTGTGGTCGACGGTGACGCCGCGCGGGTGCTGCAGAATGTCGGCGCCGAACTTCCGCACGAACTGCCCGTACTGGTTGTACACCTGAATCTGGTGCGTGGGCGAGCGCTCGGTGACGATAATGTCGCCCGACTGCTTGACCACGGCCACGCGGTTCGGGTAGAGCAGCTGGCCGTCACGCTTGCCGCACTCGCCGAACTGAAACTTGAAGCGGCCGTCCTTGTCGAAGATCTGAATGCGGTGGTTGTTCGTGTCGGCGACGATGATGTCGTTCTGGGCGTTGACGGCCACGCCGGAGGGCTCGGTGAACTGGCCCTCCATGATGCCGAACTCGCCGAACTTGCAGTGGTAGATCATCTTCTGGCGCTGCACCTGCGACTTGATGGGCATCACCGTGCCGCTGGAGTTGCTGGTCGGCGTGCCGCCGCCTCCCATTGAGACGTTCGAGAGGGCGTCAGAGAGACTGGTGGCGCTGGGGGCGTTGCCGAGGCCGCTGCCAATGTGACCGTGGGAGTTGAGATGGGCGCCGCTGTTGAGATCGAGCATTGGGTCGGCGGCGAGGCCGTCGAGGCCATCCGGGCCGACTGCGTTCGACCAGTGCGTGAAGAGGGCAGAGTCGGGCGAGGAGTTGGAGTTGCCGCGACTGTGCTGGTGTTGGTGGTGGTGGTGGTGATGGTTGCCACCTCCTCCTCCTCCTCCACCGAGGCCATGGCCATTGACCATGCCATTGCCGCCCTGGGACCACTTGTCGTAGCCGCTGCCAAAGAGATTCAGCGACTCGGAGACCGAAGAGTTGAGCGAGCGGTTATTGTTGTTGTTGCTGTGGTGGTTGTGGTTGTGGTGGTTGTGATTGTTGTTTGAAGACTGGTTGTGGTGGCTGCCGTGGTGATTCGATGACGGCTGCTGCTGCTGGTGATGGAGGCCATTACCATTACCGGCGCCGTTGCTCATCGACATTTGGTTGAAGCGGCTGCTGAGCGATTCAGAGTGGTCGGCAAAGCCGTTGCTGCTGAGACTGCTGCCGCCGCTGCCGAAGCCGCTGGAGCCAGTGCGGCCAATCGCCTGCTTGCCACTGCCATTGTTGTTGCCTCCTGCTGGCCCTTGTTGACCACCACCACCGCCGCCATTGTTGCTGCCATTGGGCGAGGAGCGAATGGAGCCAAAGTTGCTCTGGACGAGCGCCTGCACCAGGTGGTAGTTGAGGACAAACTCCAGCTCGTGCGAGTGGACGCTCGAGTCGAGATCAATGTTGAGAATGGCCTGCAGCTTGTTGTCGATGAAGGACTTGCAGCTGTACATGTCGGCGTTGATGTTCGGCGAGGCGGAGCCATCTGAGGCGGCGGCCGCCGCGTTCTGCTGCTGTTGCTCCATGTAGAGGAGAATCTGCTCGATCTTGTGCAGGTTCTCCTCGATCTTCGAGGTGAAGATGGTGAGGGAGACGATGCGGGCGTTGTAGACGTCGTCCAGCTCCTTCATCAGGTCGTTGCGGCCCTTCTCCACGGCGGCCTGCAGCGTCTGGTAGGAGCGGCCGACGTCGCCCTGCGCCTTGCCGTACTGCGCCTGCAGGCGGCCGGTCAGCTCCTCGAGGTTCTTCTGCTTCACCAGCAGGCGGCTGCGGCACTCGTGGAAGATCCGACCGAGGTGGCCCACGTCGGTGAAGGAGGACTGGGACTGGGCGGACTGGGGCGGACTGCCGCTGTTGCTGCCGTTGCCACCACCACCACCGCCTCCGCCTCCTCCACTGCCGAGGCCATTGACTGAGGAGGAGGAGTTTGAGGAGAGGAGATTGTTGTTGATGTTGTTGTTGTTGTTGGGCGCTTGCGATTGTTGGTGCTGGCCGACAAGCTGGACGTCGCAGCCGTTGGTGAGCGAGGACACCGAGAAGAGGGAGTGCTCGTCGCTGGACGGCGACACTGAGACGGCCGAAGCCGAACTGGACATCTTGGGAAGATGGCGATGAGGAGGAGGAGGTGGTTGCCAATCGGCGATGAGGGTGAGGGGGATGAGGGGGCGACGATGAGGGGTGACGGCGAGGGTGATGACAACAACTTCTGAAGACGACTAGGCCGTGTGGGGGCTGGTGCCTTTATACCCAACGCATGAGAGAGGAGCAGTAGGTCTGAGCGACGACACCTGACAATGACCAAGGTTGGCGTCGCAGCCTGTGTCAACGGGCGACGATGACAATGACAGTGGTCAATGGTAATGAACCAAAGTCTGACTGATGGTCGAAGACTGATAGTGGCAGGCAGCGAAGATCACTGCGAAGATGTTGATAAGAGACGAGAGGCGACGAGGATGTGACAGTGGTGGCGGCGCGGTTGCCACCTAAAACACACACACACAAACACAGAGAGAAAGACTAAGAGACAGCCAACTTTGGCCTGATGATGAGATGATGACACTGAAAAGGAGCCGAAGCGGCAGCAGCAGCCAAACAAAGGAAAGCTGATCACGAAGAAGTGAAGGAAGGAAAGAAAGAAAGAAGAAAGACACTGACTGCTCTGAAAGCTGGAACGGTTCAAACTGACGACTCTCGGAGTGTGTGAGTGTGTGATGGGCAGACAAAGGCAGTGTGCTTTGTGCTTGCTTGCTTGCCTGCCGCAACAGCACCGCCGCCGCTGCAGACAGTCGTAGAAGAGAGAGCGCAGGGAAAGCAATACGCGCGCGTTCAGTGATCTCAGCTCCCTCGTTTGCTTGCTAGCAGCAGCAGCAGGGTAGGGTGCAGCAACGTTCTCCTCAACGACAACGTCGCTGACGGTGGTGGTGTGTGGTGGTGGTGGTACAGTGGACGGCGGCGGCGCCCACCTTTCCCTCTGCTCCTCGCTCTTTGTTTGCGCCAGCAGTGGTGGTGGTGGTGGTGGATGGTGGTGGTGGTGGCAGCAGCGCGCGGCAGCCATGAGATCGGTCGTCGGCCTGACTCGCCGCCGCTCACTGTTCTTGCTCGTTTGCTGCTGCTGTCTGCTACTTCTTCTTCTTCTTCAGTACGCTTCTGTGTGCTGGTGAAGAGCTGGTCGGTTTTCTGATGCGGAGAACGCTGATGATGGTGGTGGCGGCGAGGATCCCCTCCCCAGAGTGCGCCTGTTGGTGGTGGTGGTGGTGGGCCAGTCCATTCACTTCGGCAAGAGCACCGTCGCCATCGCTCCTGCTCCTGCTGCTGTTCTTTTTCTTTTTCTCTCTCCACTTTTCGAGGTTGCCTCGTCGACTTTTTTCGGCGGTGGTGGTGGTGTTTCAGGCCAGCCGGGATTCATCCGCGGGCAGAGAAAGGAAAGAAGTAAAGAGAATGAACGAGCGAATGACTGAATCAGCCAGTCTCTTCCACCATTTCTCTCTCTCTCTCTCTCTTCCGATTCTCTTTCTAACATAGACCCTTTCATCTGCGGATTCACGGTCACCGCCAGGCGCACGTTGTGGTAAGCGCCAATCACGATATCTTCTGTTGACGGACGGACGGACATTTCGAAATTCTGGTCAAGTTCGAGGGAAGGTAGAAAATTGTCTTCAATTTTCAACCAATTGACCCTCAAAAATGAAAAATGACAGCAGCCAAGAAGCTCCCGTACAAGGTCAGCTGTCTCGAGGAGGACGTCGCCACAGCAGCAGCAGCAGCAGCCGCCGCCATGATCATGATCGTTACCACGACTGGCCACCAAGGACGCACTGTATGGAAAAGAGCAAATTGCTGCTGCTGCCGCTCCGATCACGGTGCAATCGTCGGTGCAACCCCATTTCAATAAAAGAAAATGCCCGTTCCAAAAGCCGTTCCAAAAGCGAGCGGCGGCGGTTTTCCCCACCGAACGCGCAGCAGTACCCTCCTCCCCATCGGAGCCCTCCTCAGTGCGCTGAACCCATAGGAGCAGCACTGGTGATTCTACGCTGGCCTTCGACACTTACTCACTCGCTTCCACTCTCAATCGACGTTCTCCTCTCTCGCTCTCACTCACTGGGGGGAACTACCTCGAACGGTAGCAAAGAACCGGCGGTGGTGGTGGTGGTGGTGGTGGAGCTGCGACGGCGACTGCTGTCGTTGAATTTCACTGCCACCGCCACCACGGGTAATAATCGAAAGGACATTGAATCTCGCGGCCATTGTGCCTGAGCGACTACGACGGCAGCATCTGCTCCTCAACAGAAGCGCGGCCGATGTTGGCAGCAGCCCAGCCGGCTCCATCTACCGACGCCACTGAGCTACTGCTGCTGCCGCCGCCGCCGCCGCTTCATCAGCAGCACCAGAAATAGACAAAAGATGTGATCTTCTATCCGGTCGCTAGAATTCGGGAGATCTCAATATAAAAAAATTTATGAAATTTTAGAACAAAAATCTTACAAATCTTTCAATTTCGAACTCCAGTTTTCCACCTTTTATTTTACCTGGTTCGCTTCATTCTGCTGTTTCTGCTGCCGAACCAGTAACCAGTAACGCCCCCTAGTGTCGGATAGTTCGCAACAGCAGCAGAAATAGAGGCAGGCAGCATGAGCCAGTAATGCGGTGGAGGTAATGTGGGGAAAGAAGAAGAAGAAAAAGAAGCAGGCAGGCAGGCAAAAAAATCCAGGCTGCTCTCGCACTCTCTATCTCTCCTCTTTCTGTGTTCTCAGTGGCTGCTGCTGCTGTCCTGGCCTGGTCTGCTGCTGCTGCTGCTGTTTCTAATTTCTGCTGCACTCTCGGTCTCTTTCTCTCTCCGGTGGTGTGTGAAGTGAATCCCTCGTCTTTTACTATTTCTCTTCTACTTCATCTTCTCAGATCTTTTGATGTGATCTCACCCTCCTCCTCCTCCTATTCTACCCTATCCTATCCTATTTTATCCCTCCCTCCCTCCTTCCCTCCCCCCCTTCATCTTTTGTAACCTTCCACCACCACCAACACATCACCTGTACTTATTCTTTCTGTTCTTTTCTCCGACTTTTACTCTTCTTCTTCTTCTTCTACGTCTACTTCTACTGCAACTCACACACACACACACACACACCAGCGATCATCAACTCCAAACACACAGACAGAAACTGCAACCCCTTCTTCTTCTATTATACAACTCTCTTCCTCACTCACTATTGCTGCAACCGACTGTGAATTCTACTTGCGATAAACACCACCACCACCACCACCACAACCACAATTCTTATTACCCACTTTTTGTATACCTTTTAATCATGTCGAACCATTATGATGTAAGTTTTCTTGATGATGCGGCGACGACGGCCTCTTCTCCCGTCTCTTCACCTCGCTAACCTTGTTTATTTATTTATACTCTCTTTCTTCTTCTTTTCCTTTCCCCCCCCCCCCGTGACTAGAACTTCCAAATGCCAAACAATCTTAACCACCAGCACCACAGCCACCACAACAACCACAACGACAACAGTACATTCTCACTAAATGATCATTCAGACTCCTCCTTTACTCCTAATCACTCAAGTCTCTTCTCAAACTCAAATGACATTATCAATGCCAATCCAAACAATTCCAGCTCCTCGTCGGGTGTCGTCAAGGAGACGGGAATCATCGAAAAGATGGTAAGTGACTGCCGCTGAAAAGATGCTCTACCTCATTTCTCATCCTCCTTTCTGTCCTTCACCGCCACCAGCTCGTATCTTATGGATTCATCCAATGCTGCGAAAGACAAGCACGATTATTTTTTCACTTTAGGTAAATAACATACACAGCGAGAGACAAAACACACAGACACACACACCGAGTTCTACATCTACCCTGCTGACACGTAACGTCAGTTGTTTCCTTCTCTCATTTGCTAATCTATCCTTTCTCTTCCTCCTCGATCTATCCACCACCACGCGATACTTTCATCATCGCGACCGTCACCATCACCAACCACTGAAAAACTGCAGCCAATACCTAGGCAACACCGACCACCTCAAGATCGGCGACCCGGTGGAGTACGAGATGTCCTACGACCGACGCACGGGCAAGCCCGTGGCCATCAACATTCGGAAGATCACCAGCGACGACTTCATGACGAAGCTCATTCGCACGGAGCGCGTCTCGGGGGTGATCGCCACCGAGCCGGCGACCAGTCGCGGCGAGGGCCGCGTCGCCTTCGAGAACGGCGGCGAGTTCTTCTTCCTCCCTTCACCCAGGAGGACATCCTGGAGAATGTGACGCTGAAGGCGAAGGACAAGGTGAGCTTCATCATTGTCACCGACGACAGCGGCAACTACCGCGCCAAGGACATCAACCTGGAGCTGGCGGGAGCAGGCGGTGGCGGAAGCGGCGGCACCGGCAGCGTGGGCAGCGGCGGCGACGGCGGCCGCCCCAACTCCGCCTCAGGCATCCGCTGCCAGGGCACCATCAGCTCGATCAAGGACACCTTTGGCTTCATCGAGCGGGCGGACACCTCGGCCAATATCTTCTTCCACTCCTCGGACTGCGCCAACTTCAAGGCGCTGAACGTCGGCGAGAACGTCGAGTTTGTGGTCACCTCGCGCAAGAGCAAGGAGCTGGCGAGCAACGTCACCAAGGTGGCCTTCAACTCGGTGGAGGAGGTCTCCGAGACGGTCTACAAGGGGCAGATTGTCAAGTACACGCCGCGCCCCTTCAACATCAGCGCCTCCGCCAGCCTGGGCGCCAACTCGGGGAAGATGTAAGTGGGCTGCTGCTTTTAGAATTGCTAAACTCGTATTAAATCCTTACTCCTGCTATACAGCAACTGCATCGAGCTGAACAAGGAGCTGCCCTTTACCGACAAGGACGTGAAGGGCTTCTTCACGCTGGCCAACTACGACCTGGTGTCCTTTCAGATCTGCACCGACCGGCGCAATGGCGCCCAACGGCCTGCAACATCACCTTCATGCCGGAGTCATTTACGCTCAACTCCGAGGTGCGAGAGCGCGGCTACGTCGCCAGCTTGAAGGTAAGATGAGAAGGTGATTGAAAGATGGCAGTTTGACTTTACTATCTCTCCTCCCTCTCGCCCAGGAAACCTACGGCTTCATCAAGTGCCCCAGCAAGGAGGGCTCCCTTATTTACTTCAAGCTGACGGAGGTGATTGACTACGCCAATCCGCTGAAGCTGAACGACGAGGTGGAGTTCACCTACAACACCGACCCGCAGACGCGCAAGTTCCAGGCGAATCGCATCTCCACGCTGCCCAAGGACGCTCTTTAACATTCTGCCGCGAGGAGCCAACAGCAACAACAACAACAACAACAGCAGCAAGTCAGGCAACAGCAGCAGCAGTAATAACGGGAGCAACCTGGAGAACAACAACTTTCCGCTGATTGACCTGAGCAGCGACCTGGACTCGCAGATGGTGATCGGCAGCGGCAACAACAAGAACCGAGGCGGCGGCCTCGCCAATGGAAACGCCGCCGCCACCGCCGCTGCCGACGTCTGGCAGCAGCTGCAGGAGAACAATGCCAACAATAAGGTGCCAATGCAGCTGGAGACGCTGGTGGCGTCCGCTTCAAGTGGTCACCACCACCACCACAACTACGGCCACCACTCGCCCTCGAACGCTGCGCGAAACCACGACGCCTTTGGTGGAGGTGGTGGTAACAGCGATCTCTACCACCCGCAGAGCAACTCCTCCATCTTCAGCCTCAACGGAAGTGGTGGTCACAACAGTGGTCAAAGCGAAGGCAGTGGCCTTGCCTCTGCTCAGCAGCAGCAGCAGTCCAACGGCGAGTACTACTCCGGCAGCCGCGCCGTCGGCTTCGTGGTGGCCGTCAAGGAGTCCTACTGCTTCATCGAGTCACTGGACGGCGAGAATGAGTACTTTGGCCACCAGTCGAGCTACCTCGACGCGGAGCTGCTGGACCAGCACCCGCTGGAGATGGGCCAGACGGTGGAGTTCACCGCCGCCTACGTGAACGGCAAGTGGAAGGCGACGGAGATTCGCCGCACCCGGGGCGCCCCGGTGGCGATGTACGAGGGCGAGCTGTCGGACCTCTGCACGGGCATCGTCCTCCGCACCATTCAGATGTTCAACGGTGATCAGGCGGAGTACTGCGGCCTGGTCGCCCGCACCGATCAGCTGCAGACGCTGGAGATTGACCTGGCGGAGGCGGAGCGCAGCATCGAGGAGCGCTACGAGTTCAGCATGACCAGCTTCAAGTTCCTCAAGGACTACATTGCCGTCGGGGATATGGTGAAGTTTCAGGTGGGCACGGCGCCGGGCACCGGCAAGCGACGGGCGTACAATGTCGAGGTGCTCAGGGAGCGCATCAAGGTCAGTCGTCAAGGACACTCGAACTTTGTTTACTTTATTCTAACCTTCTTCTTCTTCTTTTCACCTCCTTCAGGGCTCCATCTACGTGATGAGCCGCATGTACGGCTTCGTGAAGGCGGACATTGAGAATGAGAGCCGCAAGGTGTACTTTAACCGCGGCGAGGTGGTCGGCTCGCCGCGCCTCAAGGTGGGCGACCTGGTCGACTTCTACCTGGTGGACAACAAAAAGTCGGACAAGTGCTACGCCATTGACATTGTCAAGTTGGAGTCGGCGCCCGGCGACGGCTCGGCTGCTGGCGGCGGCGGCGGCGGCGGTTCTGCTGGCCCTGGGCCTGACGGCGATGGCGCCGTCTCCGTGCCCCGCTTCAAGAACCTGCAGATGGCGAAGGACAAGGCCGAGTCGGGGCCGAAGGTGGTGGTCATTCGCCAGCCACGGGCACCCGACGGCACCAAGGGCTTCAGTGCGCACTTGAGGAACTCAGCTGCTGCTGCCGATGATGATACCGAATCGCCAGTCCGGACACTGCGGAGAATGGCGGAACTGTTGGCCAGTGATGATCACAAAACCTGTTGTTCTTTTTTGTTCTCTTGTGCATTTTTCTCCTTCTTTTTTTTCTGCCACAATCACCCACAGCCCCATCAAACGGAACGTTCCGTCCAAGTTAACCTCTCTCTCTCTCTCACTCTCATCAAACTCGCGACCTACAAACCGCTTCAATCCATTGATCTACTCCTTCAATCACAGTTACTTCTACTGCTTCATCGTCATCACCACCACCAAGCAACACCACTTTTGCATCAAGCACTACCACCACCACCACCACCACCACCCTCCCGAACCGACCTGAATCTATCGATGTGCCTTGCCTACCAATGCTTACTCCTCTACCCTCTCTTGCTCTCACAATTCAACCTTTGTCTTCAACCTTATCATCTCTCTCTCTACTTCATCCCCTTTGCTTTCTCTTTGCTTCTCTCTGCCACACCAACCAACCAACCACCACAACCGCAACCCTTAGTACAAAAGCAAACCTACCTACCGACACACAACTACAAACGAACAATAGGTGTAATAATTTGATGACAACTTTCTTCCCTGAACCTCAGCAACAACCACGACAAAACTGGTCAACAAGCCTACCACACAATAGGGTACAGCAATTGAACAAATAGCACTTTCCCATCCCACCCCACCACCCACCACCACCCTCCCATCTTCCTCCTCACTAGCTTAAGAAATCATCTGAACAGGATCACCTTCACCGACTAGTCTAAGTCTCTAGTGCTTTTTCTCCTCCTCCTCTTACTACTCCTTCTTTTTTTATAATAATCATCATAACACAGAACACTTTTCCATTTTGCTGTTGCTTTTCTGTACACAAACACACTCACACACCACCACCACCAACTCATTCACTTTTCAATATTATCACCTCTTTTCTAATCTCTCTGACACTTTTTCATCTCCTCTCTGTCTGCTCCGGCCAGACACACCCTCCCCACACACACACACAGTCGAGTTGTTTTGTTATCGTCTGTGTAACTCCCTCTTTTTTCTCTTTAGCCTCACTCACACACTTTACATCACTGACCACCAACTGAATTTTCTCACCTTGCTCTCTCTCTCTCTCTATCTTTTTTCCTTTCTTTTTGCTGTTATGATTGCAACCTAGTGCCCCTTTCTCTTCCTGTCAACAATCCTTTATCCACCTTTGCAAACTGACGCGCTGTTTTACTCTCTCTCTTTCACTATCTCTATTTCTACTTCTCTTTGTTCTACCACGGCATGTTCTCTTTTTTCTCCTTTTCTCATCTCCCTTTTACCTGTTGTGATCGACCTGTATTTATATTACTACACTACGCTATCATCAACACACACACATGAAACTATTGAAACGAAAAACAAAACGAAAAAAATTGTAAAAAAGAGTAACATAATAATGATAAAAAATTACAGCAATAAATTACCAAAACTAAAAGATCGGTGGAAGTTGGGTAGTGATAAGCCTGGTGATTGTCACGGTGTTTGCGAGCCGGACTTGGCGTTTCTTCTGTGTTTGTTGTTGCTGTCAAAGTGTGTGTGTGTGTGTGCTGCAGCTGAAGGTGTTTTTATTTTTTCTACTTTCTACTTTTTTTATATATTTACCATGGATTGGTAAGTGGTTTTACGGTGATCAAAGGTAATAATAGGGCTGATGTACTTTCTTTTTTCTTTCCCCTAGGATGTACAGAAGGTCAGACGGTGGCCGCAAAGGAGATGGCACTGCTCGGCACTGTACGCTGGCTCCCACTGAAAGCCATCCGCTGGGCGGTTTTAAGCCATTTCTTCAGGATCAAGATGATTTGAAGTTGAAAAAGTTGAAGCCCACCACCACCGAGCTGAAGAAGGTGCCCGAGCTCGGGGTGAAGAAGCAGCAGCAGAAGAAGCAGACGATCGTGGTCACTGCCTTTGACGGTCTCGATCCGCTGTCGGCGGCCCTCTCGGCGGCGGCGTCTTCGTCGTCGTCAGCCGCCGAAGCGGCAGCTTTTGCCGAGGCCAAGTCTTCCAAATTTTCCTCCTCCTCTGCAAATGCTGCCGGTGTTGATGACACCTCCTTTCTGCCTAAAAGCGGCCGAACGACCACCTTCATCGAGGACGACTTCACCGGGTGGCCCGTCTACCGCAGTCGAATACTGAACAAGTTCAACACCGCCGAGAAGTCGCTCTCCATCAGATCGTCCTACCTCTCAAATGCCTCCTCCTCCTCATCTGCCTCTACCTTCTCCTCCTCCACGACCATCCCAAAGTCCTTTTCCGCCTCTTCGAGCATCTCCCAGAAGGTGCGCGACCGCCTGGAGGAGCTGGACGACGGCTCGGCGGTGGAGCAATGACGGCCAGCGGCGGCGGCGGAGGGGCGACCGGCGCCGGGAACCTCTTCGAGGACGGCGCCGCCGTCACCGAGATGGGCAATCTCAGTCAGCCCGAGTTTGTGAAGCGCCTGGAGGAGCTGAAGGCCGGCCTGGTGGACGCCTGGGAGGCCGACCAGAAGGTGAAGGCGCTGAAGATGGCCATCCAGTGCGCCAAGCAGCTGAGCAGCACCGCCGTCCTGCCGTACTACCCGAGCAAGTGGGCGCTGATCAGCGACATACTGGACACCTTTGGCGGCCTCGTCTACCGTCGGCTGCTGAACAAGGCCAACGAGACGGACGGTGGTGGTGGTGGTGGTAGCAATCGCGAGGAGGTGCAGGAGACCTGTCGAAACTGGTTCTTCAAGATTAGCTCCATCCGCGAGCTGCTGCCGCGCTTCTACATCGAGGCGGCCATCCTCAGGGTGTACTCTTTTCTGGTGGTGAACGAAGATGGCCTTGGCGTCGGCGTCGGTTCAAGGTCAACCTCTGGGGAACTGCTGGCCGCCCAGTACGAGGCCGTCTTCGGCCGCCTGTCGCGCATGGTGCGCGGCATCGGCGACCCCCTGGTGGCCACCTACTGTCGCGTCTACCTCGCCCGGGTGGCCGTGGAGCTGGCGCCCCGGGCGAAGGCCGTCTTCACCGGCCTCCTCTACGACACCTTCCGCTCGGTGGGCGTCGTCAGCGGTGGGGGCGGTGGCGGTGCAGGTGCTAACCAGCTGCTCAGCGTCCCCGTCCAGCAGACGCTCAACGGTCAGAAGGTCGACTACCGCCACTACTACACGCTCTTCACGCCCGCCCTCGACTGGATGCTCGCCTGTGCGCTCTACAAGGCCGATGGGCGGTTACTGGAGGAGGTGGTGGACGTCTTCAGGGGACTCAACTCATCCTCCTCGTCTAGCTCAACTTCCTCCTCCTCCTGCTCCTGCTCATCGCTGCTGCTCAACTCGCTGCTCACCGCCTACCCGCCCGCCTTCATCCTCGCCCACCTGCGCCCCTTCCTCGACTTCATCAAGCACGTCGACAAGGACTGCTTCGTGGCGGACGAGGGCCACGGGGCGACCGCCGCCACCGCCGTCTACCCGCAGCACCTGCTGGTGAAGGCGCTCGGGGAGGCGCTCAAGGTGGCCCTAGCCTCCTCAGCTTCTGCTGCTGCTACTGAGGGGCTGGGCGCCACGGCGGAGGAGCGCCGCCAGGTGCTCGCCGACGTCTGGCGCATCACCCGAAAGCTGAAGACCGCCGCCGGCGGCCGCTGGCCGGCGGAGTACCTCTCAGTGCTGGACACCTGGGCGGAGATTGTCGCCGGGCGGTACGGCCTGGCGGAGGTCAACGAGCTGCTGGGCGATGTGGTGGCCGCTTTTTCCGGTGGAATGAATCGTCCTCAAACTTTTCGCCGCCCAGCGCCGCCGCCCTCTTCTCCGTCCTGGCGAAGGTGGTCCGCCACGGAGCGGAGCGCTTCCACTACAGTGCCTTCTTCAGCATGTCCAATCTCATGGCGTACCTCGATCTGCTGCACGGAGGTGCCAGTGGTGCTGGTAGTGGAAAAACTAGCGAAACTGTCAACGACGGCGAACAGCTGCGCGTCGACGCCTGCAAGCTCCTCGTGGAGGCCTTCATTCGCAGCTTCAACAGCAGCAGTCCAAAGCCTTTTTCAAATGCCTCTACCGAAGAATCCGAAGACCTAGGAGAGGAGGAGTCAGCTGACAGTGACCTGGCCACCTCGGCCGCCACCACCACCGCCGACCCGGTCATCCTCAACTCGCTGTCCTTTCTCTGCAAGAGCATGCACGACTCGATCACCGCGCTGACGCTGGAGGACGACAAGCGGCAGATGGCCGCCCTCATCATCGGCTTCCTCCGCCGCGTCTCCTACGGCCGTGACTTTGAGGCGCAGCTGGCCTTTCTGGTGGAGGCGAGGGCCAGCTTCGCCGGCCACCTCGACGCGGTGCTCGCCTGGCTGGTGCAGGCGGTGGCCCGGCTGGCCATGGAGACGCACGCCATCGTCGGCGGCCATCACACCAAGCGGACGGCGGCCTTTGTGAACGGCTGCATCGCCTACGCGTACATCACCGTGCCGTCGATCGAGGAGGCGCCGACGCGGCTCTGGCTGTACCTGACCGCCGCTCAGGTGGCGCTGGTCAATGGGGCGCTGCCGCAGACGGACGCCTTTCTGAAGGCGGCCATTACGCTGCTGAGACAGCTGCCGCCCACCACCGGGGGCGGCGGCCTGGGCGATGTCGCGCCCCTCTCCAATGACGACTTTCTGGTCAGCTACGTGGGCGTGATGCTGTCCACGCTGTTGGTCGTTCCGGTGAGTGGTGGTGGAGGAGGGGAATCGGGTGGTAAGAGTGGCCATAATCAAATTCTGCCTCTTCTTCCTTTCCAGGACAATCCCGAGCTGGGGCCGCTGTACCTCTTCAAGGGCCTCTACAACGTCCTCAAGGAGTACCCGTTTGAGTACGGTGGCGGCCACGGCTCCAATGCCAAGTTCGCCATCTGGGCCAGTCTGCTGCGCTTCCTGGTGACGGCCACCCGGGAGGAGTACCCTACCACGTGCGGCGCGTCGACTCGAATGACGCCCTCTACGCCCAGGAGACGGCCTTCATCACCGAGGCCACCGTCTACGCGGACCTCGTCTTTGCCGAGCTGATGGAGGCCTTTAAGCAGCAGCAGAAAGAAGGTAGTACCATTGGTGGTGGGGGTGAGCAACTTCGGCGGCAGTTCTCCAACGCCCTCGAGCTCATCTCGGTGGTGCTGGCCACCGGAAATGCCCACCAGAACAGCCACGCCGTCAACCAGCTCTGGGGCTGGGTGACGAAGAATCAGGGCCGGGTGGCAGGCCGTCGCTGGTGGTAGGGAGTGGCCGCCGCTGGAGAGGAGGATGGTAAGTCGATTTGTGAGCTATTGTACAGAAGGTCAAGTTTTACTGAAGTAACGTTCCTTTTCTCTTTCTTCCCATCTCCTCCTCGTTTACTTTTAACACAGAAGTCCACCTTGCAGTCGATCAAGCGTGCCTTTCACAGTGCTGAAAACGGTGGTCAGCAGTAAAAAGAAAGTGATGTGTGATGTGATGAGGGACCAAATGGATAGCCACCCCCGCCGCTTTACTAAACCTTGTTGTTGCTATCATTTGCCACTGGGCCGCCGCCCTCTCCGCCCTCATCGCCGCCTCCGCCGCCGCCGTTGCCGTTGCTGACGTACTTCCACAGGCCGTACGTCTTGCCGACGGTGTTCTGCCAGAGCGAAGTGTGCCGTCCTCGCTGCCGCTGGCGTACAGTTCGCCGTCCGGCGAGAAGCGGACGCAGTGGACGGCGCCAAAGTGGCCCTTGAAGGATTCTGTGATTTAGGAGGAGGAGGAGAATTAGTCAAACATTAGTAAAATGCCAAACAAATCCTCTCTTTTCTTACCGAGTTGCTCCCCCGTTTGGTAGTCGTACTTGTAGAGGAGAAAGTCGTCGCCGCCGCAGACGAAGACGTTCTTCTGCGGATGGAGCGAGCAGCTGTAGACGGGCGTGGGGAGGCGCCACTCGGCCAGCGCCGTCATCGACTGCAGACTGAAGAACTGCACCTGCGAGCCGTAGCAGATGGAGAGGATCGATTTGTCGCGGGTCACCTCGATGCTGGTGGGCACCTCGTCGAAGGTCAGCTTGAAGACCTCCCCTTGGGAGCGGCGGTCCCAGAAGCGGACCGTCTTGTCGTCGCAGGCGCTCACGCACTGCTGACCGCTGTCCACGCTGCTGAAGACGACGTGGCGGATGTTGTCGGTGTGGCCGGTCATCATCTGAGGCTCTGGAGAGAGAAGGGATTTTAGGAAAGTCTTTCTTTGACCTTTAGAACCCTCCAAACAGTTAGTACCTGAGTTGACGTTGTTCAGGTCGTAGATGCGAATGATCTTCTCATTGCTGGCCGTCAGCAGGAGGCGGTCGTCGGTGCTGAAGTCGACGCTCTTGACGATGTGCTTGTGCGGCAGGGAGTGCAGCTCGTCGCCGGTGACGGCGTTCCAAATCTGAAACAAAAGATCAGATTGAAGAATGTGAGAACTCTCAAACTTTTTTAACGACTTACCTTGGCAGTGAAATCGGCCGAACCGGTGGCCGCCCGAGTGCCGTCGCTGTTGAGAACGACGCCCCAGACGGCGCCTGGGAAAAAAGAGAATGAGAATTAGAAGAAGTTCCTCATCAAATAGAACTCAGCCACAAAAAACTGCCTACCTTTGTGTCCCTCAAAGGTGCCCAGCCAGTCGCCCGTGTCGCCCTGTCTGATCTGCGGTTTGCCATCTACCAGAAAAACAAATACAAAAACATTGGTCAGCATCTCACCTACCAAAGTGGGTGGTCTTCTGCCCCACTTACCTTTGGACGCCGAGACGAGGTAGTAGCCGGACTTGGTCTGCTCACTAAAGTGCAGATGCACAATGGGTCTCGTGTGGCCGTTGCAGGTGAGCGGTGTCTGCTTCAGCGAGGACATTGACACATTGCTCAGGCTGAGAATGTCCATGACTTCAGGATGGTGGTGGTGATGATTAGCAAAAGGAGGTGCTGAAGAAGAAGTTTTGGAGGTGATCTATCAAATAGAACTACAAAGACACCGGCTCGGACTCGAAGCAGCCACCACGAGGCATCACAACGCACACAACGCACAAAAGCCGTCAAGAAAATGAACACAAAAAGATTGGCCAGTGTTTTCAAACGGCGACGCTGTGTGGCGCACTCTGTGCTCCTTTTGAATTTCTGGTCATCTTTCTTTCACTGACTCGATCACTTTCTTCCGCATCGCCTCCATCTTCTCACATCTCTACAGATCATTGATCTAGAAATATTATAAAATATCAGTCCGTATTTATTGAGATTGAGAGAAAGTATAAATGAGAAGGTGGTGGCGGCGGTGGTGGTGCTGGGTAGAGAATCAGCGCCTACCTACACGCTCATAAAGAGAGTGGATAAAAGAGAATACTTTGGTCGATATGATAAAGAAGGGATAGAGAAAGGGATTAAAAGAGTAAAACATAGGTGTGTGCGTAGGATTAGACTGTGAAAGGGCCAAAAAGAGAACACCAGACGGCATGGCGAGTTTGGGGAAGTTGTTGAGCAGCAGTAGTTGTACTGGTTTGGTGGTGGGGGTAAAAGGGTTTGGCAAACGTTTGGCTCTGCTTGGCAGGAACAACAACCGCGACAAACAACAACAACAGCAAAGGCACTGAACTGTAGCAGCAACAGCTGAAACATCTACAGAATCTTCTTGAGCAGCAGGATGGTGAGGACGACCGTTCCCGTCAGGTAGAAGATGGTCTTGCTGAAGGCGGGCACGTGCTGGCCGAGGACGACTCCCTGTGTTGCCCAAAAAGGAGAAAAGATTAGAAATCGAAACACACACATCAAAGACTTCAAAATGGAGCACTCACCCAGCCGCCGTGGTCCTTCACCCAGCTGCACACCTTGCGCATGATGAACTCGAGGAACCAGCTGAAGAGGCGCTTGAAGTTGGCCAGCGGATTGTGGTACGCCTTCACCACCATGTCGCTGCAGAAGAAGAGCATCACGACGACCTGCTCGCGGCTGAAGCCGCCGTCGCCGGTGAAGAGCTCCTCGAGGAAGGCGCCAAACTCGTCGTAGCTGATGTCCTCCAGGTGGACGGCCTCGGCGCGGGCGAGCACGCGCCGGCGCTCCGGGCTGCGCTCAAACTCGTCGGCGATCAGACGCAGGTCGCGGCCGAGCTGCTTCATCAGCGGCGCATTGTTCTGCGTGAAGTTGGGCAGGTGGCTGAAGAGGAGGAGGAGGAGAAGAAGAGGATTAGGGAATGAGGAAAGCTTCCTTCCCATGAACAGTTGGTATCACTTACAGAAATCCCAAGTTGGGATCACTCTCTACCGCCTCCTCGCCCTCCTGCTCCACCAGGCGCTCGTGGACGAGCTCGGTGAAGAGGAGGTTCGTGTACAGCTCCGTGTCCTCCGTCTCCGAGTAGTAGACGGCGGTGGGCATTCTTCTTCTTCTTCTTTATCAAGTGGTCAAATACTGGTGAGATACTGGTGAATTATAACAGTACACTGTGACTAAAGACAAAAGAATCCTCGCAAACAAACAGGCGGGATCTTGAAGTGATATAAGAGGAAAAGAGCTTCTCAAAGAGTTTGTCTGACTGAATCCAATGGTGCTACTGCTGGTGATGATGACTAAAGGAGAGCTGTCTTCTCTCTGAGCTGCAATCACAATGGCTGTGCAAGCGCAACAGTGGTAGCAGCAGCCACTTGATGCGACAGCGACGACGACGACGAGGGTGACAGCAACAAAAAGAAAGAGGTAAGTGCTTGCAAGTATTGCGGCGACAATTGGACAATATCAGTGTGTGTGTGCACGAGCGCGCAGTGTTCGTGTGTGTGTTTATTTGCTTGTGAAGAGGCAGCGAGTGGATTTGTTCTGATCGACGTGAAGTCACTGCGCCTGGACGAGGGTGAGAGAGGAGAGGAGAGGAGAGAGTGACTGAAGACAACACTGACGGACAGGACAGCGAACTAAGAGGCAGAGAAGGAGAAGACGGTCACCACCACCGAGCTTCAGTGTGCCTGGATGGCTGGCTGGCCAACGCAATGACAACGTCGAGAGAGAGAGAGAGAGAACTAGTTTTGGCCAGGGTCTCTTTCTCCTTTGGCCTGTGTGTGTGTGTGTGCTAAGGACAACCCCGCCAAACGACCGACCAACAGTCAGGCAGGCAGTCTGACCAGAGAGGTAGAAGTGAGAGTGGTGTGAGTGCTAAGCAGGGGAGAGAAAGAGAAAAGGAAAGAGAAAGAAAAGTTCAATGCCACCGAAGCTAGTGGTCGCCGCTGCTGATGCTGAAGTGTGCATCACCGTGGTCGTGGTCGTGGTCGTCGCCGTCACGTGAGCCTCTTTCTCTCTTGGCCAACTCTAACTCACTCACACTACTCACACTCGTTGTTAGACTTTGGTCTCGATTCTTCTTCTATTCTAGCGCAATTGTCTTTCAAACTGGGCAGAATGACTTTGCTGATGAACTCTAAACTCTAAATAGGTTGAAAAAGGGTTCAGCTCTTTATTAGAGAATTCACTTTTTCTTCTTCTTCTTCGATATCACAGGGGTTGCGCGCGCGCGCTCGTTCAAAGCGTGCGTTTTGTGTGGTTGTGGTTGGAGCTTCAGAGTGTTGTTGTAAAAGTGAGGGCAAGTGTGTACAAGGCAAAAAATCAGGCGAATCAAAGCTCAACTTTTGCTGAACTTGATGATCGGAAAGTGGGAGCTCTCGGTGAAGGCAAACTCGGGTTTGGCCTAGGCGGGGTGAACAGAACGAGAACAGAAATCAACAGGTTAGTGTCAGCTCTCAACTAAAATCACCACCACAAAACCTTACCCGAGTATTGTGTCCAGAGCGGAGGAGGTTGATGACGACGGTGTTCGTCTTGGCGACCTTGATGCACGACTGAACCTGAAAATCGAAATAAAAAGTTACCTTCTAAAACCTTTCCACCAGCAGACACAACTTACCTCCTCCAACAGAACTCCATCACCACCACCACCGCAATCCCTGCTGACCAGCGCCTCAAAGTGCGTCCTCGCCTTCAGCAGCTGATCGGTGGCCTGGAGGTAGAGGCGGGCGGTGACCTTGGCCAGCCCCTCCAGCTCGTCCTTGTCCGCCACCTCCTCGACGCCCTCCTTCACCTCCCTCAGGCGGTCGAGGTAGCGGTCGTAGGAGAGCAGGCCACCGGCGCCCTCAAACTGCACCACCGGCTCAAAGCGGTGCTGGTAGCGAATGCGCTCGGTGTTGAGCCCCGCCGTCGGCCGGCTGATCCGCCCGTCGAGGGTGAAGGCGACGCAGAGGTGGTGGTAGGCGGCGGCCAGGTGGCTGATGCCCTTGTAGTAGAGGATCTCACGGTCGTGGACCACCTCGGGCGAAGTGGGTTGCTGGTTCTGCTGGTGATGATGTCTTGAGCTGCTCTTTGAGGACTTGTTCTTGCGATTGGTCTTGCTGCTGCTGCTGCTCGTTGATGAGGCGGAGCTTAAAGCGGCGTTTTCTATTAGAGGGAAAAGGGGTGTTTTAGTTTTTCAGGATAAGTTTTTTCAATAGAACAGGTCAACTCAACTTACTGGTAAAGGCCTCCGACTGGAGGCTGATCTGCTCCGCCTGCGACAACAGCATCGCCACATTGTTCCAGATCTTCTCCAGCTCGTGGAAGATGTAGGCGTACTCGTGGCGGGAGTAGAGCTCCAGCTCAAAGCCGCTCAGCAGGTACTGCGACATCAGCGTCAGCTTGTGGTAGAAGACCCAGTACTGGAGGAAGACAAAGGGCCCCGGGTGCTGCAGGCGGACGCCCAGGTACCGGTCCAGCGTCACCGACTCCTCGATTAGCGTGCCAAAGTCCTTGAGGACGAGGGCCAGTTTCTCCCGCTGGCGGGCGCGGTTGTTCCCGTACGTCTGCAGGACGCTCTTGAAGGGAATGAGGGCGCGGGCGAAGAAGCCCTCGACGATCTCGCGCGTCTGCGCGTCCACGCCGGGCAGCTCCAGCGGCTCCTGTTGCTGCTGCTGCTGCTGCTGATCTTCTTCGGGAGATGGTAGGCGGCAGCAGAGCACCGGCGGGCGGATAAAGGCTCGGCAGCTCTCCTTGATCGCCGTCACCAGGGGCAGCAGGCCGAGGAGGAGTGGACTGGAGGTGATGGGGCTAAAGCTGCAGGAGGCGGAGGCGGAGGCGGAGGAGGAGGAGGAGGAGGAGAGGAAGGGTAGGCGAGAAAGAAGAGCTGCAGCATGGACCGCGAGACGACGCAGCTGGGCGTCAGCTTGCTGAAGTCATCGAGGAAGCGCAGCTGCGCGGTGAGGCGGGCCCGGTGAAGTGAACTTGAGCGTTGCCTTACGCCCACTTCCAATTCCTTGTTCTCCTCCTCCTCCTCCATCGGCAATCGTCAGCAGTCTCCGCAGTCGGCTGAGGAAGCCGCCCAGGTAGGCGACCGTCTCGCCCGTCCGCGAATCTGCGTGTACCGGGGAAAGGAGGGCGGCAGGAGGCGTTGGTTGATCAGCGGCTCAAAGCCGAGGATGGTCGGGTAGTCGGTGGTGGTGGAGGAGGTGCTGTGTTGTGTTGTTGTTGTTGTTGTTTTGCTCCTCAGTGGTCTTTGGCTCTTCAGTGGCAGTGGCAGTAGTTGTTGTGGCTGCACGCCCAGCTCAGTGGTGAGCGCCCACTGCTTGAGCAGCGTCTCGCAGGTGCTCAAGTGCTGACGGGCGGTGGCGAGAAAGTCCTTCAGACTTTGAGGGGAAGATTGTGTGGGTGAAGAGGAGTTGTGATGATGATGGTGGTTATGATGGTTTGGGTGCTGCTGATTCGACTCTCGGTCCCTTCCTCCGCCCACCTGCTTTCGAAAGCAGTTCATGAAGAGGAAGAAGTGCCGCGTAAAGCTGAGGCGAACGAGCAGCGCCTGCTGCTCCTTGTTGTCCTCCTCGCCGTCGTCCTCCTTCTTCAGCCGCCTGGCCAGCTCCTCCTCGGCGGCCTTGATCGCCGCGAGGACCTTGGGGACGGTGACGCCGCCCGCCAGGCTGAAGTTGTACGTCTTCGGCTGGAAGTCCTCGTCCTCGTAGACGGCCGCCTGGTGGACGAACTCCTTGATCGTCTCCACCAGCTTCAGGGTGACCAGGGCGAAGGCCCGCAGCGAGCGGTCCGCCACCAGCGCCGGGTTGTGCAGGTAGAGGTTGGTGAAGACGGTCTGCGCCAGCGAGTGGCCGTCCAGCCAGGTCACCAGGCAGCTGAAGGTCTCGTCGAGGATGCCGATCAGCTCCGCCGGCGTGAAGCCGTCCACCTTCAGGCGGCCCCGGGCGACCAGCTCCTCGAAGGGCAGCACCTTCTTGCTCTTATTGCACAGCATGCCGGCGTCCATCTTCGGGTCCATCAGCTCGATGGCGGCCATGGCGTCGTAGAGGCCGAAGAGCTCGTCGTGCACCAGCTCGCCCAGTTTCAGTTCTGTTTTGGGAGGGGGAAAACGAATGATGTTATTACCATCAGGATGTTTCAGTTCAATGTTTTCAGTTTGCTCACCTTTGGAAGCGTCTCTGAACTCCTCGGTGATGTCGACCCAGTTCGCCTGGTAGGCGGCCGAGGAGGAGGAGCCGCCGCTCGAGTAGGTGAAGCTCTTCAGGGCGTCCATGCTCTGCAAGGTGAACCAGGTGGAACTATGGAAATACCCAAATTCCTAAGAGTGTGTTTATCTACAGAAAAGTTCTCAAAAAATTCGGCAATAAAAACGATGATGATCTGGAGGAGGAGGGTGACAAGATCTGGGGAAGCGGTGAAGGTGAAGGTGTGCCTCTTGGGACAGGGGGGACGATCCTCGTGGTCGGGTCATTCATTCGTTCGGAGATTACTACTTCTCCTCCGCCTCTCTCCTTTCTCTCTTCTTTCAGCAGCCTTTCTTTCCGTCTGGAGGTGGTCTGCTGCTGCTGCTTGTGCAGTGCACACACACACATGATGCACCGACGACAGCGACGACAGTGGCGCTACCTCCGCCCTAGTGGCGAACACTAGTGGTGTCCACACCGCCGCCGCCGCCGCCGCAGCAGCCGCCAAAGCACGCGCAGTCTCAGGAGAGCCAACTGCCGCCATAATTTTTGCCGCAGCCGAAGCAGAAGCAGCCGCCGATAACAGGCAAAGCGTACGCTCGTCGTTCTCTCGCTCTTGTTCTTTGTGTGTGTGTTGTTTGCGCGTACTTTCTCCCACTTCTATTTTGGATTCTTCGGCTTCAGCATCTTCATCGAGAACACGTCACTTCCTACTTCTGTCCTAGCCAATAACACTAAACAGAGCTCGCCGCTTCTGCTCATTGTCCTCCTTTCTTTGTCGGCTTCATTGTCTTCCCCCAAAACATCGTCACCCACTTTTGTAGGGAGTTCCGACCAGCCACTCACACACACCCAATTCGACTACTACTTCTTCTTCAGCAATTTCCTCAACCCCCCCCCCACACACACTGACAAAAATGGCCGAAAAGATTGACATGTCTCTGGATGACATCATCAAGCGCGACCGCATTCCCGGCGGCCGGCGAGGCGGGCGCGGCGGAGCCCCTCGAAGCCGAGGCGCCCGAGCTGGTCGAGCTTCGAGTGGAGGACGAGCTGCTGGTGGACGAGCCACTGGAGGACGTGCTGTTGGCGGTCGAGGAGGAAATCGAAACGCCTCCCCCGTGAAGAAGGTCGCCGCCGGCGGCCGACAGATGAAGGCTTCAGGCGGCGTGGGCAATCGCCGGGTGTCAAATCTCGCCAACAAGAAAGCGGTAAGTGGTGTGCTTGCCTTGCTTCGGCTACTTTCTAACTTTCTGTGCTAATCACTGCCTTTTTCCAGAGCCCACGACTGAATAACCTGGACAAGTGGCAGCACGACAAGTTCATCGGCAGTGAGATCAAGTCCGCCTCGCTGATGATTTCCAACCTCGATTTTGGCGTTTCAGGTACGCTTTGTGTTGCGAACTTAGTATGTAACTTACTCATCATCCTTTTTATCCTTCTTCAACAGACCAGGACATTCGTGAACTGTTCAGCGAGTTTGGCACTCTGAAGAAGGCCGCCGTCCACTACGACTCCTCGGGACGGTCGCTCGGAAAGGCCGACGTCGTCTACGTCAGCGCGGCTGACGCGGCCAGGGCTCAGAAGAAGTACAACGGAGTCCCACTCGACGGTAAACATTCCATTCTTCAGTCTTGTCTTTTCCTTTACGTGTTGCGGTGACTACTTTGATGATGACCTCGCTAGCCTAAGATGATGATGATGAGGATGATGATGCTGCGACCAAAGACTGCGCCTCACTCTAGTGTGTATGTGCGCCCGCTCTTCGGTGACACAGCCATTTCTGCTGCCACTTCAAAGTGGTGATCGATGAATCGGATTCTCCTTGATTCTCATGACCCTATGAGCAATGCAGAACCGCCCTGAACTGAATGATCTGATGATGATGATGATGATGATGTCATGGTGGCAGGCAGCAGCAGCAGATGATTGGCGATGATGACGAACACTACGCGAGCTATTTCGAAACGATCTCTAATGCACGACCACAAGCACAGCCACTACAGCCACCGCCACAACCTCCTTCTCCTCAAGCCTCCTTGTAACCCTGTTCGTGTACTCTCCTCCTTCTTCTTTTCACTCACCACTCCACTGTAGGCCGCCCCATGAGCATCACCCCGCTGGTCACCGCATCGGCCAAGGCGTCCATCGCCTCTCGCATTGGCAAAGCCTGAAGCAGGTCGCGGCGGCGTCCAGTGCCCCGCGCGCCCGTGCAAGACAGTCGGGCGGAGGAGGTGGACAACAGCAAACTCGCCGGCAGACGACCACCCGCGGCACTCGCGGTGGCGCCGGAAACCGCGCTCGAGGTCCTCGAGGAGGAAATGCCTCGCAGAGAAATCCAAGGTAATTTGCCTGCTAACTGCTAGCACAACAAAGCGCTGTGTGTGGTGCGTGTGTGTTTGCAATTTCCATTTGCATGCCCGCGCACCACTTTTTGTACCAACAATGTTCCTCAACGCACTTTGCTCCTCTTCACTTCTCTTCGACGACAACTTCAACCAAAACATCTTCTCCATTCAACTTCTTTCATCTTCATCTCTTCATCTCTTCCACCAGAAGCGGACCGAAGAAGGCAGTGACTGCCGAGGAGCTGGACGCCGATCTGGACGCCTACAACACGAACAAGGTGCGTCTCAAGAACAAGAACACTTCTCAATGCTCGACTGATCGTCTAATCCTCTCTCACTTCTCTTCGTCCTCCTTTAGATGGAATAAGTCTTAGCAAAGAGTCTTTGCGCTCCACCAAGCGGTGTACTGTACTTTCCAATAGTAGAGTACTTCCTGCACTTCCCACAAACAGCAACAGCAGCAGCAGCAAGAACACTTATTGCACCACCTCCTCTTTTCGTCCTTTCGTCTGCCCCTCATCAATTATTACTCTTCGTGGGGAAAGCAAACCTTCAACTTTTTCATCTTCTGCCGCAGCCCTCCAGGACGATTAGAACCCTCTTCACCTCTCTCTCCTCCTCACTCTAGTACTACCGCTGATTAATTCTGATATACAATACAAACATTCATCTCTCTTCGGAAAAGAAATAAATAAAACACTTTCCAATGTTTCGGTCGATTTTCGTTTTGACTGCTTTTAAAGTATTCGAGTCAAAGTTTAAAAGTGGGTAACAAACACCTGAAAGAAAAGGAGAGGAGGAAGAGGAGGAGGAGAAAGCAAAACAAGAAAGCTGACAAGAGGAGGGGTTAGTGAGAGAAAGATAGAGGGAAGAAAAGGAAGTGGTCATCAGGCAAGGGACCACCACCTAGCGATGACTTGCACTATCACATACGAGAAGATGAAGGTGACCAGCTCCCGGAGCAGACCTAGGCTGAGGTCGGCGACACTGCCGGAGGAGGAGAAGGAGGAGGTAGAGGACGCCCACGGCCACCGCCAGCCACCGATCAGCAGACCACTGGCCACCGTCCGGGCGAGCTGATATGTGAGAAAGGCCGCCGGGAGGTTGGCGCCCAGCGCAGAGGCGGCGGCGGCCACCAGGAGGAGGAGGAGTGGCAGATCGTCGCCACCGCCGCCCCTTCCGCCCCCGGCGGCTCCACCGATGCCGCCGCCGCCGCCGCTGCCTCCACCGAGGCCTCCGATGCCGCCGCCGCCGAGGCCCCCGCTGCCGCCCCAGGCGCTGACCAGCAGTCGGTTCACCACCGAGTTCTGCCCGGCCAGGCTCAGCATTGAAGCGGCACTGTTGTTCATCTCCTGCTGGCGCTGCAGTGTCTTGTAGTGGATGGGCGAGGAGATGAGGGAGACCTTCCGTGGTAGGGTGCCCCCTCCATCGTCGCCCTGCTGCTGCTGCTGTTGTGTTGTGGTAGTGATGCTGCTGATGCTGCTGCTGCTGCCAGGACCTGCTGCTGAACATTGCTGGGCTGTTGTTGCATCTGTTGTTGAGCAATTTTCTAAAATCAGAGGAGTTAGTGATGTGCCTGCAAATGGCCTGCAAAATAGAACCAAGAACTTACCTGGAAGAAGGCCTCCATCTCCCGTTGAAGTGAAGCGCTGGAAATGTCCTCATCATTTGGATCAGTGTTGGGTGACTGGTGTTGGGGGTGGTGGTGGGTGCAGGGGTTGTTGGTTATTATCACTACTACTACTGCTGCTGCTGCTGCTGTTGGTGGTGTTGGTGGTGATGCCTTCGACTGACGACCACACCTGGCTATCACAGTCTTTGCTGGTGCTCGAGGAAGAACTGGTGGTGGTGGTGGTGATGGCACCGCCGGAAGTGCTGGAGGTCGCCGTGCTGGTCTCACTGGAGCCATTACTGCCCGCGGAGGAGTTGGCTGGGGCAGTATCACCGCCACCGCCACCGCCACCACTATCTCCGTAGATGATTCGACCGAGGCGCTTCTCCGAGTCCGCCAGTATCTTCATCCGTCGCAGGCGAGCGCGCCTCTCCGCGGCAGTCTCTTCTGTGGACATCGATGGTCGCTGCCTTTCTCTTCTTTGGATATCTTCAGTGGCAGTAGAAGGGTAGTCTCCAAGAATGGGTAAGCAAATCAATGATAACTCCTGGTAAAGAGCTTGCCCATCAACGAAGCTTCGAAGGAAAGACGATGATAGGCAAACAAAACAAAAGCAGCAGCAGCTTTACCAGATTTTGTACTCTCAATGCGACTACTATCGATGGTGACTCCAGAGGCGAGTTCGATAGTGAGTGTGGCGCCAACTTTTCGAACTTTGCACTCTTTCCAAATGAGATGCTGCTGCTTACCTGGGCTCACTTTTAGCCGAAGTGTCAAGGTGAACAAAACTAGAAGCTCTCATTGCAACTCAAAAACCCACTCCTCTCCCCTTCCACCGCTTGATTTGATCCAAGAAGATGCTGGCTGACGTGCTCACGATCTTGGGCTGGCTACCTGCCTGGGCGATGATCCTCTTTGTCGTCGCCTTCCTGCTCACCTTTGGCCTGGTCATGTGCGGCGGCGACGACGACTCGAACGCCGGCGGCGGCAAGAACAAGAAGTCCAAGTCGGGCAACAAGTCAAGTCCAAGACCAAGGGCAAGGGCTAGTCGCACTGAATAGCTCCTCTCTCTCTCTCTTTTTCGGTGGACTCTTCCCCCTCTTCCCGGTCCCCCTCTTGACCATCACTTTTGGCTGGCCAAAGCATTTTCCACCACCACCCCAACACTGTAACAGCCAACACATTTTATTTTCCTCAAACAAAACAATTACCCCACTTAATCTCCGTTCTTTCCTCTCTGTATGATTGTGCCAAGTGTTCACTGTGAAGCAGTGTAATAGCGCTAGAAGTAGAAGGAGGAGGAGGAGCAGCAGCAGCTCAGGAGGTAAGCTCCAACGCAGCGGCTGCTGTCGTTGCCGACCGCCATTTCGACAGCGACGGTTGCAAGTGGGGCCGCCGCCGCCGCCGCGAGCGCGCTCGCTCGGCCATATTTTGCCGCTGCTTTCTCTTTGCTGATGCTTTCTCTGCGCTACGCTTCTCTCTCCCTCTCCGCCGCCGCCGCCGCTGCTCATTTGCTCTCCGCCGCGTTTTGTGCCGCACTCTGTGCTATTGTTTTGGGTGGATTCCCGGTGTGAGCGTGTGCCAGCAACCACCACCACCACCACCACCAACATCACCACCATCACCTAAAAGCAGTGACCACCGACTCCTTCGGGACTTCAGTACTCTTTGAGGAAGGAAGGAAGTGTGAACGTTCTTGTCATCACCCGCTGACCCCTCCACTTACCACTACTACCAACAACAACAATCTCTCTCCCTCAACCTTCTTCTACCTTCCATCTCTATCTCCCCTGCATCTCGAGGCTCCTGCAGACTTTCGAAATGGCAGATCTGCTGCCGGAAACTGAGAGCTCGGCGTCGGCACCGGCGGCGGCATCCACCGTAGAGGAACAGGCGGCTGCGGCTGAAGCTGCAGCGGCCGCGGCGGCGGCAGCTGCAGCAGCAGCCCAAGAGGTGGTCGCCCCGTTAACGGCGATCACCCCCGACACCGTCGTTATGATTGGCAGTAACTCGTACAGCAACTTCATCTGGAACCCGGAGAATGACGGCTTCATCACCACCGGCGCCTGTGGCAATCAGTTTCTTATTAAGCGGCAGTTTCTCGAGGAGAACGGCGTCATCGCCCCCGGTATGGTCCTCTCCACTGATCAGGGCACTGATCATCAACTTCAGCTCGCAGAACAGCAGCAGCAGCTGCTGCTTCAACAACAACAACAACAACAACAACAGTTATCAACTGATTCGGGGGCGGCAGGTGGGGCCGTCGGTGAGGAGGCAGGAAATGTCGTCGCAGAGGAGCAGAACAATGGTGTCGTGGAAGGTCACCACGATGATGGCGGCAGTGTCGCCATCGCCACCCTGATGGCACACCAGCTCGCCCAGACGGCCATTGTCGACGATCATCAGACGGCAGCATCGGGCGTCCACGCTGAGATGACCATTGGAAACGCCGCCGCCGCCTTCCTTGAGCACCTACCAAATTCTACAACAGCTTCTACTTCAGCGGCTGCCAGTCAGCCAAAGGCTACTGCGGAAAATGCTGCTGCTCCGGCTACCACCACCACCACCACATCATCATCATCAGACGTCAGTCAGCCACCACCACCACCACCTCCTCCACAACAGCGACAACAGAACCTTATCGAGGGCCGTCGTGTCGATCTCAGTCCGACGAAGCAGACCAAGGCGACTACTCTGAAGCCACAGCAGCAGAGCAGCAGCAGCAGCCATTACCGTCGGCGTCACTCCAAAAGTCGCCGACAAAGGCTGAACACTCGACGAAACAGTCGACCACCACCACCACTGCATCATCATCTCAACAGCTGGCGGCAGCTCGACCGACTGCTGGCACTTCAGTCAAGGGCGGCGGCAGCACCCTCCAGGCGAGACCTCGCCCGTGCCGCCGCCAGTGGAAAGGGCTTCAACCTGAAGACCAGTGGCTCCTCAGTGCCGCCGTCGCTGACCACCTCAACGCCGGCCGACAATGACCTCTTTGCGGTGCGCACCAACAACCACCTGGCCAGCTCGACGAAGAACTACAGCAAAAAGCTCTATCCCAACTCCACCTCCACGCTGCTGTGGATCACGCCCGAGTCGAGGAATGGCAACTCGGCGGAGGAGGGCGCCGGCTCCAAGATCCTCACCACCACCATTGAGGTCTCTCACGCGCCCGACAGTGACGAGGAGGAGGAGGAGGAGATGGCTGCTGTTGCGGCGGCGGCGGCCACAAAGGCCACGACGTCCACAACGCCCACTACCAACACCAACCACAACAACAGCAAATTACTGAAAAGTCCACAGCGAGCGAGTGGGGCGGCGGCCACAGCAGTTCCCTCCGCCCCCGTCAGCAGCCTTCGTAGCACTCGCAGGAACTCGGAGACGGTGACGACTCCCTCAACAGCATCAGTTACCGCTGGTAAACCGGCGTCCACTACGGCCACCGCTGCCAGCGTCAATCAAACGGCGGTGGGCAAGGCTGGTGCTACTTCACCTCGAGGCGGAGGAGCAGCAGCAGGCTCGGGATGAAGTCGCCCAGCAGAGGAGGCGGACAGCCGCCCACCTCAATCACTCCCACGACGCCTCCTTCAGCTGCGACTGCGAGCTCAGCGCCGACCACCACCACTACGACTATCAACAACAAGCAAGCAAAGACGGTCGCCGAGGTACCACCAGCAGCAGCACCTGAGGTGGCGAAGCCAGCAGTGGAGGGCATTCTCAGCTCAGGCAGACGAAAGCGAGGCGCCAGCGGCAGCAGTAACAGTGGCGCCCCAGACGCCGCCGCTTCTGCCTCCAACTCCCACAACCTCGCCGCAAAGAACTCCCGAAAGAGCGTCTCCTTTGAGATGGACCGCCAGAAGAAGGAGCAGCAGCAGCAGCAGCAGAAGATTCAGTCGCCACCGGCAGCCGCCGCCGCCGCCGCCGCCCGCCGAAGATATTGACGAGCCGATGGGCCTGGCGGAGCTGCCGGGCAGCATCGGCGGACCCTTGCTCGGTCTCCCCTCCACGTCCTCGGGTGTGACCTCGGCTGGAGGACGAGGCTACTTCAAGAACCCTCGCGAGTCGACCTTCCGCATCATACTGCCCAGCCAGTACTACCGCATCGCACCCAAGCCCACGCCCTCCGCCGCCGACTTGGGCGAGCCGGTGGAGGAACAGGAGGAGGAGGGGGCGGGGCGGGGCGAATCGTCGAGGCGCCGGACGGAAGGAGACGCGCAGTGCGGAGCACTTCAACGACCGCCAGGTGGGCCGAATGATGGTGCACACGCGCGTCCAGTCGGCGCCCCTTCGCCCGCCCGAGGTCTTTGGCGCCCGCTCGGAGGCCTGCTTCAAATGCGCCAAGTGCGGCCTGGAGGTGCTCTGCTGGAAGAACCTGCAAATTCACCAGAAGGAGGGCTGCAGAAGCGGGTCCAGGCAGAGGCTGGTGGTGGGGCACAAGGGCAAGAGAGGAGGAGGAGGAGGAAGAGGAGTTAAAGGTGCGGCGTCTTCTCAACTCAACGGCGGCCGCGGCGGCTTCCACTCACGACCTTCCACGTCGACGGCTGCTGCTGCTGCTGCTGCTCTGCACTGCTCTCATCGCTGCCGAAGACCGACGACGATGACGATGTTGATGATCTGATGGAGGGCGACGTCGAGGAGGAGGAGGAGGAGGAGGAAGAGGAAGACGAGGAGGAGGCGGCCGCCGACCAGGTGGTCTCCTTTGAGGGCTTCACCGAGCGGCACGTCGTCTGGGTGGAGACGAAGCTGGGGCCCTGGCCGGCGCTCATTGAGCAGATCATCGCCGCGCAGCGCCGCCTCCAGGTCAGCCTCTTTGACTATCCGCGAAAGCGAAACAGGTGAGTGCGGAGTTGTCCTGATTTGTATGGTTTTATATGTTTTCTAATATCTTCTCCTATACCTCCCCTGTAGCTTCAAGGTGAAGATGGCCGAGGCGAAGCTCTACGACGAGGGCCTGACGAAGAAGCGCCTGAACAAGAGCAACAGCGACGAAATGCTGCTGAAGGCCATCTCCAATGCGGAGAAGCACATGCGCAGTCTCTGTCTGGTGGACGTGGTCAAGGCCTCCGCCCCTTCCACTGCCGCAGAGGTAACCGATGGAGCTGGTGCTAGCGCTGCTGCTGCCGGTGGTGGTGATCCGTCGCAGCCATCGACGAGCGGTGCAGGGGCGGCAGATGCGGTGGGCGGAGAAGGCGAGGCGGGCGGCTCCGGTCAGCAGCCGCCGCCGCCCACGCCGCAGCTGAACCTGACCACGGCGGAGCACCAGAACCGTATCGTCTACTTCGTGCAGTCCGGCAATGCGGAGGGCCACCTGGGGGCGGTGTTTCGCGGCACGGTGGAGAGCACCTACCAGCAGGGCTACCTGAAGTCGTTGCAGACCGAGGACCGGTACCTGCCGCCGGTCGGTTTTGGGCCGATCATCGAGGAGGAGTTGCAGGACGCCCTCTACGAGTACTGCTCCAAGCTGTACAAGGACACCTTTGAGAATGCCGACAAATCCATCCCCGACTACGTCTCCTACGTGCTCAATGTTTTCATTCCGGAGGTGAGGCATTTTCAGTGAGGGGCGCGGTGTGGCAGCTTTGCGATTTTCTAACCTCTAACCTTTTATCACCTCACTTAAAGGCTATCATCAAAGCCATCTCGAAGCAGCAGCAGGTGGACATGAAGGAGGCGGAGAGAATCTTCAACTACCATTCCACCGAGCAGATGAGGCAGAATTTGTAGGGAGGGGGAGAATGCGCTGTTTTTAACTATTTATGAAGCTGTTTCTGCTGTTGCTGCTGCTGCTGAACGATGCTCCTCGTGCGCTGGTGCTCGCTAGTTGGGGGAGGAGGAGGAGGAGGAGTTGTAGGTACTATTTTATTGTCATAGGCTTTTCTCTCTCACTGTCCACCATCACCCCCATCATCATATCTTCTTCTTCTTCTTCATCATTAGCTCTTACTCGTTCTTCCACTCTACCTTCCAACTACTACTACTACTACTACTACTACTATGACCTTTTGTAATCTTTTGTTTTTCCTCATTCACACACCCACACACTTGATCATCTTCTGCATCTTCCCCTTCTCCCCTCTTCTCTCCCCTTTGCAGATCATTATATTCTCGTCTCTCTCTCTCTACCTATCTCTTCTATTTTATCCTTTATGATTCAAGACCGTCTCTCTCTCTCTAATCACACCTTACTTTCTCTATACTGATTAACCGATCCTCCTTAATCACCTTGCTCTACTACCTTCTTCTTCACACCTCTTACTGCTGTACAGAATACATCCACACACCTACTACACACATACCACCACACACACACACACCTCTCCTTCATCGATCGATCGATCTTCATTCTCTGCCTTTGACACCAGCGCTGACGCCTACTCTTCCACCACCACCACCTCCTTCTCCTCCTCCTTCTCATCTTCTCTTTTAGTTCTACGTTCTTTGCATTTTGGATCATTTTGGATCATCTCTGCACGTCCTCCCCGAAGGGTCCACTCCTATTCACTCTTATTCTCTCCTCCAACCTGTCTCCTCTCGTGTCAGCCAAAGTTATGTTGGAGTGTTGTTTTGCATCGCGATTTTATATTATAAACATTACACTGATTACTATTAATTACATCACAGCAACAAAGACACTACTACTACCACCCAGAAGTACATCGATACTGTTCTGTTTGATTGTTCGCAAGAGTTTTCACTACACAAACACAACACACACACACACACACGCCCTCTTCACTTGTTCAGAACTTGACATTATTTTGACATAAAGTTTTCAAAATCTTTATCACTAAAAACTGAGCCTGGTGGCTTTTGTTGGTTGTTTCTCCTGTTGCTGCTGCCGCCAATGCCTGAGATCTGGTCGGGATTGTGTTTGAAGAACTTGCGCTTGATGTTTTTCAGGTTTGGCTCATGCCGAGAGCTTGATGCACGCAGTGCTTTATACAGTTCTATTTGACTCAGTTTGGTGGTCTTTGACTTTGTAGATGCCGTCTTCTTCTTTTTGGTGATTGCTATTTTAGATGAATAAAGAAAGGTCAGTGATTTAGCGATTTCTCTAGCAGAAAATAACTTACCAGACTTTAATTTGTTGGTCTTTTCTTTGCCTTTGCTCGTTGATTGTTCTGGCAAAGAAAGAGTTTGTAAGCTAGTGATCATCTACGTCAACTTTGGCACTTTAACACTTACTGCTGCCACCAAGAGCACCGCTGTCAAAGTCATCGAGAAGATGCTTGAGAACTTGCTTGGACATTCTGTGGCGATTGATTTGCTTTGGAGTGGACTACCTAAAAGTGAAAACAAACAAACGTGATCCAAAACGTGTTTGGCCGCAGTGGCCGCCGCCGGCGTGCTTGGAGTCGTACACAGAAGAGGTTGTTGTGTTTTGTTGTTGTGGTCGATGTCATCGAAGTCTCTGCTGAAAGACATCATCATCATCATCTTCTCCAGCAGCACCGATTATCAGCACAGCTACCACCCATTGTGCTGATTATCACCAGCGCCAGTTGACATTGAGCATCGTGACAGACTGACTCGTTGTTTGGGTGCACACGGCGGGTGTTGCTATGTTCATCTTCAGATTTTTGAAGCCAGCACTCATCTTAGCTAGAAGAAAGCCGACCTGCTTCACGCCAGCTCACCTTCTTCATCACCGCCTTTCACCACCATTTACCACTACCAATTTCTCTTTTGGACCATCAATTCGAACCATGGCCAGCAGCAGCTCTTCAGTACCACCAGGAGGAGATAACTCTCGCGTGAAGATCGCCGTCATTCAGCTGAACTCCATCGCCGAGAAGGAGGCCAACTTTGCCACTGCTCAGCGGCTAATCGAGGCGGCCACCGCCGATGGCGCCCGGATGGCCTTCCTGCCCGAGTGCTTCGACGCCATCTTCCCCAGTCGGGCGCAGACGCTGGAGAACGGCGAACCGGTGGACGGGCCCACGGTGAACCGGTACCGGGAGCTGGCACGGTCGAACAAGATCTGGCTCTCGCTGGGAGGACTGCACGAGAAGAATCAGGCTTCCGCCGGTGCCGACGATAAGCGGCTCTTCAATGCGCACATTGTGGTGGACGACCGCGGAGAGATCGTCTCCGTGTACCGAAAGGTGCACCTCTTCAACCTGGACATCCCGGGGACTCGCCTTGTGGAAAGCGAGTAAGGCTTCCAGGTGTTATCAAGGTGTTATCTCTGATCTCATTTTCCGCAGTTCTCGCAACCAGGACGAGCGGTAATCAGCCCCGTGGCGACGCCCGCCGGCGCCCTCGGCCTCGGCATCTGCTACGACCTGCGTTTCGCAGAGTTTGCCATCGCCCTCGCCAAAGCCGGTGCAGATATTATCTCGGTACGATTTGGTTTTGATAGGAAGTTGCTTTTTGAACACTAATGTTCTATTTCTCCCCTTCTACCTCATCAGTATCCTCCTCCTTTACCGTGCCAACGGGCAAGGCGCACTGGGAGACGCTGCTCCGCGCTCGGGCCATCGAAACGCAGTGCTACGTAGTCGGTAAGTGTGAACCCTGTTCTATTTCCCAGCTGAACTTGAGTGAGTAATCCTCCTGGCCCTCTTCTTTCCTCCCCATCCTCAGCCGCCGGGCAGGTGGGCAAGCACAATGAGAAGCGCAGCTCCTACGGCCACTCGCTGATCATCGACCCGTGGGGCGTCATTCTGGCGCACCTCGAGGCGGACACGCCCGGCTACGCCACCGCCGAGGTCGACCTGGAGCACCTCGCCGACGTCCGCCGCCGTCTGCCCGTCTGGACGGACCGCCGGCCGGCGCTCTACGGGGACATCCGGCCGGCCAGCGGGCGCTACCACTCGCCCACATCCACTGAGCTGGCCACTGCTGAAGAGGAGGAGGAGTTGCAGTCATCCTTTGCCTTTGGCCCCAGGGCCACCGTCCAGCCGTATCAGATCTTCGCCCGCACACCACTCTCCGTGGCCTTCGTCAACCACCGACCGGTGCTGCCGGGCCACGTCCTCGTCTGTCCCCGTCGGCCGACCGCCAAGCGCATGGCCGACCTGACCGCCGACGAGGTGGCCGACCTCTTCGCCTGGTGCAGGCGGTGCAGACGGCGGTGGAGCGGGCGGAACAGGCCACCGCCTCGACGATCGCCGTCCAGGACGGCGCCGAGGCGGGCCAGTCGGTGGAGCACCTTCACGTGCACATCGTCCCGCGGAAGGGCACCGACTTTGGCGGCCAGGTGGACGAGATCTGGCGGCGGCTGGCGACGCACGACAAGGAGGTGGACGGCAAGTTTGGCATTCCCTGCAGACGCAGGCGGAGATGACCGCCACCAGTCAGAGGCTGCGGCAGGAGTTGGCCGGATCTTTGCCAGCTCACTAAACCTTCTTCTCTCTCTCTCTCTCTTTCCAGAATGAGTCAATAAAAATGGATTTTTTCAACACCTTTGCATTCCAAGTTTAATGAATTTACAACATAAATATAGACATTTGTTGCATGGTAATTGGAGTTTTAAAATCGGGTTAAATTACCGTACTTTGGTGCAAGCCGGTCGACTTTTTGCGTCAAGTTCATTCGACAGACACTAGATGGCAGCAGGCGTTCCATAAACTTTATTTTTCTGGTTTTCTGAACACGAGAAAAATAAAATTCATGGACGATTTTTTGGCGCCACTTACAAGATGGCAACGATGGTGGCGTTCCTAGCGGACAACACCGGAAACTACCCACTTTTAATGATCAGTTTTGAATATTTTTTAAATAAGCGTTTCTCGGGCTTGGAACGTCACAGAGAGCTCAAAGTTGCCTTAAATAAAAGCTAAAGACTGGGTGCACAATCTGTATGTAAAATATATTGGTTTTGACAAGTTTTGGTGTTGTAAAAGTAGCACTGAAAACTTAAAAACTAGATTTAAAAATAAAAAACTTGTTAAAACTAAATTATTTTACATAAAATTGTGCATCAAGTTTTAAGCTTTAATTTAAAGCAATTTCAAGCTTTTTGCGACGTTCCAGGCCTGAGAAACTCCCATTTTAAAAATAGACAGAATTGATCATTAAAAGTCGGTAGTTTCTGATGCTAGCCGCTAGGAACGCCACCAGCGTCGCCATCTTGTAAGTGGCGTCAAAAAATCGTCCATGAATTTTATTTTTCTCGTGTTCAGAAAACCAAGAAAATAAACTTTGTGGAACCCCTGCTGCCATCTAGTGTCTGTCGGATGAACTTGGCAAAAAACACGACGAACCTGCACCAAAGTACGGTAACTTTCGACAATAAATGGGCTTCTGGAACAAAATTCAAGCTAGAATATTCTTTATTCAAAATACAGAGAAAGTAAAAAAGAGAGATTAAAACTAAAGCTATTGCCCACCACAATGACAAGCCTTGAGTAGTCCACCACAGCACGGCTGCAGCCAGGGCTTCCAGACGGTGTTCCGAAAGCTGAACTGCAACTCCACAACTTCCTCTTCCTTGCTCGAGCTTAAACTCCTCCGATGTTCCTCCACAGCCCGCTCCACCTGCCTGATCACCCTCTGGTACTGCTCCGATCCGGGGGCCAGCGCTCCCTTTGAAGACCGCTCAGAGAGATCGGCGGCGATGTTGTAGACGAGGGGCGGCCGATGTTCAATGACATGCTCCTCACCGTAGCACATGCAAACGAAGGGACATTTTTCCTCGCCTCCCTCCTCCTTGTACTTGGGCGTAAAAAGTAGACCTTCCACACGTGCTCTCGGTCCTCGATCCAGCGCAGTCCGTGGAGGTAGGTGCCGCAGTAGTGGAAGAGGTACTGGTGAGGACTTCTACGCTCAGTGGAGTTTCCCACCAGGAGGCTCAGAATACTTTTTCCATCAAGATTAGCCCCTTCTTTTTCTTTCTGCTGAACTCCCGCCACCTCCAAGAGCGTGGGGAAGAGGTCCATCTGCGAGGTGGGCACATCAAGAATCTTCCCTCGAGGCTCCAGGACCGAACTCCAGCGAAGAAAGGCGGGCACCCTTATGCCGCCCTCCATCGCCCCGTGTCCTTTCCCTCCTCTGAGCAGTCCATTGGAGCCGCCCTCTCTCCGCCCGCTTCTCGAGTTGACCTCCTCCAGGTGACCGCCATTGTCGCTGCTAAAGTACACCAGCGTCTGCTGGTCAATCTTCAGCTCGGCGAGCAGACGAAGGAGGCGACCGACGGCGGCGTCCAACTCCAGCACCGAATCGCCGTAGGGGCCGTGCCGACTGCGGCCGGCAAAGGGAGCCGATGGAAAGTGGGCTGAAAAAAATGGTCAAAGATTAAAGACCAAAATCAAAACTCCGAAAACCAACTTACCCGTATGGACCTTGAGAAAGTTGACCTGCACCAGAAAGGGTTGTGGTCTCTCCTCTTGAAGCCTCTGATGTCTTCGAATGAATCCCTCCACCTCGTCGACCAGTCGCCCGGTAAAGCCCTCCAAGTTGAGCGGCTGCTCAATCAGCGCCGAGTTTCGGTAGAGCACCGCATTGAGCGTGCGAATGTTCTTCTGAAAGAGCAGCACCGCTCCAGGGCCCAAAATGAAGAGGCCAATCAAGATCACTGAAGCGACGTTCCACTGCAGCGTTCTCCTCACCACCAAACCGACGCCCACTCCAAAGAGGGCCGTGGTGAGGAGGAACAGATACAGGCGAGGGTAGTAGGCGGTGATGACACTCTCTCCGTCACTTCCAAAGTCCTTCAGATTAGTGAGGGGAGTTCCAAAGAAGTACCCGAAACCATGGGAGTTGGGGTGGTGGCAGCCGTCGCCAGCGGTGGAACAGTCCAGTCCGAGGTGCCACTTTCCAAAGAGGGCGGTGCTGTAGTTGGCCTTCTGCTGAAGCACCCGGGCAAAGGTGGTCTCAGTTTGGGGAAGTCCACCGGAGGAGGCCACGAAGAAGAGGACTCGGTTGCGGCCCGGGGAGGTCATTCCTGATGAAGGTGTTTTGGTAGTGGTGATGAGGCTCGAAGTTAATTATCATCATCATCTGGGACGTTGTTAGTTTTCAAGTGTGTTAGTGGTGGTGTTTGTGGTGGTTAGTAGAGCACAGAGACAATACAGACATGAGACAGAGGACGTTTGGTTAGGTCTCGGGAGGGATCACACAGATCAAAGATACTTTGGGACTTTGGTGGGACTTTACCATATCGAACCGGAAGGCGCCCGGTGAGAAAAGCGGCCCTGGAGGCGTGCAACCGAGGCGGCGGTGAGGTGATGGGTCAGACTGACGCCCTCCGCCGCCAACCGGTCAATGTTGGGCGTCGGCAGAGTGCGATTGCCCATAGCGCCCAGGTCGCCGTAGCCGAGGTCGTCGGCGATCAGAAGAAGAATGTTCGGTGGTGTCTTGGGTTGTTGATCTTGTTGTTGAAGAGCTGAAGAACAGTCCACCATCATTATCATCAAAACCATCCCCATCATTCCCGTCCCGAGGACCACCTGAAGAAATAGAACAGACGAGTTTTATTGCGAGAAGCTCTGAGGATGATTTTGCTGAGGAAGGGACTGAACACTTTGGGTTCGATTTGGCGTCATCTACTCTACACAGGACTTTCTACTCTTTTTTAAGCTCAGTTCGAAGAGTCGGTGAGATTTTTGTTGGCCGCTGCAGCTTGGCTTTCCAGGAAACTAATGTGCCGCTGGAGAATGTCCTCGACGACATTGCCACCACCACTACTTCCTCCTCCGTCTTCCGGTCTTTGGACCTTGTCGTCAAACTGCTCGCCGACCGTCCACAGCGTCTCAATGTCGTAGTAGGCGCGCGTCTCCGCGAGAAAGACGTTCAGGACAATGTTTTGCAGGTCAACCAGGCGCCAGTCATTGCTAGCGTCGTTTAGGTTGAGGAACGGATCTTTGCGGCTCTTCTTGATCTTGTACAGTTGGTTTAGGGTTTCGACAAATCTCTGGGTGATAGGAAAAATCAGTCAGTAAAAATAGAAATAGAAATAGAACAAGAGGCATCGACAAACCCTGATGTGCTTCGCCGAGGCGGCCGTGCAGAGGACCATGTACTCGCAGTACTTCAGCTCTTCAGGCACCTTGATGGTGGCAATGTCAGTCATGTTCTCTTCGCGAAGCAGGGCGATCAGCTCTTCAATGTCAAAGACGCCGCGCTGGCCACGAAGTTGGCCGGAAGCTTTTCGGTTGGCCAACTTTGAATCATCGTCCAACTCTGTTAAAAACGTCCTCTTCGGCTTCTTCTGCTTCTGATTGAGAATGACGTCCAGGTCTACCGAATCGTCAAAGATGATCTCAGTGTCCTTGTCCTCGAAGACCTGGTAGCGGTTGGGCAGCAGCTTCCGCGCTTCGGCCAGCTTGGTGGCCTTTTCAGGGTGATCATCTTTATCCGCCGAACTATCACCATGTTTACATCGTTGAAGTGGCAGCCGCAAAGCCGGCGACAAAAGCGGAGAAGGTGGTAGTAAAGAAGACCGTCTCTGAAATCTACTTGCCTGGTGGAGCAGTCGCCCGAGAAGCAGCCTCATCTTCGTAGTTCAAAAAGTTGCTGACTGAAAGACTGACAAAGACTTTGAAGCTGTCCTCACTTGAGAAGAGGAGAAAGAAGACTAAGACGCAGTGACAAACGTCAAACAAAAGAGGAGACAATAAAAGATCAAAGAACGGCAAAGATTTGTTTTGCGTCTTCTCCGAAGCGCACGTGACAGCTTGAGAGTCTATTTCCACTCAGTGTCCTGTGTTTCAAAACAAAATCTTCCAAAATCGAAAGCTGATCCACAGATTCTTTTTATCAGCTAACCTAAAGTCTATTTACAGATATTTCGAACTCCTCAGTTGGTGGCCAGCCTCGCAGTGCTATCTCCATCACCTCCTCCTCCCTCCTCCTTCTTCGCCCCCTTTTCACTGCTGACGATGCCCTGCTCGATGAACTTGATCTCCTCTTCAGTGGGCGGCGCCGGTGCCTCCTCGCGAACAAACGTCTGCCTGATGGCCTCCTTGGGGGCGGACCACTCGGGGACGATCTTGGAGTGGAGGCGCCAGCGGCCATTGTAGTCGGAGATGTTCTTCTCGAAGACGGCGTACTCCAGGACGTCCTTCACCACCGCCTCGCTGCCGTGAATGAGGTGGGCGAAGCGGTCGTAGACGGCCAAGATCTGCCGCGTGTTCAGGCGGACGGTGATCTGCGCGAACATGTTCTCCTTGTCGATCATGCTCTGCGTGCGCATCTGAATCACCTCGGGGCGCTCATTTTGGCCGATGTACGTCCAGCGAATCGTCTTCCGCTCCGTCTGGTAGGTCATCAGCGGGTAGGCGAACTCGGTGACGTACTCGAGGAGGAGGTCGTCCTCCTCGCGACCGATCACGCGGTGCTCGCGCACCGGCGGCCAGCAGCTCGTGGGCGCGAATGTAGATCTTCTGGGCGTCCTCGGCGAAGGTGGGCACGTCAAAGTCGTCCTCGTAGGCCTTGATCTTCCGCAGGGCGAGCATCGAGCTGCCCTTCTGCTTCAGGTGCTTCGCCTTCTGCTGGGCGCCCTGTGGAGCAGTGAAAAAGAAGTAGAAATCGAAATTAGAGAGGAGATGTTTTTGGAAGTTCTAAAACTTACCGCCTTGCTCAGCACCGAGAACTTGCCGTCACCCTCGGGCGGCACGTACGGATCGAGGACGCCCTGCATTGTCGTCACCGAAATGGGCTTCTCCTTGTAGCGCTTCGGCGGCGCCACGCCCCGCTCCTTCAGCTTCGAGGTGTACTCCTCGGCGGTGAGTCGGGTGTCATCGTGCAGCCGGTCAAAGTCGGGCAGCTCCACCTTGAGGATCTTCTTGGCGCGCGCCCGCCGCCACTGGCCCTCCAGGCCGACCGGCCACGGCTTGATGTTCCGCGACTGCAGCGAGGCAGAGGTGTGCAGCAGGCGGTGGAGAGAGCCGGAAGAGAGAGGCCTCAGGCCTCGGAGCAGGAGCATGATTAACTAACTGGCCGGAGGATGATCAACAGCAGCAGCAGCAGCTCTTGATGAAGTTCTTCAGTCGCCAACACGAAAAGATCCGAGATCAGAGAATGTTTTGGTCGCCGAAATCACATGTGATTGGCGGGGCGGCCATTTCGACAGACAGGTGGTCCGCTTTTGATGCGCTCGCGCAAACGCCGAAAGCCGAAAGCGAAAAATAAACAACAGCTACGACTCACTCAAACTCAGCTTCTCAGCTTCCTTTCATCAATCTCTCGTTTTCTGTTTTCAGCCTTTCCGGAACATGCTTTTTCGGAATATCTGATTCGATGCACACCTTCATCTACCGATCGCCGTGTAACAGCTACCGGACACAGATCTTTCAGCTGCAACCAGGATCGCCCACCACCACCACCACCAGTGCCCAAGCGATAAAGAACTGCATTTTGGAGAAAGAGGTAAGAGAGAGTAATTTCCTTTTGCTGTTCAGTGTTTTAACCAGCTTTCATCTCTCTCTCTATCAGGGACTTCCTCCCGGGACCGAGCTGAACGTGTGGATCCAGACCAAACGCCTGACTGACGATGAATTCGATGAACTTCTACTCCCTGCCCGAGATGATGACAGCTCCGGTTGCGGCGGCTCCTCCCGCCGATTCGGATCCAAAACCGAAGACTCCTCCTCCCTCGCATCCTCCTCCTCCGCTTTTTCCTCGCCCTTCACGTCCTCGTACCAACTGGGCCACTACACCTCGACCTGGCAATCGACGATCACTGCCACCACCACCACCACCACCACTTTCCTAGACGTACGCCTGCCGCTGGTGGGCGGAAAGGGCGGCTTCGGGTCGATGCTACGCGCCATCGGCGCCCAAATCGAGAAGACCACCAATCGAGAGGCGTGTCGCGACCTGAGCGGCCGCCGCCTGCGCGACGTCAACGAGGAGAAGCGCCTGAAGGAGTGGGTGAAGCGACAGGCGGAGAAGAAGGACGAGGCGGGCAAGAAGAAGAAGGAAAAGCTAAGGCGGCTGGCGGAGGCGACCGTGCCGGCCAGTTGCACCTACGAGGACGAGGAGCACGAACGAACACGGGCGGAGATACCGGACCTGGTCGAGGAGTCGATCATCGTGGGGCTGCAGCAGCAGCAGAAGCTGAAGAAGGTGAAGGAGAAGGAGCTGAAGGAAAAGGAGGGCAAAGAGCCTCCTAAATCGAAGCCTGAAACGAGCACTAGTGAAAGTGGAACAAAGCGCAAAGCCGACCAGCTCGAGGAGGATGAACAAAGCAGCAGCACCAGCAGCAGTGGCAGTGGTTCTGCTTCGGTGGTGACTCCAGCGACTTCAACGGTGGCCTCTACTTCTCAAGCGGCCACTTCTGCATCAAAGAAGCCCCATGCCATTAAGAAGCAGGCCCTCTGGCTGGGCGTGGACATTGACTCGGAGGAGGACAGCGACTCGAGCGACTCGCAGGACTAGGGCAAGAAGGCAACAGCAACAGCAAAGCGAAGCTTATCAAACAGGGAAACAATTACCTCCCGCCAGCATCTACACCACCACCATCATCATCATCATTTTCCTTTTCAGCAGCTGCAGTCGATGAGCCGTTGCCGAAGTAATAACCAGCACACACCAACACCAACACGTCCAATTTCTGGTTGGCAAATCTGTCTGCACGCACCAGCGAATCCACTGAATCCCCTGAACCACAAACTCGATGTACTACAAGAGCCACCACCACTACCACCACAAAGCCATGCTTAGGATAATCGATTTTCATTTAGCCTCTTCTGTCTCTCTTCTCTGTCACACACAATACAAACACGGCATTGATTTCCCTTCTCAGCCAAGTCTTCCTCTGTTGCTGTCGTCAGCGGCGGAGTTTCTGCTGAACGACAGCACATTTTTTATTGCCAATATTCACCACTACCACCACCTAACTTATAAGTCCGCTGATCATTTCACGCAGCTTTATAATCTCACTACTTTTCATTCTCTTCTCTCTTTCTCTTCCAGTGCCAAGCCAGCTAATGTTCTTCAGTGTGATTTGACAGTGTGTTGTGCGGTTTCCCTCTCCTCTAAAAGCCAAAAGCCATTACTGTCTGACTGACTGACGCAGGTGAAGAAGATGAAAAATGCCATGCTCTCGCCCTCCCGTTCTAGTCAATTTGGGCGAAGACTGTGTCTTCGCTGTGTTTTCGAAGAGCGCCCAGCAAACACACACACTAACGAAGAGGGACACGCAGCCCCAGAGAGAGAGAGGGAGAGATATTGATCGACGCCGATTGCCGCTGGTTGTCTGCTGTTGAACAAGACAAGACAAGAGGAGCAAGAAAGGAACACACTGGGGAAAAGAAGGCGAAAGAGCTGATCGATAGACGCAGATAGAAGAAGAAGAAGAAGAAGTCAGGGGAGAGGGAAACCAGAAAAGCAGCAGGCTGTGAGGACATTGCGTGCAAATTGGCAGCAGACAACAAACAACGGTCTCTGGCAAGAGTGTGTGTGTGTGTGTTGTCAGTGTTGTCAGTGTTGTCTGGATCGCGTTATTTGAACCCCTCAGCGAGGAGGAAGAAGAAGAAAACGAGGAGCAAGGAAAGGGCTGAACACGAGTGTGTGTAAAGAAGCTGCTGAAAGCGAGCTAAGAAGTGGAAACTCTAGCCGATTAGAGAGAGAGAGGATGGATCAGAAGAAGAAGAAGAAGGATACTACTCTGCAACTATGGGCTATATACCACACCACCGCCACCACCACTGAGTTCCCTTTTTCAGCCAGTCAGTTCAGTGATAGTGCTGATAGTGTCAGTCACTGGAGCGAGTATTGCGAGGGTGGTGGACGAAAACTCAGTGATGAACAGCAGAGCAGAATCACTGGTCCTTGGAGAACTTGGTGAACTAACCAACCAACCAACCAGCCACCAGTCTAGGCTATTGCTCAGTGCTTTCATTGATGCGGCAGCGCCAGAGAATCCCCTTCCTTTTTAGAACTCTCAAAAAGCAAAGTGTTGTGAGCAGCCAAGTGAGGAGGAGGACGCTCACTTGAGCAACCGAAATGCTGCTGGTCCTGGAACAGAAGAAGAGGAAGAACGTCGTGAGGGTGTATATAGCGGGCGGTCCGCGGTCTTCGTCGTTTCGATTTCACCCGATTCTATATAACTTTTTCGGGTAATTCTTTCTCTGTACTTTGTCGCAGACGAGAGGGTAGCAGCAGCAGCAGCAGAAACGAAGAACAGAAAAAAGTGCTAGGCAAATAACACACAGCGGACAACGAAAACGGCGAAAAATGCAGTCCTGGTTTGCAGCAGTGAAGTAGAGAGACTTCTGTTCTTCCCAGTCTTGCTGCTCTCGTGAAACTTTCGGTGAAGCGGACTTTACGACCAAAACGTGTGACGACCACGACCACGACCACCACTGCTGAACCTGCACCTGCAACCCTCTCTCTCTCTCTCTCTCTCTCTCCTCACTTCAAGCAAACACAAAAGTTGTCGTTTGCTTTGCTTTCCCCGCTGCAATGGAATACGGCTCCTTCTGCTAAACACATCTTCACTGAACACACACTGAAACACGGAAACTTTCTCTCTCGAACTTGGATTCGGGAAGTACAGCTCTTCTAGCAGCGGCAGCAACGGCGTCAAATCGAACCCAAACGAGCAATGAAAGAGAGAGCCAACTGAGTAGCAGCAGAATCGGCCGCTAAAGAATGCGCTGAAGAGTGAGGAAGAAGAAGACGTGTGTGTGGTGGACGACGGCGACGACGACGACAGAAGCGACCACGAATACGAAAGGAAGAGAAGTGAGAGAGAACGGTCGAAAAAATAGAAGTTGTTGTCGGAGAGAATCAGCAGCGGCAGCAGCAGCCGAATTAGAAACAAAAACAGAAGCAGAAGGAATCTTCTTCTTTGCACACACGCTCATACGCTCACACGCTCGCTTTCTTCTTATTCTCTGTTCGAAATTAAGTTATCTTTGGCTTCCTTCCTTCTTCTCATTCCTTCACCATCTTCTTCTTCTTCTTTATCCCCATTTTTGCTGCAATTTAGCTGTGTGTGTTTGTGGTTCGGCTGCTGTCGCTGCTGCTACTCTTCATCATCATCATCATCATCATCATCTGTGCTGCTCAAGTGAAGAGCTGCCGTCGCCGAGAGTTAGAGTTAGAGAACTAGAAAGAGAGAGAGAGCGAGGGCCGTCTAACTAACTAACCACCGAGCAGCACTTTTTCTGCTGGTGCTGGTGCTGCTGATGATGGTGACAAACAACTCATTACAAGCGGAAAAGTAGAAGTGCAAGTGGAAGAAGAAGAAGAAGTGGAAAGAAACCGTCTGGTCGCCAAAGAACTTTGCCGCCAAAGAGAAAAATATCCTCTGCTTTGCTCAGTGCCAACCGAACAGAACGAGAACGGAAAAGTCAGTCAAGAGTGGATACAAAGTCGCCGCCGACACTGAACACACACAGCTGCAACTGAGCAAGCCATCTTTTTTTCGATGTGACACAGATGAGAACTAGCAAAAAGTAGCAGCAGCAGCAGCAGCCGTCGCCGCATCCTCTTCGTCCTTTTCTACCCGTCTTCAACGACTTCATCCTCTTCTTCTTCTTCTTCTTCTTTGTCGACTGTTGGCCCCTTTATTTTTAGCTGCAATTTAGCAGCAGCAGCCATTAGCTGCAGAAAGCATCAGCAGCCACCGAGGCAACCGAAGAAGCGACCGAAGAGGCAGCAGCAGCAGCCACTCTATTACCTCCGCGTCGATTAATTATTCACATCGTCATCCTCCTCATTCTCCTCATCGTCAACGAGCGAACGAGAGAAAGAGCGAGAGAATGAGGAGATAGAATCCAGAACTCAGTCAGTCAGACAATTCTCTCTCTCTCTCTCTTTCTGGCCAAGGTGCACTTTCACTTTTCCACTTTTTCATCACATTTTCAGCTAAACTGCTGTGTCTGGTGGACCAGTATTTGCAGACGGTGCACCAACAAGCACTGAGTTTCTTCTTTCATCATCATCATCCTCCTCATTCTCATCACCATCAGTAGATTTGCCCTGCTGCCTTGTTTTGTTTTGTTTTGCCGTGCCACTCTTTTCTCCCCTTCTTTTCATCCTCTAACCGTGGATATTATCCAAACACACACAAATACACACACAAGCACAAAGACCAGCACAAACAAAGCAGCAGCACACCAAAACAAATAGAAGATCGTCGCCACCGTTCACCAGGCAACGACAGTCGTCGTCGCCGCATCAACATCAACATCAACATCAGCAGCAGCCACTTTTGTGCTGTTTTTTTCTGCTGTACTCCTTTCCATCCACACCTGTTTTGCACGTACTCTCGGCGTCCATCATCAACAAGGTAGCAACAACAGCAACAGCAACAGCAGCAGCAAATCATCATCATCAGCACCACCACCACCACCTTTTTATACAGCTCCCTTCCTCGTAAACACCTCGCGTCTTTGCATTTGAATTTTTATTACATTTCTGCCTGTTTGCCTGCTGCCTGCTCTCTGTCTGTCTCTTAAACGACTGCTCATCATCTTCTTCTTCCTCCTCTTCTTCTTCGTTATCGCCATCACGTACGTGCTGGCAGTCACAGCTGCTGCTGCTGCTGTTGCTGCTCATCGACTCTTTCCTCCTCTCTCTCTTTCTATTTTCCATCAATCATTCATGGGCAATGTTGTTGAATAGAGACAGCACCAGCAGCAGAAGAAGCAGCAGAAGGAGAACCAGGAGGAGAATCCAAATTAAATTGGATCGTTTTATTACCACTGCTACTGCTCTACTATTCACCTCGCTGCCTCCCCTCCTTCTCTTCCCGACTTCACTGAACCAGCACTGAACTGTGAGGAACTGAAGGGAAGAAAGCTGCCTGTGACCTGTGAGGCAACAAAGCAGTTCTGCTGTTTTTGTTTTATTTTCATCGCCGTTCAAATTTTGGTGACACAACTTCTTCAGCTGTTTTTACCTCCAGAACTGCGAAAAAAAACACCTGAAAATTAAAAGGAGTTCCTCCTTTGGAACATCTTTTTTTTGTTCGTCTACTAGGAAATGGGTTGTCCACTGAGCAAGAATGGCAGCGAGAGTGACAGCGGCGGCGGCGGAGGCGGCAACACCGCAACGACGGCAGGCACCGCCGGAAACAGCTCAGCAGGAGGTGGAGGTGGGGCGGGCAAATCAGAGAGCGGAAACAAAAACGGAGAAGGAGGCGGCGGAGGTGCCTCAGCGAAGCCCGCCGACCCTCGACTTCCGCTCAACGTTAGGCAAAAGTTCAACCTCTCCAAGTCGTGGAAGGGCATCAGCAGGGAGATGGAGATGACCGGCGTGCTCATGTTTGTCAAGTAAGTTCGAGCAGCTTTTAATTTAGTAGTTCCCTGCCTTTCCTTTCTTTCCGAGCTTGTATTTTCAAACGGAGCTCTGTTCCATCAACTGCAGCTCCCCATTTCTAATTGGCCTTGGTGATTGATCACCTGAGGAGCAGGAGGAGCCTGCATGGCTTAATTAAATTTAGTTAATTTAATTAACTAGCTAGCTAGCTAGCTGGCAGAGGCTTCATCACCAAACTAATGAGCACGCTCACGTGAACACCACCACCACTTTCAGTTAATTTGAGCAGCAGCCTTTTTATTAATTTCACCCTTCTCTCTTTCCTTTTCCCGCACAGATTATTCGAGGAGAACAGCGACCTCCTCTCGTTGTTCACCAAATTTCAGGAGCTGAAGACGCGGGACAGTCAGATGAAGAGCGAGGCGCTGCAGGAGCACGCGACGAAGGTGATGGGCAACCTCGATGAGATGATCAACTCACTGGACGACATGGACCTCTTCTTCCGGCACCTGCACGGCATTGGCGCACTTCACCGCAAGATGCCTGGCTTCAAGAAGGAGTACTTCTTTGTAAGTGTATTCAAACAACGAACAAGCACACAAACAAACGAATGAACAAATATTTGAGCGAGAGAGCGTCATTTTAGAGGAAAAAAATAGGCAGAACACAGAGACTCGCTCGCTCACTCACTCAATTTTTTTTCCTTTCTGACATCTTTTGCATTTACAGCAGCAGCAGCAGCAGCAGCAGTGTCCGCAGTCTCGACACAATGCAAAAGAAAGAGAATAGAAAGAAGAGAGCTAGAGAGAGCGAGAGAATAGAGCGCAATAATAATGGAATCGCTAGCAATAGAATAGGGCCAGCAAGAATGGGGCCAGCTGGCCAGCTTCTCTCTGCTCTCTTTTCTCTATTCCTTTCCTTTCTATTCATTTTCCCTTTTCCCAGAGTGTTGCCCTGTCAGTAATGGACAGGATAGGCTAGGCAGGCTGAAGAGTGAAAAAGTGCCATAAAAAAGGAAAGAATACCAAAACACAGAAAGAAAAGAAAGAAGGAACATTCTGGTGCTCGTTTAGTGGAAGCTCTGTGCACAGCAGACAGTGCACATAGAGTGCAACTGTCTTCCTCTTCCTCTTCATTTGCTCATTTAGATGTCAAATGGTTTATAGAATGCGCAGGGCATACACTTTTCAATTGCCGTCTCCATCTCAATCTTCGATCAACTGCTCTGAACTGCTCTCAACTCTGAACTGACTGCTCCTCTGGAACACTTTAATTTCAGACAGTCAAATTGAATGGCAGTTCCGTTTGAGTGATGTCTGCTGCTTTCTTACAAGTGAGGTAGTGTGACCAGTGTCGATGACAGCATCACCAGCATCACCAGCAGCAGCAGCAGCAGTTGGCCGTCCTGCAGTGCATTCTTTGCTGGTGGTGGTGGTGGTGGTCAACAACAAAAAGAGAACAGGATAAAACAGGGAACAACAAGTCACTTTCTTTACTTTACTCTGAGCGGACAGAACATTACTCATTTTGGAGCTGGCGATTATTGTTTGCACATACACAGACACAGACAAACCATCTTCGATCACACAGTCTGAGAACACAGCTGTACCACAAAAGACAGACAGACAGACACAGTAGACACTAGCTCCGTTTGCCTTTTTCCACTTCTTCTTCTGCGAATCTTTGTCATCGGATCTTGCTCTTTCTTTGGGCTGTTCGCGCTGTTCCTCAGCACTGAACACTAATTCGATTAATGGCCTGCCTGCCTGCCTGCCCGTCTCACTTGGCCGTCAAGGGAAGAGAGAGAGAGAGAGAGAGAGAGAGAGGAGAGAGAGAGAGAGAGAGAGAGAGAGAGAGAGAGAGAGAGAGAGAGAGGGAATTGGACCGACTTTTGCCTGTCTGATCCTCTTTCTCTTATTCTCTCTTATTCTCACTACGCAAATTGATCGACCAACAGCAGCAGCACAGCAGCAGCTAGACTACTTCCTTCCCTTTCCCAATGCACTGCCATTAGCAATTATGGTAATGTGCAGAGAGCTGAGAGAACTGAGAGAAAGAGAGCGGAGCAATTGCCGCCAGGCAGGCCAAGGAGAGTAAGAGAAAGAGAAAGAGGAATAAGTGAGACAGTGCCAACAGTGACAGTGGTCACACGAACTGAACTGAACTGAACTGAACTGAACTGACTGTCCACTCACTCTCCGCTGATGGTCGATTGCACCCCTCTAAAACAGCCCAGACAATCAAGACTGACTGGCTGTCGTGCTGCATTATGCAAATCACTAATTAGAACACCGAAAGTCGCAAACTATTTGCTCAGGGCTCTTTTAATCGAGGTGCTCTTCAAGCAGGACTCGCTAATTGCTCACTAGCACACTAGCTTTCTTCTGGTTTGATTCAGTCAGTTGTCAGTTGACCATTTCAGACCATCATTCAGTCGACAATGTCAATGTTTACCTTTCCTTTGCCACTGACCACTGACCACTGACCACCTTCTAATTTGTTCTGTTGTTGTTCTATTTGCCCTCTTCCTTCCCCTCAGAAAATGGAGCGCCCCTTTCTGGAGGCGGTGAAGGAGGTGCTGCAGGACCGGTACACCGAGAACATGGAGAACATCTACAACATCATCATCAAGCTCATCCTCCAGACGATAGCCGACGGATTTGAGCGCGATTTTGACTGAAGGGAAAAAGGAGAAAACGGGGACGAATTCAGTGGCTTTGGTGGTGGTCTTCAGTTATTCGAACAAGACAAGAAAGAGAGCAATCAGATCACACTTGACTGGAAACGACAACAACAACAAAAGCAAGAAAAAGCAAAGAAAAGCACACACCTGCAAAATGGGTCATCCACTTCTTTTTCCACTTACTTTGAAACTCTGGTGCTACCCCCTTCTCATCTCATCTCATCCGTTTCACCCACCCACTCACTTACTCACCCCCATCACCACTACCACCACCAACTTAATCACCTCGCCTCGATAATCACCAACTCCAACTCTGAAGAGCCGTCCTGACCCCATTACCACCACCACCACCAGCAGCAGCAGCCTAGTGTGCTCAGTCAAGTGAGATCCCTTTCTCGTTTTCCTTCTCTCAATTTTCGAATCAACACTTCGATTTCCTTTTAATTACCACCACCACCACCGCAGACGATGATGAAAACGATGAAGAGAAAAAGAAAGGGGAGAGAGAGAGTTCGCTGACCAGAATCCGCTCTCTCTTTCTTTTTCATTCATTCTGTACACACATACTCATCTTCTTCTTTTCCTTCTACTTCGCCTTCACTCGCTCCAACTGGCAAAAGTCTCATTTTCAGCGTTGGCAAATTTCTCTCTCTTTCCTCTCGTTCTCTCTTCCATTTTAATCAGATCTGCTCCCCACCACCGCCACGACCACCACCACCACCGATTTCCCCTTCTCTCGGCAGACTGCCCATCGCCAATGTCTTTAATCAAAAAAAAGAGGAGGCCCAGCGAGCCGTGCGTGAGCATGAACACTGAGCAGCACTGTCCAGTCTTTGTACAGAAAATCAGCCTCCGAGACCTGATACGACTCTCCACACTTTCTTTAATCTGTTCTTCTTCTTCTTCTTCTTGGAATCCTTTTTCCCGCTGGACGCCACTACTCTTTCACTCTTTCATTCTCCTCTCTCTCTCTCTCTCTCTTTTCTACTCTGTACAACTTTACTACCACTACCACTTTACTCTTGTACAAACACACACTCACACACACACACTAAACTAATCATCTCTCTCATTCTTACTCTCCGTCATGATTTTTTGAGTTTTTAGTTTTGAGTTTTTGAGTGGTTTGAGTTTTGAGGTTTTTGAGGTTTGAGGTTTTGAGGTTTTGAGGTTTTGAGTTTTTGAGGTTTTGAGTTTTTGAGGTTTTGAGTTTTTGAGTTTTGAGGGTTTGAGTTTTTGAGGTTTTGAGTTTTTGAGGTTTTGAGTTTTTGAGGTTTTGAGTTTTTGAGGTTTTGAGGCAAAAAATAAAACAAAGCAAAAGTTAAGTTTATTGCAAATATAAAGTAAAAAGTAAAAGACAAAATGCTGAACTGAAGGTGAAAAGTTCACTTGTAAAATCTCTCGACGAATTTGCTTGGACCTTCTCCTTTTGCATTAGTTTTCTGATGATCAAAGTGGTGTGCGCGAATATGCTTGTTACAGTTTTGACGGTAGGTCGTAGTGAAAGTGCACTTTGGCCATTTGCAGCGGTAGTTTAGTGTGCCACCTTTTCCCACCACTACACCACTGTTGAGCACTAGTTTGTTGGTGATAGAGACGCTGCTGGGAGGGTCGACTCTGACGGCTACACTCTGACCACCATCATCGGCTCCTATGGCCAAAGCTGACCTTTAATTCGGCATTAGTGCCGATGCCATTGTCGCCGAGCTGTCCGCTGCTCTGCCCACCGATAAAGTTGCTGCTGGTGTAGTTGTCGAATGCGACTGGTTTTAGTTCATAGAAGGTGGGCATCATCGAGCTGCTGCCTTCGCCGAAGGCGTCGACCATTGTCACCTGGTGCTCTGCCATGGCTGCGCCCAGTGGAAGCAGTTCAGAGGTGCCGGGCAGCACAATGTCGCTGTTAGCGATGACATCAGCTTCGTCGTCATCACTGTCGCCGCATGGGTGCTTCTCTTCAATGACTAGTGGCTTTTTGCCTTTGCCCTTCTTCTTTTTGCCTTGCTTGCCAATCGAGTAGTTTGAAGTGGTCACCTTTGGCACCACTTGAGAAGGGACTGAGGCCAGAACATCGACTGCTGGCAACACCATCTCAATGTCCATGGGATCCACTAGAGGCCAAGGTACAGCAGCAGAAGCGGTAGCCTCTTTTGGTGAAAGCAGCATCTCCTTCACCTGACCAACCATCTCATTAAATAGGTCATTAACGATGTTCTCCATGGAGTTGCGAAGTCGCTCCTTCACCAGTGCCTTTTTTGCCTCAAAAAAGTTGTCCACTAGGGAGTGCAGAATGCTGGGGCTCAGCTGAGCAGTTGAAGTTGACATTGTGAAACTTGGCGTGCAGAAGGTGAAATGAAACGTAGTCTTTCTCTAGTTTGATTTTTAGTTTGAGTTGATTTGCTCGATTTTTTTGTTATACGTTTCCTTTAAAGTTCTACTTTGAGATTTCAAGTCGCGTAAGCGGTTTAGCTCACCGCTCGGACTTCTCCTCTGCCTCCATTCCATCACCACCAAAATCATTCTCTCATGGCGAGGGCAACGTGAGAGTTCATCTGAATTGTACTCACCCCTACTGAAATTGATGCACAGCTTGGTGCGATTCAAGGTGACTTTAGGTGAACGTTTGTATTTTTATTTTTGCAAGTGAAAGAACGCAAAATAAGTGTTTGTTTTGTTTAGCATGTTTTTGAAAACGTTTTAGTTTTTCAGTTTGATTTAGTTTTGCAATTGTGCATTGGCAATTTTTAATAATATCTCATCACTAATTTGCGTTTTTTTTCTTTTCACTTCTTTAGCATTAAAAGCAACGTCTCATTTGAAATTAGCATACGCAGAGAAGAGAACTTTTTTCTGAGCTGTTCTTTTCCTCCTCCTCCTCCTCTTCCTCCTCCTTCTTCTTCTTTCTATCAGCTCTAATTAATTAACAAACAAAAGGACGGCAAATCGGAAACAAAACACACGTCAACGCTGGAGACAACTCTCCGATTATGACTGTTTCGCTGACAGTTGACCTGTTTCTCCGAACTGCTGTTGCTGTTGCTATTGTAACTAATCCGCTGTGACCTGCAGCACTTCTGTTCTCTTCTGTACAGTGCAGATTTCTTGTACAAAACACACAAACACACAACACACACCAAAGCTTACCCAACAACCACCACCACCAACCAACCAATGAAACAGCAATCTTTCTACTCGGTGACATTATATTACCGAACCTCTTTTACTTATTATTATACTCTCTCTCTCTCTCTCATTAATAATGAATTGCGCGTCGGACGCCTCAATCTCTTTCTCTCGCTCTTTTGTAAACGTTTTTCTCTTTTGGAGCTCAAGAAGGGGGGGGGGAGAAAGAGAGAAAAGAAAATAAAGGCTAAAGCATACTTTTAACAACAATTTTGCACTTCAAAATCGAACTTCTTCTAGTTCCAGCGGTAGTGGGCGTAGGCCTTGTTCGCCTCGCACTGCCGGTGCATGTCCTGCTTCCGCTTCACTACCTTGCCCTCGCCGTAGAAGCAGTCGATCAGCTCGCGGGCCATCACCTCGGGAAAGTGCGTTTTCCGCGGCTTCGGCCGCTCCTTGATGCAGTCGAGCAGCCAGCGAAAGGCGAACTTCTCCGACTCCCAGGCGGACAGGGGAAACGGGACCTGGTAGGTGGCGCCGCCCCGCTTCACCGGCCTGGTCACCAGCAGGGGCCGTATGTTGTGGAGGGCGCCGTGGAAGATGGCCAGCGGGTCGCATTCCACCTCCTCTTCCTGTTGATCTTTGCTGGAATTTAACTTGGCGAGCTGCGTTCGCTTGATGATGGCAAAGGTGTCGCGCATCAGCTCACGCATCAGCGCCTTCTCTCCCTTCCGCGTGCCCTCGTTGATGAACTTGGAGAGGGTGCGGTCGAAGAAGACGGAACAGGGGTGGTAGGCCCGGGCGGCCTCCACCGGCTCGAAGGGCAAATTCGGGTCCACCTCCATCTGGGCGGCAGTCTGGAAGGGGCCGGCCACCAGCTTGGTGGAGGAGCCGGGCGCACCGGGCACGTCATCCATTGAGCTGCTGCTGCTGGTGGGGGTGATGGAGAGTGAGGACTTTTTAGCTGAAGACGTTGAAGAGGTTGATGTGCTGGAGAACCGAAGGAGGGAGGAGGAGGAGAGGTGATCATCGCCAGACGAGCCATTCTAGTGGAAGAGCCAGCAGCCAGGAGAGCCTGGCGAAAGGCGGTGGTGGTGAGGAAGACCATCGCGAAGAAAAAGCTGTTCACAAGTTCAGAAGGACTAGATGATGGCTGATCCAGAACCAAAAAGAATCCAACAAAAGAGAGAATCCTTTGCAGAGCAAGTCTGTTTTGAAATCAGCTGAACTGAAGGGAAAAGAAAACATGCGGCCAAAAAAAATGATGCCAAACAGAGACCAGGGCGACATCTGGTGGCGCCTGGCGGTAGGCAGGACGCCAAGCAGAGAAAGGCCACATCGAGCAGAAGCAGCAGAAGCAGCCACAGAAGCAGCAGCAGCAAGTTTTGTATCCTCGTGAGTCTTTCTGTTGACAACTTCCTCCTCTTCTTCTTTTTTGGCGTTCCGTCCTATCTTCCCGTTTTTGCCGGACGTTCCAATCGCCTGGATCTCACTTTAGAATCCCCCCGTTTTCCCCGCTTCCCTTTCCCGTCTTTCACACCGACACCACCAGCACAGTGTTGTTGCACTACCACCATCACCTTCTTCAGTTCAAATACCGCCACGGCATCATGCTCATCACAAATAGCGACACGGTAAGCAGTGAAAAAGAGAATCTTTCCTTTAAAAAACATCGGATTCTAACTTCCATTTCTTCTTTACCGCCTCCAGTTCCTCAGCGAGATGAGCAAGCTCTTCGCGGCGAACCAGAGCAGCGGCGGCTCCCTCTACATTACCATGAAGCGGGTGGACGTCTCGAAGAAGAAGCCCACACCGCGGCCCATCAGCCGCCTGCCACCTCCCAAGGGCGTCAAGTCGAAGAAGGCGGTGGCGGCGGCGATGGCCGCAGCGGTGGCCGCCCGGGAGAAGGCCGACGCCGAGGCCGCCGCCCGCCCCTCCGAGCACATGTGCCTGATTCGGGTGCACAACGCCTCGCGGAAGATCAGCACTATGGTCTCGCCGAAGGACGTCAACAAGTTCCAGCAGGTAGGCAGCTTTGAATTCCTGAAATTTCGAACCCATTTTCTAATTCTCTCCTAATCCTAGGCCTACTCCAACCTCCTCCGCGGCAACCTCTACGGCCTGAAGAAGAAGGAGAAGAAGAAGGGCCCGGCGAATAAAAAGTCCAAGGCGACGCACGGCTGATCGATCAACCCTAGGATTCGATTTCAAGCACAACCACCACCACAACAACGAGGACTCCTCTCTTGAGCGCACTCTTCTCTTCCAATTGCCCCACATAAACCACCTCAAGAGCTCCCTCACACACTTCCAGACACACCTCCTCCTCCTTCTCTTTCAGGAAACGTTGAAGCGTTCAAATATTATGTGAATATATATTATATTTTTTGTTTTCCAATACAGCAGTACCTTCCTCACCTCGGTATCAAAAGAATCGACAACTCAAATTCCTTCCCTCCCTTCTCAAGTTTCCTTGGTGTAGTAGACGCGGTAGTAGAGCGTTTTGCTGCGCCACAGCGAGTAGCTGTTGTCGAACTTGAGCAGGTACACGCCCCGACCCGGGTACGAGTGGCTGCCCGCAAAGACCTCCTCGTGGGCGTCACGCCTGTAGATAGGAATGATGACGCTGACGGGCGGCGGCTGAGGAGGTTGCTGCGGGTCATTCGGGTCGCCCGGGCCCAGTAGTTTGCTGCTGCTGTTTCCGGGAGGAATCTTCATCTCCAGGTTGGCCTCCTCGTCGCCGCCTCCGCCAATCAGATTACCGCCGCCGCCCTTTTCCACGTCATTGGGCGAGCCTTCAACTTCTGGAACAATGGGAGAACGGTTTGGGTAGAATTAGAAATTAGAAACTGAAGCCTCGATGACGCAATTTCGAACTGAAAACACTTACCCTCCTCGTCCTCCTCGTCCTCACTCTCGCTGATGTGAATCGATACCTGGTGGTCGGGCGTGGCGTTCCACTCAAAGAGGAGGCCAAAGCCAATGTCGTAGCTGTCGGTGGCGAACTCCCAGAAGATGCAGTTGCCGTTCTCGTGCGTCGGCACGCGAATGGTGGCAATCTCGCCGTGGCCCACCTTGAGGATGCCGTCGCCGCCCTCCGCGCGGATCGTCTCCTTGAACGTGGCAATGTCCTTGCGCGTCCACATCGAGGCGTTGCTGATCACTGAGCGGCCACCGGGCCTCCTCCGCCGGTGCTGTTGCTGGTGTCGCCCTCCTCCTCCTCCTCCTCCTCATCCGATACCTCATCTTCTTCATCTTCAAAGCTGTGGGTGTTCGGGTTCGAGAGCGATGGATTACTTGCATCCAAGGTGATGGTCGCGGCTTCTGAAGTGGCCGCCGAGGATGTCTTCACGGGCGACCCATCGACCATGGTGATGGCCACCGTGGAGGTCTCCACCTCCTGCTGCTGATGATTGTTGCTCTGTTGATTGCCACTGTTGTTGTTGATTGCACCACCACCACCCCCGGCCGCCAGCATGGTGCCGTCGAGGAGGTCCGCCGACTGCTCCATCATTTGTTGCATGTACTGCTGAAAGTGCTGCTCCTGCAGCTGACTAATGAGCGCCTGCTGAAGCTCGGTCGAGTCCGGGTACTGCTGGCGGGCGTACGAGCTGAACTGGTGGATCGTCTGGCGGTTGAGAATCTCCTGGATGGTGCGTCTGTGTGGGAGAGAGAGTGAGAGTGAAGGAGGGATGCAAAGGAATAAAAAAAGTGAGTAAGTAGAGTCAGAGAAAAGAAGAAAAAACGGCAAGCGGAAAGCGGCGGCGGCGAGCAACAAACAAACAAAGCAGTCGCTCACTATATAACCACCACCACCAGCAGCAGCAGCAGCAGTACTCGATCGGAAGAAAAATGGCTCGGTGGTGGAATCTCTCAAATATCTCTCTCTTTTTGGAACACGGCTAAATAGAACTGCTGCTTGCTGCTGCATCAACCCAAAACCCCAATAGATGGCACATTGTGTGTATCGGTGGTTTTGGTGATGGTGAATCACGCTTTGGCGGCGTCATCAAAACACGCTAACATCGATGACAGGTGATAAGAAGGGAAGGAAAGAGCGCATTTAGAACAGCCACTTACTTTTGCTCCTCGTACTTGCGCTGCTTCTCCAGCTCGGCGGCGGCCGCCGCCTCTCTGCTCGTCGCCTTTCCCCCTCCTCCGCCTCCTGCTTGGCCCGGGCCTCGGCCTCTTCCGCCTCTCGGCGCTTCCGCTCCTTGTCATCGAGGTCGCAGCGGACGGCGGCGACGTAGGGGCGGAAGATGGGACAGAGCGAGTGGAGGAGGGCGATGAAGGCCTGCTGCGCCTCCGCCTGAGAGAGGTCGCCCAGGGCCGTCCATGCGGTTCTAAATGGCGGTGAAAATGATTGTTTGATTTAGAAATGAAGGTTTTTGTTGGTGATAAAGATCTATAAATTGTGGTACCTCCGATCGTGGCCGACAAAGTCGAGGGCGCCCAGCGGCCGGGCCTTCTCCGGGTTGAACTTGCCGTGCTTCTCCTGAAGACTGTAGGCGACGAAGGCATTTCGCTGGTCGTAAGAGGGGTGAAAGGCTTTGCTTTCGTTTTCTAAAATCAGTGGAGAGATATTCAATGAGATGATAAAATAGATCAGAAAGGCCACAGACACAGACACACACCACCTTTAAAAAAGTTGAAAGCAATCGGTAGAGTTGAGGCGTCTCAAAGGGCCAGCTTTCCTGCTGGTCCTGTTGATCTGATGATGTTACCACCGCATCTTCTCGGTGGCCATTCAGTGGTTTCGGAGGAGGAGGAGGAGGGTGATCCTCCGACGACTTCACCGTCACCTTCTGCTGATCACCACCACCACTACCATCATCATTGATCAGGGCGGTGGCGGCAGAGGCGTTGCTCAGCTGCTCCTCAGGTGAGCTCCGCTTTCCCTGCTCGACCATCGAGAGGCAGTGGACGCGAGGGTGAAGGAAGAAGGCAAAGAAGGAAGGCTGAAGAACTGCTGAAGAGGGTGATGATAACGATGATGGCGATAAAGAAGAGAAGGTGGTGATGAAGAGAGCTGAGGATAGTGAGCTGAGGGAATGGCACCAGTACCAGCAGCAGCAGCAGCAGCTCCGAGCTTTGGTGACGTGCAAATCAACACAAATAAAAAGTGCTAACAGTGACGCTCGTTTTTGCTGTCTGTGTCTGTTTCTATTTCACTGTGTTGTGTTGTGGCAGCAGCAGCAGAAGCGGCAGAAGCGGCTTCCACGTAGAACACACACTGCAGGCAGGCACAGCGGGCGGCTTACGGTGACGGCGCCCACTCTTTGACGACGCCGGTAAAAAAGAGAACTAAAATAGAAATGAACAAAGAACAAACTGATAACGGTTTCCAGCAGCAGCAGCAACAGCTTTAATCGGTGTTAATGACTGGTCTTAATGATCGATGGTGTGTACAGAATCGTGTGGATCACTCAATTGTGTGTGTGTGTGTTTAGGAGTTTTTTTCAGGAGGAGTGGTTTGGAAAGATAGAGAAAGCATTTTGTTTTTCAAAAAGATAGAATCAACAGCAAAGGTTGGGGAATAGGGATTTAACAGTCAGGGGGAAGAAACAACAGTAGAATTGTGAGGGGAGAGCGTTTTTGTTTGTTTGCTTTGTTGCTGCCTTCTTTCTGGTGGTGGTTGTGGTTCACTACTTGGTCAGTGGTGTGTGTGTGGGCGTGTGTGGTCGTAATGAGAGAGAGAGAAAGAAAGAGGATAAAAAGAATAAATAGAGAAGATCATTTACAATATCAGGAGAGGGAACAAAATCCGAGGAAGAGGAGAAAACGCATAGGGGAAGCTTCCACTCCACATCGTCATCGGGCAAGCAGAATATTCAGCAGTACTTCCACCTCTTTCACCTCCTCACCGGAGGTCAAAAGGAGAAAAAGGACACAGCAGCACATCAGCTGGTCTCAGTGTATGTACAGAAAAAAAAGAGAAAGAGAAAAGGTCTGGTCGTGAGGGGCAAAAATCGATGATTGAAAGAGAGGTTTCCGTTTGTGTGAAAGAAGAAAAAGAGACGAAGAACTTGTGCAGTCTTGATGAGAGGACACTCCCCCCCCCCTCCTACTGAAACTCATCATCGGAGCTGAGCAGCGTCGTCTTCTCCGAGTAGTTCTGGCTGATGGTGGTGATTTGGCGAGCTGCCTGCTCCGAGAGGAGGAGGAGGAGTTGATGCTTTGGTTCGCCGCGGAGAGCGCAGAGGGGGCGGCACCAGCAGCGGCTGCTGCAGACCCCGCCGTGGCCGTCCTTGTGGACGAAGTGGGGCCACCGCCAGAGGTTCCGCCCACCACGGCGCTGTGGTCGCTGAGTGCGGCGCTGTTGTAGCTGCCGCCGCTGCCGCCATTGGTGCCGTGGTCGGCGCTGCTGAGAATGGGCGACTTGAGGTGGCCGAGTGGTGGCCAGCGCCACTTCCACTGTTTCCCCCACTTCCACTACCCCCGCCCATTCCGTTGGGTGACTTGGCGGACTGCGTGTACTGCGTGTACTGCTGGTAGTTCGGGTGGAAGTTGTGAATGGCGTCGTTCATGATGTCGCGCGGGTTCATCGTCTCCTTCAGGCTGCTGCTGATGCTCTGCATCGTCACCGAGCGGCCGCCGTGGCTGTCCGCGGTGTAGTTGCTCTCGTAGATCTGGGGAAATGGAAGGAAAGAATTAGATGATTCCTGGTTTAAAACAGAATTGCCCTTACCTGGTAGGGAAAGGCGTACCGCAGCGCCAGCGACGCAAAGAACATCTCAATGCAGATGAGAAAGTTCTGGTAGCCGGCGGAGACGGTGCCCGCACTGGCTCGCTCGCCGTCCCAGGTGAACACTGTGGTAAAGACAGAGAAAAGAAGAGGAAGTTAAAACATCACCAGATAAATCTCTCCTCCCACCAAAAAACTTACCCGGCGAGATGAGGTCGGCGTGCTCAAAGACGGCGAGAATGACGCCCTGCCAGAAGGAGAGAAAGATGACCGACTTGACGGTGAAGAACTTCCAGACGGGGTCGTAGGGCGAGAGGAGGTCCCGGGTGGCGTAGTAGAAGAGGACCAGGCCGTAGAGGGCCAGCGAGACGCTGATGTTGTAGACGGCGATGATGTAGAGGTAGCCGGAGTCGGCGCTCCAGTCGCCGTCGCGGTACTTCCCGAAGGCCTGCAGCACCAGCGTCGCGAAGGACATGATCGGCTTCACGGCGCAGAACTGCAGCGTCGCCTGCTTGCAGAAGCGGAGAAAGCCGATGGAGTAGGTCCGCCCCTGCAGGCAGCAGGTGCCGTAGTACCAGCTGGAGCGAATGGGCTTGCCGCGAATCTCCGACATGATGTTGCCCTCGCCGCCCAGGTACTCGTAGCAGAGGCTGAGGAAGTTGTAGATGACGAAAGCTGAAGGATAGGAGTTAGGAAAGGGCTTTGATTAGTCTGAAAAGATCACAAAGGGCTTCTCAAGAGACACTCACCCTCATACCAGTCCCGGACGCTGTCGAAGTAGACGTAGTAGTTGTCGCGAAAGAAGAGCAGACTGAGCCAGGAGTCGAAGCCGTAGATGGGGACGATGAAGAGGATGCGGACGATCCAGCGCTGCTCAGCGGGCAGTGTGTAGTACTTCAGGTGCTTGTAGATCTGGAAAAAGGGGAGAAAGGGGAAAGTGTGATAATTAATAAATTGAGGCTATGAATCAGCAGCGGTGATTGCAGTGCCTGTGATGCAATCATCATCCCTTTCCCTTACCTGATGCCCGGTAATGAAGAGTGCCATCCAGGTGAAGGCCCCGGCGATGACCTTTGCGCTGTTCGACTGCAGAAAGATGCCCGGGTGCTCCACCAGTTGGGTGATGTTGCTGGCCAGCACCGGCCCGGTCACCTGGGCGATGGAGGAGCTGAGCACAGAGGCGGATTCATTGGCGGCCATGGTCGGCTGCTGTTGCTGCTGCTGGTGATGATGATGATCGTGATCGCAGTGATAGTGATGAAAGTGATAGTGGTGATCGTGTCAGCTGCTGAACAAGATTTAGTGGCTGATGCTGCTGTCGTACACAGCTGCTGCTGCCGTACACGGTTCAGTGTTCAGACTCGTAGACGTAATCGAGCTGAGAGGAGCTGCGAGTTGATGAGTCTGTGTGTGTTGTGTGTTGTGTGTGTGGTAGTCGATGAGTGGTGAAAGTGAGTGTGTTGGCTTGGCCTGCCTGAGTGCTTCGATAACAGGCAGATATTATCAGAGTGCAATCATAATAACCAGCAGGAGAGAGAGGGAGAGAGGAGGGCAATAAAATATCTGATGGTGGCGGTGGTGAACAACAGCAACAGTGGAAAATTAGTAGCAGCGGTGGCGAGAGCGGATGGGCTAATAACGCACGGATGCTTTGGCTGATTGAATCAAGTGTACGATGATGGTGATGGTGGTGATGGTGGTGATGGTAGTGGCCCAAAGGGAACAGGGAAACCAGCAAAAGTAGAGCTTGCTGGCTTGTGTGTGTGTTGTAGAGTTGCAGTAGATGACTAGAGTTGGTGGGCGCTGGTGGTGGAGAGGTTTTCAAACGATGATGTGGTCCACTCTGTGGGCTGCTGCTGCTCTACTCAAAGCTGTTCCAACGGAACCATCGAGGAGCCATATGTTGGGCGCTGCTGCTGGTGCTGCTGAAACCAATGAAGCTGGCTCGACGCTGGCCAGCTAGCTTCTACTCTGCTGCTTTGCTTTGCTTTGCCAGCGCAGAGTTAGTGTGTCCACCGCCGCCGCCGCCGCGTCTCGAGCTGCAACGAGAGAAGAAGAAAGAGAGGAGAGGAGAGGAGCCACAGAGGAGCCTTCAGACTTCTCTACTGCAACTGCAACTGCTGCTTCGCTGCCGTTGCTGTCTTGCTGGCGTGATCCACCACCACCGCCGTCGCCGTCGATTGTCACTGCGCACTCTAACAAAGTTGCTGCTCACCACCGCCGCCAGCAACAGCACAGAATGGGAGCGGAGGACGATGACGAAGATAGAAGAGAAGAGAGAAGAAGTAGAACAAGGCAAGAGAGAATGAGTGTGTGTGCGGTGTTGTTCCTGGAACCAATTGCGAGCTGAGTTGTACCGAAAGAGAGAGAGAGAATTGGTATTTAGAAGCTGGTGCTGCTATGTTGTTGCGCTCTCTTCAGTGCTTGCACCAGAGATGACGTCGAAGGAGTTGAGGGCTCTATTTAGGATCAGAAGAGAAGAAGAGGGGTCCAGACGCGGAAAAGGTCGCCGGTTCAGGAGGTTGTGGTTTAGAAGGAGGCGATTCGCAGGATAAAAAATAGAAACACTTGCCAAAAATTCTGGGACGATTTTTTTTCGTTTTTCTGTTTTCTGTTGGACCAACAAAAACAGTCACACAAAAGGGCTTTCAAAAAGTACGAAATCTTAGAATTCTGGTCTAGAAAATCACAACCTTGATAAACTCTGGTGCCAAGTTCTCAATCCTTCTTTAGCTGCTACTGACTCCAGCTACCAACAACAGAAAGCTTCATGGCTGAATCCGGCACTCTCGAAGGACACTCCCAGCCTGCCTCGAAGTGCTTGGCCAGCCTTCCCTCGCGTGAGTCCACCGCAGAGTGCGAAAGATAGTCTCACACAATTTGAGCTGGTACTGCACTACACCACTACATCCTTTGGTTGTTGTGTATGCTCCTCTCGTCGTCCGTGCTCACCTCCGTGTCACGATCTCACCTCCTTATCAGATACCAAGCATCTCGAAGACCCTCTTCCAATTCTTTCCTGGTTGTGATACCCTTCGGCAAATAGACCCAAACCTCTCACTCAGCCAGTAGTCACTCTTAAGCATGCACATCATCATCACCAGACCATAAATACCTTTCTTCACTCCTTTGCCTTATCACCCAAACCACAACACATGCTGCAGTATTTGCCTCTAAATGGCTGCTGCCGGTGCTGTGCTACCTCCTTCGAACCCTCAGTCGCGCACTGTCAGAACAGGTGTCTCCGCGCGTGAAACCTCGGGGGAGCGGTCCCTGGAGCGGAAGCCTGCTGATCCTGCCTTCCCTCACTCCTCCTCACAAGACATCCTCTGCGTGCCCGGCTGGGATGGCCTCCCCTCTACACCGCCTGCTCAGGCTTGACTACTCAGTTTCACCTCCTCACGACCGTCACGTCTCCTCGTGCTGAATGTTGCTCAATAACTCCTGCTTCAAACAAAATCTATATTTCTCGACAAGCACATTCCCTCCCTCCCCTCTCACTCATTTGCCTGTGATGTAACACACTTCAACACAACACTGTAAATATCAACTCAAACTCGAGACATTAAAAGACCTTTATTACTTTTATACATTCACCAAAACACACAAGCACATACTGATCGGCTGAAGAGAAAAAAAAATTTAGAACCTCTGAAAAAGGTGATGGACGCTTTTTGCTGGAATTGCTGAAAACCTCCTTATTCGTACTCCATCTTGAAGTTGAAGTAACTGTCATCAAAGGCCTGCAGGCGGATGAAACCGTCCTCGGCGCCGGTCGCATAGCTGCGTCCATCAGGGTGGAAGGCGAGCGACTGAATGGGACCGAAGTGGCCCTTGACGCGGCCAAACTCCTCCTCGAAGATGAGGTGAAAGAAGCGGCTCTCGAACTTGCCCGACTGCGCGTCGGTGGTCGTTACCTCCATCGCCTCCTGACCACCGCCGATGACGACGTGGTCGAAGATGGGCGAGATGGCCGCCGAGTTCACCGGGCGGTCGGTGACAAAGGTCTTCAGGTGCTGGAGGGTGTAGGCGTCGAAGAGCTGAAGTGAAGAAGAGAAAGAGAAAGGAAAGAGGTTTTAGAACACCAAACGTTCCCCAGCAGGAGTTCTATCTCCTGTTACCTTTGCAGTGTTATCCTTCGACGCGGTAATGAACATCGTCTGGTCCTTGTTGTACTGCATGTCATTGATCTGCCCCTTGTGGACCTTGTTCTCCAGCATCGGCTCCACGGCGGTGCCGCTCTCCAGCGAGGAGCCACTCCGCAGGTCCCAGCGGGCGACATTGCCCGACTCATGGCCGGTGATCACGGACTCATCGAGGGCGCCCCACAGCGAGCTGAGCACCTTCGTCTGGTCGGCGTTCAGCTGGACCTTGAAGAGGGCCGACTCGCCGGACAGGTGCTCGCCTGTGGCCAGGTCGATGACGTTGATCTCCGGCTGGCGCTTCATCATCGAGTCGGTGGTGTAGAGGACCCACTTGCCCGAGTAGGAGAAGGCGGCGGAGCGGACGCTGGTGGGCGTGGGCACCACGTGCAGGCACTTGCCCGTCTCGCAGTCCCAGATGCGCAGGGTCTGGTCGGCGCTGCCGGAGACGACGCGGGTGGTGTCCCCTGGAGAAAATAGAAGGCGGCGAATTAGAAATTTGGAAGCCGGGGATGCCTTCTGGCAACATGGTAAACAAAAGCAGGTGATATCACCACTCACAGTTGCAGTCGAGCGTCCAGACGGCACCGGTGTGGCCGTCGAAGGTGCCCAGGCGTTCGCCATTGACGGACCACCACACCGAGGGGACGTTGTCCTTGGAGGCGCTGAAGAGCAGGTCGCCGTCGCTGTTGTAGCAGATCTTGGTGATGGAACGCTCGTGGCCGTGCAGGGCGATCGGTTTCTGGTGGTGAGAAGAAGAAGAAGAGTGGTAACCACTAAACAGATCATCAAAACACTCGCTCAAAACTTACCATCTTGAAGTTTCGGTCTTCTGGAGCTGGTCTTGGTAGAATCTCAAAGTTGTTGTTTGTGTGTTGTGTCAAACTTCTTCGCAAGAATCGGCAAATGGTTTTGCTGTCCACTGAAGAAAGAGCCGCTGCCGCTGCTGTTCTGGCGTGGACACTCTTCCCGTCCGGAGAGGACGTACTGGAAGTGGAAAGAGCAATGTGTGTGTGGCAGCAGCAGCAGCAGCAGCTGTGGAGAGAGAAAGTGGGCGGAGCGACTGAGTAGAGAGCAGCTGAAGTAGAAATCTCGCTCACTGTTTTTTTGCGTCTCTCGGATTGCGCCTTCTTCCATTGTTTACCGGCGGCGGATTCTCTCTCACTCCCTCGGATGCTGTGATCCACATCGGATCGGGACGGATCACCTTTGGGATCATCGGTATCATCATCGGTATCATCACTATCATCATCTTCATCAGCAGCGGCAGAGGCAACCGAGGCACCCCAACCCTTTCCCAACTGTCTGTTTTCTCTTTTTGCCTCCAATTTTATTTTATATTTCAGTTCAGTGACCTGACAATCCCCTTTTGTTTGTTCTCTATTTTGTTTTTATTCTCCTACTCCTACACTGCTTTTATCGTCACCATCACCATCACCACCACCACCACCATCATTATCATCGTCTCAGTTTACCTCGCTCACCTCAAGAGCAGCAGCAGCCAAGCCGCTAAATAGAAATAGAAACGATGCCACGCTACGACGACCTGAGCCCGCGTGGCCACTCGCCGATGGAGCGCGGCCTTCGCATTAACGACCGCCGCCTGAGGTCGCCGATGATGGACCGCCTGCCACCAGGACGGGGAAGTGGCGGTAGTCGGGGCCGGGACTCACCACCCCTTCCACCGCCGCCACTTCGAAGCATGAGCTCGCGAGAGCCGATGCCCTTCTCCTATCACCACGACGATGGCGGCGGCGGCTACAATCGTCCTCCTCCGGTTCCTACCACTCCTCCCGAAACAGCATGGGCCAAGATCGAGGAGGAGGAGGTGGCGGTGGCGGCCTCTACCAGATCCTCTGCGTCTCGAACATCAGCAGCAAGTACCCCGACTCGACGGTTCGAAATGAGTTGATGAAGGAGTTCAGCCGTTTCGGCGAGCCCTCGGTGAAGCTGGTGTACGACAAGAACACCCGCCTTGCCTACATCTACTTCAACAACTACGATGACGCGAGGGAGGCCCGGTACGCCAAGTCACGGCTGATCCTCCTCGACAAGCAGATCGTCCTCGATCCCATCTACGAGCGCATGTCTTCCTTCCTCCTCTTCGGGCGGTGTGCCCTCCTCCCGGAAGCGCTCTCTGACGCCCGAGTATCCGCCGATGCGAGGAGGCGGCGGCGGCTTTCGGCACCTCTCTCCGCCGCCACCGATGTCTTCCTCGTCGAGGCGGGCGCCTCCGCCCCCTCCACCGCCCTCCTCAAATCGAAGCTCCTCGTTCAATCACGACCGCTATCAACTGGTAATTTTTTTGTTGTTGTTTACCTTTTATCATATTCTTTTTTCATAACACATTCCCCCCTCTTTCAGCATCCAAGAGACTCCTATCGGGAGCACAGTGGCCACTACCAAAGCGGAGGAGGAGGTGGCAGCAGTCACCACTACAGCGGCAATCACCACCATCAGCTCAGTTCCCGAAGCAGTGGCGGAGAACACGGCTCCTACCACCTTCATTCAGGAGGAAGCTCAGCGGGCAACTACAGCCTGCGAAACAGCAGCGGCAGTGGCGGTGGAGGTAGCAGCCATCACAGCCACCACCACAGCCAGCCCTCACTATCCTCCTCCTCGGGGAACCACAACTCCTCCCAGCTCTCCTCCTCCTCCTCGCCGGGCTCGGCAGGCCAGGGCGGTCAGAGCCAGCTGACCCAGCAACAGCGCGAGTCGAAGAAGGAGAAGTTCCCCAACTACCTCCACCACATTCCGCCGGAGGAGGACGACAAGGCGACGCGAACGCTCTTTGTGGGCAACCTCGAGACTACGATAGCGGAGCCCGACCTGCGCCGGATCTTTGAGCGCTACGGCGTCGTCGAGGACGTGGACGTGAAGCGGCCGCCGCCCGGTCAGGGCAACGCCTACGCCTTCATCAAGTTCCTCAACCTCGACATGGCGCACCGGGCGAAGGTGGAGATGAGCGGGCAGTACATTGGCAAGTTCCAGTGCAAGATCGGCTACGGGAAGGCGACGCCGACGACGCGCATCTGGGTGGGCGGCCTGGGCGCCTGGACCAGCTACTCGCAGCTGGACAAGGAGTTTGACCGCTTTGGGGCGATTCGGAAGATCGACTACGTGAAGAATGACGGGCACGCGTACATTCAGTACGACACGATTGACGCGGCGCAGGCCGCCTGCTCCGCCATGAGGGGCTTTCCCCTGGGAGGGGCGGACAAGCGGCTCAGGGTGGACTATGCCGACGTGGCGGTGGCGGCGGTTCCTACTACTGCTGGAAGTGCTGCAGGAGCTTCGCCCTCGAGGGCTGAAGAGGAGGCGGTGGGTCACCGACGTCTGCTGGAGGGGCGGCAGCAGCAGCGAACAACAACAACAACGGAAGTGGCAATGATAATGGTAAGTTTGGCCCTTTTAGGTCTTTATGTTTTACGCTTACCTTCCCCCCCCCCCTTTAGGTGAGTTCTGGCGTGGAGAAGGAGGTGAGCGCTGGACTAAAGGCTACCCAGGCTCGCCTAAACGCCGGCGCACCGAGGCACCTAACTCACAGCTCGAAGAGGGCGAAGAGCCGCCAGAAACTGCAAACGGAAGCTCAGCAGCGGCAGACCTTGGCGGCGGCGGCGGCAGCAGCTCTCCGAACTCGCAGCTCGACAAACTCCTCCTCTCCAACGGAAAGATGGAGGTGACCATCAGCGAGGGCGTGAGCAGCATCGCCGAGCTGATCAAGTGCTGTCCGGACGTGTGGCTGGGCGGGCTGGCGCTGAAGACAAGTGCCTGCAGCACCCGGCTCTACTTCTGCCACGGCGACGCCTCGCTGCTGGCGAGGCTGCGCGAGAGCGCCGCCGGCGCCCTGGGGCCCGACTGCTCGCCCCTGCTACGGATCACCCAGCGGCTGCGCATGGAGCCCTCCAAGCTGGAGGACGTCTCGCGGCGGCTGAGCGCCATCAACCACCCGTCCTCCTCCTCCTCCTCCTCCTCGACGGCTGGGCCACCGACTGGCTTCTGCATCATGATCGCCACCCAGGCGGCCTATCCCCTCAGTCTGCAGCCGGGGGGAGTGGGCAATGGAGCGGTGGGCGGCAACAATGGAAACAACGCCGCAGCCAACGGTGGTGGTGGTGGGGAAGGAGGTGATGGTAATGAAAATGGAGGAGGTGGGGAAGACAACGCTGGAACGGGAGCAGGGGCAGCAGCAGCAGCGCTTCCACTGCCTTTCAGCAGCGACCCATTCGCAACCTGGTGGCCTACCTGAAGTCGAAGGAGGCCGCCGGGGTGGTGCTGCTCAAGCCGCCGCCCCCGGAGGCGGTGACTGCTGAAGGCGAAAGTAATGGCGGCGGTGGCGGTGGCGGTAAGGATCAGCCCAGCTGCACCCTCTACTTCTTTCCGCCCCACTTCTTCTCGGTGGAGGCGCTACAGAAGATTGCCCCCCGCCTGAAGGACGACTGGGCGACCAAGGAGGACTACCTGGTGGCGGTGCTCACCAGAGATAACAGCAGCAGCAGCAGCAGCAACAACTGAAGAGAGAGAGAGAGCACAACTCGGCCAGGCAGTGTCATTGTGTGAGCGCGCGTTTCAACAATTTCAGTGAGTTCTCATCACCATCATCATCTTCACAGCAACTTCGACAACTTCATCATCATCAGCAGAATCAGCAGCAGCAGCAGCAGCAACTTCTTCAGCAGTTTCGACCGCCTGATGGGAATCCCTTGCATGAATTTTCTTCTTCCACTTCTCCTTATGTGCTGTGGGTGTTGTTGTTGTTGGTGATGTTTCAGTGCTGTTCCCACTGTGCTTTCTCGGGCTGGCTCTTCTCTCTTCAATCTCTTCAACGGGCTTCCAAGATTCATCAACGTCTCTTTTATCTTCTCTGCTCTAACTCTTCAGCACCTCTTCAGCATCTCCCGTCTTCAACTCGCAACCACAGCTCAGCTTTGCTTACCTTGCTCTTCAAGTGAAGTCTACTGCTGCCGCCGATTGTTGGTGTTGTGGTTGTAGTTTTCTGTTGCCGTCGCCGAGATGCTCTCCTCTCTGTCCTCTCTCTCTCTCTCTCTCACACACAATCACATCACATCGGTCTGAGTGCTGTGTGTGTGTGTGCAGTTTTATTTTATATATCGTCTCGCGCAGTTTTCAGTTTGGTTTAGCTTTGCTTTTCAAGGTTTTCACCCTCGATTATTTCAATCAGTTCTATCTCTTCCTTCCTTCCTTCCTTCACTCTCAATTTACAGCATCTTCTTTTGGCGTTTTACTAATTTTCCTTTTACCTTTTAGATTATTATTATATTCTTTCGTCTTCAGTTTGAGTTTCCCGATTTATGATTTATGCTTCTTCTCTTACACGCACTTCTCAACCAATCGTCTCTATCACCGCCACCGCCACTACGACCACCACATAAGCAATCAAATGAGCACACATCTGTCAGCGTTCAGTTTTAATCTTTCGCCAACAGTTTTATATTATTGTCTAGTGTAGGAGAGTTGTGATGATGTTGGTGGTGGTGGTGGTGTTACTTCTAACTTTTATTTAGTGTTTAGCCTTGTATGTTTACCTTCAGTTTACATATTACCTTCTTCTTATTTTTCTTTATCTTCTCTTACCGTCTCTCTCTCTCTCTCTCATGTTTTTGCGCTTTTCGACCAGTGATGCTGCTGCTGTTTCTATGTTTGTGTTGCCCCCTGTTTATTATGTTCCAGCAGGCCCAGTGTGTGTCCCAGTTCTATTTCTGTGGTTACAGCAGCAGCAGCAGCAAAAAATGCAGTACGAATGACGAGAGCGTCTCAATGATTCTTCCCTACTTTTATTTTATGCTAATTATTCTCATTTCTGAATGCCGCATCTTATCTCAAATCTATAATATTATTTTACCACACCATTTCGCATCTACAGCTGAAAACACACTCACACACACATCCATATTTTGCGCTCTTTCACATTTCACAAGTTTTAATCACTACTAATAAATAAGTTCTCTCCACAAAGCTGTGTTGAATGAGTGTTGCTAGAGTCGTTGCTCAAATTGTTCTGTTCATCACGTCACTCTCTGATGGTGATTCTAATCTCTCTGTGAGTGCCAGTGTGTGTGTGCGTGTGTGCCTGTCTTCTTCATTCAGTTACCATCATTGTGTCACTACCATTTGTCTTTATCATCATCACACAACAAATGTGTTTCGCCACTTTGCCAAGCTCGAAAGTTTCAGTTTTCAAGTTCTGATGATGTTGTTGAAGTCTCAGCTCGGTTGTTGCTCTGAAGATCGCCTGATCACCACTACCGCCAGTTCCTTTAACCGTTCAAGTGGTGTGGGAGTGCCATGTTCTCTTCTTCTTCTTCTTCGGTTTGATCATCAGCAGATTGTCCCATTTCACCATTTCCCTTCCTGCTGCTATTGTTGTTTTGTTTAGTTGTTATCCTTCTTTTTTCCTTTCTCACTCCTTTCCCATTTTCTCATTGTGCGTGCGTGCGTGTGCATCATTCTCCAAATCCTTTGATTCTTCTCCTCCTGATCGACTTGCTGGTGCCATGTGATATCCTCACACTTCTTCTGGTGATGGTAGTGGTAGTTTTGGTGGTGGTTGTGTTGGTGCTGCTTTCAGGTGCTTTAGGTGGTGCTGTGTTTGTGATTGTTGTTGTGCCTAACAGTTTTCTGTCTTTTCTGTTGCCGCACTTTTAGTGATTTATTTTTGTGTTTTAGGTAAAACAAATACAGGTAAGTATAGCTTCTCTCTGATGATCTCAAACTTCTGTTGACTCCTTTTTGTACAAAAACTGTGATATTTTCAAATAAAAATAAAGTTTTTATACAAACCAAAAACTTAAACCGTGTCAATTCATTTCTTCTTATTTTTTTAGATTAAAACAAATAAATTCCTCTTTGCAATTGGAGCTATTCAGTTACTACTAAACATAATCTCATATTTGCCTAAAATGATAAGGCTTGTTTTTCGATGAGTTGAAAGTTATACCCGATCAATAAAAAAGCAGCACTTTAGTGCCAAATGGCAAACACCAAAATCGAATTTTATCATGGGCGGAGACAAAAATAAATTTCGAGCAGATGTCATTTCGAGCACTTGTCTGGCTACTGTTTTGAAGAAAACAAGCACACACCTTGACCTCATCACACACTTCTTCACCTCGCATCTGGTAACTTCATCTTTCTCTTGGACCATCACCCCTGAATCATCATCATCAGATCTTCCTCATCAACTGGTCAGTCCACAATTCCAAAAGTAGCAGCAAGGTAACTGACTGTTCGGAACAAGGCGCACTGACAACAACAACAATCGAAGTTTTCCGAACTGTTTTGCCCTTTCTCCTCGCTGTTCTATTTAACCGACTGGTCATCGCTCGCTCTCACATCAGTTGACGTGTCTGCTCTGGTTCTGGTTCTTGAGAACTCTTCCGTGACTCTGGTACCTCTTGTTTGCTGGGAAACACCGCTTTTTGGTTCCCACCACCAGCACCGCCGTTTGGTGTGCATCACGTTGCTTGTGTAAGGTAGTCAGTGCGCCAGTGCTGGTAAGTGCAAGTGCATCTCGCTTTCTTTTGGAGAAAGTCTGTGTGTGTTGTTGTGTTTCAGTGTTGTGTTATTCTTCAAGTTCAGACGCAAAGAACCAGAAGTCTCTAACTCTCTTTTTCTGTTTTACCCCTTTTTCGGTTCTATTTTGGACTTTTCCCTGTTCTTTCCTCCCCTCAACCTCACTCTGGTCACACAAACCCTCCTCTGGTAACTGTGACATGTGCACTTGATGGCCTCCCTCATCAATCGCTCCTTCTCACTCGTCTCCAATGGCTTCGGCGCCTCCTCCTCTCCAAAAGCGTTTGCCTCAGGCAGAATGAGCACCACCACAGTCGACCAGGGCGGCGAATATAGCACCAGCGGCCCCGGCAGCAACAACAACAGCAACAACCCACTGCGAGTCTTCGTCTCCGCCAAGAAGGACATCAATGACCTCTTCATCAAGGTGGAGACCTTCGTGAAGAACGTCCACGAGTTCTACCGCTCCTACGGGGACGATGCGGGGGCGATCGTCTCCGGCGGGAAGCTGCAGCAGCTGGAGAGCGCCGTGGAGAAGGTGGCCGGCATTCGAGATGTCCTCTCGCGCAACCACATGAAGGTCGCCTTCTTCGGGCGGACCAGCAACGGCAAGAGCACGGTGATCAACGCCATTCTCCAGAATAAGATTCTGCCCGCCGGCATCGGCCACACCACCAACTGCTTCCTCCAGGTGGAGGGCACCGACGAGGAGGAGCCCTTCATCGAGGTGGGCGGCCACCGGCAGGCGATCGACTCGGTGAAGAACCTCGCCAATGCGCTGAACAATGAGAGCATGAGCAGCGACACGCTGGTGAAGATCTTCTGGCCGAAGAGCAAGTGCAGCATCCTCCACGACGACGTCGTCCTGGTGGACTCGCCCGGCACCGACGTCTCCGCCAACCTGGACAGCTGCATCGACCTCTACTGCCTCGATGCGGACGTCTTCGTGCTGGTGAGCAACTCCGAGTCGACGCTGATGCAGACGGAGAAGAACTTCTTCCTGAAGGTGAAGGAGAAGCTGTCGAAGCCGAACATCTTCATCCTCAACAACCGCTGGGACGCCAGCGCCCTGGAGACGGACAGCATGGAGCTGGTGCGGAAGCAGCACATGACCCGCGACACCGACTTTCTCGTCGACGAGCTGGCGGTGGTGGAGAAGGAGGCGGCGGAGGACCGGGTCTTCTTCGTCTCCGCCCGGGAGACGCTCTTCCGCCGGACGGCGCCGCTGGAGAACGGCGCCTCGCTGCCGAACCTCGCCAGCCTGGCGCAGGGCCACGAGACCCGTTACAGCGAGTTTGAGGACTTTGAGCACGCCTTTGAGCAGTGCCTCTCCCAGTCGGCGGTGAAGACGAAGTTCAGCGCCCACACCGCCGAGGTCAGTCGCCTGACGACGGGGCTGGCCGCCCTGCTCGAAGAGGTGGCCGCCGGGACGGCCCGCCTGCGGGCGGAGAAGCTGGCCACCATCAGGGCGCACCGCGAGACGGTCGCTCACATTCAGAAGTCCTTTCAGCTGCTGCACCAGGAGGTGAAGCAGGAGATCGTCAACCTGATGAAGGCGGTGGAGCACAAGGTCTGCACCGCCCTCAACGAGGAGATTCGCCGCCTGGCCGTCCTGGTGGCCGACTTTGAGCAGCCTTTCGCGGGGACGCGCAGCCGCTCGCCCTGGCCGCCTACAAGAAGGAGCTGCACGGGCACGTGGAGGCGCGCTTCATTGCCAACCTGGAGCAGCGCTTCGCCAGCGCCGTCTCCTGCAATGTGGGCGCGACGCAGGCGAAGATGCTGGAGGGGGCGCGGCGGCTGCTGCCGCCGGGCACGCTGGAGCGCTACTCCCTCCTCGGCTACAGCATCGCCCCCCGGGAGGACTTTAAGGTGCACATTCACCTCAACTGCGAGTCGCTGTGCTCCGACTTTGTGGAGGACCTGCAGTTTCGCTTCAGCTACGGGCTGGTGCAGCTGCTGCAGTACCTCACCGGAGGAAAGGTGGGGGAGAATGGTGGAAATCGCAGTCTGATGGACAAGAGCTTCACCGAGGGAAAGGGAGTCCAGCTGCCCAGCAACTCGTCCATTAATGACTCGGGCAATGGAAGTGGAAGTGGTAACGGAAGTGGTAACGGAAGTGGCAAGGCGATGGTCGTCCAGTTCGCCGCCTCCAATCTCGATCTGATTGACAAGCTCTCCAGCTCGCGAACGACGATCACCCTGCTGGCCGTCGGCGGCTGTCTGGTCCGTGTCATTGGCTGGCACGTCATCGCCATCACCAGCACCATCTACGGCCTGCTCTACGTCTACGAGCGCCTCAGCTGGACGACGCGAGCGAAGGAGACCGCCTTCAAGCGACAGTACGTCGCCCATGCCACCAAGAAGCTGCGCCTCATTGTCGACTACACCTCGGACAACTGCTCCGATCAGGTGAAGAAGTAAGTGGGAAGGGGGGGTTGTTTGTTTTGATCATTTGCTAATGTTTTTCTATTTCCCTTTTCCCCACCAGTGAGCTCACCTCCAGCTTCGTCCGCCTGAACCGCCTGGTGGACAATGTGATTGAGGGGCTGCGCAAGGAGGTGGTCGTCCTGGAGAAGGAGGTCGCCTTCCTCGACGAGCAGGAGAAGACGGTGGCGCTGTTGAGGGGCCAGGTGAAGGCGCTCACCGGGGAGCTGCAGGCCTTCACCGGCAAGTACCTCCTCTAAAAAAGGGTGTGTTAGACTTGAGAGGTAGTCTTCTTCTTCGCTGTAGAAGCTCTTTCTAGGCTAACCCTCTCTCTTTGTAGCGCCCAATTATTACTTGCAATTTTTTTTCAAGTGCTGCTTCTTTTTCCTCTTCCTCTTTCTTACTGCGCTCGCACACACACACACAGCTGTCTTTCTTCGTCACTTCTTCGTCCCCACTGTACAGTAGTCCTCCATATTTTTCGTTGCACGATTCCCCGCCCTCTCTGTTGATATTATTATTATTGATGATGATGATCTACTACTAAAGAGGAAAGATGTTCCTAATTTCTAGAAAGTAATTAGATAAAAGTGTGATAAGGAATGAGATTTTATTACGGAAGTGTGTGTTGCTGAAGAATAAGGAAATGGATGTGTGTGCTTATGATAATGAAGAGAGGAGATTTTTAAGCGGTTTCTTTCTTCTACTGCGGCTCGCCCTTGGTCAGGTAGAGGACCTCGTTGTCGTCGGCAAAGACCAGCTGACTGGTGGCGGCGTCAATGTCCAGCGCCGTGATCGGATAGGGATTGCTCTTGTCGACGATCGCCTCCACCGAGCAGAGCTCAAAGTCGTTGCCGATGTTCCAGCGAATCAGCTGCCCGTCCAGGGAGCCGGTGAAGAGGAGGTTGGGCGCCGTGGCCGAGTAGCGGATGGCGGTGATGGCGGCGGAGTGGGCGGCCGAGGGCGCCATCGGCCGCTGCCCGCCCTGGCGCAGGTCCCACAGGTAGAGCAGGCCGTGGTCGTTGCCGGCGGCGACGATGTGCGGCAGGTGGCTGTTCCGCTGGACGGCGGTGATCACCGCAAAGTCGTTGGCCACCAGAGGGAGGCCTTATCCCCCGGTCCGTCGCGCTTGTCGAAGAGCTTCAGGTGGCCCGAGGTGGTGCCCACTATCACCTCATTGGGGGAGATCTTGTCGATGCAGTGCAGCGAGTTGGCGGTCATCCGCACTGATCGGGTCACCGCCGGCCTGGAGCCTGCTGCACTTGACTGCTGCAGGTCAATGTAGCGCAGCTGTCCGTCCAGGCCGCAGGAGATCACCTCGTGGTAGTCGTTGACCAGGTGGCCGGTGCTGTGGTGGCCGGCCAGCGGTCCCTGTCCCTTTCGGCCGGTCAGCTCGCCCATCAGCTGGAAGTGGCCCTCCTCGCGGGAGAAGCGCAGCCAGAGGAGGTCGCCGTTGGTCAGCGAGACGACCACCGAGCGGCGGTCGTAGTTGACGATGTTCAGCACCGGAGCCGGCACCCAGTAGTCGGCGATGCCCTTCACCTTGAAGATGCCCGAGAGGTTGTTACCGGCTTCCAGGCCGTCCGAGGTGTCATTCGGCAGGTTGCTCCAATGGAGAGGTAGTTCTTGCCGAAGCTGTTGTTGGTGCCGGTCATCCAGAAGCGCTCCTGCTGCTGCACGTCGGCCGTGGCCGTCGTCCCGCCGCGACGGAGGTACTCGCCGTGCAGCCAGCGGACGCTGCTGATCTTGCTGCAGACGTACTCGATGTTCATGGTGGTGATAGTTTGATAATTGACAGCTTCAGATGTTGGCACTCTCTTGAAGAGAACCGGCAGAGATTCGGTGTTTTCTCTCCTGTTTTTTTCCAAAACAAAAAACACACGCGCGGTGGCTGGGGGCCGCTCGTGGTGGACGACTCCCGATCACATGTGATTTGCTGTGTGTGTGTGTTGCGCCTCGTGAACTCTGTTGTGTTGTGTTTTCTGGTGATCTTCTTCTTCTTCTTCGACATTTGTGGTGACCTTCAACCGGAAACACAGCTACCAGACAACTGAAGATGATGATGCGGAAGCTTCTTCTGCTGAGAGGCGGTGTCGCTTCTGCTCTGCCTCCCCATCAGCGGCAGTACTTCTCGAAACGGCTTCTCTTTGGCTTCGGTCAGTCGTCCCGGGCTACCGCCGCCGGTGATCATTTGGAGCTTCAGCCACCATCACCTTCACCTTCAAATGTAAGCCTTATTATCGAGGATCACTGCTTTTAACCTTCATTTTGTTTAAATCAGCAGCAGAGAACCTGGAACCAGAGGACCCATCTGGCGACTACGGCGGCTCTTCGGCAGAGCAATCTTCTGTTCTCAAAGCAGAAGCGGTTCGATTTCCTCACCACCATCAACAGCAACCACAATCGTGCTTTCTCCTCTTCAGCCGTCCTCTTTGCCTCCTCCTCCTCATCTTCAGAGGCCATCGAGAAGGCACTCTCCGATCCCTCAAAGAGCGGCGTCATTGACCTGTCTGACGTCTCGACGACGTCGACGACTTCGGCCGATCTCGCCCAGACGCTGGGCGCCACCGACCAGGCGCTCTTCCAGACCGCCACCGACCTCGCCAGTGCCAGCACCTCCATCACCGCCCTCGGCCTGGGCTCCCCCTACACGCCCATCGGCTGGTGTCTGCACTACCTGGAGTTCCTGCACTCCGTGCTGCCCTGGTGGGGCGCCATCGCCGTCGGGACCCTCCTCCTCCGCCTGACCGTCTTCCCCGTGGTGATCTCGGCGCAGAGGACCGCCGCGAAGCTGAACGAGGTCCTGCCCGAGCAGGCCCTCCTCAAGGAGAAGATGAACCAGGCACGGCTGGTGGGCGACAGCATGGAGTTCGCCCGCCTCTCCAACGAGTCGCACACGCTCTTCAAGCGGCACGGCGTCAATCCGATCAAGGCGATGCTCGCCCCGATGGCGCAGATTCCCCTCTTCCTCACCTTCTTCCTCACCCTCCGGCGGATGGCCAACTACCCGGTGGAGTCGCTGAAGGAGGGCGGCTTCAGCTGGGTGCTCGACCTCTCCATACCCGATCCCTTCCTGGTGCTGCCCGTCGTCACCGCCCTCTCCCTCTGGGTCACCCTGGAGCTCTCATTTAGATCGGGTAAGTTTCCCTCTTTGTTTACCTTTTCTTTTTCAATAACACAATATCTCCTCTGACTCTAGGCCTGAACCCGAATCAGACGCCAATCTTCAAGTACGGCGCCCGCATCGTGCCCCTGGTGACCCTTGCCTTCACCTACGACTTCCCGGCGGCCATTCTGATGTACTGGTGCACCAACAACGCCCTCTCCATTCTGCAGGTGGCCGCGCTGAAGCAGCCCGCCGTGCGCACCTTCCTCAACATACCGCAGATCAAGGTCAACCCCGCCCGGCTGCCCGTCAACCAGAAGTCCTTTAAGAAGCGTAAATATTTTGTGTTTTTGGGGTTTTTAGGCTAAAAAGTTTTTTCTCTTTTATAAAACAGACTTCAAGGAGACGATGGAGAACGCAAAGATCAACAAGATGATGGAGGAGCGGAAGACGATCGACGAGATCACCTTCAAGAAGGCGGGCATTGGGCCGCTGAAGAAGACCTTCAAGGAGGATCCGACCGGGTGGGAACTGAGAACTAGTGATAGGCACCGAAAGAATCCACCATTTTTGGATCACCGTAAGTCACTCCCCTCCTCTTCCTCTGTCCCTCCGCTCGTTGTTTTGTTGTTGTTAGAGATGATCCTCTGGTGGCGTTTTTTCTTTCTCATGCTGTACATAGTAATTCTGTCAACCCTGATCCATTGACAGAGAGTAGTAGTCGTAGTAGGAGCAACGATTTGATAAAGCAGAAAAATAAGAGGCACTTGAATTATTATTCGGTAGAAAGAAAAACCCGACGACGACTTTGTCAGTTCGGTGTGTGTTTGTTCTCTCTGATGTTGCGTGCAGCAGCTTGACTGAGGTGGTGGTCAAGCTTCACTTAGTTTGTTTGTGTGTGCTTTAAAACTGCATAATTTCTTCAACTCGATTGCTGCTGCTGCTGCTGCCACTGTCACCGCTGCCATTTTTTGTCATTTAATGCACTCGATTACCGAAAAAAGGTAAACCGAGTCTGCGAAGCGTGAACCGTTAGATTTGAAAAAGAGGGGCGAAATCGTCGCCAACCAGTCAGTTTCAGATAAGTCTCTCTCTCTTGTCAAAATAAAAGCTGCTTTTACATAATAATAATTTTCTTTCTTTTATTAGCCTATATAATATTGTCATGACTGCTGCTGCTGCCTCTCTCCCTCTCAATGTATTGATGGTTCAAAAAAGTTCATTAATAACGGCCACCTGAACTGAACTGACTCCGCCACTGCTGACTTTTGATCATAATTAGAACTCCGCCGAAGTGAACTTTTTTTCCCATCAACTTTTGCTACTGTTGACGACGACAATTGGCGGCAGCACGTTATGGCGGTGATTTGTGGTGACGGTGGTGACGGTAATGCTTAATTAGATTTGCTTTGTCGCAGCTGCTGCTGCCAGGTAAAAAACACTGAGAGAGGGCAAGATACTCGTCAAATAAAAAATGGGGCCGCTGTTCATTTTGGATAAAGCAGCAGACGATGATGGTGATGATTATCGTACCTTATTATGGTTATTTACAGCCCTCCTAATCAGCACACAGTGCACTTTACCTTTTCTGCCTGTTTTTGTTTTTGTTTGTTTTTCTCTCCTTTCAACTCACCAAAACTGTCTTTTTTAAACGATTGATCAGCATTTGATTCACCCCCACCGTTTGCTGCTGCTGCTATTGCACGCACACCGATCAGGTGAGCAGCAGCAGCAGCAGCTTTTTCAGCAACTTTTTTTTCTGCATTTTGCGCAGTTGGTTTTGCCTCGCTAATTTGTGGTGACGGTGGTGGTGATGGTAATACTTGGCTAATTAGGCACGTCTCGGTGGTGGTGGTGGTGGTTGCATCCACTTACACACACGCACCACCACTCAGAGAGAGACCTTTTTCTTACCTTTTTGGGCGTCCACTGCCACTTCTAAAATGGCTAAAGTTGTGCTTCCTAGAACTTAGGTAGTCAGTTGTTCCCTCAGTCTGTCTCAATCTTTTTCGCCCATTTGCTACGCTTGAGCGAGCACTACACAGGACTCGCACAGCTTTCTTTTCTTTTCTTCTGTTTTGTTGATTTTGATGGCTTTTGTTGGTTTTGCCCAGGATTTTTTTGTGCGTGGACAGAGACAATGCAATGCTGATGCTTTGCCACCGGATGTGCATATCTTTTTGTCAATTAATTAATTACCTGATGATGTTTGAAGAGACCGTTGGAGACCGTTTAATTGGGATGCTAGTAGTTTAACCCGTTGTCCGTTGTTTAGCACACTTGGCTGCGGTAGAGCTGCTGCTGTGGCTGTCACTTCTGATCTCTCTGATTATCACGAGCACTTGTTTGTCTGTTTGTGTGTGTAATTAGTAGGATGTTTGCGAAGAAGCAGCAGCAGCAGTTAAGATCAGGGGGTGACCCTGGTCACCATCACCATCACCATCATCAGCACCCCACCATCATCGATTACACAGCCGGCGACACTAAGCGCAGTGTGTGTAAATGCTTGCACCTTGGTCAGTTAGTTAGTCAGTCAGTCTTGTTTGCCGACACCTGTCACAATTTCTTTCTCTTTCTTGCGCCTCGTTTTTCAGTCAATTAGCTCTGCTGTCACCACCGCCACCACCACGCCACCACCAACTCTCTTCACCTGACATCGATCTGCTCCACCAAGACCACCTCTGTCATTTGTCACCCTCAATTTTTTCTTCCGTTGTCGATGCAACTCGAGAAGAGGAGGAAGAGGTTTTTTCTCAGCAATTCAAGTACTGATGCGGCGCACTTTTTGCCGCACTTTTCTTCTTCTGCTCACTTTAGGTTAATGTGCTCCTCGGAGTGGTCCTCACCGAAGTGCACTCATTTATTTAATTTAGTTTTGCTGTTTTGTTTGCTCTCAGATTTGATGCCCATTTCCATTCTCTCTCTCTCCCGTCGCTGTTGTTGATTGACGCCGCAGATTAGATAGTCGAGAGGAGAATGCTGCTGCTGAGAGAGAATTGACATGAATGGGAATGAATGTAAGGTAAGGTAAAGGTAAAAGAGGGAAAGAGGAGATGATAAATGAAGGTGGTACTACGCAAGGAGGCGCTCATCTCCTCACCCTCATCACACTCGGAAGAGAGAAAAAGGTTTTTGCTCTGGTCACATCTTCGGACTTAAAAAACTCAAAAGTCGTCGCACTTTGCTGTCCATTGTGTTCTATTGCTGTTGAACGGTGAAAGATGTTGGAGTAGTGAACTAAAAAACTCGTTTCCTTCTGATGGCACTCGAGTGCACCATAATTGAGTTAACTTTGTTCCTCTTCTTCTCCTCTCTTCAGCAATCGCACAATTATTGGTCAAATTAATGCAAATCTGGTTCATTAGTTGGCTGCGCGCATTATTTGCATTTCTGCCTGCCATTTCAGCTTGTCTGTCATTCAGTCAAAGAATAGAACAAGAGTAGAAGAAGGTAAAGTTTTTGTGCACTGAAACAACAAAGTACCGTGCACATTAGGAACCGGTTGGCTGAGTACCGGAGAATAAAGACCACGGTTGTTGTTGTTCATTTTCATTCCTTCAATCGGTTTTCTCGTTTGCCCAAAAGAGGTGAATGTCGTTGGATGATGGCTGTGTGTTTTTATCATGGTCATTTCATCTCTTCTAGACTGTTACTCACTCACTTGTTGCCCATCTCTACTTGATTTCATTTTTGATGAAAATCTGCTTCTCCTCCTCCTCCTCCTCCTCCTAAATCTTCCTCCTAAATCTTCTCATCTTTCAGTTGTTGGCCAGTTGTTCCACCACCGAAATCGATAGCAGTAGGGCGCCAGGTTTCCTCTCAACTCGCTGGCAATTGTCTTTTGCATGCACTTTGCATTATGCCGTGCTTTTTGTGCGTGGGAATTGGCCCCTTGATCGTCGTTGAGCGGGCAGCAGCAGCAGCAGCAGTTTGACGGTAAAAGATGCCAACAAAAAGTAGCCGTTGTTGATGCTGCTGTCAGAAGAGATGTGTGTGCTGAAGATGTGCGCCTGCCTAATGATGCGTGCACAATGGAGAGATTCAAAGAGACAGGTAGTCAGTTCGGTTTTCTCTTCTATTTCTTTTCATTGTCGAGGATTACGCGCGGGAGCACTCAGATTTTTCTCTCTTTTTCTCCCTCTTTCGCACACTTTTTTGGTGGTTTGCAGAAGGAGCATTCAAAACTGCTGCTGCTACTGCACTGTAGGGGTACTCTTCATAACAAAAAAGTATAAAAATGCTGCCATATTTTTGGTCGTAAAAGGCGGCTGTACGTTTTGCTCTGCTGATAGTTAATAACTTAACTAGGATCGGTTTGTTTGTTTGTTTGTCGGTGTGTCCATTCTGTTTCATGTTCAAAGACCTGCGTTTTAGTGGCGGAAAGTGGCCAATGATCTGACTGATTGATTTCACTGTGCCTACCTGTTGTTGGTTTCGGGTGCACTCGACTGAATATTGGTGAAATATCAGTTTGAGGGCTCTTCAGTTCAGCTAGCTCAATTGCTCAATTACCAAATTAGAGAAAAGGAAGCGATCTTTTAGCTTCACTTTTTTTTAAAAGAAGGTAACCAACTAGATACGAGCACTGGTGGGAAGTGACCCGTGACCACAATGGGCACACACCGACCAAAGAATGGTAATCTAAAATCGCCTCCTTCTTCTTCCCCTCCTTCTTCATTCTTTTGATCTCTGGTCAGCTCGGACAACGACACCGACATCTTTTAGATGGTTTTCTCTCCTTCTTTCTCCCCTAATTAATTGCCCTTCCCAAGCAGAGTTTTCATCATCCCCTCATCCGCCAACAATTGAAACAAAACTCGCCTCATATCTCACCGAGAGAAAAAACAGACGTCCTTCTATTTTCATGCAAAGCACTTCTTGAATTTAATTTTTCTCTCTGCACTGCCACTGCAAATCGCACGTACGTGCGCTGCTCGAATCGGACGATTTGATGGCGAAGAAGGAGAAGAAGGAGGAAATGCCATCGAAAGGGGACAACGACGATGGAAATGTACACTTACTTCTAGTTTTCCTCCTTCTCACATATATTTTTTTTATATTATGCCTGAGGAATTCATCTCCATCATTTTGGTGGTGGTGGTGGTGCGTCCGCCTCAACCTCCGTTCGGCACATTCTCTTCAACGTACAACCACACACACATTGAACACAGTGAATACATTTTTTTTCTGCTGTTTGTCTGTCAGAAGAAGCAGAAGCAGCAGCCGTAGCTGACAATAGCGCTGAAAAAATGCTGCTGAACTGTGAAAGACAAAAGACGGTGGCTGTGTGTTTGTGTGAGCGCCTGTCGAACACAAAAGACGGCAAAAGTAAATTTAGTTTAGTTTGCAGTGACGACGGAGGTTTTTATTGCCGAGGAGGCACAAAGAAGAAGAAGCACGATTTCGGGCCTGTTCTGTTTTGCTTCGGTTTCTGCCACTCCTCCGCTGTTATTGTTCGCTTAATTAGACACAGTCTTGCTGCTGCTACTGAAGAAGGCGCCCAAAGTGTCGCCTCTGTTTTTGTTTTGTTGTTTAAAATATCTGCCGGCGCCCATCACTTGCTGCTTTTTGGGTGGCAAAAGACGTAGCTGAGTTGAGTAGCATGCTCTCACTGTTCGACACTCGTCATTAATATCGAGGCGTTTTTTTTATTGCCAACTGCCTGCTTTTCTCATTGTCAGCATTTACGTTGAATTTAATCCCGGCATTGGTGTCCTGAATCTTTGGCAAACACTTGTGTAACTGCTACTGTTATTTTCACTTAGTTTTTGAACAAATAAAAAAACAAAATCAGTTTCTGCCAATTTCGACAGTGTAGTGACATTTGTGGCCCTTGAATGGAATGTCGCCACATAACAGACTGAATTCTCTCTTTGGTGGTGGTGGTTGTCATCTCTGAGGGTGATGGTAACTGATTTGTTGTGGTTTGTGCTGTTACGGAGAAGACTTCGGTGAACAGTGTCTGCCGGCAGTTTCAAAAGTATCGTAATTACTGAGAAATCGGTCAGAAAAAGGAAGCCATTAACCACTCTCACCAGTAGAGCAATGAAATCGATGATCAGAGGGTGATGGTGGTGGTGATGGTGATTCAGCCCAACTAGTGGTGACTGAACTGCTGTTTCTGCCAGTTATCTTCTTCCTTCAAGTGACGTCCTGATATGTTTCACCCTATGAGCTTGTTTCAGTTGCTGTTGCTGCTGCTGTACATGTTTTGCACAGACAAGCAGATGTTTATCGCGAAATGGCGAGATGAAAGAAAAGGAGAGGATTGAGGAAAAGGGAAAGCTGACGCCAGTCAGTCAGCCAGCAGCTACCATGACAAGGCTAATTTTTCGGTAATTAATTAATTGTCTGTTGTTTGTTTTGCTGTGGTGCTATCTCTCTGCCGGTCAACCGCAAACACCGACTGGGCGGAAATCAGTTAGATGCTGGTGCTGATCAGGACTTCTGTGTTTTCCTTTTTAGTGTATTGTTATCTAAAAGGGGAGAAGGAGAGAGCACTTCAGACGTGTCAGAACATTTCTGTCAGTCAGACCCAATTCAGTCTTAATAACTCTGCTCTACTCTCACTTTCCGCCTAAAAATACAACTGATTTGAGCTTCCAGATCAGAAACTGTGCTCACTTTCAAAGACAAATCTGTTTTGCTGCGTTTTTCTCTCTTTCTTAATAACGTTATATTCAAGTTGATTGTGGTGTGGTGCCTCTCTCTCTCTCCTTCTTCATCTGATGACGATAGAGCACCACCATCACCAGGCAGCAGCAGCAGCAGCAAATTGCAGCAGAACAAATGGCGCAGAAACAAGCACAAAAAAATTAATTGTGTGCCGAAAGAAAAGCAAACAAAGCTGCTTCGAGTGACAAGCGAGTGACTGATAGTGTCTCACTCTCTCTTGGAAAATGTCACCCCCGCTAATGTTCGCTGCTGCTGTGTTTAATTGTCGAGGATGAATGAAATGAAGCAGGCAGCAAAAATCTGCGGTACAAAGCTGCTTCTTCTTTAGCCGCCCAAAAAAGATTCCGGCCGGTTTCCCAAAAAGACACCAAAGTGGAAGCAAAGTGAAATGAGGCGTCAGACAATGGAAGATAGAATGGTGGTGATGGTGATGGTGCTGCCGGAGGTGATATGAAGACACAGTGGTGATATACCCGACGCCATTTCCATCACTTACTTTGCTTTCTCTGAGCTTCACTTTTGGACAGCAAGGCAGCACAAAAAGACGGTGAAAAAGATGTGTGTCTTGTGGTGGTGAGACAGGACATCAGCAGCATCAACAGACACGTCTATATTTATCACCATCACCGGCACATCTTCATCCTCGCTGTGGTAATCTGCCCCATTAACATGCATGACTGAAACTGCAGCCGAGCCGCCGCCGCCGCCGAAAAAGACGACCCGAAAAAAGTGCACCACAAAAAGTGCACTGTTTTCGGGTGCACTTATTATTATTGTCTTATTATTACTACTGCTGCTCGAAAGACAATGCAAATTCACTGACAACAGCAGGAGAAGATGCTCAAGATGCGCAAGATGTTCAAGAGGCGCCCAAAAAGATGTGATGTGATGTACACTGCAAAACACAACAAAAGACACTTGCAGACTATGTATTTGTGCAGTAGTAGATTTACCCGAAAAAATTGTGAGCTATTTTGGTGTAATCAAAACTAAAAAGAGGACCTGAGAGGTCAGACAGAGGTCACAGCTGTGTGTGTGTCACGTGTTGGACACACCGATCACACATCGAACCGATCACACTTCCTCTACTGTAATCTTCAAAATTGTGCCACATCTTTTTTCTCTCCTTTTTTCTTTTTCTTTTTCTACACACTTTTCCAATCACAATAATAATGAAGCAGCTCTTGCCCCCGTTAAACGATTGCTGCCAGTTTCTTCTTCTTCTTCTTCTTCTTCTTTGACCTAGAGAGCAGACCAGAGGCAATCAGGTCTTCAGTTTTCAGCCTAATGTGCTTTCGGTGTGTGTGTGTGTTCAATCGAAATTGAGAAAAAAGAACATGCTGAAAAATGAAAAGAAAAGAAAGAAGCTATCGAAAAAGGGGCACACAGCTGTGTGGGATTGACGGCGCTGCAAAGATGCAAATGCATTTCCGAACGTTCGATTTCGGCCAGCGACTTTCCCTTTCTCCATTTTTTTCTAATCGACTTTGTCCATCCATTGTCGGGCACTTGTCACACCCTGAAATACCCTCACTCTCTTTCGAGTGAAAGTGACCTCTCTCCCTCTCTCTTTTCTCTGGCCGTTCCCTAGAAAAAAATCGTTCGCATCTTCTAATCTTACCCCACAGGCATCCCTTCTCCTCTCCTTTGTGTGTGTGCTGCCAGAGACCTAGATTTGCCTTGTTCACTTTTCACTCACTCACTCACTCACTTTCGTTGCTTTGTTGACCTCTTTCCCGAGTTGACTAGGACGAAAGGGCATTCCGCTCTTGGCCGATGAGGCTGAGGCTGCAACCCCTTTGGAGACCACTTTCTTCTTCTCAAAAAAAGAGAAAAACCTTTCTTTTGTTCACATCACATCAGAGAGAGAGGAGAGAGAGAGAAGAGAAAGCAGTTAGCCTTGGCGCAAATTTTTGGCCCAAACTGAGGGGCACCTTTGCTGCTGCTGCTGCTGCCACTACCACGACCACTAGCTTGCGGTGACATTTTTCTCTCTTTCTCGGGTCCATCAGCAGCAGCAGGAAAAGAGGGAAAGTAGGTCTAGGTGAGCGGAACATTGTGCTCGCTCAAAGAGAGAAAGAGCACTGAGGAGAAGAGGAGACCCTCTCTCTTCGTTCTTTCCCTTCCCTTCTTTCTCTTCTCTCTTCTCAGCATCCCCGCTCTATGTCTTCGCTCTATGTTCCGCTCTTTTCCCTTTCGATACTCTCGCTCTCACTCTCAAACGGTAAAGTGGTTCAAGGAAATCTCTCCAGCAGCATCACCATCTGTTCACCACTGCCACTACCGGGGCAATCATCATCATCGGTGGTAGGGTTGAGAGAGTTGGAGAGAAAGGGAAAGGGAAAGCAGTGCTCAATCGATTGCAGGCCACTGAGCCAGGCCAATGTGGCGACCAGTTGAGCTGAAGCAGCGGCGGCAGTGGTTTCTACTACTGATGAATTTTTCACCTTTCTTTTTGCATCATTTTTATTGATTTTTTTGCCGCATCATCTTTTTAGTTTAGTGTTTTATTTTTGTTTTATTTTAATGAGTGTTTAACATCATCTTCTCTGAAGCCTTTTAATTTTAAACTTCAAATGCCGCATCTTCTCTAAACTGCAACTACAAATTCTTCTCATCACTGCTCAGCCCTTTGACCTCTCGGCCGCTGATCGTTTACCTCCCCTTCTTTCGCATACCTCTCTTTTTTGTTGCACTCATTTGTTGCTGTTTAGTGATAGACAGTGTGTGTGTGCATGTTTACTTGAACCCTCACTCTCAGCAACAGTTCTGCCTGGTAGAGAAAATTCTTCTTTGAGGGCAAAACTGTTTTCTCTCCTTCTCTCCTCTGCGATTTCATCTGTGATCTGGTGCTGGCGGTCGTGGTAGTGTGTTATCGAGGTGTACGGCATCAGAAGCATCAACTGCCGATTAATGGCCGTGTTTTGTCTGCTGCCACATTGAGCTGAGTTGGCTAATGAGAAAGCAGCCACCAGTGAACTTACTGATTTGACCGGTGTGAGTCAACTGAGAGAGAGAGCGAGAGAGTGAGCACAGTGAGCACAGCGTTGTCACAGTGAGCACCACCAGCAGAGCAGTGCCACCACCAAACAGCACCAGATCATCATACACCACCGAGCAGCATTTCAGCATTTCAGCAGTAGCAGCAGCTTTTGCCATTTGCCATTTTCCCATCACGTTCTGCTGTGGCCACCGTCGCCGCTTTCTCTCTCTGTTCACTAATTCGTCCAATACTTCACTACTGTTTCTGCTAATTGCCTCGGCGGCAGACTGCTGCGCGGCTGCTGCTTTCACTTTGAGTGTTCCTGTCGCTTCCACCACCGCCACCAACTTACATCTCTTTGCTTTCTTTTCGACCTACATCAAAGCTAGCAGCAGCTAACCCATTACCAAGACGACGACCAACAGAAAGAGCAGCAGCAGCAACAGCAGCTTTGCTCTTGCCGTCATTACCATTAACCAACACCACCGTCAACATTGAATTACAATATATCACCAAAAAGTGCACTTTGTGTTTCAAATCGTTTTTCAAGCTGGAAAAAAGAACTGCTTCTGCTGCTCTCGCCTCCAACACTGCTGGTCATTGAGGTAGGGTAGAATGCACACATTTTTTTCTTTGTTCTTTCTCTACCCAATCAACTCAACTCGACATTCTGCGGCAATCATTTGCATATGGTGCCCAATGGGGTGGCCCTGCACAGCAGCGTGTCCGTTCTAATTAAACTTCATTGCAAAAAGGATGGGAGGGAAATATTATTGCCTGCGACCAAGAAGTGCTTTCAAGTTACATTTATTTCATTTGTTGCCAATTGCTCTTTCTTCTTCAACTTCTACAATCACAAGTGCTACTGTGCTGCAGTCAGCAGAAAGAATCAATATTTGTCCACCACTTCCCTTCCAAAATTGACTGAAATCAGATGTTCAACGGTCAGAAAGCTCTGTTTAATCACACAATGGTATTGCCACCGTTTTTGTGCACTCACTGCGGACTGACGCACTTTAAATTAAATGGACCTTTTTTATGATGATGCCCTTCATTAGTTGGGCAATCATAATTGTTCCTTCCCCTTTCCTTTTGTGCCAATGATCAAATTTAAATAGTCGTAGTGCATGTGAACGGCTTCAGCAACAGCCGGTGAGTGTGTGTTCAGTTTGAGCACGTTTTTCAGCTGTGTGTGTGTGTGTGCCTGTTCAGCGCCGATTACTGGGGCAAACCAGGGCGGCAGCAGCAGCAGCAGCAGCAAAAATGTGTTTGGGTTTGCATTCAGGCAATCCAGGCAAAAATAACATGCGATGCTAATGACCACTTTATTACCTCAAATCTGTGGGTTCTCATTTGCGCGCCAATGACTGCCATTTTCACCCCCTTTTTTCTCCCCATCTTTTTTGGGCTGGTTGTTGTGAAAGCAGGGTTCAACCTTTGAACTTTTATTTTTTTTGATTGCAAATGAACTGTGCCGCTGACCTTTTTGGTGTCGTCTTTTTAGTTGTTTTTTTTTTGCAAAAAAAAATTTTTATTTTTTAACAGCCTAATAATATTGCATTCCTGATTCAAATGGCCTGTGACTGGCATTCAGTTTGGCAGCAGCAGTATCATTCACTTCAGCTTTGTTGACTGAGTTTGCTTTGGACTGAAATGGAAATGTATGCGAGGATGAATATTTCTACAGTACAACACTTTGGCACCAGCAGCGAGAGACAGTGCAGTGCACCAATTTATTGCACACATTAGCAGACTGACAGTGTTTTGACTAGTTGGAAAGCTGCTGCTTTCGGTGACTTTGCTTGCACTCCATCGCTCAAACTAAGAGAGAGAGAGAGAGAAAAGTAGAGTCGATTAAATCATATTTTTCACTGCTGCTTCTGCTGTTGCAGCCGAGTTTACACTAAATTTTGACAGAAAAATAGAGGAAGAGAGAGTTAGAGTTAGTTAGTTGCCAACAACTACTGCTGTTTCTGCTGCGACTATTCGACCACCAACATAATCCAAACACAGTCAGCCAGAGTGCACTGGAAGGAAAAGAGAGACAGGCATTTTGCTTGCATTTGTGCTGCGAGCATTCGAGCGAGGATTTGGCGTTTAGCGTTGTCGGAGAAAGAATAACAAAGGGGAGAAAACATTGGCACTGGCAATAAAAAGACAGGCAGTCAGGCAGGCAGATAATTTGGTCAACAAGCATCGTCGGCGGCAGCCGATTTGGGCCACACAAAAAGCTGAGCAGTTTCAGCTTAGCTTCAGTGGTTTGCCGCATCGAAGCAGCTTCTCTATCTCTTTCTGGTCAATTTCGGGTTGTTAAGTGCGTCTGTTCAGTGACAGTGACAGTGTCTATCCGTTCTCACGGTCGGTGCACTGGTGCACTACCGGGGATGATCACTGGGATCGGATCACCAGGCAACCAGCTTGCAAATTAGGTTAGCAGTTGTTCTTTCAAACCGACACTTTTTCTTCTGATGCAGTGTCCGGGTAACATTTAGTGCTTAATTTTTTGCTTAATATCTCCCCACCTGTTGAGCCGTTTAATTTTTGTAACTTTAATCACTAGCTTATTTTGTCCTCCTTTTTGTGCATTACAGTTTTAAATTAGCTTAGTCTTTTTCTGGCAAAGATTCACTCACATATTTCAATTTCTGTCCAGAGATAGGAGCGCATTTTCGTTTCGTTTTGAAGTGAAGGCAAATAGAGGAACAACTTTTGCCTACTGATTTTCTCCACTGTTCTCTCTCACCAAAAGTCTACTTTTTGTTTTGTTTTTCTTTCATTCCTTCTTTCTTCTTCTCCATCGTCATCTCCATCTCCTTGAGCATGAAATATATGAAAAGTAAATTATTATCGCAGCACATTCTTTCTCTGTCTTTCTAAATGTGAGAAGACGCATCATTCCTGCTCTTTTTTCGTCCATTGGCAAACAATGGGCACTGCATGTAGTTGGCAGAAGTTTTATATTCACTATGCGAGGCCTCTCTCTCTCTCAGCGTTGATGGATAGCAGCAGAAACCGAAACGGCAGCAGCAGCCGGAAAAGGCAGCCACTATCTGCCGCAAAAAACGTTTGTCTATTTTGTTCTCCTTGTTCTTCTTCTTTGGCTGGTGTTGCACTGGCGGCACTCCATCTGACTGTTGCATGGACGCATCTACATTTAGCATCGTTTATTACCATTGCCGCCAGCAGCAGCAGCAGCATTTGTCATCTTTGGTTGATGGGAAGAGGGAGAATTTATTAATTTTGTGCAGTAGCAAAGACAATGCTTTTTGGTGTGCTTTATTGCTTTTCCTGGTGCTGCTACTCATTTTTTTGCCGGCAGCAGTTATTAATAGCCGCAAGTGCTTCTTTAGTTTCTGCTGCTGCTGTTGTAGTAATGTGAAAAAGTGCAAAATGTTGATTTTTTGAAAACTACGTTTTTCTTATTATTCATTATTTACCCTCTTTTTCTGAAAAGTGCTATCAGATTTGAAGATCATTTTTAAACGAGAGGGGGGCTACAAACACAAAACACATTTTGGTCATTTGCCATGTCATTCGTTGCAGAAAAAAGAGGGAGGAGGAAGAGAAGGGGAAAACAACAAACGTCCGGAACTGCTCTTGTTGATGCTCTCTCGCTGACGTTTGCAGTCAATCGAGCTGTTTTGTTTTCAGTGACCGCCGCATCAACACACAGAAAATTTGAGCAACAACAGAAAAATGTTGATGCTGACTGACCAGTGGCAAAGTGGCAGCATGCTAATTTCCTCCTCCTCTCCTTTTCCTTCTCAGCAAATCGTGCGAAAAATGCTTTGTTTCATCTTTGTTGCTCTCTTTTTCCATCTCTCGTTTTGCCACTGTCTTCATTTTGTTGCACGCATTACGGATAACATGCATGGGGTAAAAACAGCAGCAGTTTGACCTTGCCTTCTGGTCATTTTTGACAAGTTTTTTTTATGGCATTTTTCACTTTGATGTTGCTACTCAAAGCTACTGATTTTTAGCAGCAGGCATTTTTAACCACCTGTTGCGTACAATTTGACCGTTTTCAATTTACGTCAATTGAACAATTTGTCAAATGATAAGTTTAATTAAAATGAAAACTCTTTTTTTATTTAAAAAAAATTTTAAATTTTTTAATGACGAGTAAATGAAGAAGACAAAAAACGGCAACAGTCGATTAGCAGGCAAGCATTGAACGCGCTCATTTCATGCATAAAAATGGATTGCTCTCTCTCTCTTTCTCTCAGTGCACCTAAACTTTACTTTACTTTATTATTTAAACGATAGATAGATAGTCGTCTCTCCTTCTTTCCCATTCAATCAGACCTTCTTTTTGAGTCCTTCTCTCTTTTCTTTCCAAGTTTTTCCCTGCAAACCACCTCGTCACTGATGATGACAATCTGCATTAGCCATTACCGTGATTATTATCAACCGCTGCTGTTGCTGCAGCGGCCCTGTCACCGTTGAATTAATTCACGCATTCAACAGCAGTAATTAATGAGAGGGAGAGACGTACTTTTTGTTGTTAATTTTCTTTCTTTCTTTCTTTTAGTTTTAGTCTTTACCTGCTTCATTTTAGCAGCTTTTCAACTTTTGCTTCAGATTTTTTGTTGGCCTTTTGTTGTATGTGCTGTTGCTGCTTAATTACTACTGTCTACTGAGTGTGAAAAAGAGAGGTTGAAGTTGAAGCTGAACGTTACCTTTCTTTTGCCTTTTCTTACAAACTTTAATTTTTTCCTCCCGTAAAGGCTATTTTCATTTCAAAATGTCTTCAATTGCTCTAAGTGCAAAGTCGCCTCTCTTTATCGTGCGTCTGTCATGCAAATAGTAGACAGCCTCAAACAGTCTTGTTACTTTTTTCTGTTGCTTTTCTATTCAGTAGCTAGCTAGGAATTTTCTTTTCTGCAGGTGGTCGGTGCACTGCTTTCCCCCAACTTCTTTTGGCCTTTTGTTTTTGCAGCGCTGATCTAAGGGCGCATCTTTTTTTTCTTTTCTTTTTCATCTTCAACGGTCACCAAAAAATTTTTTATGTTTTTCATCTTTTGTGTCATTTGGAAAAAAAAAACAGTTGATGAACTCTGGTGTCCATCTACCACCACCACCACCCAATGATCATCGTCGATTAATTAGCATAACAAAAGATGATGATGACTTGGAGGGAAAATGAGACTGAAAAGTGCACACTTTGGTTGTCGTGTGTGTACCCATCCCTGCCCAAACGACCGTTTGCAGCATCATCTTTTTCATTGTGATCTTCTTCTTTTTCTTCTTCACATTTGCTGTGACATCTTTAGTTGCCGTTTGACGTCGGTCCTTTTCCTGTTCTTTTTTGCTGTGACCTCTTTGCAACAATCTCTCTCACCGTTTTTTATCTTTTTTCACTGGAAATCTTCTCTCTAAATCTTTTTCTTTTTTGGTGATTGGGGACACGCAGTTCGAAACATCGAACATGTAAAAATTTTCTTTTTCTTTTTACCAATCACACGCACTTCAATCAGCGCGATTGAAATTTGATTTGATTTTTGAGATGCGTCTCTTTCTCTCTCTCTCTTTCTCTTTTTTTGTCTGTTTAGTGATGCTTGAGCTGTCTCTTTCCAGGTAAAAAGCTTTTTGAATCATTTTGAAGTTAGCAAAATTTTTTTTGCTGTCTTTCATTCATTCAGTCGGTCGTCTGTCATCTCAAAAGATGTTAGAAATGGGAAACCTGATGGGAAGGTGACTGCAACAGGCTGCAAAAAATGTTAGCTTGAAGTGAGGGGGTACAAGGTTAATAGGAAGGGAAAGAAAGAAGTACCGAACACACACATAAAAGGAAATTAATTTAATAGCACGGTAGAGAGGTGGCCGGGCACTGCAGTTTGTCATCGTCCTCGTCCTCGCCAAAAATGAACGCAAATGGAACCCACAAATGGACAAATTGGAGTTGAATTTGGACATTATTACCGATGCCATTAGTCCTCATTGACATTGCAGGGTAGTTGCTTTATTTGTCATTCGTCCAAGTCGGGCACTTCCCAGCAGCTCTCTGTGACAAGCACAAAACTGACGTTTCTGTGTCGCACGTATTTGTCCCCCTCCTCACTCTTCCTCCTTTGTCCTCTCCTTTCCACGGCCGAAGTCTAACTTTTTTGCGCGTAGTTTGCCTGCTGAAGAGACATCTGTCAGTGTCTGTCTTACCAGTCCGTCGTCCGTCCGTCTCAGTCAGTCAGCTCAAATTGACAGTGTTTTATTGGTAAATTATTCGCCCTAAAATGTGGTGCAGCCGGTAATTTATGACAGCAGTGGTGGTGGTGGTGGTGGCGACAAAAGACGACCCTAGCTAGCGCGGTCACGTAATTATTATGATAATTTGTCGGCGGTAACAACCAGCGGCGGCAGTTATCGTAAATCTGTCAGCTTTTTGCTGCTGTTTACGAGTTTGAAGTAAGCAGAAGTGTCCCGGGTCCCGGGTGAGCATTTTTTACAGTTAGCATTTTTTGGTGGTGGTAGTAGATTGTATCCAAAGTGTCCAAAGTTGAGGCAATAAAATTACCGCTTTTTTCTGCTGCTGCTGTTGCTGTTTCATTGCCTGAATCTCAGCTGCTGCTCTTTGGTTGACGGGAAAATTGGCCAAAACTTGAAGTTGAGAGAAGCGACTGCACTCGAGAATTTTTCTTCAGGTGCTGCTGCTGTCCTCCTCTTCTTGAGATCGTTTTTTCTTCCTTTCAATCGATCGATTACATAATAGCCGAAGAGAGGGAAAGATGCCGGAGATCTGATCAGCAGCAGCAACCTCGAAAAATCGTGAGATATTCGGTGTCATTACTGCGATTACGACTGTGAATCGATACACAAAAAAGGTAATAATAAATGTTAGATCACTGCCAACAAACGACCTTTGGGAGACGGGAAAGGTCGATAATAGGGAAGAAAAATGGATAAATGGATAGACCGATGGCCGAAAAAAGATGAAAAGATGGATGCCATTATCGAGGCATTTACAGCAGCAGCAACAACTACAACACTCAAAAACGGTGGTAGTAAACGATGGCGTCATTTTTATTGGTCTTCTTTCTTAAATCCTCCTTTTCTCGGTGATCTGATTTATCTGCTGCTGCTGCTGCGGCAGCCTCGCGCAAATGATACCTTTTCGATCGAGTTGAGGTCGATTGATTTTTAAGTACCTTTTAGCTTGTGTGTCTTCTTTTTTGGCTGATCGGCGGGTAAAAAATCTTGTCAGACAAATGGACAGGTTTTTAATAAAGAGGGAAGGAAAAAACTGTTGGATAGAGGTTGAAGCAGCAGATCTTATTGATGATGGTCGCAGAGTTTGAGATGGTTGATTTTTTTTTGCTGTAGCAGTTCAGATTGTCCTCACTTTGTTCTCTTTTTCTCTTTTGTACAACTTCCGGTTCATTTGTACAGCCGGCGACTATGGCAACTGAAGGGGGTAGAGACCGAGGGCGTGGGAGGCGACCCAGTTGGGTGCAATTAGTCGGCGCTGCTTCTGTGTTTGCTCGCAACTTTCCGGCAACGAAAACAACAACACCAACGGCGACGGCAACAAATCGCTACTTTCTCACCAGGACGGCGAGATCATCAAGGATCATTGAAGCCTACCACTGCTGCAATCAACAAGAAGAGAAGGAGAAGAAGAAGAGTGAGCAAGAGTTTATTGACACTGATGTGTGTGTGTGGGGCCACCGCTCCCGCTCCCGCAAGTAGCGTACCTGTTGAGAACGGTTGCTGCCAAATCGAAGCTTTTGCCTGAGCGAGCATGAACATCGCCTTGCCTGCCCTTTCTCGCCATGATGTACCTTTCTTCTTCTCTTCGGTGTATTGATGAACAAATGCTGCTTCAAGACACGGCCAGTGGAAGGTGGCAGTGTCCAGGGGAACTAGTCGACAACAGTCAGTAGAAGCTTGAAGCTTGTCTCAGCATCTCAAGTTCAGCCACAAAAAGAAGTGTTTGTTTCAGCCCTTTTCGCCTTGCTCTCTTTGCTCGCCGGGCAATATCGTCTGTCAATCGGTGCCACCGTCGCCTCCCTCGATCACTACCACCACCACCACCAGTTTTGGTGGAGAAAAGACAGCAGAAAGCACGGCACTACCGTCACCACCACTCACCTTAGCTTCGTAAATTGTCTATATATAGATTGAGACCGCCTTTCGACAGCGGCAGCCACTTTCTGCTGTTCTTTCTGCCGTTCTTTCTCCTCACGCAACGTGATCGCCCTGCCGCTGCCGAAATCGAGAAGTGAGCAGGGAACAGAGAAGAGAAGAGAGCAAAGGAACGACGAGCGACGAAGGAAAGAGAAAAGTCGCCGACCAGGCGAAGTTGTTGCCCATAGCTCGCAAGAACGATCTCGCGCGGCAGTAGTGCGCCAACACTCGACCGAGGCGCAACACACACACACACACACGCGGCGGCGGCGGTTGTGTGAAACTGCGAAGAAATTAGAGAGGCTTAACAGCGGTAGAAGGTGATGATGGGCATCATTTGACATTACGGCCACTACCTTCAACACCTTCTTTGACATCAACGAGGATAATGTGAAATACCCTTTGACACACCTCTCTTTCTAAATAATCCTACATCAACCTCATCCTGGTATTCACTAAAAAGAAGGCATCCATTCTTCAGCTTCATCTGTACCCAAGTGCATTATTTAATTTCATCCCTTTCAGCATCGTCATCATTCCACCCTTTACTTCAACTTCTATTCCTTTGGTGTCACCTTCAAGAGTCTTGCAATTTTTATTTTTCGTTTTGTGCTTATTTTAGTTTTATTTAGTAATTTAGTAATTGGATATCTTCTACTTATCTCTATTTATCACCACCACCGAATTTATCATCATCATCTTATTTTTCAACATTTTTATTACCTTTCCCCGTTCCTTTTCATCACCTCCACCACACCACCACACCAGACAATATGCTGGCAGCGAACCATGCGTTGCTGTCGTCCACCGCTAACGGTACCACCACAACCTCCACCACCAACTCTTCAAACAACAACAACGACGGCGAACACGACCCTGCAGATCACCTCACTCGGCAGCCCTTTCCGCCACTGACCTTATCAGATTTTGACTTTTTCAGTGCAGCTGCTGCATCCGCCGCCAACCATCGACCGTCGTACACAATGTCAGATGATGCAGACAGTCACAACCTCCTCCTCAACACGTCGGCCACAACTACCAACACCTCTTCTGTTTCTGTTGACTTTCTGAAGCATCGTAAATCGAGTGATATCGATGACAGTTCTCTCAATCTGCCAGCCTCTCCTTTAGCCACCACCGCTACAGCTGATGAGCTTGGCGGCGCTTCACCGAGTCTGCTGACCGAGGAGCAAAGTAATTGTGAACCTACGCTTTGCAATCGAACTTTGAACTTTTCTAGCTTCTTTCTTTTTCGTACTTTCTACATTTTCACTATGACTTACCGTTTTATTTTTTCTCCCTTTATTTTCTCACTAGTGATCACTGCCAGTCAGATTGACCGACTCACTGCCGCCGAACTCCTGTCTGCCCGGAATAAGCGGAAGAACTTTCAGCCTCGCAACTGTGCTGGCGAAGGGGACGATAAAAAAGAGGAAAAGGGGGAGGAAGCAGAGGAAGGAAAAGAGGCCGAGCAAGGTGAGGACCTCGGCAGTGATAATCTCAGTAGCAAAACGGCAACAGAGGAACGTCATCAAAGTCCAACTTCTTCTCCTTCTGCTAAAACATCTCCACCACCACCACCACCGGAAACCTCTAGTCCTCCTTCCACAATGGCCGAATCGGTGCTCAGCGACTTTGTCAACCCTATCACCACCACCAGCAGCACCACCACCTCCTCTACTTTAACCTCCATCACCGCAAATACTGCAACAACAGCCACCACCTCCTCCCAGCAGCCACTTGACCTAAGTGCCGCGGAGCAGCTCGAGCAGCAGCAGCAGCAGCAGAAGCTCACCGAGCAGTTGCTCTTCCTCAAGAACATTCGCGACCTGTCGCTCTTCTATCCGCAGCTGTCGCCGCATGCTCTCATGGCGCAGCTGCAGCAGCAGCCCTCCCTGCTCGAGGATTCGGTCTCAGCAGCAGCAGCAGCAACAGTATCTTCAGTCAAAGACGATGCACCTGGGTCACCACAACCACCACCAGCATCACTTTCAGAAACTCTCGAACCACCACCACCACCACCTTCCTCCTCTGAAGTGGAACAACCTCAGCAACAGTCCAATTCCTCGCCCATTGAGCAGCTCCTGCAGCTGTACAATCGTGATCTCTACCTGAAGGCACTTCAGCAGCAGCAGCAAAACCAAGGCGGCGGTGGCATTCAACGTAAGTGGACTTACATTTCCTACTTTTTTTCTTACTTTTTTGTGGTAATTAGCGTTTACTAGATTAGCTTTGCTTCATTAGGCAGCAGTGCGGTGCAGGCGTTTGAGAATTCTTATGATCACTCTACTCTACATCTTTTTAGCTTTTTTCCTCCTCTTGTACTCCTTTATTGGTGCTGCTTCGGCTGCCTCTCACATTGGTAGCAACAGCAGCCGAGAGTCTCACCGTTTTGCTTGGCTAACTTTTTATATAGAAAAGCGGGCAATATTACTGGCGCTCTATGCGGAGCGACTGACTGCCGATTGGGCGCACGTCATGCTCTCCTTTGCGCTCTCTTTCTCTCTTCCTTCTCTTGTAGCAGTTATCTTCGGCAGTTTGGCATTTGCATTTGACATGACTCACTGCTTTCGGGGTGTTTTAGGTGTGTGTGTGTTTGTCTGCGTGTGTGTTTTGCCTGTTTGTGCTCATTGACGCCAGACGCCTGTCCCCTTGTTGCTTTTGGGGAGCAATGGAAGGAGGCTGAGCACAATCTTTGTTGCTGCCGCTGCTGCTGCCGCTGCCATCAAATTGCCTGTTTTTTCCGCTCTTTTTTTATAGTGATCCTATTTTATGCGAGTGTGTGGGCGCTTTCCGGTGCCTTCTTTCCTGCTGCTGCCCGCCTGTTCTGCTCTGTTCTATTCAGAGCTGATCAGAGCAGAAGGTTGGGGGTTTTAAAGTGAGGAGAAGGATTGGGGGAGCAAAACTGCTGCAGCAGCAGCGACCACCTGTTTGAGTGATGGTGGTAGTGAGGAAGAATTCTGCTCTTTCTTTCTCCCGATTACTCTGTTGTTGTTGCTGCTGATCGAGAATGACCACTCGGACACGATTGCTAATTAAGAGAGAGAGAGACACTTAGATTATTGCTCCTAGATTAGTATTACATTACTCTTCTGAGCACTACCATCAAAGTCAAAGTGCTTTGACCGGTGTGGTGTTTGCTGTGAACACTGCTGCTGAGGCAGCCATTTAGCAGTGATGATGATTTAGTGGTGCTTTCTACATGTATCCATTTACTCTACTCTGCTCTTCAGCCAATCACACACTGCAATCACCAAAAATGGTGGCATTGTCTTTCCATCTCTCTCTCTGTGCCTTTTTTGCTGTTCTTTGTCCATGATGCTGCTGCACGCACAGACTCGAGAGTTAGTTGAGCGCGCACAGTTTTCATGTTTCCATCTCGCCTCATCTCCATCCACTCACTCACTTTGCAGAGACACGAATTTCACATGCATTAGGAATAATAATTTCAGTCTTCGGGCAATTATTATCATTATATTACCACTGCCCCGTGTGTATGTCTGCTGCAGTTTTGCCTTTTTCTGTCTGTCTTAGTCTCAGTCCGAGTCTGAGTATTTCATTCTATTGCCGGTCGCCTTTAGCCTGTAGGACGTTTCTTTCTCTCGTTTTGTTCAGTCTTTAGTTTTTAGTCTTCTTTTTTGTTGTTGCTGCTTCCTTCTCAGTCCGTGGTCGTTTCATTTTTCGTGTTTTCATCTCCTCATCATCAATTGCGCAGTGTGTGTAATCACCGCCATTAGGAGGGGGAGAGAGCAAGAGCGAGGGCTCATCTTTCTTTCTTTTTCTCTCTCTCCATCGAGCAGTGTTCGAGCATCGACACCGAGAGACATTAGACGATGATGTCGGCGACGACCACCGCCACCACTCCACATTAGCCATCCCAGCCTCTTCTTGCCCTTTCTCCCTCGCCCCTGGTGCGATGATCGTTACCTGGTGCTAATTGGTCGTCCCATTAATTGATCGAACATGCACAAACGGGGGGGGGGGAACATGCACCACCACCTGAACCCCTTTGAACTGGGCAGTAAAGTGACGAGAACGCTTGAGCTGAGCTCGAGCTTTTGATGTGAAGTTTCACCAGAAGTTCATCTGGCGCCCGTTCAACGGCGGCGGTAGTGGCCATCACCACATCGACGACGACTTTCTGTTGTTGTTGTTGCTGCTGCTGGTGCAGCTGGTGGTGCTGGTGTTGCCTGGCATCGCCGATCAAATGTGTTTTGCTGCTTACTGGTTGCTGTGACTGTGTTTCGGTCTGTGTTTGGGCAAGTTTTGAAGGAAGCTTTTGGCATGTTTTGTGTGCCTGTGCCTGTGTGTGTGTGTGTGTGTTTGATTCGTGCAGCATTGCCAGCCAACCAACCCAGCCAGCAGCTTGCATTAATTCCACTTTCCACTGCTTGTTTGCTCACTCACTCACTCAGCAGCAGCAGCAGCATCCGAACCATTAGGCAATGGGCAATTGGCAATTGTCATAGCCTCAAGGGCAATTATCAAACATCAGCAACAGTAAAGGCTGCTGCTGCTGCTGCTGCTGTTGATGTTGTGATTTTTTTCACGAAAACGGCCAAATCTCGCTTAATTGCGCGCGCTTTGTATTTTTGTGCACTTGAGGCTTCTGCTGCTGCTGTTGCTCAGTTGTTGGTGGTGGTGAAGCAGAAGAGAGGCAAAAAAAGTTGGCAGAGTTTAATAAAAAGTTGTTTTTTCTGTTGCTCTCTCAACTGAAAAAAAACTTCTCTTGATGTGGTGGCTCGTGAACGTCAATGCCTGCCTGCCTACCTGTTTTCGTCAATATTTATTCTACGTCTACAACGGTGTAATTCAATGTGTTTGTGCACGCTGACTTTGATGCCGTTTTTCTCCCTAATTTAATCAGTCTTGGCTGCTGTGTCGAACTGTTGTTGAGGTGTTTTCCTGCAGCAGCAGCAGCAAGTACAGTAGCTTTGTCATTAGCAGCTGCAGCTGCGGCAGCATCGACAGCATTGAACACCGCTCAGGCTCGCCCATGTTCACTTGCCAAACTTATCCAAACTGCAGCAGCAGCTCCTGTCAATAATAAGTTTGTTTTGAAAGTCCTCCACTTCTAAACCAAACTGCTAAATTGTCAATACCAGTAATGATTGCGTCAATTGAGCAGGTAGGCAGCGTGAATTAGGTGACAGGACACTGCCACCAGTCCCCTTCAGTCCTCTCTCTCTCTCTCTCTCTCTCTCTCTTTTCGTGTTAAGTGGTAATCGCCGCTGAGGAGATAATCGGAGTTCATCGAGGAGGAGGAGGAGGAGGAGGGGAAGGAGAACTGTGAGCCCATTACCCTCAAAAAAAGTAAACAGTTTATACTCCATCCACTCCTACCTGTCTGTTAGGTTGGCAGTCAGTTTTCTCTCCCGCTCTTCTTGGTCTCTTCTCATGGTGGATGAGCTAATCACTTGCTGCCCAGCAAATCTGACGAATCGAGCAAGATGATTTCGCCCTCTTTCTCTCCCTTTATCCTTTATTCTTTTCTCTCCATTTTCCATCTCTTTTCTCCACTAGCCTAGCACTAAACCACTGCCTATCGATGTTTGCTGGCGCAAGTGCGCACTGTCATTTGCTTTGCACACACACACACACGCACTCACTCACTGGTCAGCGAATACGGTTATTAGGGAGGGAGACGGGACGATTAGGGGGCCATTATTATTACCATTACCTCGGCACTTTGTCCGCGTGCATGTTTTACACACTGACAAATGCTACAAAAAAATAGTTTTGGATGCCCTGACACCACTAGCAACAGCACAAGCCAAAGACCACTTTGCATCATCATTTTCTTCCTCCTCTTCTTCTCCTTCTTCAGCGGTGTGACGTGCCGCTGACCGAGCTGATTGATTTCCCTCTCTCTCTCTCCCGACTTTGCTCGCCAATTTGTCCGGGAAAAGCTGCTGCTGCTGCTTTATTATTTAATAATAATCAAAAAGTTGCTGCCTGCCTGCTGCAAAAGGAATCTAAAATATCTACTACCTAAATCTAATAATAAAGAGCAGCAGCAGCCGAGTGACTGACAATAAGAGTCAATATTTGCACACCAAATGCGGCAAGTGCGCATAACAATGGAACTCACATCAGCGTCAGCATCAGACAGGAGCAAAGTGACGGTCAGTTATCGACCACTTTTTGTGGTTCACTAATTATAGTGCACTTGGCAGCAGCAGCATCAGCATCAGCAGCTCAAAGATCGGCGATTGCTAACTTTTTTCGCTCTTTTCTGCCTCTACTTCTGCTACCTTTTTCGACCTCTCTCTCTCTCTCTCCTCTCTCTCTCTCTCTCTCTCTCTCTCTCTCTCTCTCTCCAATGCTATGGACAAGCACACTAATTACCACCACCACCACCACTGCTCCCAGCGCTTCTTTCACTCTCACATCTCCTTCTCTCTTTTTTGTACTGCAGAATCGACATTTGGCAAGCTGGAGATGAAATGAAATGTAAAAGACGGCTGTTTTCTTTCTTTCTTCTTTTATTAATTTAATTTCAAGCCCTCATCTTTTTTTGCTTCTGTTGCTTTTTGAGGCTTTGAGCTGCCCATTTGATAGAAGGGGGGGGGGCTGTTGCAACATCTTGTCTTGTCTTTTGCTTCTTTTTTTGCAGTTTGAAAGATTTTCTTTTTCTTCTCCTTCTGCTGCTACCTGTCCGTCAGTCGCTTTTTGCCCGACGGCAGCAGCAGCAGCAGCTCTTTTCATTGGCAGCTCCTCTCTGCCATCTTCTCGGCCATTATTTGCCAATAGTTGATTACGCAAATTCAAAGCACACCAGTACACACAATTCGATGACTAATGGGCCGACGACGACACGGCGGAGACAGACGCCTGCTCCTGCCAAACAGTAGTAGTACTTGCTGGGAACTGGTTGCACTGGCCATTTTAGTCTTCTTCTTCTTCTTCTTTTTATCATCTTGTTCTTATGTTATTGTCGAGCAGCTAATAACGAGCAGTCGATGGCCGCCGACTACGGTGCTTTTTCGTTGCAGCAGCAGCAGCTCTTTCAATTCGCAAATTGAATTGATCGTAGTTTGGAAAAGAAATGAGAGAGCGAGAGAAAAGCAAATTCATCGGACATTCTTCTGCCCTCATTTGCTTTCAATTTTTTCCTCTTATTTTTCCTCCCTTCTTGTTGCTCTTGTCCTCTTTCCTTTGTACCACACGACCACTTTAATTATGCATAATCACATTAGATACACAGTCGATTGATCGATAAATCAAGCTTTCTCGAGTCAAGTGGAGAAGCAGAGGGCTTTTTTCTCTGAGTAGTGGAGACCGAATTTTTTTCGGTGGTTGCCGTGCCTCGTCTTTGTCCACCACCACCACCTCCTTCTTCTTTATCTCTTGACCGCAACCTTTCTTTTCTGCCTCTTCATCCCCTTACTTTTGTATAAAAGAAGCTTAACTTTTTTTTCAAAAATTGAAATAGAAGTGGCTGTCTTTTTCTCCTTCAGCTTTTTAGTGGTAGTGGTGGAGGTAGTTCACCGGTGCTCACCACTACGGCGTCAATCAGTTGCTGGCGCTGGTAAATGCCTTCGTTTTTTGCCAACTAGCTACTGAGAAAACCAGCTCCCTACCCATACCTGCCTGGCCTGGCCTGCCTACCTCGTCACGCTAACGATTTGCACTTCTTTTTCGCCCTTTTCTTTGCTACTTCTGCGGCAGCAACAGCAGCAGCAGAAGTGACGCGGAAGAGCGCTGAAGTTCGTTTGCCCGCTCGCCGGTTATTTTTTTATTGTCAGTCCTTTGCTCATTCCACCAACATTTCTCACTGTGTGTATGTGCGCATTGGATTGCAACTGAAAAAAAAGATTCAAGAGCGAAAATTCAATTTTTAAATTGATTGGTCGATTCAGTGGTTGTGGTTGTGGTTGTGTGTGATTCGAGTGAATTGTGCAGTTGCTGGGAAGAGAGAGAGAGAGAGAGAGAGAGAGAGAGAGAGAAAGCTAACTTTACTGGAGAACAATACGAGTGTTTTTCTCTTCAAGATTGTGGAGAGAAAACAGCCCACCGGAGTTTAGAAGTAGAGGTTGGCTAATTAAATATTAAATTTGATTCACTTTTCAGCCGATAATAACCGGCAGCAGCAGCAGCAGCAGCACTGCTTGGGCAACAAACTTTTTTTCCGACTTTTTTTTCTCTCTCCGACCAACTCTGTCACGAAATGCGCCAATTATGCGTCGGCAAAGTTCACTTTAAAATGTAGAGAGAAAGAGAGAAAAAGAAACAGAAAAAGTCGGAAAGCTAGTGAATGGGAAGAAGGAGAAGAAGAAGAAGAAGAAGAAATTGCAGTCGATTTTGAACGATTTTAATTATTGTAATTAATTCATTGGTCTGTTTGCTCCTGCTCTCACTTTGCTGTGACAGTCTTGAGAACGAGATAGGGAGAGAGAAGTTTATCTTTCTCGGTGCTGTATTGTGCCTTTTTGCTGCCTGCGCTTTCTAATTTTACTTTAATGACTAATTACAGGCAGCTCTAGTTGTGTGTGATTTGCTTCTGCAGCCACCACACAAACACACACACTGTGATTGATTATTTCCAATTGAAATGTCTGGTTTTTTTACTCGCCCGGTGCAGTGACACTCTGTGTTGGGCTGTTTTTCTTCTCTTCTAGTAATGATCTTTTTGCTGCTGATTTGCAGTACATTTGCGATAGTAGTAAGGGGAAAAAACTGCAGCCAAAATTGCTACTGTTTGAGAGAGGTGAAAAGGTGAAAGGTCTCACTTGTTCTCGCTTGACAGCAGCAGCAACAGCAGCAGTTCAATGTGCCCCTTCGCATCTGTAGATGCACTGAGGTTCTTTATCTCGATTCTCTTTCTCTCATCATAAAGCACACTACTGTTTGTGCATTGTTTGTTCCCGGCAGTGCAATGTCAAAAGTGCCAAACTTGGGCTGTTGAGAATCCGAAGAGCTGTCGTCCGTCTTTGAGGCGGCTACTGCTGCTGCCATTGTGTGTCAGCTTTCTTATAAATTAATTGTGCTTTAATTCTTCTTCTACTTCTGCTGCTGCTGGCTTTCATTTGTTTGTTTGTCCCTCTCTCTCTCTCTCTCTCTCTTTGGCCTCATCTTCTTTTTCTACCTCTGTTCAATCTGTCTCATCTCATCTTTGTCTGTCTGTCTGTTTTCTCGCTCATAAACGGCAAAACTTTTGCCTGAAGCTGTTGCTTTCTTTTTCTCCCCTTTCTCCCTCCTTGAGAGATGTTTTGTTTTGTCCAGTTGTGTTCTTTTTCAGGCAACAAATAAGTCTACAAAGAAGGGGAAGGTATTACAATTTACGAGCACTTCTGTTCTGTTGCAGCCGGCGATGTTAATGGTAATAATTGCCGCCGCCACAGCCGCCAAACGCTAAGACTTGAGATGGGGGAAAGGAGGCAAAATGGCCACCTTTTCAGTGCTGTTTACCTGCAACCTTCTTCTTCTACTACTACAGCAAAAAGAGCTTATTATTACGACAAACGAGCGAGAGAAATGGTCTGACTACTGACGACTGTCCAAGTCTCAGCTACTTCGGCTACTGATGATGATAACACAACAATACTAAATCGTACTGATGCAGCAGCAGCAGCAGCAGCAGCAGTAGGCAGGAGAGAAATCACATAAAAAGAAGGCAATCTTTTGAGAGGGAGAGAGGGAAAAAAGAGATGAAGAATTTGAATAGTGGTGGTGGTGGTGGTGGTGGTGGTGGACAGCAGACAACAGCAAAGTAAGATAAATTATGGAATTAATGACGTGGGAACACTGAGAAATGAAATAGTCTCCGTCTAGGAGAGAGAGAGAGACGGCTTTTGCTTCAGTGCTACTGTGCTTCAGTGCCAGTGCACCTCTCCTTTTCTCCTTCGCACTTTTAGTAAAGCTAAGCAGCAGTAGCTTTGATGTGTTAGCAGCAGAGCATTTCTTGCTGCTGCCTCTATGGACCATTTTTTCACCGTTTATCGTCTGCTGCTGCTGCTGCTGCTGCTGCTGCCTCACGATCCTTTTCCCTGCTGATCGTGGTGGTGGTAGACGCAATTCGTCCTCGATCCGAAAGAGAGGTGTAAATGCTTTTGCTCGCTAATCGGTGGACACCATCTCAGTGTCGACACCTAATCGACTGTTGCTGCTCAACTGCTGCTATTCAGTCTTCAGTCTCTCTTTCTCTTTCTCTTGAAGCTTCTGTTTTCACTCAACACACGCACGCACACTTAAACAAACACACACTTACCGTTTGGCTTAGCTTAGGCCGTGTTTTTGTTACCTTTGCTGCTGCTGCTGCTGCTGATCCCCGGCACCTCCGCAATAAATTTTGCATAAAAATGGACACTTTGGCCAGCTTTTTGGCAGCTCCTTTTCTTTTCATCTCGTCCATCGATCGACACCGATTACAGCTACTGCTGCTACTATTTTTTTTATTATCATCTTTTCACAGCAGTAAATTTTGCAGCACAGTTTATCGCCGGTTTTTGTCACTGTGTGTTGCACACCTCACGTAATCGTCGGCTCATGATCTAGTTCGTTCTTCCTTTGCCGATGAACAGACGAGAGTGAAAATTTTGTTCTTTTTTCTTTTCCTTCTTTTTCACCTTTTCGGCTCCACTGACTGCTTCTGAGGAAAAAGAGGAAGAAAAACCAAGACTGCCACTTTTGTTTGCTTTTCCACTGACTTGAGCCAGTCAGCCAGCCAAACGAGGAGCTCTAATTTGTTGCTCGCTCGCTTGCTTTTTCATTCACTTCACCTCGCCATCAAATTCGGTGGCAGCAGTTTTTTTTGCTTCGCTTTGTCGCCTTTTCTTTTTCCCTCTCCACTCCTCTGCCTAATTGACGATGATGGTCTCTTTGGTGGTAAATGGCCCAAATAAATGGTCCCATTTTTGCATCAGCACTGTTAACTTGCTGCTCAGTGCAGCGCATCCGCTGTGAAAGCGAGGAAAAGAGATGCAAATTAGGTAGTGCTGGTGGTGGTCGATAGTTTTGCGTGCTCTTGACTTTAAAAGAGCGGAGACTTGGAGAGTGGATTACACGTGAATACACTACTGTAACTAATGATCCCTTTTTCTTTCTTTTTACTTTCAGGCAAAGAAGACGATGAAGAAGAAGGGGAAGAGGGGGAAGGAGAAGAGTCAGACGACCAGGGATCGCAGTCAGAGTTGGCGGTGGCGGCTCTAAATCATCATCAGCCATCATCTAATCGACGGACAACGGCTGAATCGGGTGAACTTATTACTAATGAGAACAATGAAGAAGATGGGGAGCATGAGTGTGATGGTGATGACGATCTCATGACGAGCATCGAGGACTCGGGGCCTAACAAAACCGGTGATAAGGTGCTCTCTACCAAAAACAGCAGCTCCAAGGCAAACTCCATTGACATTGAGAAGCTGAAGCAGCTGCAGGAGCTGAATAAGTTGCTGCTACTTCAGCAGCAGATTGAGCAGCAGCAGAATAGCGATTTGCAAAATCACAACAAGCACCAGATTTCCTCTCCCTTGGACTCTCTCACGCTGGATCCGACGGCGCTCTTCTCTAGTCTTGACCAGCAGTTTCACCACACAGCAGCAGCAAAAGTCCTTTCCCTCTTCGTCGGGGGCTTTGCTGATGAAGATGAAGGCGCAGGCGGCGGCAGCTGTCACCTCCTCGGTAAGTTATTTTTTTATTGTCGGCATTTTTTAAATAACACGACCCCTTTTGCACCATCAGGACGCCTACAACTTTGGCGACATCTTCAAGAGCAAGCCATCGTCAAACAGCGGCGGAGGGGGCGGCCAAGGAGGCGGAAACGGCGGCAACAAGCCCTCTCGACGTCCACTCAGCTCCTGGAAGCAGTCAATCTCCGCCTGCGGGCCCGGGCCGGCGCCCTGGGTGGACAAGGCGACGCTCCATTCGCTGGGCATTCCAGGTAGGTGCAAACCTGTGTGTGATGGCATTTGAGACAGAGTGGGCAAACGGAAGTTTGAGAGCCTCTGTTTGCTGAAAAAGATGCGGCTGTTTCCAGTCCTGTGTGTGTGTGTGTGTGTGATCGATCAGCGTCAAAGTCGGTGGTGGGAAGAGCTGCAGACTGTTCTCGGTGCATTGTCTGCTTGTTTGCATACCCATTTGCTTTGTTTTTTTGCTGTTGGCATTCCTCGTTAGCTTTCTCAGCCAGTTCTCTCTCTTCCCTACGAATCAGATTGGGCAAATCAAATTACGCCAGCAGAAGACAGTTCAGTTGTTGTTGTTGGTAGTGGAGGAGCATCAGCAGCAGCAGCTCAGATCCTCTATCTCTCCTTCTTGCACAGATACAGGAGCGAGCCAATTATTTCATTAAGTTATCAATCTACGTATTAGTCAGGATTTTGTCTTGCTTTTCTCTTGATTTTTTACAAAATTTGTGCCTGTTTTTTCGTTTATGTCTGCGTTTGCCCTCATCCATCGTTCATTGAGAAAATGTTTTTTTTGCAGCCAGTTCTAGAGTCAAAGACAATGATTGCTTTCCTTTTCTCATTTCCCGACGACTGTCGCCGACATTGGGCGCGTGAAATGAATTAGCTTCCTCATCATCATCTTCTTCTTCTTTTACGTTAAAAAGATGCAAACAGAGATCAGACGAGGAGATACACCTTCTTCTTCTCTTCTCTTCCAGCGGCAATCACCCCCGTCGATTCTGCCTGCTGCCGTCTACTACGAAACGAGCCAGGGAGATAATGAATGTCAGCCTTGATTGTCACTGACAACTGTTACTACAAGAGGGAGTACTATTGGTCCTACTACTACTGGTGCAATGGCCAGCAGCAGCAGCTCTGATGAATGGCCACTTTTTGCACTGCTTTTGCTGCATCAAACTTTTTGTTTTCTTGGCCACTGCTGCTGTTGCTGCTGCTGCTCCCTCTGCCCAGTCTGAACCCCTCTGACTTTTACCAATCGACCACTACTTTTGCCATTGTACTTTTTTTGGTCTGTTCTCTGCGCTGAACTGCAGTGGCACTTCTCCGCCAACTGTTGCCGCGAGCTGGCAACAGATTTGAGCCGTCCTCGTCGTCTGTGCATTGTGTATGCTAACGCTGACGCTGACTGACTGCGACTTTCACTGCTCTGTTCTGTTCTGCTCTGTCCCGAGCGATCAACACTTGTTGCTGCTGCAACAATTGAACGATTGCATAGTATTCGTCCGTCCAGTCCACCCTGCTGAAGATTAATTGTCTTTCTTCATTTAAAACTCATTTTTCATCTTCTGTCATCTGCTAGCAATTCTTCTTCGTCTTCTACCAGAGTGGTGGTGGTGGTGGTACTACCTTTCTACCTCCATTTTTTCCTCTCCATTTGGACGATTATATCGATCACCAGCTCCTCTCCCTCTCTTCATATTATTTGGGATTCATCTTCATCGCTCATCGCCTTTGTTTGCGATTTTCTATTATTTTCTTGGCCTCTTCTCTTCTTCCCCCTCTCTCTCTTTCCTTTCCTCTCCTCCTTCGTCTTCTTTTAATTCCCTTTTATACTTCTTTTGCTGCTTCGCCGTTCCGCTTAGCCGTTTTGCTCTTGCGCTCTTCCTCGCAAATGAAAAGCATTTCGCTGATCTGCCTGCAACTTTTTTTTGTGTGTATGTGTGGGTCCGTTGTTCTTCAGTGACCTTTTTGCTGCAATACTCTTATTTCTCTTTTCTGCTGATGATGGTTGGGAGAGCGTTTTTCGGAGCTCTTGTTGCCCTCGCTGACAAATCGGCTTTAGAGTGTGTGTGTGAAGTAAGTAGGGGAGGAAATCTCTCTCTTTCTTCGTTAGAAATCGTCTGCTGTTTTATTTTATATTAGTACATTATTACATTATTTTGCTACCACTGCAGCACACAAGATCAAGGTTGGCCGGCGGTGGTGAGTGAGTGAGTGAGAGGACCACACTGCATAAGACTCTCGACTCTGCTCTGCACTCTCCTCTCAGTGGCTCTTAATTGACCGGCCTGACATTGGAGTGTGTGTAATTGCGCGCGCACTCAATGAGAATGCCACAGCGTGAATATATGAACTGAATGAGCGACAAGGCAGATGACAACTGTCGAGAGAGAGAGAGGGAAAGCAAATGAAAAGCAAAAAACTAATGGACTTTTTGCTCTTGTTCCTATTTTACCCCCAATTTTTTCTTTTCTAGATGAACTGATCAACAATGCAGTGCAAATTGACTACACCAACTACGTCAAACGGTAAGTGCAGGCAAAAAAACTATTCAAGTCATCCTTACCAAACCCCTAACCTCCTCATTTTAACCTCCTCTAGGTACGGCAACGCGGCGGAGTGCGGCAACGCCCTCTGCGGCGAGCTGAACTACCGCGAGCACTTTCACTGCAACGCCGCCTCCTGCAACTCGCGCGTCTTCATGAAGAAGGAGGAGATGATCCGCCACTTCAAGTGGCACAAGAAGCGCGACGAGTCGCTGACGCACGGCTTCCTCCGCTGCAGCCCGGCGGACAACTGCGTGGAGCGCTTCCGCGCCTGTCCGCACCACCGCAAGCAGACGCACTACCACTGCCTGAAGCGGGGCTGTGATAAGGTGTACATCAGCACCAGTGACGTGCAGATGCACGCCAACTACCACCGCAAGGACACGGCCATCATCCAGGAGGGCTTCCAGCGCTTTCGCGCCACGGAGAACTGCCTCCTGGAGACCTGTGCCTTCTTCGGCCAGAAGACGACGCACTTTCACTGTCGACGGGACAACTGCAATCACACCTTCAAGAATAAGGCTGATATGGGTAAGTGCGATGGTGAGGGGTGTTATGCTGAGAATGTTTAGGATTGGGAGGCATTTTCAGGAGAGGGGTAGGTTTGTTTCAGTTGTTGCTTTGGATGTTGATCGAGCTAAGCACACAAAGCACAGCAGCAGCAGCATTTTTGTCTTGGGTAATCACAGCGTCCGTAGTAGTGGTCGTGGTAGTGCACTTTTTGCTTGCTCATATTTTTAAGCGGCAGGTAATAATCAAATTAAATTGGCTCACTCACTTGAAATGATTTCTTTCTCTTGCTCTTTCTCTCTGTCTTTCTGACAAGACACTGGGCACACTGAGAGAGGAGGGGGCAGCTTTCTGTTCTGTTCTTTATTTTTCCATTCTCCCCCATTCTTTGATTGATCGAAGTGCAATCAGCAGCAGCAGCAGCGTGCTTGCCAAATGAGGAGCCCTCTTCTCAATTGAGGCTGCTCAAAAATGCGAGTGAATGCGCGCACTAAATTGAATCACTTGAAAGGAATGAAGAAAAGTTAAGATGGGCACAAAGTTTTGTTTTACATTTTTGAGAGTTTTTCAAGCCAACATCTCTCCAGCATCAGCTGCTGATGAGGAGAGCGGTGGCAACACTTCGGTGTTCACGATCGAGCTTTGATCAGTCCTTGACCCCTCAGCACAGCACAGCAAAGCAAAATTGCTCGCTTTTATCATCAACTTTCTCTTTTGTTGTTGTTTCTAATGAAAATTTTGTCCCCGCCCACAGAGAAGCACAAGTCGTACCACGTGCGCGACGAGACGCTGGCCCGGGACGGCTTCAAGAAGTTCATGAAGCAGGAGCCGTGCAGCTTCGAGGACTGCCGCTCCTCGCGGGTGTGCAATCACATTCACTGCATCAGGCCGGGCTGTGCCCACGTGCTGCACTCCACCGGACAGCTCTATGCGCACCGGCGGAAGCACGAGCGACGGGAGCACGAGCTCGCCTACCGCAAGTACCGACTGGCGCAGGTGGTGCACGGCAGGGGCGGCGGCAGCGGAAGTACTCAGGATCTAGTTCATGAGGTAACGGGTAACGGGTTGTTGAGGTGTTCTAGGGTTTTGTACTCAAATTGTTATTTTCATTTCACCAGTCCTTTGACCACCTGCCCGACGACGACTCGACGCTGGACACGCTGGCCGCCCAGCTGCCGCTGGCTCAGGTGGCCGCCATTCCCATTGAGGACATTCTGGGGGAGATTGAGGAGTCGCGCTACCTCAAGCACATTCAAAGGTAAGTGTGTCTGTTTGTTTGTTTGTGTTTGTTTGTCAGTTTTTAAGAAGTTGCCCTTTCTGAGCACTCTTTTTTACGATGCAAAAGCTCAGAAAACCCCGGTTTAAGGAGAAAGTGAGTGAGAGAGAGAGAGAGAGAGAGAGAGAGAGAGAGAGAAACATTGTTAGCAACTTTTATGCGCTAATGATGACAGCAGCGGCATCAACAGCAGCCGTTCGTGCCTAGCGGCGATTACGAAGGTTTTTTGCTGTTGCTTGTTTTCTTGCTTTCGACGAGTGATTAGCGGCGCTAATTAATTGCAACAGCAGCACAGCACTAGCTTAATTTTTCAAATAGTGGTTAGAAGTGAGAGAGAGAGAAAGATGTTTATTTTCCCCATTCTCCCTTCTCGTGTTTCAGGGTGTTTTTGCGGCAAATTTTTTAGTCGGAATAAAGAAGAGGGCAGTTGAGTATCGGACACGGTAGGGGGATAATCGGTCGAGAGCCCGGCGAAGGAGCATGATGTCATTACACCCACCAATTGTTGGGCAGACGGGTAGTGTAGTGTGTTATTTTGCGCAAGAAATGTGCTGTGTTATCGCTATTAGCGTGTGCTGGGGGTGACTGCTGAGTGCAAACTGACCGAGAAGAATGGCCAGAGTGGAGATGGGAGAGTGAGTGAGCGAGTGAGCAAGTGAGTGGCCGGCAACAATAGCCGAATGTGCAACAAGTGATTGGTATTAGCGCCTTCCTTCACTCTGTATCTCTCTGTGTGTGATTGTGGCAGAGAAGATGTGAAGGAGACCCCCTCTTCTTTCCTTCACAGCCAAATCAGCCCCTCTCAATTGGGCAATTGTTGTTGCCGACCCCCTCCTTTTCTCCCTCGTTTTGTCTTTACCTTCAATTTTTTTAAGGACGAAAAACTGCGGTTGTTGATGCTGCTGTCGCTGCCGCCCCCGGTGCTTTGTTTTTGCTGGCAATTTGCTTCACTCAAATTGATGAGCACGAAGAGAGTGCTGGGGGAGAGAGAAAGAAAGAACATCTTTTTCTTTCTGTTTGCTTCGAGCAGCAGCGGCAGCAGCATTTCGATTCCTCAAGTGACGATGATATTTTATAATTACATGCTTGCAGGCGATGGATGGGATGCTGGTGGTGGTGGTACTGCTGCAGTCAGTGTGTGTGTGATAGATGTGAGTGTCCGAATGTGAATGTGAATGTGAATGTTATCATTAGGAGTGTTTTTCTTTCTCTTTTCCTTTTTTCTGCCTCCTCAAGTTCAATCCTCGCGCTCTCCTGCAAATCGTCCCGAAAGGCAAATTCATATCTGAAGACTGCCTGACTGGAGAAAAACTGTTGCTCTCTGTCTCTGTTTTTCTCCCCGTTTCTGTCTCTGTTTTTTTTCATTTTCATTCTAATTCGCACTAATTCGCTGGAGTTGAGAGGCAGAAAAAAGGGACTGTTGCTGCGCCTTTTAAAGCTCTTCTCTTCTCTGTTCTAAGCTTCCCACCACCACCACTAAAATGGACGCATCATTTAAATTAACTACGCAATGATTACACAATTACAGTCAACAAATGATAGCAGTAATGAGTGGCAGCGGCGGCGGTGAGGAGGAGGATGGTAGGGCTGCTGCAATTGAATAATGTATGTGCGCAGAGGAGACAAAAATGATCCATTTTCGTGTGTTTGTCTGTCGGTCTGTCTGTACTACCTTCTTCTTCTTCTTCTCCTTCACCTGTTGCACGTCTGCTGCCAATTATTTGCTGATGCTGCCGCTGCTGCACACACAGTCCCAGTCACATATTATGCAAATGATTTCCAATCATTTTCTGGCTGCTTTTCAGCCTTCTTTTCCTTCGTGTTTTCTCTCTTTCTCTCTCTCATCTAATTATAGTATGATATACGCCAGTGAGAGATGCACTCAGATGATAATCTTAAGCGGCGGCGGCGGCGGCGGTGAGTGCATCATCGTCTAAATCCCCGCCAATGCTGTCCGTGTGTGTGTATTAATTTAATCTGCAGTAGTTTTTGTGCCCAGTCAGTGATGATGCTACTCTCTTCTCACTCACTCACTCCCCGCAAAGACAACAATTTTGTTCTTTTTACTTCTTTGCCTCCTTTTTAAAATTGCAAATTTTTAAGCGGTGGCGGCAGCTGAATGTTGATTTATGCGAATCGAGCTCGCGCTCCAGTGTGCGGACAGAGAGAACATCCTCTTTCTTCCTTCCTTCTTCTCTCGCCGATTCTCGCCGATTAAATTGCTGCTCGGTGCAGTCAGGCAGTGAGTGAGAGAGTGAGAGATCGGTATCGCCAGGCTGAAAACTGCAGGCGAAAAAACGCTACGATTGTAGCCTTTTTAAAGTTGGCACTGCTCGCCAGCCTGGTGCCAGCAGTGCCTGAAAATAATAGCCCTCAATCAGCAGCTAATCACATATCATTTTGCACGATTTTGATTCACTTTTGGAGTGGATGCTGCCGCTGCTGCTGATGTCTGAGCACAGGTAGACAGAGAGTTCACCTTTTCAATTCCCCCCCCCTCTCCTTCCTTCTGACGCCACAATTGTAATAATAATCATAATAATATTAGACAGACAGACTGATTTGTCTATTGACAGATGAGATGGTGGCAGGAGAAGGAGGGGAAAGGGTGGGGGGGCAAAGATGAGCATCAGTCGAAGCATTAGCGGCAGTGGCTGGCAAATGGCAAATGGCACCGAGAAAACACCATTCGGTAATTTGATTTGCATCCTATTACTCAGGCAGGCTGCTGCCGCTGGTGCACACACTCCTTTTTATCCTTCTCCTCTTTCGTGTGTCCATTATCGTCGGTCTGACTGCTGCTGCTGCCTCCGTCGCCGCATCACCCGAACGAATTGCCGTGTTTTGTTGTTTTTTCTGTTTAACTTTACATTTTTCCTGTTTTTCTCCCTCTCCCTCTCTCGCTCGCTGTCTTTGATGTGTTTTGGCGCCCACCATTACTGCCAACCTTTTTTCCCTCTCCCTCTCTTCATTGGCCGTTATTACTACTTTTTTGGTTTTTCTATTCCCCCTTTCCCTCTCTCCGCTTATAGGCACAGCTGCGGCAGCCATCAGTGTCACTTTGAGCTGAGCACCAACTCGCTGGACGAGCACTACTGCTGCGCCGCCTGCAGCCTCTGCTGGCTCGAGGTACAGCACGCCGTGGAGCATGCAAAGTAAGTGAAATGATGATGGTGTGGTGGTGTGATTTCCAGTAAAGGGTTTTCATACTAATACCTTCCTTTTTTCCTTTTTCTTTTGGCAGAAAGCACGTCCTGCAGGAGGAGACGACCCGGCTGCTGCTGGAGGAGACCGCCGACGTGAACGTCTGCCCGGCGGAGTGTCCGCTCAACTCGCCCAAGATGCGCCACCTGCACTGTCGAATGGTAAGGGGAGGGGAGGGGGGGGGTGATCATTTTCAAACCAAAGTTTTTTCAACTCAATTTCCACCCTCTCAGTTTGGGTGCACCTTTGCGCTGCCGCTGGCAGATCGGTCGCTGCGCAAGTTTGAGCACTACAAGTTCCACGAGGAGCAGCAGCGGATTTTCGTTGCCTCACAGGAGGCGGCCTGTCAGCGCAACTCGGCCGCCGCCGCCTCCTCCTCTTCGCTCAACTACCATCCCCACCTCCATCAGCACCGCTCTTCACCGTTAGCAGGTTTCACTAATCACCACCACCACCATCAGCAGCAGCAACGTCCTCTGCTCGAAAACTCAGGCTCCGGAAGTTCGTCGGGCAACATGGAGCACCTGGTGAAGATGAAGGCGGCTGCTGCGGCGGCGGTGGCCGCTGCCGCTTCCGCTTCCTTTTCTCCGACTTCTTCAGCGGCCGCCGCTTCAAGACAGAGTGGCCATTCAAAGTCCACTTTGGAAGGAAAGTCGTCTTTGGCGAGTGGTGGCAAACCACCTCGGTCGCCGCCGACGCTGCAGGTCTTTCCCACAGGGACGACGCTGACCTCGGTGGACGGGCTGCCGGTGCTGAAGCGGAAGCGAGGCCGCCCGCCCAAGAATCGAGTGAGTGAGGTACAGTATTTATTATTTGTTTTGTTTTGAATATCCGACTGAACTTGCGTTCTCCCTTCTTTTTACTCAGCTACTCTCAAACATGAACTCCTCCAGATCATCTAACTCTATGAAGAACAACCACACATCAGTCAACAACAGCCCCTCCTCCTCTCCAGAAATCCCTTTGCAGCGGCGCTGTCCGGCCAGAATCGGCTGTCCAGCTTTGACCTGGCGGCGGCCTTCAACCTGCCACTGAAGCACGCCAATGCCATCTCGCACTGCACTCCAACTCCACGTCGAGCACTGGAAGAGGCCACAGTGGCCACGGCGGCGGCGAGGACGACCTCTCGAAGACCATACCGATTCCGCTGATCATGCCGTACCTGCGCTCGAGCATCCACCACGGCTTCTACGTCTTTGACGAGGAGACGCCCTGCCCCGACCTGAGCTGCGTCTTCTTCGGCGGCCGCCATTACCACTGCTCGAAGCCGCGCTGCTACTACACCGTCAACCGGGAGGAGGTGCTGCTGCTGCACAGTCGCGACTTTCACGAGAACATCGACATCATGGAGGGCTTTGTGTACTTTGACGAGCACATCGACTGCAAGCTGCCCAGCTGTCCGTCGAATCGGGCGGCGAAGCACTTTCACTGCACGCGCGTCGGCTGCGGCTTCTCCTTTGTCCACTACTCGCTCATGTGCGCCCACGAGGACCAGCACCGGCTGGAGGCGGAGGCGGCGGCGGCGGCCGCTGCGGCTGCTGCCTCTTCTTCGAGGTTCAAGAGGAGAAAGTACAACTCGGACGATGATGATGATGAGGAAGAGAGGAGGGGGAGAGGATGATCAAGAGGATGCTGACGAGGATGATGATGGTGACAGACAGTTTTTACTCAACAATGTCGGCAATCATCGTGGTCAGCAGGGCAGTGATCAGCAGCAGCGGCTGTCTGAGGTAAGATCAGGTAGAACTATGAAGAAAAATATAATGATTAACACTGTTTCTTTTTTGGGTCAGGATTTTTACGCGATGCTCAAGTCTGGTGGTGGTGGTGGTGGTAGTGGTGCCAATAGTCGTGGTAGGCAGATGAATGAACAGCAGCTCTCAAGTGAGGAGCAACAGCAGCAGCAGCAACAACTGATGATGATGATGGCGGCCACTGGCGGCGGAGGAGGAGGAGGTGATCACCCTCTTATCAAGGGAAACAATCACCACCAGCACGATCAGCAGCAGCAGCAGCAGATGTCGGTGATGCACTCCATTCAGAGCTACTTTCAGGAGCAGGCGAAGATGAACGCCCTGAACGCCTGTCTGGCCGGTCTCAACAGCCACCAGGGCGGTGGTCAGGTGACGGGAACGACGCCCACCGCAAACAGCAACAGCAACAGCAGTAGCACTCTCCAGCATCAGCTGTACAATGAGCTGAACCCGTGCAATAGTCCCTTCTGCAAGCTGAAGCGAAAGAGCCACTTTCACTGCAACACCTGCAATCAGGTAAGAGAGGTGTTTGGAAAACTTTGGCTCAGTGTTTTAACCCTTTTTCATTGTTTTCAGGCGTTCTCCAGTTTTGAGCGGCTAGTGCCGCACACTATGAAGCGTCACGGTCTGCCGCCGCCGGTTCCGGTCTACGGAGGTGAGGGAACAACTGCCTCCCGGCAACTGTCCACGAACAACAATAGTAGTGCTGAGGATCATCACAACATGGGAGCAACTGGTAAACAACAACTGCTTCTGTCCTCGGGTGATCAGCCCATGTTTGAGCATTCTCTGGCGGAGGGCAGTGAAGAAGATGGAGGCGCCGGCGCCTCTGCTGAAGAGCAGCAGCAGCACAGTCTGCTGGTGGCCAGTCTGCAGAGTCATTTGCGGCCAATCCCAACCTGGCGGGCCACTTTCTTCAGATTCTCATGAGCAATCTCATGAGCTCGGGTGCTGTGGGTGGTGGTGGTGTGCTGGTCAACAGCAGCAGCAGCAGCAGTTGATGGGAGGTGGTGGAAGCAGTGGCAGCTCCAGTGGCCTGCCCTCCACTTCGGCCTCGCCCACGCTGGGACTTCAGACAATGGGAGCGCTGCCCACCAACAGTGGTCTGAGTGCCTCGGCGGCTTATCAGCAGCTGGCACCGACGTCGCCGCTGTACTCGGTAAGAGTACCGCTATTTTATTTTCATGTGTGTTGGTTAATAACTAATTTAAATTGTCTGTACAGAATACGCCTGAAAGCCTCACCGCCTTTCCTGGACGCCGAGACGGCTCCTTATCAAGTGACGACGGGGCGGCGGCAATGTGAGTAATGCCTCTGCTATTGTCGCCGACAGCAGTCTCTTTCAGAAGATCAGCCAGTTGACGGGTCAGACACAGCAGAAGCAGAAGTCGAAATCGACAAAACTTCATCAGTCCTCTTCAGGCAGCGGCAGCAGCAGCAGCATCAAGTCGGCCACCACTGGCGATGAGGAGTGCAGCAGCAGTGCCAGCAGCACTAGCAATGGCGGCGGCGATGGGGGACAGCACCTACTTCACAACAACAGCAACAACAACAATCAACTGAAGAAGAGCTCAAATCTGAACACTCCTACCATACGACCACCACCACCAGTGGAAACTCATTCAGCGAGGAGCCATCACCGAAGGGGTCAGTGTGACTGTTTTTTAACATAATTGTGACAGCTAAATAATCGTTTGACTCGCCAATTTATAATGCCAGATATCTGCGCTTTCGCTTCAACGAGGACTGCGGCTTTGCCGCCTGCGTCTACCGCGAGCACCAGACGCACTTTCACTGCACTCGCAAGGACTGCGGCTACTACACCTTCTGCGACCGATCTCGCTTTGTCCAGCACACCGGTAAGGCAAACTGTGTTCAGCAATGTACCGTATGATTTTCTTATTCTTGACATCTCCATCTTCCAGCTCGCCACGACCGCCTTGACTCGCTGATGGGCGGCGACTTTCAGCAGTTTCGCAGCTCGGTGCACTGCGGCATCAGCGACTGTCCCTTTGCTGCCGCTGCCGCCTGCTTCAACTTCAACTCCAGCAGTTACCATCAGCGGAGGAGGACTTAATTCTTCAGCATCGGCATCGGCCGGCAAGACGACCCACTACCACTGTCTGAAGTGCGCCTACGTCTGCGCCGACACGAACAAGGTGGTCGCCCACCGGCGGCAGCACGACAAACTCAACTCCATCACCTCGGCGGGATTTGAGAAGTACGCCCCCGGACAGGACTGCTGCTCGAAGAAGATGAGGGGGAGGAGGGCCAGTGGAGAAGAAGGAGAAGAAGAAGGAAGAGGAGGAGGAGGACAGGAGGATGGAATGGAGGTGGACGAGGAAGGAGGAGAAGGAGGTAGTGCTCTGAGCACTTGCAACTACCGACTCAAGCAGACGCACTACCACTGCACCACCTGTGCCTATGCAGTGCTCGGCCTCACCGGCATGGCCGCCCACAAGCTCAAGCATCAGCAGCAGCAGCAACAGCAGCAGCAGCGCAGCAGACATTCTCAGAGTGAGAACAGTGTCGTGGACATATCTCTCCTGCATCATTCCCTTTCCCCATTCACAGTGCCCTGTTTCTGTTTCTTGCAGTTGCTCCATTGCTCCCACCCACAACTTTCCCCACTACAGTATAGTTCTATTCTATCTCCACACTCAAACTTGGCAACTACGCAATCTCTTTTATCTGTTGTGAAATGAAGATAACTCTTTACATTTAGATACTTACAAATATGAAAATAAAAATTTGAATCTCGGATATCTCACTCTATTTCTTTTTCTTTTTCTAACTCCGCGTTTCACAGTTGGGTTAAATTACCATATTTTGGTGCAAGACCGTCTGGTTTTTTCCAGCTTCATCCGACACACACTATCTTTAGCTTTCATTTAAAGCAATTTTTAGCTCTCTACGATGTTTTGGGCCTAAGAAACGCTTATTTTAAAAATGTACTAAATTAATCATTAAAAGCGAGTAGTTTCCGGTGTTGGCCGCTAGGAACGCCACCATCGTCGCCATCTTGTAAGTGGCGTAAAAAAATCGCCCGTGAATTTTATTTTTCTCGTGTTCAGAAAACCAGGAAAATAAACTTTGTAGAAACCCTGCTGCCATCTAGTGTCTGTCGGATGAACACGGAAAACAAACTTGGCAGACCTGCACCAAAGTACGGTTAAGTACGGTTAACCCAAATTCAAAATTCAAACAACCCACGGTCAGTGATCAAGATCTCGTTTATTTGGATTCTCCACTCAAGCAGAATCTCTATAGCCTGCTTTGCCTTTGCTTATGTTTGCCTTTGCCTTTACAGCTGCAACTGCCGCCTCCGCATCCTTTCTTGTTGCATCCGTTCCCGGCGCGCTCTTTTTTCCGTCTCTCTCATTCTATTGTCTTCCTATCCTTCGGCTCACTCATCCTTTGAACTATACAGCTACAGCTGCTGCTGCTGCTGCTGCTACCGCTACCGCTAATGCTGCTACTGCTGCTGCTCATCCCAGGCCGCATTATCGGCGATCGGCAATGCCAACAAATAAGAAAAAAGAAAAAGAATGACCTCCTTTTCGGGTCATCACCCTCCTCAGCAGCGGCAGCTGTCCAGTGCCACCCTCCACTACCTCCTCTCGCTCACCGACCTCCTCGTGGTGGAGCTGGTCGCCAGCTTTCGCTTCTTCTGCAAACAACAACAACAACAACAACAAAGGCGACAGCAGATGGAAAAGAAGCAAAATACTGTGGTTGTGATCGGCAAGGAAGACGAAGAAGAAGGCCAACCAGGCCTGCTCAAGGAGGTCCACACGGTGGTGGTCCGTCGGCTCAAGCGGCGACTGTGGCTCGAACTGCAGGAGGTGTTCGAAAAGAGGCGGACTTATTCGCTGTTTTCCGCTTTGGATCTTGATGAAAACAGAATTTCAGTCAGTGATCTCAGCTATTCACCAAAGACTGCTGCTGCTGCTGAAAAACTGTCGTCCCGAAATGGTGGCCCAGTTCTTGATGAGCAAAGTCTATCCCAAGGTCCGAACAAGGTGAAACAGCCGCTTCTCAGCCGACTTAGCTTTCGTCGGAAGATGAACAAAGGTAAGTGGCCATTTCTTTGTTTACAATTTCATCATCATCAGCCAGTCAGTCAGTCAGTCGAACACCCAAAACTTGCACTCGGCCAAAACTGAGAAGATCACTCTTTTTTTGTCGGATGATCATCCGAACTGTGCTGCTGTTGTTGCTGCTGCTGCTGGCCGTGGCCACAATCACAATGACGACAATGCAGCCCTTCTCTCTCTCTCTTTCCCTGCTGAATCCGGGAAGTGACGATAGTGGTGTTGTCCTGGTGGCGGTGGCCGTGGTGGCGGTGGAGATATCTTCAACGTCGATCACCTCACAGTAGCTCTTGATTTCGCCTAATGTGTTCTGTCCCCGCAGCAGGAAAACGGCTGCTCTTCACCAAACAGCGGCAGCACTCGGACGAGGTGGAACTCTCCAGCAGTATGATCGTCCACAGTCGAGGTGGTAGCATTGCCAGTGCCGGTGGTGGTGGTGATCAACAGCAGCAGCAGCAGCAGCAGACCACGTCCTTTAGTGGGCGACCTTCGAGTCCGACATCGATTTCGAACAGCAACGAAAACATTCGGCCAGCAAAGGAGCAGTCAACCGCAATGTCCTCCTCGTCACCCTCCTCAAACTTTCTGCGCAATCCTCTGAAAGATGCGAAGAGCACCGGGGCATCGTCTCCTCCTCCAATCGACGGTCCTTCTTCGAGACGCCTTTGGCACCCTCTCCAAGGCAGCACTCCTCCTCCTCATCATCGTCTGCTCTTCGAGGTGGTGATGAGTCGCCGCTTTCAGACCGGGAGGTGGTCAAGGAGGGCCCGGTCAGCTTCATCACCAGCGAGTGCAGCACCTTCGACAGTTCGGAGCAGCGCTGGGAGCGCTGCCGCCTGGTGCTGGTCCGCTCCGCCACCGATCCCACCGCCTCGGCCATCGAGGTCTACGCTTCCGGCTCTTCGTCCTCTTCGAGGCCTCGTCTGGGCCTGTTCTGTGTGCTGATCACCGAGGCGAGGGCGACCTCGCCGCTGGAGGTGCCCGACCGGGAGAACACCTTTGTGCTGAAGGTAAGTGCTGAGGTGGTTTTGTTTTGATGTTTTGATGATGATTAATTTTTTTATGATCCCCGAAGTCTACCTCAAGTTTGTTGGAGTACCTGATCGAGGCGAAGAGTCGCGAGGAGATGCTCGACTGGCTGCGCTCCATTCGCCACTGCATCGCCTCCAGCGGTGGCCATCTTCAGCACTGGTAAGTGCCCCTTTTGTTTGGGAGACAGTTTCTAAATGGCATTTTCTTTTAAACCTTTTGTGTACATTTCAGTAGTTCAGAGGACGAAGACGAGGATGAGAATGAGGAACAACAAAACAACAGCTGCTCCTCCACGCCCACCTACGAGAACGCTCAGACGATTTTGAAGCACCAGGGTGGTGGCCACCACCAAGAGTCGTCGCCGCTTCTGGCCAGCCTGGCCACCTATCCCTGGTTCCACGGGACGCTGGGGCGGTCCGAGGCGGCGCGGCTGGTGCTGCAGGGCGGCGCCGCCTGGAACGGCGTCTTTCTCCTCCGCCAGTCGGAGACGAGGTTCGGCGAGTTTGTGCTCACCTTCAACTACGCCGGCCGGGCGAAGCACCTGCGCTGAGCATCCTCGGCGAGAAGAACGGCGGATCCAGTGGTCATGTGGGCCAGTGCCGCGTCGAGCACCTCTGGTTCACCTCCATCTTCGACCTGCTGGAGCACTTTCGCGTGCACTCCATTCCGCTGGAGTTTAACCAGGCGGCGGCGGCCACTTCTGCCGCTTCGAGTTCTATTTCTCCTCGAGCTCATCATCATCATCACCACCATCATCACAGCAAACACAGTCAACAACAGCAACAGCCGCCGCCGCAGACTGAGGTCATCCTCACAGAGTACGTGATCGTCCGAAAGCCTTCAAAAGATGATCTCCAGGAGGAAGAGTACATTCTGGAGGATGAGGATGACGCTACCATCACCACCACCATCTCTACCACTAACTCCACCAACTCCACCACCATAACTGAGGATGATAAGGAGCAGGAGGAGGCGGGGAAGGTAGCTGCACAGATCTACGGCGGCTCAGTTCGCCTGACCGTAGAGCAGGTAAAGGCGGCCATCTTAGCAGCGCAAAACTGCTCCAAGCTTAGCGCCATTCAGTCAGCAAAATCAGCGGAAGAAGGTCGTGCCAGTGCTCGACGTCCACAACTAAATCAACAGCAGCAGCAGCAGCCGCAAACCGAGCACAGTGCTGTGAAGAGCTCACTTCGAGAAGATGAGGAAGAGGTGGAGGAGGAGGAGCCCTCCTACACTGGTACTCTGATCGAGGAGAGTGAGTACCAGGTGATGATTTAGAATGACTGCTGCTGCTGCTGCTGCACAGTGCTTCGTGCTTTAGAGCTTCTATTTTCAGCTGTTGTTGTTGTTATTGAATAAGAAAGAAAGACGGAAAAAATGAATAACTTTAAAATGGGGGGTGTGAAGATCTACATAACAGGCGCGCAGAGTGAATGGCGCAGATGATAAGATGATGAAGTAAACAAGATAGAAAGACAGAGAGGAGAGAGGAGAGAGAACTGTTTGGGTACACAAAACAAACCGAGGAGGAGGAGGTAGGTGTATTGCTATTTGGAATGACCACCACCTCCGCTTTGGAGCATCTCCAGGCCATTCTCGCCCGCGCCCTCGCCCTCCTCTTCGCCGTCCTCCTCGCCGTCCTCGCCGTGGGTGTGAAAGCGGCCACCTTCGCCGCGGACGCGGTTCATGGCGTGCCGGTGCCGTGACTCGTGCAGGTACTTCTGCCGCGTCTTCGGAATGCGGCCCATCTGCTCCAGCTTGGCGCGGGCAATGCGCCGCTTGATGATGCGGTGGTACTGCTTGGCGTTCACGTACAGCGGCTCCTCCTCGTTTTGCTGTTGCTGCTGCTGCTGTGGCTGAAACTGCTGCTGATGTTGTCCCATAGGGAGAGGAAGTTGCTGCTGAATGATCTGCTGATGCTGTCCCATAGATAGAGCAATCGGCTGATGCTGCTGCTGAATGATCTGATTAGGCGCGGACTGTATTACCAACTGCTGGGGCTGCTGCTGCTGCTGCTGAATGATCTGGTGTGAGGAGGACTGTATGACCAGCTGCTGAGGCTGAAGCTGCTGCTGCTGCTGAAGCTGTGGGTGGACCTGGCCTGCCTGAAGGGCAAAGCTCTCCAGAGTTCCGTTAGCACTGAGGATGGTCGCCGTGGGGAACTGTCGAGGTGGCTCTTGCTGCTGCTGCGGCTGCTGCTGGGCCACCGCCTGAAGTGTGCCGTTGGGACCCGGTACCAGGATGTAGTAGCCGCCGCCGCCGCCCCCTCCGCCGCCGGTGGCGATCTCCTTGTTGAAGGAGGTAAGGTAGGTCTGGATGGACTCGGAGTCCGCCGCCTGAACTGCCATTCTTCCGATGTGGTGGTGGTGGCGGTGGTGGTTGTTGTTGTCGTCGTTCTTCTCGTCGCCGTCGATGTCGCTCTGGAGCCTCGGGAGGAGATCTGACGCCAGAGTGAGCAACCGAGCAAAGTCAGACTGAGCAAAGTGAGCCGAAGCAGAGCGAGAATAGAGCCTTTGTTTCCCACCTCGAAAGACGGGGGGGGCCTACTAGCGCCGTCTGTCGGACTGGTAAAAAATGAGTAGATCTTCAAAGCAATAAGCAGAGTATCAGAAATATTTGAAACGCGCTAATTGACAACAAATCTTGAATTCAGTTATCAACTGGAGTTTTCAAACTAAAACATAATCACATATAAAAAGAATTTCACAAATCATTTTTATTAGCAGATAAATAGATGATGATGATGATGATTTTGGCTGTAAAAATCTTGGCAATAACTTGAAGAAAAGTGCCTGGTCTTTAATTTGTACTCGTCGGCGATGTCGACCACCTAATCGACGAGAATGCATAGCATCTTGGCGTTGATATTCAGCTGACTATTCATGTAGAAAGGATCGGCCATGTGCTTGCGTTCTTAGAGCATGTATGGCAAAATAATGTTGGTGTAGTCAGCAAAACGTTCGTACTCGGTGTACTTCTGAGTGTAGCTGATCTCGGAATAGTTCAACACAGAGTCATCTTCAAAGGTAGAGTTCTCCTTCGCCGATTCCTTCACGTCCATAGAATCATCGACTTGGCTCGTAGTCGAAATGTTCTCCAAGTCAAATATCTCAGAGCTAGCACTTTTCTCAATGACAATGCCGCTTAGCTCCTTTTCCACAGCTTGCATGTTGACATCGAGCTTTCTTTCTTCATCTTCCATTTTGATTGAGAAGCTCCGTTCCTGCGAGCTGATGCCATCGTCTTGGAAAAATCTGAAAGTAGAGACGTTGTTGGAAATGTTGTTGTTGTTTCAGTTCAGTTTACCTCAGTACGTGGGTCTAGTCTAGCGACTTGAGTAGTCGCTTTGACCCTCTTTGCACTTTGGCGCCGTCATGAGAAGCTCTTGAGGAGGCGGGCATTCTTCCGATAGTGGAATTTGAATGGGGTCCTTGCTGGTGGAAGCTGGCGAAGGGCGAGGAAGGAGGAGGAGGTTTTGCGTGTCCGAGCAAGGCTCAATGGTGGTGGTCAGGCTGGCTGGAAGGTGGTGGGGCAGAATCCGGGTCTTCTCCACATTGCAGATCATCCTAACGGCCCCAGTAGTTTCGCCAGAACTTTGGGGTTCGGCTGAGGATAGTAATGGTGCAACTGCCGCTGGGCGATTTAGTGGCAGTTTTATTTGCGTGCACAGCAGTTTGACCCGTTCTGAAAGAGGGTGCTGAATGGTCATCGGCTTGCCAACGATCATTGCTTGACCAGGAGCTTGGCCAGAAGTGGGCGTGATGACGCGAATCGAACTGCTAACTGGGAGAGTTTGGTTTGACGGAACGATTATCATCTTCACGGCGGCAGCAGTCTCGGCAGTTGAAAGTGCCGTTAAAGGTCTTTTCTTGGCAGACATTGTTCAGATGCTTGAAGAAGATTTTTGTGAGAAATGGGTCAAGTGTCTAAAACAAAAAGTGCCAATATTAGTAATCAAAACCCAGAAAACCGAGTTGACACACAGATAAATACCAAATGAACTTGCTGTCAAGTCTTGTGCGGCAACGTGCTGGAAAGAAGTTGAAACAGTTCTCCATGGTGATTTTTTTCAAAGAAATCTAGTGCGACTAATCAACAGTGCTGATTCAACATGCCACTGACGCTGCAATTTTGCACAGGTCAGTGTTCCATTTATTTAGTAAAACACAACAGATGGCGCCAGTAATCCCCTCCGTCTTGGAGGTGAGGACAAAGGCTTAGCGAGAAGCAGAGAAGAGAAAGACTGAAAGTTCTCTGAGGGAACACAACAATAGAAGCTGAAGGCTGTTTTTAATAAAAGTAACCGACTCGACTGTCGCCATCTACCGGGGACCAGAGTGCGCTGCTGAAGCCCGGTGCTTTTTACATGTGATCATCGCCGGGATGACATCACCCCCTCTTATCAACAACAACAGCAAAAAAAGATGAGCTGTACGGCTTTCCGCCATTCAGCCGACGTTCAGGCCCTCCATCGTCTGCAGGGCGTCCTTCAGGTCTGTGTGAAGAAAAAGATGAAAAAACGACTTTAAAGTTCAGAAGATGAAAAAGATGAAGTGGACTTACTGTGAATCAAGTCGTCCAGCTTCTCCGGCGGAACGTAGAAGGAGGAAGAGGAGGATGAGGAGTTATCTTGGCCGAGCCTTTCCTGACCTTCACCAGTCGTCGTCGTCGTCTTCAGCTTCAGAATGACTGCCGGACAGTCGACGGTGAAGCCGCCAGAGTCCACCGAGCTGAACTTTGACCTGATCTCAAAGGAGCTGCTCTTCAGCGAGCCACCGGTTACTGTGGACAAGAATACGATTCGGTAAGTGAGAGTTCGCCACTTTTTTTGTCGCCACCACAAAGTAACTCACATCTTAGACTTTGTTCTCTGAGGGCCGCCTGCACTTTGCCCACATTGTCCGCGTAGACCTTGCAGAGGGCGGTGGAGTGTTCTGCAGGAAGTTTAGGGATGAGATGTTTTGAATTTAGAATTTAGGTCAGCAGAACTTAAAATCTTAAGAATCTCTTAAGTACCTCGAGGTAGACCGAGCTGTTGCAGTTCATTGGAGAGGACCTCGCCCTCAGTGTCGTACTTTGAGGCGCTGGCGATGATGAAGTGAAGCGCCGCCACTGCCGCCTTTGTCTCGTCTTCGCTTAGCCTCGCATCTGCCGTTAGCTTGCAGATTTTTGCGAACTGGTTGGTTGATAAAAAATTGTTAGTTAGAACGTAACAAGCCTAGCAGTTTTCGGTTAGTGCTTACATCAAGCTCCTTTCCGGTCAGCAGGTTGCCGATCACTTCGTTCAGGATCAGCTTGACCTTGATCGACGTCTGGAGAAGAGAGAAGAAAAGATGTTAGCTGTTTACAGTTAAAAACAAACCGTAAAAAGCACTTACCAACTTTGAGAGTAGATTAATCTGCGCCAGCAGCCAGTCCTGGCAGTCGTTGTCGCCGCAGAATTTGAATTTCTAAAATGAGAATATTTAGGGATGATTAGTCGATGATGGGCAGAATGTTGATGATAATAACAGCAGCACACTGACCATGATTGATCTGTTGATTTGTTGTTGTCTTGAGCTCTGTGTTCCAAAAGCGGTCCGCTTGATTTGCAGGAGGTGTATTTGTTTTGTTTTTCTCTTCAAAGTTGTCAAAGTGTGCGCCGACTAGTTCGCCAGCTAGTGACATCTGCTGCTGCCTGGAGAAGGTGTGAAAACATGATGATCAGTTCGAAATCGAAACCGATTCTTTAACTTTCTTATCAGGGATCTTTAAAACTCTGAGCATCCAGCCAATCAGACGCTTTACCGGACACACCCCACCTCCCACCCCTTCCGTCAGCAGTGCTGCCACCACCACCACCACCACCTGTTTTGTGCATGTCCTCTGTGAAGTTGCCCAAGTAGAACCCAAACACCGCTGTCCGAACTGTCAGTTCTGGTCTGTTTCTCCTCGCGAGCGGTCACCAAACATTTCTGCCTCCTGCAGAGGATTCTAAATCTCTTATCAAGAAGTTCTGCTGAAGAGATGGAGAGTGAACAGAAGGAAAATGACTTTGCCGTCGAGGATTACATCATCGCAGCCGCTGCCGGCTCGCAGTCGTTCAACTTTGAAGGCTCAGCTGATCGTCCGTTGATGGAGCTGCAGAATGTGCTCATTTCGAACACCCCTCTACAGTCGTCGTCGGCGTCGTCGGCGTCATCATCGTCCACTTCGACTTTTACCAGCATCATCAACTTGTCACCGTTCACCAATCTAAAGGCGTACATCTTCAAGTTCTCTAATCCAGCTGTAACATTGCTGCCGGCAAACCAGAGCAACGTTGGCCCCTTCAGTCTGCTGCCTGATGAGCTGCTGCTCAAGGTTCTAAAGATAGTGGATGTGAAGGACCTGGGCGCCGTCAGCCTGACCAACAGAAATCTCAACAAGTTCATCGTTGGTAACTTTTTGCTCAGCAAATCGGGCGTCAACTTTCTGATCCGCGCCAGCCAGTTTGACCCGTCGGCCAATCGAGATCGGCTTTTTGAGCTGTTCTCGTCAATCGGTGGGTAGACCACTGCTACTGCTGTAAACAAACGACAGTCTAACCGTTTCTATTTGGCAGGAAATTTTATCAAGCGGGCTACATTTCTCTATCAAACCACTGAACGTATCACCATTCTGCTCACGGTGATGGAGCACTCCTATGGAATGGTCAATCTCGCCACCTTTGAAGTCTACAGCGTCTCAAACGTGAAACTCATCTTCAAGTTTTACGGCCATATGATGAACCAACTGATCCTAGGCTGGACGCATTTTGAAAGCGACAAACTCTACAAGCAGCTGAAGGGTAATTTGATGTTGGACAATTACCAATTACTTTCATTTGTAAACTTTATTTCATAGAGTCATTCAAGATCGACGGCCTGGTGGTTCGCTTCCTGAAGAGCTCCCTGGGCTCGAAGCAGAAGCACGAGCTGCTGATTCGCTTCTTCTACCGAATGATCTGCAACAGCGCCGGAAGCGAGTGCTTCACGGAGAAGCTGCGCTGGATCAGCGACCAGCACAAGGCGCTCACCCTGGAGAAGGTGGCCCGCCTCTTCATCGTCATCTTTGGGCCGATCATCTCGGCGAGTGATGTTGACTTCTTGCAGCTGCATTCGCAGACGTCGCCGCCGCCGCTGCCCTTCATTCCCTGGTGGGACCTGACCGACTCGCACTTTGTTAAGTTTGGCTTTGAAGACCTCGGCCTGGTGCTGCAGGTGTACTACAGCCGGGCCAGCGAGGAGAGCTGCTGGAGCAAGAACTGTAAGAAGTGTTGTCTTTTGTGCTTATGTTCATCATATTAATGCCATTATTTGACAGTCGTCGTAGACCTGCTGGACCGCATCACCACCACGCCCTCACGGTGGACGTCACTGAACGTGGCCATGCTGCTCTATCACGGGGGCGAGAGGCTGGCGCAGAAGTTCATCACCAAGAAGCTCGCCGAGTCCTTTGACCACGCCGTCGAGTACCTGGGCTACCTGGTGGTGGTGACGTGCAAGCGCCAGGAGGGAGGCATCGGCAGAGGAGACGGAGATCCGGGGGACTTGAAGGCGGTCGTCGCGGTGCTGGAGGAGCTCGCCGACCACTACGGCCGCCCTCTCATCGAGGCCTTTGTGGAGTTCTTCAGCACACTGGAGCACCAGCTGGAGCACCTGGAGGAGGAGGACGAGGAGGAGGCGGAGAACACGGTCACCCTCGCCGACGTGAAGGTCACCGTGCTGCAGCTGATGCGAATGCAGATGCTGCGCGTACACAGCGTCAAGAAGTACCAGTGACGGGGATGATGCCCCCTTTTTCTTTCAATTACTTCTTTCGTTACATCACACACTGCTGTGTGTTATCATCTCCATTTTCTCTCAAGATTCTGTTCAAGTTTCTGTTTTCACCCCCCCCTTCTATTCCACTGTTTCATCGACCACGACTTGAAGACCACCACTGAAGACAAAGATCTCCATCACCACCACCACCACTGAGTTTCATCTCCACCCCCTCTTTTATTACCAATCACACATTATCTTATTTTCTTTAATTTCACTACCGTTTCATTTCTACACACAGATCTCATCTTCAGAATTGCTGGGGTCATAATAAAGACTGAAGAATGAAGACAGCTACTTTTTGTTCAACAGCCGTCCCTGTCCCTGCTGCTGAAGGCTGATGTTCCGCTCGTACAGCTGGTGGCGAGGCGGTCGACTGTGTCCGACGAGCAGCGAAGTGGACGACGAGGAGCTGAGGGAGGCGGTGGAGGAGCCGGTGGCGCCGTTGGCGCAGCCATTCGAGCCGATGAAGCTGCCGTTGACGGCGGTGCCGTAGTACGTCGGCTTGTAGTCGGCGGAGAGGAGGAAAGCCGGTTGGTAGCGACTGTAGAAGCGGACGTAGACGTACAAGCCGAGGAAGAGGGACACCAGGCCGAAGGTGAGCATGACGCCGGTGAAGGATAGAAGGAGGAAGGCGTCGCTGGGCACTGGAGGGGAGGTAAAAGATGTTGGGAGTGTTGTTCGAAATGGAAAGGAACTGGGTGAAGGGACTTACTGTCAAAGCAGGAGAGCTCATCGGTGGCACACTGCGCCACCGAGTCGCAGGCAAAGTGCCCGTGGATGCACTCGTTCAGGCCGCAGCCGACGTAGTTCTCCGGGCAGCGCTTGATGATGATCGGCGGTAAAGGTGATGAAGATGGCTTCTGTTTTCCTTCGGCCTCTTTCGCTTCGATTTCTATTTCGGCACCACCCTCTTTTCTGCTCAGGAGCTGGGCTGATGAGGACTTGAGGACGACGTGCGGCGACTGCTGCTGCTGTTGTGGAGGCTGTTCCTGGACCGTCAAGGACTGCTTCCGCACGACGGGTGTCACACTGAGGTAGAAGGGCTTGCTGCCGAACATGGCCAACTTCAGCAGCCGTCCCTGGACGTCGGTGATGCTGAGGACGACCTCGGGCGAGGCGGAGACGCCCGCGGCGGGTGCCGTCGGTGAGCGAGCTGTGTAGGGCAGCAACTTGAAGTCGGTCGAGCCCGTCCAGAGGATGAAGGCGGTGCAGTTCTCAAGAGGAAGTTTATCAGTGACCGGGACGTTGAAGTTCACCTTGAGCGACTCGTTGGGCTCCGCCAGCGACAGGTTGCGGCCGCAGAGCTCGGTGAAGGGCTCTGGAAAAACGGGTAAGTTTTGAGAGGTTTTAGAAACCGTTTCTAATGTCTTTGTTTACAGAAGTGTACTTACTTTCAATGACAAAGGCATCGCTGCTGACAAAGAACATCAAAATGGAGGTGACAAAGAGGAGGAAGAAGTGCCCGGACTTCATCATCGCCATGGACTTCATTTTCGGTGCAAATCGAATCCGTTTCTTCTTCAGGAAGGTAATAGTAAACTCTCTGGAAAAAGCCGTGCTGCTGCAGCAATGCAATGCGAGTAATCTCGGCTGAGGGGAAATCTGAGTCGTACTCGTGATCGCTACCATAACACACTACCATATCATCATCATCACACCACCACCACCACCACCGCTGCCAATGCTCACACTCACACACTGAAGTGCAAAGTTCAGTTTGATTGTTCGTCTTCTCACTGAGCATTGCATCCACTGCATCCACTGCAGCACCCACTGCTGCATTGCTGCTATCACCGAGGAGACGAAATGCTCATGCCATTAAAATTGGAAAGTTATCTTCACTGCAGTGGTGGTAGCCTTTTCGTTCAAAGTTCACCTTCCAGCTTACTGCCTGCTCATTGAATTCAGCTAAACTGTGAATTGTGAAGCGAACTGCTACGAAGAGAAGGAAAAGTAGAACAGACCCGCATCACCAAGATCATGACCACCACCACTACCAACACAATCATCATCGTCATCAGCTCAGCTGGAAGAAGAATGGAGGAGGATTGCCCCACTTGTTTTGACAGTGTTTTACCAGACTGAGGCAGATTAAAGCGGCCTGCTGCCAAACGAAACAGAACAAAACCAAACCAAAACGTAAGATGAACCTTCTCTCGCTCATCCTTCTGGCGCTTTCCTCTGGCATCAATGTCCATCAGAACTACCACTGGACGCCGGAGAACTTGGTAAGAGAGAAGAGTAGTGGTGTTTGCTTTTAGAACACCTGAACTTATGTGAACGATTTTTGCAGGAATTGGGAGTCCACGTTTCGATCGTGAAGCCGCCGCCACCGTTTCAGTGGCAACAAGAACTTCCACCACCACCACCCACCACCACCACCACCCACCACCACCTTTCCTTCGGCAATGGAAGACGACAGCTAAGGTGAAGAAAGAAGAGGAAGTTTCAACAACTTCTTCAGTAGGCCTTCGAGGTTCAACTGTAGAGCTCCTTGCAAAGTACCACCTCTCCACTCGATACCCCGATTACGGTATTGAAGAGGTTTTGGCGCCCAATGTTTTGGAGCAACATCAGCAACAGGAGCAGCTTGCACAAGAGCCCGAAGACTCTGCGTTTAATCGCAATAGTAGCCGTACAAAGAGCGGTGAATAAAAAGTGTAATTACAAATTCCTCTTCAGGCTTTTTTCCGTTCCCATCTTCTCATGTCAGGTCCTTGAAGGCGATTACCGCTTCTATTTCTTGGCCTTCTTCTTCTCCTGCTCCTCCTCCTTCTCCTTCTCGATCAGCGTCACGAACTTGTCGATCTCCTCGTGGGCGAGGACGCGCATACGCTTGCCCTTCTCCATCACCGTCACCTCGAGGTTCTTGCCCTGGACCACCTCGAGGAGGGCCTTGATGGCCAGCTTGATGGTCGCCTCGTTGCTGGCCGTCGCCTCCTCGCTGTAGTTCTTCTCGAGGAACTCCAGCACCGACTTGTTGTTGCGCCCGGTGGCGTTGGCCTTCCAGCTGTGGTAGACGCCTAAAAGGGATCAGTTGTTAAATAGAACAGTGTTGTTGTTGTTGTTGTTGTCAACACTTACCCGAGGGATCAGTCTGAAAGAGACGCGGCGTGCCGTCGTCGTCGAAGCCGGCGATGAGGATGGCGATGCCGAAGGGTCGGCGGCCATTCGACTGCGTGTACTTCTGCTTCAGCTGGGCAATGTAGCGGGTGATGTACTCGATGGTCACCTTGTCCTCCACCGTCAGCCGGTGCGACTGGCACTCGACGCGGGCGCGGTCGATGAGGATGCGCGCGTCGGCGGTGAGGCCGGCGAAGGCCATCATCACGTGCTCGTCGAGGAGGCAGATCTTCCGCACCGTCCGGTCCTCCTGCAGCTTCCCGACGCTCTTCTTCTCCACCGCCAGTACGACGATCTCCTTGCCGCGGACACCCACCTAGGGGAGGAGAAAGAGGTGTCAGAGACTTTGAAGGACTACTTCCCCAAATCGAAGCTCTCCACTTACCGCCGTGGAGCCCTTCTTCACGGCCTCCTGCGCGTACTCCACCTGAAAGAGGTGGCCATCCGGCGAGAAGACGGTAATCGCACGATCGTAGCTCATCTTCTTTGATGGGTGAAGCTGTTTTTAATGTTGTTGTCAGGAAAGAGGGTGATGGTGATGATGATCTTCTCTTGAAGCCGATGCCTTTTGAAGTTCAGCAGCAGCAACAAATCAACAATGCGGCAAATGACTAAACAGAAAAACACCGATGACAGCAGAAAGACAGTGTTGTCGTGTTCAGAAAGGGGCGCCACTGCAGCGGCTGCACCAGCGGTGGCCCGTCCGCTGAGTATAGGACAGCGGTTTGATTTTTGCTTTGCTCTTTTCGAACCAGCAAGATCTTCTAGACGAAAATACCACCGGGTTTAGGAATTAAAAATCCTGAAACGCCCACCACCAACATCATCATTGAAGGTACTTTGACAGCAAGGATCATCAGCAAGGATTTTATTTTTATTTGTGAGGAAAGAAAGAGCAACAAGAACAACAATGACAACGCAGTTCAAGCAGGCAAGGCAAAAGAGAGAGAAACAAGGCAAGAGACAAAGCAAGAGACAAGACAAGACAAGAGCGGTAAGTAGAAGAAGAGTACAGGTAGGTAGGAGGTAAGTAGATAGACTTTGATCGGTGATAGAAAACTACTACTGATGTAATAGCGATAGAAAAGATTGACAGATAGATAGAGAGAAGGTGTGTGTGTGTGTTTGTGTGGAGGATGAGTGATAAATAAATAAAATGTGATGAAAAGATGAAGATGTTTGGTCCAGAAGAAGGCGAGATCAGTCAGGCGGCGGTCCAAGGTTGTGGTTCGATTTCGAAGGGGTTTCCGTTTCCAAAGGTTTTCTCTAATCAGGCGTTTCTTCTTCTTTTTAGATGTAGAGTATCGTCGGACGGCCTGCAGGTCGAACCGGTCGTCGGTGGCCGTCCCAGTGGCGGCTGAGTGGTGATCCGCTGATCCTCTTTGAGTTACCCTGATAAGCTTCGTAGTCGTTGAGTGAGGCGTATCGCTTGAAGAGCAGCGGCTTTCGCACATTGGTCTCCCGCTTGAAGATCAGCGGTCGGCGGACGTTGGTCTCCCGGGGCTCGCGCTCGTTGATCAGCGTTCCAGCGCCGCCTAGGCCGCTGCTGAGTCCACCCGAGCCTCGAAGTCCACTTCCGCCGCCGCCGCCGGAGCCACCGAGCCAGTCCTCGTCTCGTTTAGAGCGAGCATCGCCAAAGGCGTCCTCCTCCTCAAGGTCGAACATCTGCGAGCGCTCGAGGCCGTTGCCGAAGGAGGCGGCGGAGACGAGGCAGCTCGGCTGCTGCTGGCTGCCGAGCACCAGGACCAGCACGAGGACCAGCGCCAGGCGGAGGGTGAAGGCAGTTTTTGAAGTCATTCTCTCCTGAAGATTTTTTTTGTTGAAGATAGTATAAACTTGAAGATTGAAGGTAAAGTGATGATGGTGGTGGTAATCAAAGAGAAGGTGATCGCGAGAACAAAAGAAGGCAAATCGAATGGTCGAAACTAATAATAGAGATTGCTGCTGCTGCTGTTCGTTCGTTCGTTGAAGGCTAGTCTGCACTACTCTTCGATGGCCGACGATGGTCGCGCTTTTATAGCCAGTCGAGGTGGTGGCCACTGCTCATGAACATGGCAACTGTGCAGCAATTGCAGCAGCAGCAGCAGCAGCAGTTACTATTCCTATTGCTAATGGCGGCGACGACGATAATGGCTCCTGCCAGGCTTGGAATGAATGAATGCCACCGGTGAGGGCAAAGGGATATCCACTTTGCTGGTCGGTCTACTGTCTATCACCGAACCAAGGCAGCAGACACTCCTCCTCTTTCATTACGATCGTTCCTCTTTTTTTGCTGAATTCTATTTTTCTACTTTGCTCCTCTTTCATCCTCTTCCTGTCCTGTCTGCTGTACACTCTGTTGCTGTACAGTGTCATCTCAAGATCGTACACAGTCTGCTGCTGTTGTTCTGTTGCTGTTGTTCAGTTTCAGTTTCGGCAGAAGGTCGCCTCTCTCTCTCTCTTTTTCGACTAAACAGAAGCACAATACGAACAACAACGAAGAGACAATTCAGCGCAAACAGCAGCAGCAGCAGCAACAAAAAAGTTAGTGTCTACATTCAGGCATACAAAAACAGCAGCAGCGACAGACAAACAAAAGGACTTGTGTACAAGAGCAGAAAAGCAGCCACTTCCGAGCTGTGTTCTGTTCAGTTTGTTTTCGGAGAACTGCTGCTGCTGCTGCTGTTGCCGGAGACAACTTGGTAATTAGCACCATTGATCGCCAGAAGAAGAAGGAGAAAAGAATTATCATCAGGGCAGGTATCTCTCTCTTTCAGTCTGTCAGCTCCGACTGCCGCCGATCATCGCTCATCAGCGCTCCCTTTCTTCTTTCTTTGCTCAAACCTTCCCACCTACTACTTCTAAACTTCTGTATGTTCTGGCCCACATTGTACGCCCAGACAGACTGTTCACAGAGTGGACTGTACAACTGCAGTACAAATGGTTTTTTGCTGCCGTACAAAAAAGCTTTGTACAGCAGAACTTGTTTGCTCTAATTCGCGCCTGCTGCTGCTGTGACGATAAGGCTTTAGCTCTCTCATGCAGAATTTGTTTGTCAGTATGTCAGGAAATTAATTACGAGAGAGGTGATAGTGAGTTAATGCAATGGAGCGCATTAATGAATGAGGAGGAGGAGGAGGAGGCAGGAAGTGTGTGCCTGTCTATCTATCTATCTCCTCTTCTCAAATCCGCCCCATCCAGTCCAGTACACTATCGGTCATTGTCAACTGCACTTGCAAAAAAATGTGTGGGCAAAGTAGAACTCGTGTAGAGTACCTCGTGAACTCGAATCGGAACCAATAGAACACACACACAATGGAAATTAGAAATTGGAGTTGCATTTCGATTGCAATCCAATCGCCTAAACTATTGAGCGCTATTAGTCATCGGGGTTACAGTGTTGTGTTCGATTATTTCACCGGTAAGCAGTGGGTTTAGTAGTAGTCATTTCATCATCACCGGAATTTATTGTGTTTAGTGCTAGTGCTATTGCTATTGTAGTGGGCAGTGGATTGCACAGTGGCAGTGTTGCCACTACTCTCCGAACACTTTTTTGCCATTCTTCGCACTTTGACGACGACGACGACGACGACGTTTGTCGCTCAGTTCGTAATAAAAATAATGTTCTCTCTCTCTTTCCTTTCCTTTTCTCTCTCTTTCAGTAGCACATTTGTTGTCCTGCAGGTGCAATCGGCAATGGCCAGCCGGCCAGCCAGTCTGTCAATGGTAATGGGAAAATCCAAACTGTTCTGTGGTTGTGGCTGTGTCGGCGGCGGTAGCATTTGGCCATTTGAAGACTGCACTGCAGACGATTGTGGCTCTGAAGAAGAACTGAAGAACGCATTTGTGGTTGATGTACCCATTCAACTACGACTCTCAAACGTGAGCTTGCTTTCTGAACTGTCTGTTTTTTGTCTGTAATCAGACAACTAAGTGCACAGGGACGAGATGGTCATAACACTGGAGACGATTTTAGTACAACAGTAGATTTAGGAGATGAAAATAGAAAAGGAGAAGTAGAACCAAGGGGAGAGATTAGAGAAGTATAATTCATTAGTCATCCCTGTTATGGTCGAACACGAGCACTCAACTCCAATCTTGCTCAATTCTTTTTCTTCCTCTTTCTGATTGCGATTTCTATTTCGGTATTTCTATATCGAATTGCATTTGCACTTTCTATTTTCATTTTTTCTTCCCACTCTGTTGTACATTGTCGTCGTCTGTTCGGCTGCTGTACCGTTATCATCGTACGTCCAGAGTCTGATGAGTTTACGGAGAAAAAGCTTCTGATTACTACTGATTGAGACAGACAGGCTGGCAAGGAAAAAAGTACAGAGGTTGCAGACACTATTCTTCTTCTTCTTCTTTGGTGGAAAACAAAACAAAACAAAAAACAAGAAGCAGGAACCAATTTAATCGATGGCGAGGTGACATCGACGACCACTTGCCACGGAAAACCCACAGCTTGGAAAGAGATGTGATTTGTGTGGTGGTGGTGGTGGTCACACCTCCTCACACATCGATGGGCCATTTTCTCCTCATCATCAGCGGCTGTTGCTGTTGTTGTTCACCGTTCGAATCACGCTTCGATGCTAAGTTGCCAGACGATTGGATTGATGATGATGATGGTGGTGGTGATGGTAATGGTGATCATCAGCAGTGTAATGAGCTGGAGGAGGAGGAGGAGAAGAAGGAGACGACGATGACGTCCTGTCCACGGCGCAGCAGACAATGCCCATGCTAATTAGATGGAATTTTTTTTCTATTCTATTCTTCTTCTTCGCCTTTTTACTGTAGTAAATCATCCACCACGAAAACGATCCGGAAAAACACAAAAAAGACTCGCAGGCATTTCCCGAGGTAATTGGAGAAAGAAAGAGAAAGAACTGGATAACAAAAACAAACACTCCAAGTTGATGCGCACTTCGGAGGTCAACTTTGGGCTTCGGGTTTGGGTCGAACGGAGGAAGGAAGGAAAAGCGGAGAAAAGTTTGGAGGAGTTCTAAAAGCGTTTTACAGGCGTAAAGATATTTCTCGATAGATGGCGTCCTATGCCGTGAAAGGGGGCAATATTTTTGTTTTTCTTTTCAGCCTTTGCGCTGACGCAACAAACTTCTAACGGAGAGCTGCCTTCTACCACCAACAAAGTTGTGCAATTTCCTGGTTCAGTTTGTTTGTTTGCTTGCTTGCTTGCTGCTCCAGCGAAGTCCCAGGACTTCCGGCTACCCAGTTTCAGATCAGCCGAGCTTCAGATCAGCTTCACCTGAACATGCACCACCAAGAACAGCGGACTTCTACAACAAAACAAGAGGAACTGAAGTTCTACTGAAAAGGCCGAAGTTCTACTTACTCTCAACCGAACTACTGTCGCCAATGCGGAACTAAAAAAATTCGTATGTACTGCCATTTTGTGTGTTTCCTGTTTGCTTGTTTACGACTAAGAATAGAGAGGACGAGGAATTGTCTGTTTTAGTGAAGTCTCGATTCTGTGAAGAGCAACAGCAGCAGTTCTATTTTGTTGTTTATGTTTACGCCGTACCGCTTACCTTTACCAGCTAAAATTAAGCTGATCCGCGCTTCAAGTGGATCTTCCGTCTGAAGTGTCCCCCTTCATCGATCTTTAATGACGTCTTTGCCTATGTGTGTGTCATTGTACCGATTGTAATCAAGGTTAGGTAAGTTTGCGTCGCGCAGACACTTGATACTCTCTTTTTAGAGTGATCGATTGGTGCGGCGGTCTGACGTTGAGAAATCGATCTGTCAGCAGAGTCCTCAGAGTTTGGTTTCGACTGGTTTTAGTACTCCTCTTATCTCTCTGGTTCACCACCGATTTTGTGCCCAGTCATATCGACTTTCCTCTTTGCCATCATCGTCATCGCCTCAATCGCATCATGACTTGTACTTGTACGGCCATTGTTGCAAAAATCTAACTTCTTCCTTTTATCTCAAGTGCCCTGCCGCAGCGCAATCTCTTTCTTTCTTTCTTTATCGAACCGCGCATATTTTTAACCAGCTGTAGTATTTACGTTCTCTTTTCTCATCTTTTTTGCAGATAAGCAGGCAGATCAGACTTGTAAGATGATCTCTGGCAGGAGTTAGATGCAGAGCTTGTGGTGGTCCGTGGTTAGATCATCGTCATCATCACCATCAGAACGTCGATGCTCGACGATCAGCACCGACCATTTGCCTCTTCATTCTCAACCTCAACCTCAACAACAACAACCACCCGAGATGATGGAGAAGACCGACGACGCAACGGCGTGTGCACACGAACCTCATAGAAAAGAAGTCGAACTAAGCACCAGCCAACACCAGCCTACTCCTACTTCTTCTTCGCCTTCCTCGCCACCGCCATCACCCTCGTCCTCACGCTGCTGATCACCCACCACCGAAGTTCAACTGTTTCGCAGTCCTATCACCTGATCCCGCTGCACGACCTCCACGAGACGATCCGCGACCGCGACTACGCCATCGTCTTCGACGGCGGCTCCACCGGCACGCGCGTCCACATCTTCAGCTTCCTCATCAAGCCGGAGCTGAAGCAGCGAAGATACTGCTCGGTGGGGAGAGCTACTTCTACGTGAAGCCCGGCCTCAGCTCCTATGCGGCCAACGTCTCTGGGGCGGCCTGGAGCCTGGAGCCGCTGCTGAGGGCGGCTGGGCGCCATGTTCCCTCGCTCCTGGCCCCGCAGACGCCGCTCATTCTGAAGGCGACTGCAGGGCTGAGGTTGTTGCCTGGGGAGGTGTCGCAGGAGATTCTGGACAGTGTCCAAAGAGGTTGGAGGCTTTGCCCTTTAAAGGTAAGAGGGATTGTTTGGTTTGTTTTTGTAATAACCCGTAATTTACCCGTTGTCAGTGGCCACCGACGCCGTCTCGATGCTGGCCGACCAGGACGAGGGCCTCTACGCCTGGTACACCGTCAACTTTCTGCTCGACCGCCTGCACAACATTAGCGAGTCGATTGCGACGCTCGACCTAGGTGGCGGCTCGACGCAGGTCACCTTCAGCACGGCCGATGTTAATACCCTGGTAGGTGGTTGTGTTTTGAAGTCTTTTAATTACGGATTATAATAACTTTTTTTCCTATTTAGGTGATGTCCCCGCCCGGCTTCATCACCCGCCAGCACATTGAGGGCGAGCCGGAGTACATCTACTCGCACTCGTACCTCGGAAATGGGCTCATGTCGGCGCGGGAGGCCATTCTGTTGAGGTACTCGAAGGTGATCGAAGAAGAGAGAGGATTCTTCTCGTCGGAGCACCACCACCTTGAGAAGGTGCACTACCGGGTGATGAGCCCCTGCTTTCGAAGTCTGGGAAATCACAGCAGCACCTCGTGGACCTCCTTCAACGGCCACCGCTTCACCATCGGCTATGACCGGTCGGTGGCTGAAGAGTATGGCAGCGACTTTGCCGCCTGCTACCAGGCGCCAGCACCTCGTCGACGCCTCCGCCATTGACCGGCCCCCGGAGCTAGCTCAGCGAGCCGTCTACGCGATGTCCTACTTCTACGACCGCATGAAGGACATCAGGGTGGTGAGGGAGGAGTCCGGGTACGTCAAGGTGAGGGATTACTTTCGCTACGCGGAGCACCTCTGCGGCGGGACGATCCGCCTGAAGCGGCAGTCCCCTTTCCTTTGCCTCGACCTCGCCTACATTGCCGCCTACCTCCATGATGGCCTGGGGCTGCCGCTGCACAAGGATATTCTGGTGAGTAGAAAGAGAGAGGGAAATTAAAGATGTGGTGCTAATGTTTTGGGTTTTGTTGTTTCGGTAGCTGATCAAGAAGTTCAAGGGCATCGAAATTAGCTGGGCACTCGGAGCTGCCATCAATCTCTTTGACATTCACTAATGCAGAACTGAGCTTCTGTTTGGTGTTTGTTTTGTCGCCCCCCCCCTCCCTCTCTCTCTGTGATAGTTGAAATACTGCTGAAATGTGTCCTGCCCTGTCCCTCTTTTTGGTGCTGCAGATATCGAGTGCGAGCCCCTCTAATCTATTCATCGTCATCACCCTCATCATCTGTGCCATCATCATCATTGTGATCATTTCTATCTATTTATTTGCATCCCCTCCTCTCTTTTTTCTGAAAATGTCATCTTTATCATCATCACACCACCACCACACCTGTCCCACCTACTCATTACCTTTATTTCGGATAGCTTTTGTACAGAATTTAGGAATTCGATGCAGAGGATTTTTTATTGTCGTTGAAAATGAAATAAATTAAACACTTAGGTAAAATAAATAGAGGAAGTCTGAGAAGATCAAGATCAAGGTGGTTCGCTCTTCACCTTCTCGCCAGACAGAAGCCTTGGCCAATGTCGAGGAGAGTGGCCACCAGACTGTCGACGGTGTTCTTCATGAAGGCGAGGTTCTCCGGGCGGAGCCAGCGCAGGTCGTCCCCGGGGCGGTGGTAGTGGAAGGTCATGTCGCGCCGCCAGGGGCCCAGGTCACTCAACAGGAACCGAGTGGAAGGTGGTCTCCTTCTCGATGGGGTACCAGAAGCTGGCGTGGTCGCTCCGCGCAAAGGTCCCGTACTTGGAGTACTTGCTCCAGCTGCGGGCCACCTCGTGGCTGTAGGTGGGCAGCGGCGGGTCCATCAGCTTGATGGGGTAGGCCCGTTTGTTGCGCCAGTTCTTCTCCAGGAAGAAGAAGAGGTCCTGGTCGATGTTGCGGCGCGCCCAGGCGCTGAGGAAGTTCCCGCGGGCGCCCGTCTCCTTCACCTCCTCCACGAAGGCGGGCAAAGTGGGCTGTGGGAGGAGGGGTGAGGGTAGGTGGAAATAGAAATCGAAATGGAAACGTAAACAAAGAATGTATGAGAAAGCGTACCCAAAAGTCGCGCAACGATTGACTGCCATCGGTGGTGTTGTAGGCGAGCAGCATGTCCATGATGTAGGCGCCGTTGAACTTGGCCTTGTTCTTCCGAATCTCCGTTGGAATGAGGTACTGCTGGACGAAGTACTTGCTGCCCTTTAGGTACTACAAAAGAAAGAGGTGAGTTTGAAAGAGGTAAATCGAAACACTGAATTTTGATACCTCCTCCTCCAGGTCGAAGAGCGTGAAGATGATGGTCCGATTGAAGTAGCACTTGTGCTTGGTCAGCAGCCGGGCAATCTCGAGAACGGCCGCCGAGCCGCTGCCATTGTCATCTACGCCTGCCGACTTCTTCACCGTATCGTAGTGGGCACCGACGAGGAAGATCTCATCGGCGGGCGTGCCCCGGTGCTTTCCCGGCAGGATGGCGATGATGTTGGTGGCCGTCTGCCGTCGTTTGGCCCCCGGGTACAGGGGCTAAGGAGAAGGAAGGTAAGTTTAAGAAATTGGCAATAGTTTTGCCGTTGACTTACCATCTTGCTGTGATTCTCCTCCGTCTTGAAGACGTGAAAAGCCGTCTTCAGCCCATAGCTGAGGAACTTCTCCTTCAGGCTCTCGCGAAGATCTCTCATGTAGTCGCGATCATCAGACCAGTGCCGCGACAAGGAAAAGTATTGGCGAATGGTGGCATTTAAAACCTCGACGCTGGTCACCGGCACAAAACCACCACCTGAAAAGCGGTCCACCTCGAGCGGATTCGAGGTGACCATCACGCCGCCTCCTTGGTGGACATGAGCATGCGGATAGAGGTGATCATGGTGAGGGTGCTGAAGGTGATGGGGTTTATACTGAACCTGACCGAAACGGTCAAAGTGATCAGCGGCGCCGGTGTTGATGTACTGATGGGCTGGTTCACTTGAAGAAGTGGACTTATTCGCCGGCTCATCGAAGACCACCACGGGCGTCTCCGCGTACAGTTGGCTATTTTCATCCTCGTTGTTCCGCTCCTGCCACCAGTGGCTGAAGTTCCACGCCGCTGAAGAGGAAGAAGAACTGGGATGATAGTGGTCGAGGTGTTCTAAAATGGGCCAAGGAGTTGTTGGCGGAAATTCAGCTTCCTCTTCTTTCACCACCACCACCGAGCCCTTCTCTCCCTCCACTACAGGAGTGGCATCAAGGACTACCACAAACCACAAAGAGAAGATAAAGAAGAACAGGGGAAGAAGATGTCGAATATGAGCAGTGGAGGAGATCATCTTGAACACAGCAGAAGAAAACACCGCAACAGCAGAAGGACAAAGTTGATGTTGTTGCAGTGCCACCTCGACGACGACCCTTCAAGTGGCTTTCCCGTCGGCCGACTGACCAAGTTTTTGGTGGCCAAGTTTTCTGTTTTGGTCGGAAAGCTCTCGCTGCCATCTTTTCTCTCATCTCATTTCATGACCAAGGTCACTCGGTGATCTTAATTCCCCAAACAGGACTGAGGTAAGTCAAAGAAGGTGATGACCCTTCTCTCTTTCTCTTTTTCCCGTTATCTAAATATAGCCACTACCGCTCCCGCCGCCGTCGACAATCAGTTTCTTTCATTTAGAACCGGTTTGATTTGAAGACGAAGAAGAGCTGACCATCACATCGCTGCAGTTGTTGTTGGTAGTCCTCCTGTTTTCCCTTCTTCTTTTGATGTTTTTAATTTAATCTTTTCTCTTTCTTTCCTTTTTCAGAGATTACCATCTCACCCTATTGTGTCCAATGCTATCGAGGTCATCTTGCACTGAGAAGTGTTGTTTTGCTGTAAAAAATCTTGACTTTTCCTAGTCAAAGCATTTTTGGGCAGATTAGCTGCTACTGCTGCTGCTAATGCAATCGACGGGCAATTAGCAATTGTAACCAGGCGCTAGAGAGTACTTAGGAGAAGAAGGATCTTTTGATCTCCTCAACCTGATACCGTTGTCAACACGGCAAAGGATGGAGGCAATAAAGGTAAGGAAAGCTTAGGTGATGGTGGTGGTGATGGTGATGAGAGGGATACTTGGAGGTGCGCTACACTATTGCGTCGCCGATGATTGGCAGCTGTACTCTGTGAGGATCTTCTCGCCTACAAACTGCGCCACTTTATTTGATTTAGCAAAGAAGAAGAAAACAAAGAAAAAGAAGAACTTCCAAAATGAACTTCAACTGTACACGGCGGCATTTTATTCTTCTCATTGGACTTGTGGTGGTGGTCAACTGGCAGATCGTTTCAGCAACGGATGGAGCTACAAATGCTACTCATGCACCAACAGCTCACCCAACAACTCCAAAGCCAGCAACAACTCCAATAGTAACAACCATTCTACCAACTGTATCAATAATTACGACAAAACCTGATCTGGTACCAGAATCAAAAAACGAAACATCACCACCACCAACAACGACCCACGCGCCGACCACTCCCGCGCCCTGCAAACCCTGCCCCGCCCACTCTCGTCACTTTGATTTTGCGTCCTTCGTCGGCGGAATCATCCTCACCGGCGGCCTGGTGGTCATCGGCTACAGTCTCTGGCGGTACAATGCCATTCAGCGACTGAAGAGGACGATGTACTGAACGATGACTGGCACTGGACCCTATACTGACCACTGTACAAAGACACACACATTTGATAAACTGCATTCGATAACTCTGCATCAGACTGATTATCTCTTTCTTCTTCAGTGCTCATCGACTCATCGTACAGCATTGATGATCCTGACAGTCTGCAAAACTGTGTTCGCCTAGCTGAATGCTATGATAAACAAAAAGATGAGGAAGAAGAGTTAGCAACAGCGGCAACAGCAGTCACACTCAAGTTGAAGTGCTGGTGATGGTTTCTGTGGAGATGATACCTCTTCTCTCTCGCTCCTTTCCCTCACCACCACGATAACCTCGAGCTGGTGGTGGTGGTGGTGACTAACAGCGATCAAATGTGTGTTTGTGTGTGTGTTTGCCATTTGGCAAAGGCAGTCATTTACAGACGCACTTGCTCTGCACCGGCTCTCTCTCTCTCTCTCCCCGTTGATGTCATCACCGAAAAGATCGAGTGGGGGAAGAGAGGGAGGGAAAGTGCAGGTGGCCAACTTTCTCCTCCTCAGCTCGTCGCCATTTAGTTGTCGCAAAGCGAAAGAGACAGTCGTACTGTATAGCAGCAGCAGCACCGACCAAGTTCTATTTCTATTTCTGTTTTCAGTTTCTCTGCTATATAAAGCGCTTCCTCCTCCTCCTCCTCCTCCTCGTACACTTGAAAAGAAAACGGTCCACGGCCAATGCTGCTTCTGCTGTTGTTGTTGCTGCCGTAGAATCGGGTGCTATCGGAATCCACTGTCAAGGGAAGGGAAGAGTGAGAGTGGTAAAGGTTGTCTTGAGGCAGTGGATGTACAGGCAGAAGCTTGGGCTGCTGCTGCTGCTGCTGCTGTACAGTGGCACACAGCTAAATCGTTGATGTTGGCCACACACTGCACCAGCCAAAGCAGCAGCAGCTGTCTTCTCTTCTTTACCATCATCGCCGTCGTGATTTTGCGTTCTCTTTCACTGGTTTTCTCGGTATTCTCTTCCAAGCTCGGATTCTACCAAAGATCTCTTTGAGAGCAGCTGATGACAGCAGCAGCAGCAGACACTGCTGTTTTGTTTTTGTTGTGGTGGTGGTGGTTGCTTTCAGTCCGAGGATCTCGTATTACTACCACCAAACAGTGTTCAGTTGATCTCAAGCAAAAGAAGAGGGAAGCAGGAAGAACAGCAGCAGTGGTAGTGAAAACATTCTTCCTCCTCTTCATATCATCTCATCGATTATATCGTCGTCGGATTGAGCAGCAGCAGTTGAAGTTTGCTGACAGTGCCTGTGTTCGAAAATCAGCCAGTGAACACTTCAGTCAGTCAGCCATCAAGCATAATAGAACCATTTGGCTAGCCAAATCAGAACCAAAGAATGTACGACATGTACCGAGCGGTGGACACCTCGTCGCCGATTCCCAGCGCCAGGTAAGATTACCTGTCCTTTACTTCAATGTCTCTCTCTCTCTCTTCTCTTCAGACCATGACCTTCACCGTCTATTGTTGACCTACTGAACTACATTCATTCTCCCGTCTTTGCTTTTATTTACCCTGAATATTCTCTCCCTTTCTTTTCTCTTCTATTCTTCTAGTGAAAACGAAGCCGCTCTCAGCAACAGTCACAATGACTCAATGAATGGCAGCAACAACAACAGTGCCACCGTTTGCGGCATCTGCCTGGACGAGTTTGCCCTCGAGTCACTGCACGTGCTGAAGAAGTGCCAGTGCGCCTTCTGCAGAGACGTAAGTTGACGCTCATTTGCTTTGTTTTGGTGTTCTAAATGACAAGTTTTCTTGACATTTTCTTGCAGTGCCTCTGCAAGTACTTCCAGTTCATGATCGACAATGGCCACCTGCACATCTTCTGTCCCTCCCACCGGTGCATGGCCAACAGTCAGATCGAGGCGGAGGAGGTGGCCGACCTGGTCAGCGTCGCCCACCAGGCGAAGTACCAGGTGATGCGGGACAACAAGGTCCTCAATGAGTACCTGGCGGCCAATCAGAGCAAGGTCCGCTGTCCCTTCTGCGACAGCATCTTCGACGTCCACGTAGTGGCGCCGGCGAAGAAGGAGAAGAGGCTTCAGAGGAGGTCTTCTGAAGCAGAAGTAATCGACGTTGAAGAGGACGATGAGGAGGTGATGATCACCGAGGAGACAAGGACCATTTCGAATACCATCAGCCAAGAAGAAGAGAACTCCAGCGCAGCACAATCATCAACATCAGAGGCGGAGACGGCGGCGGCGAAGAAGGCGGTGAGGTGTCCTAACGTGAGTACCACCACTACTTTGTACTTGAGTACTTTTCAGTAACTTTTAAGCTACCACACCCCCATCTTCACCAGTGCCTCGAAGCCTTCTGCGCCACCTGTCACATTCGCCTGGAGACGCTGGAGGGCGGGCACAACTGCGCCGATCTCAATGAGTAAGCGATTTTGGGAGTTCTATTTCTTTGATGATTTCGAAGTTTAATAATCCTCATAACTTCTTCTTCTTCCACCAGGGCCGTCCTCAGCGAGTACGACATCAAGAAGTGTCCCAGCTGCAGCTACCTAATTCAGCGCGAGGGCGGCTGCGCCCAGATCTCCTGTCGAAATTGTCAGGTTTGTTTACCTTTCTTTGTTTCTATTTTGGGTTTGATGATGTTCAAGGGTTCTAAATTGCTTCCATGATCCTTCCCACCACTCCCACCTCAGCACGTCTTCTGCTGGTGGTGCATGGCCAGTCTGAACAATGACTTTCTGCTGATGCACTTCAGCAGTGGGCCCTGCAAGGGCAAGCTGGGCCACAGTCGCCTGTCGATCTTCTTCAACCGCGTCCAGACGGTGTCCATCTGCATCGGCATCAGCATTCTCATGATCCTCGCCTCGCCGGTCATCCTCCTCACGCTGCCCTGCCTCCTCACCAGTCGCTGTCGGCAGTGTTGCAGTCGAGGAGGAGGTGGTGGTGGAGGGGGTGATCGAGGAGGTCATCGAAATAATCACAACAACAACCACAAATCGAACCGGTCGACTGGGCAGCAGCGAAGAGGCGAGGCGACGGCGGTTTAATTTCAGCTTTTTCCGATGATCAAATCTCCCGATCTTTTCTTTACGATGTGTAACCCATTTCTTTGCGTTTCCCATTTTTTCCTTTTCCCCTGTGTTCCTCCTCCTCCCACACGCCCACCGTTTTCACAACTCTCTCTCACAAACACACTTTTTCCTGATTCATTGATTCTAAGATATTTTTATTACATGTTGAAGAAGAAGAAGAAAGATATAATAATTACAAACTGCTGCTGCTGCGCTGCGCTAAATGGTATTACACTGTTTTGTGTCGGCTACTAGGGGCTGAAAAAAGAGGTGAAAAGGGGGGGGGGTGAAAAGCTCAACGGCTACAAAACGACACACGGCTTTATAACACTCACACAGAGACAAAAGATGAGTGTTTTGAAGAGAAAATACTTGATGAAAAAATAATATTTCGAGACAATTGTGATCATCATCTTCTACAGAGGCTTCTCACAGAAGTACCTCTTTAGTTGGAGAAGAACTTCTTGAGGTTCTCCAGGAGGCGGACGTACTGGCTGTGCTCGTAGACGGTGGCGTACTCGACTAGGGCCTTGGCGAAGGCCTGGTCCACGCCGCGGTCCTCCAGGATGTTCATCAGCATGTCGTAGAGGGTGCCGTCGATGACGTCGCCCGTGATGGCGTAGTTGTTCTTCTCAAACTCGCCCTCGTACACGCTGATCTCGTTGATCTGAAAGTCGTCCTCCAGCTTCTCGCCCTGGTCGTCGACGGCCTCCTCCTCGGCGAGGTAGCTGCAATTGAGCCCCAAAATGGAGGCGCCCTTCTTGATCTCGATGGCAAAGTCGGGCTTGCAGACCATCTGACCGCTGGGGTTCTCGCCCTCCTCCGCGCCAGGGTTCGCCGAGTCCACCGAGTAGCTGACATTGGCCTTGATGGTGATCTCCTCGCCCTTGTAGGTCTTGCTCAGCGTCAGGTCGCTGCCGTCGGCGACCACCTTCCAGCCGCCGGGCAGCTTGGGCAGCGGGCCCGGCGCCGATTCCTTCTCCATCTCGATCTCCGAGGCGAGGTGCTCGGTGATCTCCGCCTCGATTTGCGGTCAGAGTTGGAAGCGTTTGAGGCGAAGGTGGCTCGGGTGGGACTAAACTTCATTTGGGAGGTGGTGGCGATCATCGAGGGTCGGGCGAGGTGGTGAAGATTCTGCTGCTTCAGGTGGTATTGCGTCAGGCGGCTGGTCGATGTCAGCACACGACGGCCCAGGCTGAGCACACTTCGGGAGAGGGTGGACATTGTAGTGGTGGTGGTGGGGTGATGGAGTTAGCTGAAGGGGATTAGCTGATGAAGCTCAAGAGTTCGGGAGTTTTAGAAACACAGCGAGAGAACTTGCGGCGAGGACGCGAGAAGACTGAAGAGAAGCGTGCGATTTTTGCGGCGTGCTTTTTTTGCCTTTTCACTGAAAAAAATACAGCGTGGCCGACCGAAGCGCCATCTCTGGTGGGCGCCAGAGTTCGGTGCGCTGCAGTTTGCTTGGCAAATATTTCTTCTTTAGATTTCGAAATTGAATCTGCCGCCGCTTCTAAGAAGAATCCATTTGTCCTCTTTAATTGCGTTTCGAAGATGGATCCCCCTCTATTCTTTCTGGTGTTTCACCCCTAACATTTAGCGGATTTAGCATTTGCCCGGTATCCTTGGACTACTGCTGCCGGTGCTCCAACGTCACCACCTTTACCGAACGCTGCTGCTGCTGCTGCTGCTGCATAATGAAGCCATTAAATTGCAAATTAGTTGGGGGCTCGCACTCGCTCCCTCTCTCTCTCCGGCGAAGACCGTTAGGTAGAGGTGCCCCATTCATTCATTCCCTCTCTCTCTCCATTCGTCGATTAATTTGCAGCCCAGCTTGGTGCCAGTACCACCACCGCCAGTACCTGATTAAGGTGTCCGGGAACAGTCTTTCAAATGCGAGGCAAACAAACGAGGAGGACTCACACGATCTATAGAGGGAGAGCGGAAAGCAATCAAGGAAACGGCTCACGAAGCGAAGCTCATGGATGGCAATAAAAGTCGACACGAACACTGGCAAGAGTCAAAGACTGTTTGCTTGGTCTGTTTGGGATTGAGCTGTGACAGTCAAGTCAAAGAGAAGAGAAGAGAAAAGTTGAATGAAGAGGCCCAAATAGAAATCCGCTGCCAAATCGAACCCGCTGAAAACTGTCCTCTTTTTCCACGGCAAATCGAAACGAAAGCAACAACACCTCAATATGGCTACCACTTTCTCCTTGGTCACTGTGCCTGCTGTGCTGATGATCTTCTTCTTTTCGAATACGCCTCCTCATCCTGTCCTAGCGAGCAAGGGCCACCTGGAGCGCTGTCCGCCCTATGAACTTCTCCGCCCATGCTGCTACTGCAACTCCATTCCAAAGTACTTTGGCAGCGGAGGAGATGATGGGGACGACGACGATGAGAGGGAGTGCAGCAGCTCACAGGCCGTCGTCCACAACTCGGCTCGCTGTCAGGCGCCGGTGATTACCTGCATCGGAGGCGGTGGAGGTGGTGATCACCTCGAAGAAGACCTGGGGAACGCCATCGGCCGCACCTTCTCCCGCGTCACCGCCCACACCGTGAACCCACTCCTCCGCCGCTTCGAGTGGCTCTACCTGGTCGACGACCATATAAAGGTGCTGCCAGCGGAAGCTTTCGCCGGCGGCCTCCACTTTCGCCACGTCTACATCAAAGCGGCGCCCTCGCTCTGGTGATCAATGAGACCGCTTTTGGCGGACTGCAGAACACCTACACCCAGTCGCTCTTCATCAACGCCACCGCCCTCGCCGATGTGCCGCGTCTTCGGCGGGCCACCTTCCGCGCCGTCGGCGCCATGCGCGCCCTCGAGGTGCTCGAGTTCCAGGCCACTAACTTCACCGTCGTCCCCTTCAAGGCCTTCAACGGACCGGGCGGTGGCCGCCTGAAGGTGGTCCGCTTCTACAACCCCGATCGGCGAGGCGGCCTCACCACCATCGGCACTCGGGCCTTCCACCGGGCGCACGCCCTCGAGGAGATTGACCTGAAGAACAATCGAATTTCGGTGATCAAGGCGTACGCCTTTGCCTTTCAGCGGCCGGCAAATAGAACTCTCGCCCTCTCCGTTTACCTCTCCGGGAACCGCCTCCACTCGGACAGCTTCGCATTGGGCGCCCTCCTGGGTGGAAATGGCCGCAATGTGACGCTGTACCTGGGCGGCTACGATGGCGGCTGCAACCGGGCGCTGCCACCCTCCGCCGGGAGGTCTTTGAGCCCTTCCTCGAGGAGAGCCCCGGCAACATCGTCGACATGTACGGCTGTCCGCTGCTCTGCGACCACCGCATGGAGTGGCTCACCTTCCGTCTGGAGCGGTACAGGGCGCAGGTGAGGAATCTCGAGTGTTACGTTCATTCGGCGGGGGCGAAAGACTCGTCATTGGACGATTCGATGTTTTCCTCTTCTGCGGCGGTGCGAGTCATCAGCAAAGACAACTACTACCATGTCGACTGAGGAATCTTCAGTGAGGATGCTTCGATTTTAAATGTTGGTTTCTTGTTTTCTGTTGTTCGTAATTACTACTGCCGACCTGTACTGTACTTCTCTACCTGTGTAGACCTATCAAAGAGAGATAGTGTTGATGAGATAGCACACACAAACATTTCTGTTGCACCGATCATTGTGTGCCAACGTGCTTTGCTGCTTATCAGCAGCAGCATTGTGAAAGATTGGCCAAAACACAATGCCTGGCGGGAGTTTTCTAAAAGGTAAAAGTGCTCACCTCGCAGTGCGGAACACCCATTCGTCAGTTGGCGCTTGTAGAACCTATTCACCACCACCACCAGTAAAAAGACTATGTCTCGTCAAGTTCTCCTGTTTTCCCTTGCGGCCTTGGGCCTCTTCGCTTCCTCCCTCGGCTTTGCCGACGCAACCATCCTCGAGCAGCCCCTGCCCACTTTGGTAAATGACCAGAAGAATGACTCCGCCCCGATGGTCATGGTCCACTGGATCGGCGCCGACTTTGTCATCTTCGAGGTGGCCGGCGCCGACACCTTCCACCACCTTCCGGTCAAGTCGATTCACGTCAACTACAGCCAGGTCCCCTCTGCCAGGAGCTCTCTCTGGGAGCCGAAATCGAACTCCCCAAACCAACAAATTCACGCGAAGAAGTTCACCTTCGACCGGATGGTGAACATCACCGGCCTGAACGCCGGCGTCAGCTACGCCTTCGAATTTTACCTGACAAACACCGCCGGCGAGGCGACGCCCAGTCGAATGGTGACAGTGCTGCTGAAGCCGCAGACGCCCGACTTTAGCATCACCCACCAGTCGGCGGGAACGATCCGCCTCTTCTGGGGCTACCCCGACGAGAAGATGATCGACTACTTTCTCCTCACCGTTGAGAAGGTATGTGAGCAGGTGTTCGAAAAAGTTTTGAGGATGTGTTTTGTAAACTCCTTTTGTTTTCTACAGAAATCGAACCCAGGCTGCGGCTTCACGCTCAACTTCACCCGCTGCTTCGGCAGCAGCTACGACCTGGCCAGCATCGCCCACGGCGAGACCTACATCTTCAGCTTCATCTCGCACAATCCCTCCGGGGATAGTGACACCGTCGAGGTCGTCTTTCCCTATGATTAAGGGCTGGTGGTGATGACAGTGTGATGGCAGAGATCTTCCTCTTATCGAATCTAATAAATCCTTTGCAACTGTTGCTGATTGACTGCGAGCCTTTTTTGCTGGGCGTTTCTGATTTTGATTTTGACAGTGAGGTGAGGAAATCGAACGCTTTAAAACCTCACAAGCAAACACTGGCTTATGAAAACTGGTTTATTGATTGACATTATTAATGTCATTTACAATTGATTGCCGTTGATGCAATTTGATGCTTTGATCAAGTGGAAACTTAGCTAGGAATGTCCGCCAGACAGTTTATCTTAAGATAAACCCAAGTTTGACGCTCTAAGAAAGAACGGGACACTAACGAAGAAAATCCAATTTTAACATTTTAGGTTTTCGACATTTCGGAGAGTTGTCCAAGTTCATGGACAATTCTCCAAAACGGCAAGTAGCCGAAAACTTATAAGTTTTTATGGGTGGAGCTAGCTGAGTTTGTCTAAAACAGCGAAGTTGCCTTTGTCGCCGCCCCTTTTACACTCTCGGCGCCAGCTGCCTTTGCCTTGGCTGCGTTTGTTTTCCCATTGCACACATGTGTGTTTTCATTCATCAGGCCGAGATTCTGCAGCTTCTTCTTCTGGTTCTTCTTTGGATATTCTCTTTCTCTGGAACACACCCACACACCCTAAAATGGACATCGACAAGGTGTACCGCCTGGCGGGCGGTGCCCTAAAGCGTTTCTGGAAGCTGTACATCAGCAAGCCCTTTCGCGACTACAACGTGGAGAGCCGGGCGACCAAGGCAATTTCGAAGTCCAAGCCTGAGGCCGCGCAGTGGCACGACGCCACGCAGGCCGCCTTCAAGGAGGCCAAGAAGTGTAAGTGAAAGATTTTTGTGTTTAAAATTTAAGATTCTAAAACCCTGCTTTTCCTTTCCTCCAGTCACCGACCGCTCCTTTGAGCAGTACAACCGCTTCGACGACAAGCTCGCGGACCGCCTGCGCAGCGTCCGCGTCCTTTCAAAAGATGAAGAGGTGGAAATCGAAAAGAATCAGCATGAAAAGGACAAGAGCCGCTACCCGGCGGACCGCCTCGGCATGGCCATGCCCTACGTCTTCCAGAAGCCCGACCACGTCCCGCCGGGCAAGCTGACCGTCTACGGGGCGCTGGACTTGCTCTTGGAGCGGCGAAACAGCGAGGGCGGCGGCGATGTCTCGGTGGAGGCGATGGCCGCCAGGCACAACCTAGCCGCGGAAGACCTCCGCCTGATCTTCCAGTACGTGGACGTCTTCATGGCGGTGCACAAGGGCGAGCGCCACGCCGATGTGGCCTACCTCAACGAGCAGCTGCTGGAGGACTCGGGCGAGGTGGACCACTACGATGCGCTCAACGACCCGAAGAAGCTCAGTGAGCGGGAGGTGCTGGTGGCGAGGACGACGGCGACGGAGAAGAAGGAGATCGCAGCAAAGAAAGAAGCTTTGCCTTCTTCTCAGTCAAAACAGCATCAGCAGCAGAAGCAGAAGGAGGTCGTCGCCAAGGTTAACTCCAAGAGTGGTAGCTAGTCACAGGAGTTCCTCCTATTCCTCCTCAACCCCTCCCAGTGATCTTCCACAACTCAGCAAGTAATCTGTAGTGTCTGTCTCTCCTCCCTCTCTGTGGTAACGATTAAACTCGCCAGCCTGCGAGCTGTTGTACATAGCACCACCGCCAAAGCTTCAAATTGCCGCCGGACACTGTCAAGGACGACGACAACCGTCACTGCAAAGATAACAGCCATTAACCATTTGAGTTTGACAAACAAAAGGAAATGAAAGGAGGAGATTATTGCAATGAAACCTCAAATCTGCTTTTTAGGATTTCATCCAAACATCAAAGAATATCATTTTTTGCCGTACGCCGTGATTCACAGATGAGGTATGGCGGACGATGATGATGATGATGATGATTGTCAGTGTTTGGCACAGCACCTCTCTTTCGCAAGCTCTTGTTGCAATTCCCTAATCTCTGTACAGCGTCATCCAACACTTCTCTTTCTCTTCAACTTTGTATCCACCACCACCGCTGATCGACCAGCTGAGCTGTACAGAAAGCTTTGAAGTGGAGAGAAGTAGACCACTCGCTCGCCCGCATCCACTCTCTTTCGCCCAAACTCAATTGTTCCGAGCTAAGCTTTTTCTCTCTCACTTTCGCCTCGTTTCAATCAAGTTTTCCAGCTAGCTAATTAAAGCGAGCGAGAGGGAAAGCGAAGGAGAGCAGGTCAGCCTGCTTTTACTGAATAACTTTTTGAGCTGAAGAGAAAGAGAACGCCGACGACCACAACACAGGCGCGCACACACACATCAAAACATTGCGTGAGAAGGCAAGATTGGACTTTCTCTCCCATTCACCTTTTTTGCAGCTGAATGATCGACTAAATTTAGTGACCACTTTCTCTCTCTCTTTTTCGGCCGTCCAATTGCACCTTCGATCTGCGACTTTACTTTGCCCTCCACGACCAGCAAAAGCAGTATCAGCGCTTTAGAGCAAAGAGCAAAGACGTCATCATCATAATCTATCTTTTTGATTTCATTTCCGCAAACATTTTGGTACACTTGAACTTCAAACTTCTCGAAATAAAAGTTCAAGCAACCTCCAATATCACCACCCCCATCACAACAACAAACAAAGCTACCTTCTAAAGCAACATGTCGAGAACATGGTCCCGAAGCTCACCACAACCGAAGCTCAACAACACCACCACCGCCTCACCAATCCCAGCAAAGCCGATTTCCAGGGATAATGGGAACAACAACAACAGCAACAACAACAAATGCCAGGTAAGTGCACTTCCCTAATGTGTTTGTGTTTGCTTCTGTGCTTGCGTGCCTGTGTTTACAGTAGAACAGTCTGGCCTTGTTTGCAGTCTGCTCCAAAGAGTAGATCAGAAGCGGTGATTAATCTGGCCACCCGAGGAGATTCAAATACTGCGATGAACAGCTGCCATGATGAGGACGACCATATAGTAGAACTTCTCCAAAGTATCTGCCGCCTGTTTCTATTTGCCTACCACTTTGTTTCTATTTGTTGTCGTAGTCGTCGTCGTTACCAAGTGGTGGTGGTGGTGGTACCGAAAGGAAAATAATAATGAATGCAGCTCACCCAATTGGTTTGCTGCTGACCACCACCCACCACCGGTTTTGTCACCGCCGGTTTGCACACTCATATATAAAAAGGGCGAGCAATCCCAGGAGATTGCTGCTGCTGCTGGTGCTCGATTTAGGAGACGATTTAGCTGCTGCTGCTGCCTGTGGTGGATCATTAGGATTCTGAGACTCGGCGAGAGAGGAGCTACAGAGTTCTCTGCGATTAAGCTACCAGGCAAAAAGATGGCCAAACAGGGCAACCACTTTAGCATGATCACCTTGTTCTCGACGCCGCCGAGGAGGAGTTCCTCCTTTCGACGAGCCACTATCGAATCTTGCCAAGGAACGTCGAGGAGGAGAAGGTTGAAGAGAAAGAGGAGGAAGAGGAGGTGATGATCTTCTTTTTCAACCTTTGTTTACTAATGTTCTATTTTCTATTTTCTTTCACTAGGAATGCGGCTGCCAGTGCAGGAGTTGCCTGGAGGAGAACAACAAGGCAGGAGGTAACAATGGCATCGACAGTCTGCCGCCGACGACAGTACGCTGCACCTGCACCAGGAGATCGAGGACCTGAAGGGGCGGCTGGGCGAGAAGGAGCACCAGATTGTGACGATGGAGAGCCAGATTCTGGTGCACGCCAATCAGTACCCGCACGGGGAGATGGCCGCACTCAGGGAGAAGTCTTCACTCGTCGGCGGATCGATATGAAAGGTAAGTCTTATTGAGGGATTTTAGTGGAACGTTGAAGAAGAAGAAGAAGAAGAAGATGTCTTCAAGCTGTAGTTCAAGCAAATTCGCCAAGTGCTCGCGGTTTAGCTAAATCCGCGTCATGTCCTTTGCGAGCGGCTCCTGTTTAATCTGGTTTTTGGCCAGACTGACAGCCCTAACGGTGATTTCTAACTTCTTTCTTTCTCTCCTTTCTCCTCTTTGGGTAGGCTGCTCGAAAACTACCGAAAGCTGCAGAAGGTGAACCAGGGCCTGGAGGATAAGCTGCTGCGCATCGCCGACAAGTTTGAGGCGGAGAAGATCTCGCTGACGGCCAGTGTCGCCGAGCTGACCTCGAAGTTGGCCAGTGCGGAGACCCAAGTGGTCAGTCTGCAGGCTGAGGCGGAGCAGTACAAGGCGGACTGCAGCCTGGCCATTCGCAGTCTGCAGTGTCGGCCGGCGTCGCAGTTTGTCTCGCAGAGGATCGAGTCGGTAGGTTCTATTTCCAACGAGGTTCTGATTTCCACAGAGAGTTTACAACGGGGTTCTATTTTCGAGTTTTCAACAGTTTCAACTGACGTCCAAGAGCGCGTCCAGGCGTACCTCAACTACCGAAAACCGGCGGAGGCGAATGGAAAGACCTCTTCAAATGGCGCTGGGAAGCTGATCCGCGTCCCAGTGCCCACATTTCCGCCCACCGCGGTGCTGTACTCGCTAAACAAAAGTGACGACGATGAGCAAGAGCTGTGGAGGAGTGAAGGGCAACAAGGGAACGGCTCTTCAGCAGACAGCAGCAGCAGCAGCAGCTTCATCTCGGCGGCCATTGTCGCGAAGATTCTCGAAGAGCGCGAAAAGGAGAGGGCGATGCTGAATGGAGGGTGGTGGTGGCGGTCTGCACCAGGACATGTCCACGCAGACGGGAGAGACGGCGGCGACGGCGCTGAAGAGCTCGGCGTCGGCGGCCGAGTTCTACATTGACATGGACGATCAGCAACATCAACATCATCAGCAGCAGCAGCAGACAAGGTCGAGGACACAGGTCGCCCTACAATGGCAGTCGAAGCAGCGGCGGGTCGATGATGTACCACGCCAGTGCGAACTCCTTTCAGTCGAGGCCACCGTCGTCGTCGTCCTCTCTCGTCGGTCAGGCCAAGGTCGACGCCGATGGTCAATGAGACGATCATCATCTGAAGAGACTGCAATCACCTCCATCACCACCAAACAGTGCCATTACCTTGAGTAGACCATTCTAGTTTCCAAGATGACCTTTTCCCTCCATCCACTTTGACGCAGACTGAAAACTAAAGTCAAACTCCAGACACAACAAACCTGCAATCCCTCCACGAGAGACCAACTCCTGTGATAACAACCACAACACCATACCCTAGGATATACGATACTTTTTTGTTGCATTTCGTTACATCAAACACACAGACTGCCTCAGACTACAAGAAAAGAGACTACAAGCTTTTTATCAAGAAAAGTAAGAGATTACAAAATGCACTACATTATCACCATCATCATCAGCAACAGTCTTCAGTCGACGGGAAAGAGCCCGCTGAAGGCCTCCCTGATCTCGGTGATCAGATTGGTGGTGGTGGTGCTGCGGCCGTTCTTGGCGAAGGCCAGTCGGGCGCAGCGGCGGGTGAGCATCGAGGCGGCCAGCGCGGCGATGATCGTCGGACTGTAGCGCTGGTAGATGGTCGGAGAGGAGGAGGAGGAGGAGGTGGCCCCGTCGACCTTGTTTTGGTGGGCGTTCTCCAGACTTCCCCGGAGGGCATCGTGGCTCCAGTGGCTGAAGAGGCCGAGCGAGCCGCTCAGCAGGTCGCCCTGGCCGCCGCACCGGCGCGGGCTGCCCGCCTCGCTGCAGGTGAAGGTGTGGCGGCCGTCGGAGACGATGTCCACCGGGCCCTTGCGGAGGATGGTGACGCCGTCGAGGCGGGCGGCCAGCTCCTGCACCACCGCCTCAAAGTCTGCCGGCGAGGAGGAGGAGGAGGAGGTGCTCGAAGTGGTCTTTCGGGCGGTGCGGAAGACGGCCGTGTAGAGGCCGTCGAACTCGACGGCGTTGGGCGTCAACACCGCCTGGCGGTAGCCCCGCACAATCTCCGGACACTGGGCGACAAAGTGGAGGGCGTCGGCGTCGAGCACCACCGGCGTCTGCGCCTCCTTCAGGCCGCCCAGCAGGGCGCCGACCGTGCCGAGGACGGCGTCGGAGCGGCCGAGGCCGGGGCCGATCACCAGCGAGTGCAGGCGCGGCAGGAAGGGCGCCATCTCCTCGAGGGCGTTGCCCTGGTCGAGCGAGGGCAGGACGATCAGCTCGGGGCTGTAGGACTTGATGACCGGGGCGGAGTCGGCGGAGCAGAAGACGTAGGCGAGGTCGGCGCCCGCCTTCAGGGCGCTGATGGCGGAGAAGTAGGGCGCTCCGGTGTACTCCTTGCTGCCGCCGACGACGCCCACCCGGCCGGCCTGGCCCTTGTGACGGCCCTCGCCCAGGGAGGGAATCACCGAGCAGATCACCTGTTGGGCCTCGCTGAAGCCCAGGTCGGGGCCGCCGGTGCTGTTTACGTCGGTGGTGGTCGTGGTCGTCTTTGGTGACGCTGGAGGAGTGGTCGTGGTGGTCTTTTCGTCTGAAGACATTTTGCTGCAATTCTACTTCTTCAGCTGAAGGAAAGAGGCTGTTCACGCACAGGTACGTCGCACTTGTCCTTGACCACGCAGTTTGTTCAGCTTGTACAGCAGCAGAAGGAATGTGTTATTGATTATTTTTCAATTTGAGTCGAACCTGGTATCAGTTAAAGTAGCAGCGCTGTTCCAAAGGAGAGCGGCGTTCCAAGATAACGACAGCAGCCGGGCAAGATCAGCAGTTGTCAAAGTTGTTGTTGTTGTTGTGATCTGATGATCATCATCACCTCCTCCGCCGCTGCCGCGGTACCAGTCACGTCCTCTAGTGACGGCCACCGTAGTCGTCCTCTGCGAGCGCCCCCAGCGGGCAGTGCGCGCGCTAGGCGAGTCCGTTGCTCACTCACTCGCTGCTACGCTGCTTTCTCTTTCTCTTTCTCTGCTTCTCGCTAGCTCTCACTGGCTCTGCTTCGGCTCACTTTGCTCAGTCTGACTTTGCTCGGTTGCTCACTCTGGCGTCAGATCTCCTCCCGAGGCTCCAGAGCGACATCGACGGCGACGAGAAGAACGACGACAACAACAACCACCACCGCCACCACCACCACATCGGAAGAATGGCAGTTCAGGCGGCGGACTCCGAGTCCATCCAGACCTACCTTACCTCCTTCAACAAGGAGATCGCCGGCGAGCCTGGCGGCGGCGCTTCGACTTCGACCGCAGGCGGCGCCAGCACCAACGCCAACACCGTCCAGCTCGCCGACGCATCTACACCATCGACGGACAGAAGCTGACCGCGGGAAATATTGTCATCGCGGAGGGGGCGCCCGGCGATGGCGTCCAGCACCAGGTCATGCAGCAGGGACCAGGCGACGGCACCGACGGCGGCGGCAACTACCCCGCCTTCATGATGGTCAACGACCAGCAGTACATGCTGATCGTCTCAGATGATCAGGCGGGCGCCGGCGATGGCAGTCAGACGCTGGTGGCGGTGCCCGCAGACGAGGCCGCTGCCGCCGCCGGAAATCAGGCGGTCATTGAGACAACCACTGTCACCACGCGCAAGCGATCGCTTCGAAATGCCAAGGGAGCTGGGGCTGGAGCGGCGGCCGGTTCAGGAGGTTCGCGCCTCTCCACCTCCGCTGCTGCTTCGGCGACCATCAAACAGGAGATCGAAGAGGAGGCGGCCGGTCGGGAGAACGACATCTCCGTCTACGACTTCAACGAACTGAACGCGGCCCGGGGCGGCGGAAGAAACGTCACCGTCACTACCAGCCACCAACATCACAACAGCACCGCCGACGGCGGCGATCTGATGACTGAAGACGACGAGGAGGAGGACGATGATGAGGAGGAGGAGGACGATGACGATGGGATGGACGACACTGATGAGGACTACAAGACGCCGACGGTGCCGGTGCCGACGCACAAGGGCCGCGGCCGGCCGAGGAAGCACGCGGACGGCGGCGGCGGACTGATAAAGCGATCGAAGAAGGCCAGCGGCGGCGGCGGCGGTCACAGTTCCGGTGGTGGAGATCGCAGCGGCAACCTGCACGTCTGCACGTACTGCAACTACACCAGCAACAAGCGGTACCTCCTCTCGCGACACCTCAAGTCGCACAGCGAGGATCGGCCGCACAAGTGCGGAATCTGCGAGCGCGGCTTCAAGGTAAGATCGGCAGGATCGGCTGCTTTGATTTGATATGACAGCGGTTCTAATTTCGAATTTCTTTTTCCTAATTTCGAATTTCTTTCTTTCCACCCAGACCCTCGCCTCGCTGCAGAACCACGTCAACACGCACACCGGCGTCCGGCCGCACATGTGCAAGTTCTGCGACGCCGCCTTTACTACCTCGGGTGAGCTAGTGCGGCACATTCGCTACCGCCACACCCACGAGAAGCCGCACCGCTGCTCGGAGTGCGACTACGCCTCGGTGGAGCTGAGCAAGCTGAAGCGACATATGCGCTGCCACACCGGCGAGCGTCCGTACCAGTGTCCGCACTGCACCTACGCCTCCCCGGACACCTACAAGCTGAAGCGACATCTGCGCATTCACACCGGTAAGTGCTTGGGAAGAGGTTTTCTTTATCGAAGCTAATCCTTTTCCTTTACCTCCCACAGGCGAAAAGCCGTACGGCTGCGACGTCTGCAACCAGCGCTTCACGCAGTCCAACTCGCTGAAGGCCCACCGCCTCATTCACACCGGCAATAAGCCCATCTTTAAGGCATGTGTTGAATAATAATAATGTTAGCATTTCAAACCCTTTATAATAATAAATGTCCCATCCTTCTTTCCTCTCCTTCCTCTCCTCTCCTCCTTCCTTTGCAGTGCGAGTTCTGTCCGACCACCTGCGGCCGAAAGACCGACCTGCGCATTCACGTGCAGAAGCTGCACACCAGCGACAAGATGCTGACGTGCAAGCGGTGCGACCAGAGCTTCCCCGACCGCTACCAGTTCAAGACGCACCTGAAGACGCACGAGGGCGAGAAGTGCTTCAATGCGACCTCTGCAACTACGCCTCCACCTCGGCACGGCACCTCGAGTCGCACATGCTCATCCACACCGACCAGAAGCCGGTGAGTGCGCTTTGCTTTACTTTTGATTGTTTACTTTGTAACTGACTCCTTTCCCCCCCACCACCACCACCAGTTCACCTGCGACACCTGCGCCCTGTCCTTCCGGCAGAAGCAGCTCCTCAAGCGACACAAGAACCTCTACCACAACCCCAGCTACGTGGCGCCGACGCCGAAGGAGAAGACGCACGAGTGCGCCGTCTGCGCGAAGGCCTTCCGCCACAAGGGCAACCTGATGCGGCACATGCAGCTGCACGACCCCGACAACAAGCACGGCGGCGGCTCGATGATGATCAAGGCGGAGGGCGGCGGCTACGACGGCTCGCAACTGATCGACGACGAGTACTACGAGGACGAGGAGGACCTGCCCTGCGAGGTGGACACCGATGCCGAGGGCGGCGGCGGTGGTGGCAATGTGAGCATTGTCACCACGGCGGACGGCGGCACTGCGGCGCTGCTGGAGGCCACTGGTAGCGCCGACGGCACCATCGCCATCACCCTGGACGCACAGACGCAGCAGCTGATCAATCAGAGCGGCAACGGCGAGCAGGTGATGTTCGTCGTGCAGTACCCCGATGAGGGCGACGGCAACGGCGGCCAGGGCACGCCCACGGTGGTCGCCGTTCAGGGCGGCGGCGCCAGTACCTCATCTGCGGTGGCCGCCCCGCGAATCATCTCCCGCGGTGGGCGGGTGACGCGAAGCTCCGCCAAGGGTGGCAGTGGCGGCGGAGGCGGCAGCTCGAACAGTACGGGTAAGGATTTGCTGGTTTGTTTTGGTTTTTTGTTATTAACTTCTCTCTCTCTTTTTCTTCCTGCAGACTTGGCCACCCTCTTTGTGCCGATGACCTCCGGCGAGGAGGTGAAGCCCAGTCTGTCGAATGGCGGCGACGGAGGCGGCGTCAGCGGCATGAGCTCCGCGCCGGCCATCGCCCCCTTTGACCCCTCCGCCGAGTCGGCCATCAGCCTGGAGGAGCAGCTGCAGAAGCAGAAGGATCTGGAGGCCTGCTTTGGATTCAAGGTACGAGCTTTTCTTATTAACTTGTGTTGACTTTATGTGCTAATGATTGTCTTGTAAAACCCAAGGACGAAGACGACGAAGATGACATTATCCTGTCGATGCCGGCCGCCGATGGACAGTAGTAGCGGGGGTGGTGGCAGCACAAGCACAAAAACACACTCTCTTGACCAGTGATTTTTTCCTCTCCTCGTTGCGACCGTCATGTTTTTTCCTATTCAGCTCTAATTACACATAGTCTTCTTTGTCTCATCATCACCACACACCTGTAAATGTACAAAACACAGCACACACTTTCGCATACTCTTCAATTACCTCTCTCTCTCTCTCTCTTTGGAATGATGTCGTCTACCGAAGACAACTGTACCCGCAGCAGAAGCCCTGGTCTTCTCTTCTACCGCATCCTAATCATCTTTATCCTCGTCACCTTCTTCCCCTTTACTTTTCCTTTCCTTTTCTCCTCTCATCACCACTCAGATCGGCGAAACAAAAGCAGTGTTATTCTATGCTATAATATGATTTGAATGAATGAATAATATATTCACACACACAAAACACACACACACTATTAATCTGCAAGCACAAAAACAACAACAAAATAAACAAAGTTCTGCAACAAAACCAGCTCAAGCTCAAGCTGAAGAATGGCTATGAATAGCGCGGCCTAGCTAATGGACTTTTGTGGTTAGCCAGCAGAACAAGGTGCTGGGACAGCTGTCACACAGACAGACAGACACCAAACTTTGACGACGGTAATTGACTTGTCAAATTCGGTGAGTCCCCTGAATCCCTCTTTTCTCCTATTCTCTCTCTCTCTCTCTTGTGTTGTCATTGTGAGGCAGTTTGACAGACAGTTTACCACCACTTAGTCGCATCAGTGTCACACAATAACTGGCTTATTCTGCTGCTGCTGTGCTGCTGTCTGACACTGTCTGTCTGCCTGACAATTCAATTAGGACCGAGGATCGAAATGACGAAGCGGTATCAATTGCACAGTGGAAAGTTGTGCTTATGAGATGATATCAGTATATGCTTGGAGCGACTGATCGCTTCTTTCAAACATGACCGCAGATTGTCCTTTCGATGCTGCTGCTGCCAATTGCGAATGTCAATTTAGGGTGAGCCTTGGGGTTCCTCCACTGGGAACACCGCTGCCTGGTTTCTCTCCTGTCGCCCAATTCTCTAATGATCAGCCAGCCAGCCATTCGGACTTGATCATATGCTGCAGCTGCTGCAGCTTCAGTTCGGCGGTGCACAAGACGCTCTGAGGGCGAAATTAGCAGAATTATAGAGAAAAAGAAAGCGAGAGGGAATCGTGATGCTCAAGACTAGGCAATTTGGCCACTGCAACCGAAACAGAGGCCTGAGATAATCGAGTTGAGAATGAGAATTCTGGCGATGCTTTTTCTGCATTAGTATTCGATGGTGAAGTTGTTGGTGAAGTGGCGAGGACAAAGAGAAAGAGAGAGGCACAGTAATGCATAGTGTGTACACCGAAGGCGGCTCCAGGGCGCGAGTGCAGGAGTGGACAAAGTGAAAGACTGAAAGTGAAAGCGAAACAGAAGAACTGAGACGGGGCAAACAAAGGATGAGAGCGAGGACAATGAGGCCCAACACACACACACACACACACACACAGAGGCAAAGAATGAGGCAATTATTCTCTCTGTGTCTGTTGGTCTGTGCTCAGGCTGCTTCTGTCTGCTCACACAGACACAGTCACTGAATGAAATAGGCTACCACCCACAGTAGGCAGTTCGCTGTCGGTTCTCTGCCATTGTCTGGCTGGGAAGGCGCTCCCACTACCAGCAGCAGCAGTGAATCGACTGCTAACAATGCAGGCGGCACGAGGCGGGATTCAGCGGGTAGGTGCTTTCCTTTCTATTCTTTCCCGCTCTTTGTCTTCTTCTTCTTCTTCTCTCTACTTCTATTGGTCATAGTGATGTACTGGTGATGGTGCACTGTACAATGAAAATGAGGTGATGGTGGTGGACTTTTCTGTTTGGAAATCCGGTGCTTTATGAAGGAGAGTGAAGCGAGTGTCAATAGAGTGTCAATGTAGTGTAGTGTTCCAGGGTACCACAGTTCGAAGTGGCTTTCGGAGGCTTTTGTCAGCGAGGACGACGACTGTGTGTTGTCTGCTTTCTTCATCCCAATGCAGCCCACCGGAATCGGCAGTGCTCTAGGCAAATAGAGAAGAGATGAAAAGATGAAAAGATGAAAGAAGCAGAGAGCAGAAAGAGTCGTGCTCACAAAGCAGCAGCAGCTTCGTTTACTTACCCGTGGATACTCTGAAGTCGAGGAATATTCTCTCTCTCAAGTTATTGCAAGCAAGCATCGCTGCTGCTGCTGCTACGGCATCCCATTTAGAAACACGCCTCCAAGGCGGACCAACCGATTCTGGTGGCCGATTCTTCCGGAGCTCGCAGAACAGAACAGCAGCAGAGCAGCAGCAGCAGAGATGACAAACGAGCACAACTACTCTGCCGAGTGCAGTCATTCGATGAGGTATTCAATTTCTCCTTCTCTCTACCACTTGATCCTGAGAAGAAAGTGTTCCAAATTCTCGATTCCGGAGATTGAAGAAGACTGAAGAAGTCAACTAAAAACCCGATTCTCTTTTGTTCCGTTGATTTGAACACTGGCGTGACGTACTCAGTGAACAGGCCTAAATTGTCGGTTGCAGCGCTCACTCGATTTGTGTCTTGGTGTCTTGTCCGCATTGCCTCATCACGTCCACCGAATTTGCAATTTCGATTTCACCTGGATTCTCTGCTCATTTGGATCGCTACCCACCCAACTCTTTTGGATCTGCATCAAAGAGAGTTGAGACAGTGAGATTCATCGCCAGAGAGGTAAGTTCAGCCAGTGTGTTTTTGTTCACTTTCATGCTCAAAAAAGCTTTGAGCTTTGAGTCACTATTTTTCATCAATCTTTCATCATCGCCTCTTTTGTTAGCGTTTTCATTGACGGAAAGTTTTTTAACTTTTCACTACTAATTCACTAATTTGTAGATCATTATCTCGGGTGAAGATCAATGCTAATTTGTCATTACATTTTCTGTAGTTAGACAGACATCAATGAGAGATGATGCTTTACATTGAGGCTCGGCTGATCACTCTTTTCTCTCTTTTTCTAAAGCCTAATTGAATGTTTCCCTTTATCGCTAAACTAAGATCTTAATCAGATTTGCCGTCTCCCTTTCTCTCCGCTCTCTACCCTTTCACTCATCACCAGACACTAAAGCTAATTAAGAGCTGGGGAGAGTACCAGCAGACGCAAAGAAAGAAAGAGCCTCGGTCTGTCTGACTGTCTGGCCGTTCTTTTTTGTTGCATCGGCGGCAAATCGGCGGAAAGAGTTAATCTGCTCTGCCCGCACCAAGGCCTACTAACTGCGGTCCATCTGGCGCTGTCTGCTGCCTTTCCTTTTCTCTTCCTATAGAATGGAATAGAATAGAAGATGCTGCTGCTATTCTCTTCCTCTCATTTGCACACATCCATCTGGCTGCTAACACTAACAAAGCCATCTCCATCACTGCTCAACTCACTTTCCCAGCCTGGTTTGTGTGTGTGTGTTTTTCCATTCACTCCAGTAATTAACTGCCGAGTTTTGTATTTTAGTTGTGTGTTTGGCTACAATGTTGCTCTGCTCTGACGGGCAGATTGATTTGCCTTGTTCTCTGCCTTGTTCTTGATGTGATGTGCTGTGTGTAACACAAACAGCGCGCGCGCCCAGATGGATCACATGGCAAAGCGTGTGTGTGTGTGTGTGGAGTGGAGTCAGGCGAATCATCAGACTTCCTCTTCGAGATTTGTTTCCAGCTTGAGTCTTCTTCTATTCTATTCTAAGATGCTCAAGAAGCTCACAATGCAAAGCCAGCAGTTTTCTTATAGCAGCTGCATTTTATTTTCTCATTTTCAAAAGAAGCTTTTCAGCCTTTCGAGCTTTTATTTAGCTTCTAAAACATTGTGTACTGGATCTGGAGGAGAATATGTGTGGCCAATTGACGCAGGGCACCTCTGATGATTGATGGTGGTGGTGGAACAACGGCAGCAGCAGCAGTGCCACCGGTGTGCACCCAGGGAGAGAACTGGAAACTGAGAGCTACAACTCTCTCTCGGTTGCCTATGTCCCCTCTCTGGTTCTGAATTTGTTTTGTGATCACAAATCAATCGGAAGAAATTCCGCTTCAGCAGCAGTGTTTCCTTCACTGCCGCTGCTGCTAACCACCACCTCACGCCTGACCAGCTTCTGCCAGATGACACCAGAGCAGAACTGAAAGTTGAAAAAATCGGTGCAGAATCGGTGCAGCGATTTGCACCGATTTTTTGCTGCCCGCCCGACCGCCACCAATGTGGTAATCGATGATTGTTGTCATCATCAGTGGTGCACAGCATTACTGGGATAGAACTGCTTTTCTCTGTTTTGGGTCTGCTGCTGCTGCCGCTGTTGCTGTTCCAGAGTTCCAGGAACTCTTTGCTAGAGTTGTTTTGTGGCTTATGTGGTGAGTGTGTTTGGTCTCCGATTCGCTATAATTAAGCCTCTCTCCTCTCCTCTCCTCGAACTACTTTCCATAATTCACTCATTAATTATATGACCCACCAACGTCGCCATTCTTTGGTGACGACGGCGGCGGCGGCCGCGACGACAACAGCCACTGCTGAATTGTCTGTTTCTTCGTGCACCAGTGCGCGCACCTTCTAAATAATAATAATATGTGTAGTTGGATAAATCAATCCACTACAATCTACTACTACTACTTTTCGGATTTTTCGGTTTCTAATTTTTCTTTTCTTTCTTTCCTTTCACTAGAGTGCTCACTCAGAGAGAAAAATTAACGCGAGAGGATGTCATCGAAGCGTAGAAAGTCGGCGCCCAGCAAGGTCTGCCCCAGTCCTGACCAGTCGACGGCAGCGACCGCTGGCTTCTTTGCTTCAGCGGGCGCAGCAGCCGCTGCCACAGACACTGCCACTGCTCTCAACCAGAACAAGAAAGAAGCGGAAATGACGGCCGCGGACATACTGATGAACATGCAGAGCGGCGGCGGCGGCGGTTTCATTGGCCACCACGGCATTTTCGATGCTGGGGATGATGACGATGATCCGTTTGAAGATGATGATGAAGAGGAGGAAGAGGAAGAAGATGAGGAAGAAGATGACATTGAAGGGGATGAGGAGGATGAGCCGAGCAGTGCTCTGCTGATGGAAATGGAGCAGAACATGTTGAAGAGCCAGGAAGAGGGTGGTAGTGGTTTTCAGTCTCCACCAAATTTTCCATCCTCCTCTTCGTCGTTGATGCAGCAGCAGCAGCCCGAAGGCTTTGGAACCATTTCAAACTATCATCAGCTCCAGCCGGCCCACTTCAGCTCCTCCACGCCGCTTCAGGAGATGACAGCCCTGGTGAGGGAGAACCACAGCAGCAGCAGCAGCTCGCCACAACTTCTTCAACTGAACAGCAGCAGCAGCAGCCAGTGATGGACAAGGAGACGATTCAGTTTGCCCAGCGCCGCCTCGGTCAGCTCATCGAGCAGCTGGATCAGCTGAAGCAGGGCATTCAAGAGGAGCCCATGCCGCCGCCACTTTCTTCTTCTTCAAAGCCATCCTTCGCCACCAATTTGGCCACTTCTCAATCGACCGCCAATGCCGCCGCCGCCAGCGAATGCCCCGACGCGATGGTAAGTGCAGCTTTTAGTTTTTCTTCTTTTGTGCTGATCAACTAGATCAACTAGCAGCTTCAAAGAGTTGGAGTGTGTTTAGGATGCTAGGTGGTAGAGTTGTTGCTTCTTCTTCTTCTTCTTCTTTGTTTGTTTGCCATTGAGCAAAGCATCGCATTACTGCTGGCGTACTCTCCAGCAAGTGCTCCGGAGGGCCAATTTGCGTGTGACCGCAAGCGACGGCTGCAGCAGCAGCAGCCTCTGCTCACTATTGGCGGGCAAGAGTAATGTCAATTGAGACTCTACTCTACTCTACTCTAGCCTCAATGCACCGACACAATACAAGTGCGCGAGTGCCTAGCCTCCATTGAATGAATGGGCGACATCAATTACGGGTGCACTGCAGCAGCAGCAGTTCCAGTGCATGCAGTTAATGTGCATGTCCGCGGACAGACACTGCCGCAAACACTGCCTCTGTCGCTGCCGATCGATCACCATGTGTGACACGTGTGACACCACCAGGGCCTTTTGTTGTTGTTACAGTGGCCGCCACTTGTCCACTGCCACCACTGCCGCGCTGGGGCCGCTGGGGCTCGCGCTGGCGATGCGATGCCGATCTTTTTCAGTATTTGAATTTAGTTTCATCTTTAGTGCTCCACCATTGATGCTCTCGTGCACATTACAGACATTTCTTCTTATTTAAGCATACTGTTGTGTGTGTGGTGTGTGTGTTGGCTTCTAACATTCACCCTGGTGGTACTACACCGACGACCAGTGAGCAGCATAGTGAGTGAGCAAATTGGATTACTCTCGGCGGCGGCGGCTTCGAACTGTGAGCTGTGGCAATTAAGTGTGCCGTTGAGTAAGATCTGAGCGAGCGAGTGAGTGCGCTTGGTGACACGGGGTCTCCTTCCGTGACTGAAAGCGGTGTCTCAATGCAAATCGCTTGTGCCACAGTGTGCTCCTTCATCTTCTCTTGTCAGAGCGGTCATATTGCTGCCGCTGCTGCTGCTGCTGCTTTCTTTGCTGCCACTGACTTGGCTGCTGCAGCTTTCCTCACCGCTCAGGCCAATTAATTAATTACACTCGTGGTGCTGCTGCTGCTCGCCTACGTGCCTCGCCTGACAAGCGCCAACTTTTCTTCGCATGTACACACTCACCACTTGACACCGATTGCTTCCACTGAACTAACGCAGTGCTGCTGATAAGGTTCAGAAGTTGACTGGGCGCTGAGTGTGTTGGCTCATTCTCGATCTTTCTCCTTCTCCTCGTTTCTAATTATTCTTGTTCCTCATTCTTGTTCGACTGTTATTGAAAAGTTGTCCCCCTCTCTTTCCCTTCACTGCTCTTTTGTCCTCACAACTTTCTTTCTTTCTTCTGTTTTCAATCCTTGTCAGGAGGATTGGCTGTTAATTATTCAAGTCAAAGACGACGACACATGCTCGGTGGGGGGAATTGAGAGGAGGGCTTAGCATCTGCTGATACATTGTTTCAGTGTTCGGTCTCTCTTGGTGCTTCTTTATTAGCACAAAAACGCTAGTAGAATCGTATAATAAAGTCATCTTTTTAGTGAAGCAGCAGCACCAGCACCAGCAAGATTACCAAATCTGGTTCTGGTGGTAGTTCTGCGCTAATATAGCAGGCAGGCAGAGGCGATGCACTGATCCGAGGATGCAATTGCAAATTGGAAATGTGTCTGCCTCTCTCTCTGTCCCTTTTGCCGACTGCTGCTGCTGCGGTCTGCTAATGGAATGTTTGCCGAGTGGAGATGAACGAATAAATGAAATGAAATGAATGCGAGGAGTGAGAGTGATTCTCATTCTCTTCTGCTGCCGAGCACTGAGCACAGGGAAGGGAGAGCAGAGAGTGCATTAACAAATAATTGGCCACCGCACCAGCAGCTTTGACGATTCGACGAGGATGATGGCTAAACTATAGCTCGCTTGCTCGCTCGCTCCCTTTCCCGAGAAGTCGCCCGGGAATTGCTGCTGCTACTGTGACTGATTCGCGACTAGAGATGGGGAAGGGAGAACTTCTTGCTGGCACTGTTCCTTGTAAGCCCCTTGTATTTATTTGCCGCATCAGTATTAATTGAGACATTTTAAAGTGCTGATTTGATCATGATGGTGATGTCCTCTTGTCTAGTAGAAACAGCAGCTTTATATTGCCATCCTTTTCCCATCTTTCAACTTTTCAACCTTTTACCCTTCTCTCTATCTTTCTTTCTTCCTATCTTCTTTCTGTCCCTTTGCCACATTCCTCCCAGAGCCACTTTCAGCAGCTGACTCGCCAGTTTTTCTTCCCTTCTATTTATTTCAGCAAACACCGGGCACCTCCGCCGCCGCATCTCCTTCGGCAGCGGCTGCGAAGATGGTCGCTCCGCCGCCTGGACAAGTTCACAGTTTCTTTCCCAGTGTTGCCCCACCACCACCACCACCACCACCACGACCACCACCACGGCCAGCAGTGTCTCCCGATGACTACCACCACCTATTTCTGGAGCGGTACATCATGGCCATCGCTGCCGCCAACGGTAAAGGAGACGATCATCCTATCACACAGTTCAGCAACATCATCACTCAACATCACAACCAGAAGCACCAGCTGTACCTGCAGCACCAGCAACAGCAGAAGCAGCAGCAGCAGCAAAGTGGTCATCACTTTTCTTTGGAAGGACGCAGCATTCTATCGCAGATCAATGAGCAGCCGCCGTTGAGCTTTGACGCCGCCTTTAAGGCCCGATCTGCCACAGCATCTTCTTCCTCTTCATCACCAGCTGCTGCTGCTTCTTTCAGCCACCAAGGCCATCATCATCCAGCTCATCAGTCTTCAAGCCACCGACCACTGGCCAACTTGCTGCTGGGCAGTAGTACTACTAGTAGCTTCGCTACCACTAATCAGCCACCGCCGTCGTCGAGTTGCACCTCTTTCGGAATGGCTCAGTTTCGGACGCTGCTGGGCAGTGGTGGTGACCTGCCGTACGCGCCCCCGCAGCAG